>OZ024833.1:16716998-17399498 GCA_964016985.1 Anodontia alba | reverse complement strand
TTAGAAGTAAGAAGTTAGAAGTAAGAAATTAGAAGTTAGAAGAAAGAATAGAAGTTCGAAGTAAGAAGTTAGAAGTTAGAAGTAAGAAGTTAGAAGTAAGAAGTAAGATAGAAGTAAGAAGTTAGAAGTTAGAAATAAGAAGTTAGAAACAAGAAATGTCCCTACCCGCACACACATACGCAAGCACACACACGCACACATGCACATACATACATACATACATACATACATACATACATACATACCAAACATAGATAAATAGAATGAGCATTTAGAATTCATAATATCACAAGTCACCGTCTTTAATCAAGGTTAACTTATCTTCACCACTCTCTGGGCAGATGATCAAGTCATGGTATTTTTTTCTTATTTTTCCAAGAAAATTGGCTCTGGCATTCCATGCAAATTTTCTCCTTGAGAGACTATTTGCAGGAAATGTCAGTGCCTATTTTCTGGGAAAAACAAAAATCGATGTCGTCATTTGGCATCTGCTGGACTAACTCAGAGAGTAGTTAAAGTTAATCACAGACCACTTTATTCAGAACACGCACATCAGCTAATATATATTGTATACGTATAGGAAAGCATATAACCTTGTCCATTGACATGAGACTTCTGGTTCCAGCTGTTATTATGTCAAACAGAAAATTGAAACAAGACGCCACAGGTCACCGGACAAGGTTACATTTATACTTACATAAAAGAGCTACCATTGTCACCTTATATGTAAATCATCCAACTGAGTCGAGGCTGAATTTTCAACAAAATTACATGTGCGCCCAGCATAAACTCAGATCAGCCTGCGCATACATGTAGTCTGATCAGAGTTTTCGAGGGCATACTGTGGGTAGCCAAGGGACCAAAGCGTCCTCAGGTGAACAACGAAGAATCTGATCAGCCTTGTAAATGCATAGGCTGATCTGAGTCTTCACTGGGCGCACAGTTAATCCTGTAGGAATCTCTGTGTCCCGACTCAATTAATAACACAGAATATAGCTAAAACAGAATATAGCTAAACAAGGTATCTCCTTCGCAAGTAAGGTGATCACAAAGCTGGAAAGGACAGAACAAACATAGGAACAAGGCACCACATTCAAGTACAGTCGACTCCCGTTATCTCGAACACCAAGTGACTCTTTGAAACACTTCGAGATATCCATACCTCGAAACATCAGAGTTGCAGAAGTGAGAAAAACAATAAATCGAACAACCACATTTAACAAATGAATATGCAGTTTGACTCCTGAAGTTAGAGACATACTGAAAAATATTGTGGAAAAATGGACTAAATTGCTCCTTAGGAGAAATTTTTCCTCTTTTCCACAATATTTTGTTACCTGTTGTTAGATTTCCATGTTAAAACAGGGACCAGAATATCACTTCGAGATAAGCGGTTATTCGAGATAAGCAAGGCCGAGATAACGAGAGTCGACTGTAATGCAAAACACTATCAGTAACCAGACTACCGCCTTGGAACGGCCAACTGTAAAAAGTAGAAGGTATATACACTGTAGGTTTTAATCCATTTTGTATGCTCCAAATCTTCGACATTATTCGAAATACCCAAAAGTGTTCGGGTGGCGTGAACAATTCCTAGCTCAAACGGTGTATCAGCACTGAGAAACAAATTAGACCATAATAAAATAATTGCGATGAAACAAAGATTTGGATAAGGACAAAAAAGTACATAAAGTGGCAACAAGAGCAAAAGAAAAGCAGTGACGTAGGCAGAACGGAATTATTTTTATGCACACCCAGGAAAACCTTTAAAACTATGCCTAGAATCGCTTCCAGAATAGGGGCTACTTTTCAAGGAAAGACCTTTGTTCCTCTGAGAGCAGCCCCTGTGGTGAAGCAGCAAAATATTGTATGTTAATGCCACTTTATTATAAATATTGTCTTACAAATGTTACGCACTTGCGTTATGTGTGAAATGAGCGTTACGGGTAAGAAAAGCATTAACTGATCCATACAGGCTCAGGCACAGGCCCAGGCCCAGGCCAAGGACATAGTATCAACTTGGTAAGATTGAAAAGGAAAGCATAGCCACTATAAATGACCGGATCAATCACTACGCGTGCAGTTTGTTGCAGAACATCCAATGCTGTTCCTGTTCTTTTACCTGTTTTCAAAACCGATTAAATTTGGACTATAATCGATTACAACTTTATATGTTGTCATCCACACCTGGTTTTGCAGGCACCAGGCCTGGAAACCTTGTAGTCTGGGAAAACATATAAAATCAGTGCACTGCACATGCTCTGATGAAACAGTGCACTTTTCTTCTCAGCATGTGCAATTCTAATATGGACTGTTTGAATTGTGCGGCCAGAAATATTTGACAACTCCTGCCACAACAGTTCGTCCAATCTAGAACACGGACGTAGCTAAGGTAGCTAAAGACGTTGACCAATCAAACTGCAGGCCATAAAAGGATGAAGAAATGAATAGCACCTAAAACACATGGCAGAAACTGGATAAAGCTTAATAGTTACAACCGACAACAATAAATGTTGCAGCTTGTTTGGCAATGTGCTGAAATATAACAATTTCTTTATTAGGTTTAGACGTGTATTCCACTTTTTTGTTATGGTAGTCGGTCATAATAAACATAATCCAAAATTCACCCAGTGAAGGTTCTGATCAGACTGCATGAATGCTCTGCAAGCTGATCTGAAGCTTTGCTGGGCGCACATGTCCAAAGATACGTCTTCTAACGTTGCGACTCAAATGATGAAGAAATCGCAGTCCATTAACGAGATCGAGGGGAAGAGCGAACGAACAGGAACACAAGTCAGAACGCTTAACTATTGATTAGCCAAGTTACCAGTTCCTTTATTGTATTGCGAAACCGGAGACACTTTCATTTCCTCAATATACGTTTCTTGACCTGTATCCTGTCGCTGGCTATATTTCCATAATAACGTCTTAACTAGAATAAATAGAAGGAGAAACAAAATACTTGAATAAAAAAGTAAGTAAACAAACCACATTCGTGAAGTTAGTGAACAATGGACCCAGCATACTTCCGATCATTAACGAAAACATATAAAGGGAGGCTATTCGTCCTGTCACGTGCCTGTTGTTTTCTTCTGTCACGGCGAACAAGGAAGGGAACAAAGCAGACCTATTCCTATTAACCCTGCAGACGTCCAGGCTAATTCGATATTATTGTTAAATCCAGCTATTATAAGACAAACAGTGGATATGATGCATATTAAACTGAAACACGGTATTAATACGGACTGTTACAATTATGCGGCCGGAAATATTCCGACAAATCCTGCTACAATTCGTCCAATCTAGAACACAGACATAGCTGAGGTAGCTAAAGACGTTGGCCAATCAAACTGCAGGACATAAAAGGATGGCAGAAATGTATTGCACTTAAAACACAAGGCAAAAACTAAATAAAACTTGATAGTTACAATCGACAGCAATAAAAGTTTAACCCTTTACAATCGACAGCAATAAATTTAAACCTTGTCTGGCAAGTTATACTTAATGCCCTGAATTTTATTTTTATTTTTCTTTATAAGGTTTATATATGTGTCCCACCTCTTTATATTGGCAGCCGGTTATAATAAACAGAATCCAAAATGGGTCTCTTTATTAGGTTTGTATACATGTCCCACCTCTTTATATTGGCAGCCGGTTATAATAAACTGAATCCAAAATGGGTCTCTTTATTAGGTTTGTATACATGTCCCACCTCTTTATATTGGCAACCGGTTGTAATAAACAAAATCCAAAGTGGGCCCAGGGAAGATTCTGATCAGATTGTGCGAATGCTCTGCAGGCTGATCTGATGATTTGCTGGGCGCACATGTTCTGACGTTGCGGCTCAAACGATGAAGATAATTCAGGAAGTGCTACAATCACAGACCGCAGTCCCATTACGAAAACACACTTATTCAAATATATAGAAAATTTCACCCCCAAAAACTGAAAAATTTCCGATAAAAAACCCCTGATATTGTTCATATTTCTGCTCAAAACATAGATTGTGGGTACTCGTTAGAACCGCCTCCGCGTGGCGGTTTTAACGAGTACCCACAATCTATGTTTTTGAGAAGAAATAAGAAAAATAATGTATATCCCTGTAAACCCCAGTTTTACTATATAAAAGTGGGGTTTAAGGGGGTCAAAATTATAAAGGCGTGTTTTCGTGATGATCAACGAGATCGAGAGAAAGAGCGAACGAACAGGAACATAAGTCAGGGCCGTTATTCAAAGCATCGTCAGCTTAACAAGCTCGTCAATGGTCAAAATGTTAACTGTTCCATATGACAAGCTCTTTTACTATTTATTAGGCAAAAAAAAAATTCTTATATATTATATCAGATATCTTATATAGGATATAACATATCTATTATAGGATACACGATATCTGATACACTAATTCAGATATTTTATATCCTACATTAGATACCTTATATCTTATTTATGATATCTGATATAATATATCAGATATCTCATGTAATTCCATATATAAGCTATTCAATTTACCATATAAGATATCTTATTTGTTAAATAAGATATCTTATATATTAATATAGATATCTGATATACTAAATGAGACATTTAATTGATTAAATGAGATACCTTTTTAGTAAATAAGATATCTTATATCTTATATAAGATATCTTATATCCTGTATAGGATATATAGTATCATATTAGATATCTTATTTAATTCCACATATAACATATCTTATTTACAATATTAGATATCGTTTTTGTTAAATAAGATATCTTATATCTTAATATAGATGTCTGATCTACTGAATGAGATATCTTTTTTTAATTGAATAAATGAGATATCTTTTTAGTAAATAAGATATCTTAAATCCTATATAAGATGTATTATATGTCTATAAAGATATCTTATATAGCATATAAGATATCTTAATTGACATATAAGATGTCTGATATAATATATCAGATATCTTATATATGACATATCTGATATATCAAAGCAGATATCAGATTTATAGAATAAATAGTAAAACGGCTTGCCATAGTTCTAGTAAGTATAATATCTAACTCACATGTACTTTTGCTGAAAAAAATGTGAAAAGGTACTCACATTTTTTTTCCAGCAAAAATATTAGCATATATGCAATACTAAATGATCAAGGTTTTAACGATACGTTAACTAACGACATTGTTAGTTTTGAATAACGCGGCCCAGAACGATCAAATATTGACTAGCCAAATGACCAGTTCCTTAATTGTATTGCGAAACCGGAAAAGCTTTCATTTCCTCAGTACCAGTTTCCTGACCCGTATCCTGCCGCTGGCTATATCTCCATAGCAACGTTTTAACTAGAATAAACAGAAGAAGAAATAAAACACTTTGAATAAAAAGTAAGTAAACAAACCACATTGGTGACACGTTGTCCATTAAGAAGCTAGTGTACAATGGATCCAGCATACTTCCGGTCATTAATGAAAACATATAAAGGGAGGCTATTCGTCCAGTCACGTGCCTGATGTTTTCTTCTGTCAAGGCGAACAAGGAAGGGAACAAAATAGACAGACCTATTCCTAATAACCCTGTCGACGTCCAGGCTAATTCGGTATAATTGTTAAATCCAGATATTATTAAGCAAACTGTAGACATGATGTATATTAAACTAAAACACGGTATTAATACGGACTGTTTAAATTGAGCGGCCAGAAATATTCCGACAACTCCTGCCACAGTTCGTCCAATCCAGAACACGGACATAGCCAAGGTAGCTAAAGACGTTGACCAATCAAACTGCAGGACATAAAAGGATGGCAGAAATGCATAGCACTTAAAACACATGGCAGAAACTAAGTAAAACTTGACAGTTACAATCGACAGCAATAAATGTTGCAGCTTGTTTGGCAAGCTATACTTAATGCGCTTGGTTATAACATTTTCTTTATTAGATTTAGATATGTGTTCCACCTCTTTATATTGGCAGTCGATTATAATAAATAGAAACACTGTGACAGAGGCTAAAATACCAAAAAGGGCAAAAATAATAAAGGCATAGTGTATTCTAGTTTCTCCTATGTCCACTACAAAACTTTCCACTGTCTTGTTTTCCACTGAAGCAGTTTCCTGATTACACAACAAAGTCCAGTTAGAATAACTTGAACCTAAATAGGGTAACTGTAACAAACATGGATTTATGTTTTGGTACAAATCATAATCGGTCGTATTTACTGATTCACTTGTCTTAAAATTTGTAACTTTCGTTACCAAATTGGATTTGTTAAAGGCATCAGATATGTTCGACAGGAATACAGATTCATTTATTGCATTGTAACTAGAGATATTCGTGAAGAAATCATCGGTCGTGTTATGGAGAGTTCGGTGGTCTCTGTTCCTTGGAGCTAGAAAAGGCTCTATGATAATGGGAGCAATGACACCGCCTGTGGATAACATGACCTGTAGAGCATGGATGTATGGTCGTGATTCCACGTGCCATATCGCCGTAACCGAGGCAATACCAGCTGGAAATATACAATAAATTGAACGCAACGTCAGAAAACGTACCAGTCTGATCAGACTCTTTACTGGGCGCATTTTGGATAGCCGTTGTTCATGCGGACGACAAAACACTGATCGGACTGCGCGGATGCGCAGGCTGATGTAAGTCCTCGTTGGGCGCAAATGTAAGGGTGTACGTTTTCTGACGTTGCGGCTTAAATGGTGTTAATATCTTGCAAAGACTCAACACAAACAACGATTTTACCCGGACTAAACTTTGGATATAGAGTCCGATATGATACTCAAAGTATGTCTTGAAAACCATATGGTACTCAAAATAAATATGAGAACTCAGGAACTGATACAATCAGATCCACATCAAGCCCCCAACACCAAAGGGACATCTGTCGGGTCGATAGCGGTCCAATATAGATTTAAGTAGCTACCTGGGATTCTACATAGATTCGTCGATGACAAATACAACAAGAGGGCCATGATGGCCCTGTAACGCTCACCTGAGCATCATAGCACTTTGAGAACCTGATCTAGAATTGATCAAGGCAAACATTCTGATCAAAATTTAAAATGATTATATTAACAAGTAAGACAATGCAGCATGTCTAATGGACCGTGAAATAAAGGTCAAGGTCAAATATGGATGACTGCATTCAAGAGGCCATACTAAGATGTATGCATGTACAAAGTATCACTGGCTGTAGGAGCAATAGTTACTGAGAAACTGACCTAAACACAAACACTTCACAAGTATCAAATATCACTCTGTAGGACCAATAATTGCTGAGAAACTGACCTAAACGGAAAAACTTAAGAAAGTCACTGGACAGAAAAATATACATCATCTTGAAATCATCAAGACAAACATTTTGAGCAAGATTCATGATGATCACATAAAAAATTTGACCTCTAGAGCATCAACAAGGTTTTCCTTTGATTTGGCCAGGTGACCTAGTTTCTGATATCAAGTGACCTAGTTTTAAACTAGACCTAGAAATCATCAGGAGGAGCATTTTCAGCAATATTTATGATAATTATTTAAAAAATGTGCCCTCTGGAGTGTTAACGGTTTTCTGCTGATTTGACCTGGTGACCTAGTTTTTGACCCCGTGTGACACAGTTTCAAACCTGACCTAGAAATCATCAAAACAAACATTTTGAGCAAGATTCATGATGATTGCCTCAAAAATGTGACCACTAGAGTGTTAACAAAATTTTCTGCTGATTTGGCCTGGTGACCTAGTTTTTGAATCCAAGTGTCCCAGTTTCAAAAGTGACCTAGAACTTATCAAGACAAACATTTTGAGCAAGATTCATGATGAATGCTTCAAACATGTGACCGCTAGAGTGTTAACAAGGTTTTCTGCTGATTTGGCCCGGTGACCTAGTTTTTGACCCCAAGTGACCCAGTTTCAAACTTGACCTAGAAATCATCAAGGCAAACTTGAGCAAGATTCATGATGTTTTCTTGAAAAATGTGACCGCTAGAGTGTTAACAATGTTTCTGCTGATTTGGCCCGGTGACCTAGTTTTTTAACCCAAGTGACCCAGTTTCAAATATGACCTAGAACTCATCAAGACAAAACATTTTAAGCAAAATTCATGATGACTGCTTCAACAATGTGACCGCTAGAGTGTTAACAATGTTTTAGCTCATTTGGCCAGGTGACCTAGTTTTTGACCCCAAGTGAACCAGTTTCAAGGTCATCCAGACAAACATTTTGAACAAGATTCATGATGATTGCTTGACAAATGTGACCGCTAGAGTGATAACAAGGTTTTCCGCTGATTTGGCCAGGTGACCCAGTTTCGAACTTTACCTAGAAATCATCAAGACAAACATTTTATGCAAGATTCATGATGCTTGCTTAAACAAGTCACCCCGACGCTTCATAGCAAGTTTAGAGTCAACTGGCCTTTCGGTTCAGGAGAAGAAGCAAAAAATAGATTTTCAAGATGGCTGTCATGGCGGCCATCTTGGATTTCCGATTGGACCGATTTTAGCTATTTATGATTTTTAAGTCACCCCAATGCTTCCTATCATGTTTGGAGTCAATTGGCTTTTGGGTTTAGGAGAAGAAGCAAAAAATATTTTTTTCAAGATGGCTGCCATGGCGGCCATCTTGGATTTCCGATCGGCACGATGTTAGCTATTTTTGATCTAAAAGTCATCCCGATGCTTCCTAGCAAGTTTCGAGTCAATTGACCTTTCGGTTCAGGAGAAGAAGCGAAAAGTAGATTTTCAAGATGGCCGCCATGGCGGCCATTTTGGATTTCCGATAGGCACGATTTTAGCTATTTTTTATCTACAAGTCATCCCAATGCTTCCTAGCAAGTTTGGTGTCAATTGGCCTTTCGGTTCAAGAGAAGAAGCGAAAATTAGATTTTCAAGATGGCTGCCATGGCGGCCATTTTGGATTTCCGATCGGCACGATTTTAGCTATTTTTAATCTACAAGGCACCCCGATGCTTCCTACCAAGTATCGAGTCAATTGGCCCAGGGGTGTAGGAGCAGTAGGCTTTTAAAGCAATTGTTGACGCCACACGACGAACGACGCACGACGGACGACGGACAATGACTGACCACAATAGCTCAGCATGAGAACTTCGTGCTCAGGTGAGCTAATAAAGCAGCCACAAAATGAACAGATGGCAAGCAGAGTTGGTAACTCTTTCCCAAAAAGGTGGGAACTCTGTTACCCAAACTTAACTGAATATACAATCAACTTACATAATTGTTAAAGAAAAATATTAGAAAGTGAAACACTATGTAACAATTAACAAAAGTACCACAATGAAAGTATTGCCTTAGACAGGCCAGTAATGAATTACTGGGGTAGAGGGTGGGGGGTCGGGGGGGGGGGGGGGAGGGAGGAGGTGACTTAAGCTAACTTTACGGGATCCCAACCCCCACCCTCAGCTTCCCTAGTGGTAAAAACATATATTTGGTTTGGAAATGTACTGTGATATAAATGAGCCAGCGCACGATAAAACCTACAATAAGACATATGTGACCAGCACAAACAGATCAGACTGTACATTTTTTCCGTATAGCATGGGTTCCCGTTTATACCTCTTTGGATAGCCTAGGGACTATAAAAGGCACATGCGACCAGCGAAGACTCTGATCAGAATGCACGGATGCGCAGGCTGATCTGAGTCTTCGCTGATCGCACAAGATATTGTTGGTTTTGTCGTTCGCTGACTCAAATAATGGTTTTATACATTATTATAGCATCGCTTTGAAAAAGCCTTGTCCTTCTTTCCATCATTCTTCCATCCGTCATTCCGTCCATTCTCATCAGATAAATTTTTATCGCTTTTTTCCTAAAAAGCTGTAGGGGTTACAAAGTTGAAACTTGGTACACTCATACCCAGTGGGTTAATGTATCGTGTGTACCGAAAGGAGCAAGGGCTCATAACTTTTTATGTTACATCCGCTGACATGTTTTAAAATTTACCATTAATGAAAATTTTTCGTTACTGATTTCTCAGGAACTGTGAATGCTGTAAAGTTGAAACTTGGTACACTCATGGACAATGGGTTGATGTATTGCATATACTAGACAGACTCAGGGCCAAAGGCCTATAAGTCTTGGAGTTACATCCTTGATACGTGTTACAATTTGCAATTAATGAAAAAACTTCTTCATTCTTTTCTTAAGAACCTTAAGGGTTACAAAGTTGAAACCTGGTATACTCATGGACAGTGGGTTTATGTATTGTGTATACCGGAATCAGGGTCAGGGACCATAGCTTATGGAGTTAAATCCCGTGATAGATTTTACAAGTTGCTATAAATGAAAAATAATGATAGATTTTACAATTTACCATCAATGAAACATTTTCGTTATAGTTTTATCAGGAACTGTGAAAGCTGTAAAGTACACATGACAGTGGGTTGAAGTATCGCGTATACCAGAATCAGAGCCAGGGTCTATAACTCTTAGAATTACATCTCTTGCTAGGTTTTACAATTTGCCATTAATGAAAAAGTTTGTCGCACATTTCTCAAGAACTGTAAGGGTTTCAAAGTTGAAACCTAGAACAGATATGGCCAGTGGGCTGATGTATTGTGTATACAATAATCAGGGCCAAGGGCCAATGACTTTTGAAGTTAAATCCCTTGATAGGTTTTACAATTTGCTATAAATGAAAAACTTTCATTACAAAGTTCTCAGAAACTATAAAAGCTATAAAACTGAAACTTCGTACACACATCGATAAAGTTGATAGGTTTTATAATTTGCCATTAATGATTTTTGTCACACTTTCCTCAAGAACTGTAAGGGTAACAAAGTTGAAACCTGGTACACACATGAACATTGCGTTGCTGTATCGTTATATACCGGAATTAGGGCAAAGAACACATAACTCATGGAGTTAAATCCCTTGATATGTGTTACGTTGCCATGTTACCATGTTCTACAGTGATGTTATCTGGTAAGCATGAATTCAAAACTTTTCAACACTATGGGTATTCGTCTTCTGTTAGCGCTGCAGCGGGGCTATAGTAAGATCCTTTGACAGCTCAAGTTAATGAAAGTAGGTCCGCTAAAAGCTCAGCTGCGGCGCTTAATATTTTCTGTTTTTGATTTGTTCTGTTTTTCGAAAGAACCCTGCTTCGCAAAATTTTGTGATCGTAGCAGCTTTATTAAGTGTTTGTGTAGCAGCCACAGACTATCGCCCGTGCTTCGATAAAGTGTTCATAATACCTAATTTGTTGTTCCTTTGTAACTATTTGGCTCATACATTCTATGTGAGACTAGAATTCGTTCAACGCTTTTAATGACCTGAGGGATATTACAGTTATTTATTGCTTATTACTCATGATCCGGCTAAGTAAACAGTCTACTAATTTGTATTTTTTTGCTTTGTTTTGTATTTCAAAACGATCTCTACTTTGGCGTATGTTAATCGAAAACGCAAATGTCTTCTAACACTTAAAATGAAAATACCCAGGAAATACCATAGTCACTCTGCACAGGCTTCTCGAGGAACCAAAAGAAGGAAAGATGACGCATATACAATGACAATACAAATGCCACATATGAATCCACCGACGAACAAACATTATTGCATAAAAAGCAGTATCGAACGTTATTAACAGCCGTGAATTCACGCGCTGTTAATGCACGGCTACGCAACTTTCAATATGCTCGTACGGGGCCACAGATTTGCTGCGGTTACGAGATCTGTACTGCCCGGCTCTGGAACAAGCATAGTCAGTGGAAATACGTTTACGACACATTGGTGACAAGGCGAAACAAAATAGTGCAAGAAATAACGCAAAATGTAGCAAATGTATTCAGTTTTTATGCAATAATAGCAATATCGAACATTATGTTTCAATGCATTAACATTCGCCAGGTCCCTTGGGAGGTGTTGAAAACCGCGGCCTTCGGTCTCGGTTTTCAACACCTCCCACGGACCTGGCGAATGTTAATGCATTAAAAACCATGTTTGATCCCTATAAAGAAGAACTACAACAGAGGAACCACCTTGGAACGGTCAATAGAAAACCTACTGGGGTATGGAGTGGAACTTAGACCAGTTTTAATCGTGTGAAACAACCCTCAATTCTGATGCTGCTCAAACTTGCAAATATATGGTCGGTCCGCACAGAGGGCCTGTGAAACATCGCAGTGAAGACATATAATCATAAACACTATGGTGAAACAAAGCAAAGGGCTCAATGGCGATCTGTAGTCAGAACACAAGAAAACCACAAACAGGACCGCGATGGCCCCGAACGCAGACATTGCTAGCCAATGCAAATACTAAATACGAACAACGATTATACCAAAACTAAACCTTGGAGCTAGGGTCTGATTCGTTATTTTGATGTACATTTGTACTCGATCAAACTAGTCTGCTATTTTCTGTTTTTGATTTATTCTGTTGGTCTTAAAGATTGCTCCGAAACATCATTTATAGGAAAACATGCCTATTCAAATATACTGAAAATTTTACCGCCAAAAAATGAAAATTTTCAGATAAAAACATTATGAAGTTTTTCATATTTCTGCTCAAAATATAGATTGTGGTACTCGTTAGAACCGCCCGGACGAGGCGGTTCTAACGAGTACCCCCATTCTATGTTTTTGAGCAGAAATAAGAAAATTATTGTATACCCCTGTAAGGGGATCAATATTATATAGGCATATTTTCGTGATGTTTTGTGACCGTAGTAGCAACTATTATCAAGTGCTTGTATGGAGACAATAGACTGTCGCCAGTGCATTGATATAATGCTGATATTATTTAAATTGATGGTCCTTTTTACTAAAACATTAGACAAGAAGTGTCAACGCAAGACGAAATTTAAAAAGGCTCCCACTGCCGAGCATGCCATAAACAGTATAAAGTAGGTGTCAACGCAGAAGAGCAGTAAATGATAGCAGCGAAGGCCCGGACCAGCGTCCGCGTGCGCTCAGGCATACATGAGTTTTCACGTCGGAATTATATATATATATATATATATATATATATATATATATATATATATGTGTGTGTGTGTGTGTGTGTGTGTGTGTGTGTGTGTGTGTGTGTGTGTGACCTATCGCGAAATTCCTTGCCAAGCAGCGTGAATATGCTATATATAGTAAGTTCGTCGCTTTCTACAAATAGCAATATAGAGGGGTTTTAGTGGCCATGTATCAAACTGTTATTGTATATGAGCCTCGAGCTAGTGTCTAATCAGGGTCACAAGCATTCTTGGTTAAGATATTGGGGAAGACCCATTCGAAGGCTTATGAGGATAAGCTAGATGAAGCATAAAGAAGAGTCCAGAAGAGCTTTGCGAAAAACTCGTCTTGTGGTTGATCTTTACAATGACACAGTGCATTGCAGAATCATTAGCTTAAGAAAATCTATTACTGGTGCCCAATGTTACCTTTCAAATGAGAAAAGAGGCTTAATGGGATTTCTCTAATCTTTACTTGGAGCTAGTGATTGAATATCTATATATACTCTTCTGAAATTAACACAGTTAAAATGGACAGGCCATGTTACCAGAATGCCTGATGAATATTTGCCAAAGAAAATTCTCTATGGAGAAAACGCCCCCATGGTGGCCAGAAGAAGCGATACAAGGACACCCTCAAAGCATCACTTAAAGACTCAACATACCAACAGAGTCGTGGGAACAGATTGCACAGGATCGAGCAAAGTGGCGAGGTCTCATAAGAAGAGGTGATGGTGAATACGAAGCAAAGTGAATCAGCGAAGCCGAGCAAAAACTTGCGCAGAGGAGAGCCAGAGCTAAGAACTAAGGCATCGCCAACAGAGCTTTCTTCCTCAGACCTCTCTTGTTCTATTTGCAACAGGCAGTTTAGAGCTCAGATTGGTCTCATCATCCATCTTAGAACACACAAACAATAACACTTCACGCATTTGATTAGGATTAGTCCTTGTCAATAATGACAGACGAACGATATATATATATATATATATATATATATATATATATATATATATATATATATATATATATATATATATATATATATATATATATATATATACGCATCATGGTATTGGCATATCCCTTTACAAAACCAATTATTACCTCCTTTTACGACGTTTAGTAGCAATGTTTAAATACCCGTAAATGCAGCATCTCCCACATAGATTCTCATAATGATAAAATTTGCTATACACACAAAAACTAGTTATGTCTATATAAAGTAGGCAGTGAAATGCAAGAAAATAATACAATATTTTATATCGCGTATTTTAACACCTATCCACGCCTGTGGTAGGGTCTATCAAAACCCAAATTCTATGACAACTTAGATTATAGATTCGGAAGGTTTGTTGGTAATACAGATATTTTTTCAGAACAATTAAAGATATTGTCAATCGTTATAAAACATGTATGTTGCAACAGGAATGTTATGCAGTAAACCACATGCATGGCTACTAACCCAATTATGGTTAATAACTTGGTTACTTCTTTAATTACACGGCGGCTGGTCGGGCCTCAGACTGAATGACATCTCCATCATAAGATTCGCTAGTGTAAAATAGTTTAAGCCCCCAGTAGTGTTTTTCTGCTGCAGTTCCTCTTTGTTTGTGTGTCAGTTGTTGCAAGTGTACTGTTGTGGCTAATCATTGTTTGTTCCTCATCTCGTCTTCTTTTGGTGCGTCTAAAAGGCTGAGTTTCGTGATTAAGGGAGTTCCTGGGTGTCTTCACTATAGGGATCATACAAAGTTTTTCATGCATTAACATTCGCCAGGTCCCGTGGGAGGTGTTGAAAACCGAGGCCGAAGGCCGCGGCTTTCAACACCTCCCAAGGGACCTGGCGAATGTTAATGCATTGATAAAACATGTTCGATCGCTATTATTGCATAAAAACTGAAAACATTTGCTACATTTCGCGTTATTTTTAGCACTTTTTTGTTTCGCCTTTTCACCGATGTCTCGCGAACGTAATAACGGACTATGCTCCTTCTAGGGCCGGGCAGTACACATCTCGTAACGGCAGCAGATCTGTGGCCCCGGTACGAGCATATTGAAAGTTGCGTAGACGTGCATTAACAGCGCGTGAATTGCCTTGTTAATACACGGATTTTCGCCGGTTAATGCACGGCTATTAATAACGTGCGACACTGCTTTTTATGCAATAATTAGTTTTTTGTGACCGATGACTATAAACGAACGAGCAGTGTTACAAGCGTGCTTGACCATCTTTGCTGGAGAAATCTACAAACATCGTACAGAATGTAAAGATTATTTCTATGGCCCAGTTGAACAAAAACTTAACGAAGTTGTTAGCTAATGTGACGTTTGCGAAAGCTACTCACATTTTAACAGCAAACATATCAATGTATTTGAAAATGCCTAATCTAGACCAGTTAACGAGTTTGTCATTAACTACCTCGTTAAGCTAACGATGCTTTGAACAACTTGACCCAGGTTCAATATCGTCAATCGTCTTGTAACGGTACCAGTATCCGTCGACGTGTTGGTGTATCTCGTACTAGAAAACATAACTACAGATATCTTGTGTCATATTGCATTGTGGATACATAGAAGTTTGCCTTTTTCCCCTGGGCAATCAAATAATGGCACAATCTAACTGTTGACAATCAGCAACCAATCCTCGCAATCATTCAAAACCCAAACTGTGGCTGAATGCCCATAAAAACACCGTGTTTAATCGGCAAAAACTTCACACCTCTTGCCATATGCCTATAAACAGTCTCTTCAAGTTTGCCTTCTTATCCTGGGCAATCAGATAATGGCTCAATCTAACTGCTGACAATCAGCAACCAATCCTCGCAGTCTTTCAAGACCCAAATTGTGGCTGAGTGCCCATAAAAACACCGTGTTTAATCGGCAAAAATCTTCACACCTCTTGTCTTATGCCTATAAACAGTCTCCTCATATGCGAGTATGCTCTGGAGGAGCTCTGCTGGATTCTGGAAGATGAAAATGAAGATTCGGTACCGCTTTTCAGTTGTTCTTTTCTTTATACGCCTTGGATGCATTCGGTAAAGTAAAGTGTTCGCTAACATTTGAGAAAGTTTGCAAATTTTACGCCAGCTGTGACATTTTCTGCGGACGCGAGTGTCCGCGGACAATACAATGAGTTAATTGTCTTTTGGCGCAACCATAATGGCGGCCTATGCGAATAAAGTTTACGTATGCGTATTTGATCCTATATCGAACGGATAGTTAGTATAATTTTTATGGTCTTACATAAAGCCTCGTCAACGACAATAACGGCTGTCTGCAAGGCGACTACAATAAACCGTTCAGAAATAACAAATAGTCGCAAAACCTGCTTAACTGAACGCAACCCTGTAATGTGCTCGACTGCTTATTCTCAACGATGCTAATCTAGAGGTAGGGTCGGGGTGCGTGGGAGACGATGCGACAGGGGACGTTCCACTTAACAAGGACATCTACCAGGCTGCTTTGTGGTAAACGTTAACTGCATATTATATTAAGTCCCATAAATACCGCTATTAAGACCTCTTTTAGGGTTATCTAAGATGGTCTTATTAGTGGGGTGGGGAGAGGAGGTCCTAATATTGAATATAGCATACAGTACATGTCTTACAATTTCGAACATTTTATTTTATACTTTTTGGCCATTTTTTTTATGCAGTTGTTTCTTAAAATACACACACACACACACACACACACACACACACACACACAGAATGACAAACAATGTAGACCCGGATCAGACTGCTGATCTGGGTCCACACTGTTTGCATATGCCATTTAGGCAGAAACCTTAGAAAACATATGGGACTGACAAAAGCTGGTAATACAGTAGTGGTCGTAATTTTGGGTGGTCGTGATAGCGGAATTATACTGTATTTGGTTTTTAATAATACAATACGAAAAGACTTCTGGGCGAGATTATTACATGTAGACAACTTGAAGTACAAATGATAAAGTTGATTTGTCACCCTTCAAACGTCTTTTCAAAATACATCAAACCTGCTTAACATCATACCCACCATGCAAGAAAAGAGCTACTAGAAAAATGACTCCTATTTGGAGGAATCCCACTGAAAAATCAGAAACCCAATTTTCACTGAGAAATGAGAATGTCTTTAGTAAAATAACAGACGGAACCTACGCACTAGTTTTATCAGTATCAAACCCGAGTCTGAACGAGGGATACTTTGGAAATAAAGAACAAAACAAAATAGATCTTGATCGGTTAAATTTAGTCGATCTTTTAAATTAATTCTGATTGATTAAATTTAGTCTATACATGGGAAGTAATGATAAAAAAATGTAACATATCGTACGCACGCCCCCACACCGCCCCCCCCCCCCCCTCCCGCCGCCCCAACCACCACCCCATCCCACAGGATCGCTTAAATCGCTGGGGAGAAGAATTATCAAGAACATATCGCACAAGGACACCCAGATACAGAGGTCATGTATTATTATATAGGGTATGACGCAGCATATCCAAGAAGGTAGTAGATAATAGCACTCACCAGGATACAAGAAAAGAGTCAGTACCTTTGTTCAGAGGTACTGTAGATCAACTTACCTAGATCAACACCTCCTATAAAGAATCCTGTGAATACTCGTAGAATCAACATGGCGGTGAAATTGGGACAGTACATGAGTATGCCGGTGAGGCAAGACGCAATAAACAGTGACACACACAGTACCACATGAGGTCCCAACCGATCACATACATAACCGCATACAAGTATCCCAAGCAAGCTCCCGGCATACGTTGCTGTAAACAGCCATGACGTCACATCAAGGCTTTGACCAATCAGCTGTTGTATATCTGGTAATGCTGGTCCCAGGTTTCCATAGAAGAAGCCCTGAAAAGATGCCACAAATTGGTGCTGTAGTGTTTTACTTGCCAGAAAGGAATATGACCATGTTTATATAATAATTATCCCCGCGTTTTTTCGAAGAAAAAGCGGGAATATTGTGATACCGTACGTCGGTACGCCCGTACGCCCGTCTGTAATGTCACACTATTGCTCCTAGACCATTTAAGCTAGAATCTCGAAACTTTCACAGGCGATAGCCCTATGGATGAGGACTGGAGGAACACATTCGGAATTTTGATGTAATCCCTGGGGACAGGGCCAGGGGGTGTGGCCCCGAACGGTCCAAAATCATATTGCATATCAAATCGAAGATAATGAAGAGTAGAATACAGCGGTGCAAAATGTTTGCCCCGGGGGCATGTCTAAGGGTCACTAGAGGCCAAAAAGTAGGATTTTGGGCCCTTTTTTATTGTCACACAACTCTTCTTAGGCTTTTTGAGCTAGAACCATGATCTGTCACAGGTAATAGCCCTACAGATGAGGACTGGAGGAACACATTCGGAATTTTGATGTAACCCCTAGGGGCAGGGCCAGGGGTTGTGGCTCCAAAATGTCCAAAATTCATTTTGTACAAACATAGTCATGTTGCATATCAAATGAAGAGTAGAATGCAGTGCTGCAAAACTTTTGCCCCGTGGGGGCATGTCTGGGGGTCACTAGAGGTCAAAAAGAAGGATTTTGGATCTTTTTTTTATTGTCACACAACTCCTCTTAGACTTTTTTAGCTAGAACCTTGAAACTGTCACAGGTAATAGTCCTATGGATGAGGACTGGGGGGAACACATTTGGAATTTTGATCTGCACGTAGATATGCGATGGCACTGGCGCGGGGATATGCGATGGCACGCTATCGACTTGCTCTAATTAGAATCGGCGCCACAGACTGGTCACGATCTAGTGATATCAATTTTAAATACATATGTAGTATCATAAGATCCAATCATGAATGCAGAACATATTTTACGATGTAACATTTGTGACGATATAGTTCATGTGTGAATAAAAGGCATAACAGATTTATTTGAATGAGAATTTCACGAACAACTGAACAGTTTTTTATCGTTACGTTTTAAATGACTGGGTTCAAACCAGAACTATATCCAGTGACAAATAAAGGAAACAATTTGACGAGAATAAACCGTATGTTTTGGAGATAGAAAATTACTCCGTCTTTCGATTTACCTTGATTTCGTATTAGTTCGCTTGAACATGCTGGAAATTACTTTACGAACGCCGAAAAACTGCTGTTACATATCCCAGTAAGCATTCTACATAAATCTACAGCGGGCCGTTATCGGCCCGTCAGGCTAGCTGACGGGCAGATAATGCCCCGCTATAGACTTATAAAGAATGCTAGCCTGGATATTACATTAAGTTGTCCGAATAGGTAAGAGTTAATATAGTATGAACCATTGCCACACGAAAGTAGCACGGAACGTTTTTTTTTTATTTGCTGAATGTTCGTGTGTCCGTCTGTACCTACGAAATTTTTACGTTGCATTAATGTGAGTAGAACTACGTGGACTGAACTGAACGTTTATAGGCTCTAAGTTAAAGACCAAAACCAAATATTTGTTTTGTCAGAAAGTCTGTCTTAAGCCATGTGTGAAAATATTCGCGGGCCAATAATCTGACTTTTAATTTAATCTCAATATATATATATATATATATATATATATATATATATATATATATATATATATATATTGCTCATAAGTATCGAAGATTAATACAAACTGTGACGCACAGGTTTTCCGGGTCTTTGCTGATTTTGCCTGAATATGCTGATAATAAAGAGTAAAGGCTCGTGCTCACAACACAAACATAAAAACACGGTTTAGATGCTGAAAGTCAACATCAATAGCGTTTTCAACCGTTATCATCTTCTTCAAAGTTAAACATGTTTACAAATTGGGGAATAAATTGAAAAAGGAAAACGTAAACACCAAAATGCCTACGAAGTCCAGGCAATACTACAAGAATACAAATTGTGTTATTTTTAAAAAAGCACATTTAGTCTTTCTAAATAAACTCGGAATTTCTAAATCCGTCTAGGTAGCCAATAATTCTCGGGCCAATAATTCAGCAGAACACATAATTTCTGTATGCCGAGTAACTAGTTGTTTAACGAAAGGAATTTATGTTGTGAAAAGAAAACACAATGTAAAAAAAAAAAAAAAAATAATAATGCAAAACCCGATCATCATCCTCAAGTGAAATATAAAGACATCATAATCATAACGTACCAAATCTCCATCGTATTTCGATTATAATGGCGCTGTAATCAGTTTATGAAATGCAGCTTTTGGTGTTTATTGAATAGACTTTGACTTTAAGATTTCTGAGGCAAACGGCATGAATAGTAAGGTTAGTAGCATTGCTTCCCTCTTTAATTGTTGGACGGTGGCTCGGCCATCAGAGTAAATGTCGGCTCACTCCTCAGTCTCTTTCAGATGGTACCCAGCAGGCACACATTATCAAAATGGCGTCATATCAACGACGTCGCATCGACGTTGATACGACGTCATTTGAATGTTGTGTGCCCAATGGGTAGTGACTGACTATCAGTGTCTCTAGTGGGGCCCATCTTGATCTTGTTAGTCAAGTGGTTTTCTTGTGTTCTGGCTTTAGATCGCCATTGAATCCTTCGCTTTCCTTTATCACAGTGATTTTGATAATATGTATTTCACTTTGATGTTTCACAGATGAAGTCGAAGACCCATAAGCGGACCGAACATATATTTTGCAATCTGGAGCTGCATCAGAATTGAGATTGAGGATTCGTGCGAGTAAAACTGGTTTAGACCATGAGGTGTATTCCTACTGACCGTTTCAAGGCGGTTTCTCTGTTGCAGTTCATTGATTGTGCGTCTGTTGTTTCCTATATGGCGTTTATTTTCTCACTGTTCTTAAATACATGTACTCCTTTTTTGGTGCCCAGGAAAGACTGTGCTTCGCGATTTTGGAATTTCCTGGGTATCTTCACACATATATTCGGGTCCACTTAGAACATTCCCGTTTTTGATACAATATAGCCACAAAGTGTTCAGACGCCTGATCCAGTAGCTTTTACGAGATTTCCGTTTTTGATCTGTCCTTTTTGGGTTTTAGTCAATACAGAACTGTGAGACACGAATCAAAAAGGCATGTTCTGCTGAGCAGAAGTGCGCTTCCAGTCATCACGACTGGCGTTCATTTCCGTGTCTGATCTCTCCTCTTTGGGTTTTAGTCAATACAGCATTGTGAGACACAAATCAAAAAGGCATGTTCTATTGAGCAGGAGCTTCTATTGAGATTCCAGTCATCGCGATGGGCGTTCATTCTTTCTTCTAACGGGTTTCTCGTTTTCTCAAGATCTTGTTTTCCACATTTACTTCAAGAAATTAAGGTAGGCTACATTTGCTGTAGTGCAGATTTGTCACATCCTAGCTTGGCTACCGCTCTAGCTAACGAGTTCACCGTCTGTGTTGACGTTATCACATGTTATGTATATGTAGCAAAGTATGATGCAGGTAATGATATAAACAAACATATATTATCCACAGGGAACTGAACCACGGCAAGCTGACCACGATCGGTGGTTCAATTCTCGGTCGCAGAACGACCGATTTTTCCACAAAAGGTATTAGTCCAACAGTAATTGGAGACGGACGATAATGCTAGATTTTTCGAATTTTGCAGTTCATTCTCAAGGACAAAAGGGGGTTACAAGCACAAAGCTTATTCATATAACATTTTTATCGACATCGGGCAGTTTGTGTTTTCTCTTACCAGAGATGTAGCACAGAAGATAACAGACAGCGTTCTGAGGAACTTTATTCTGTACACTCGGTCTTTCTTACATCTGTCCCACCAGGAATTGTACTCTGCCATACTGGGTTTCTTTTTGGTCTTTATTAGTTATTCTATAGGAAAAGAAAATAAGAACTATATATATATGAAATAACACTGGTCTGAGTGAGGTTCGAACCCACGCCGGCTACGACGGCAGCGCCTAGCCCAGGAGACATAACCTATGCACCACTACGCTTGTTACAAACAAGTTTCATGGAACAGTATTATGCTCGATTTCTCTAAATGACCTGTCGGATACGGCTAGGCGCTGCCATCGTAGCCGGCGTGGGTTCGAACCTCACTCAGCCCAGTAGTATTTCATATTTCTCCCTATACACTTTTTTTTCTGAAGTACTTGCATCATTAATGATCCTGGGCCGGAATTCTTTGCTGAAGTTTGTTAAAAAAAAAAAAAAAAAAAAAAAAAAAAAAAAAAAATGCCTATTTAAATATACTGCAAATTTTACCACCAAAAAATGAAAGTTTTCAGATAAAAAATTCTGATACTTTTCATGCTTCTGCTCAAAAAAAAAAAAGATTGTGGGTACTCGTTAGGATCGCCTCGATGAGGCGGTTCTAACAAGTACCCACAATCTATGTTTTGAGCAGAAATAAGAAAAATAATGTATGCCCCTGCAATTCCCAGTTTTACTATATAAAGGTGGGGTTTAAGGGGGTCAAAATTATATAGGCATATTTTCGTGATGGGGAAAATACACTTGTGCGCGTATACGGACGGAGAAGGCTAAGGTCTGATTTTAGAATCATTGGACCATAGCTCCAGATAGGAGGGGGTATCCACATATTGTTTGTCTTATTTCTTTACGAAAACATATGTTGTGGATACTCATTAGAAGCGTTTCGTCGAGGCGCTTCTAATAAGTACCTCCAACTTATGTTTTTTTTTTTTTTGTTTTTTTTTTTATGGAGAAAGATTAAAGATATCATTACTTTTTGGTTGAAAAAATGTCTTATCTGGAGCTATGTTGGATATTGTAAAATGTATCACAGTATATCAAAGACCCTTATCATAGTGTGAAATATTACTGTCTTGTCTGGGTCTTTACTACTTGCAATTTCCATTAAGACACTATTTCTCATGATACGGTTTTAAATTGCTACATTTTCCGCCATTTCATACAAAGCGAGACAAATTGTGTGACCTTGTTTGCTTACTTGCACACCAATCTTTTATATAAATAAAAGGATCTTCTCTAAAAGGGGAGCAAATTATTTCCTCTTAGATTACATTCATGTTTAGAAAGGAGAAGAACACATTTCTGACAGGGTTGCCTCCCCCGAAAGTGTATTCATTCCTTCTAATAATCAACTATCGCTCAGGACCGGAATCATTCTTACCAGTGCCTTAACTTAGCCTCGGGTTTTTTGGTGATTTCTTTGGCTATATCTTGCCAATATTAATGTGTATAAAACATTTTATCAGAATATTCTATATTGTTGAAGACCTACGGATATTGCCATATTTTGCCTTGTCAATGAAAATTGGCATTTGGCAAGCCCATGGGCTACATCTTGTCGGTATTAATCTGTGTGCGAAAAATTATCAAAGTATTCCTAAGGTTCCTAAGGTTTGAAGAGTTATGGATATTTTCGCCAACTGTCACATTTTGGCCTCGGCATTGCCTCGGTTACGGAAAAGTGGCATTTGGCAATTCTTTTGTCTGGATCTTGTCAATATTAACGTGTATACACACTTTTTATCAAAATATCCCATGTTGTTGAAGACCTTCGGCGATTTTCATATTTTGTGCGCGATGACTCCGTGAAGAGTTTGAAGAACCATTGAGGAGTTAATGATGGACATACAGTATTAATGAGGAATAAAAAGATATTGAAATAAATAAGACAATATTTCATCTTTGGTCTTATTTTAATAGTCACAAAATACATGTAGATATCACTAGTAGAAATTTGTCAAAATACAAGTAAAACATTTATTTCTAACCGAGCCTCTCATTTTTTTTTACTCTTCCTGTATGGTTGTCAAAGATGCCCAATTTCTCCTCTGTTTCTTCATTCTGTCGATCTCAGCTGTGTCATCCGGCGTAAAACTATCGAGCCCACGTTTTCTGCCTTCGCAAAACAACTCTTCTTTGGCTCTCAAAGCCATTTGTTCCGAGGGACTGACCAAGCTGACTTTTAATTCATCGCTGCCATCGCTACCTCCGCCTTCCTGGTCATTATTTACTTTTGAAGTTGTTTGTTATTTTTTCGGTTCGGTTCATCCGTCGTAATACTCTCTGGGGTTCAATAATTCCTGCGGGTCGTATTCTTTTGAGAGTCTGTCGAACAAAAACTTGCCATTATCTTTCGATTCGTCGTCTTAAAGTCGGCATGGACCGTTTTTAATTTCCGACGCACGTGCCTCCCCTTCTGGACTTTTTTGAGCCTATATAGCCAGTAAACATGATGTTTTTCTTCTTTCGTGTGTAGAGGAGGAATTTAATTATTTGTCATGCCACGCTTCCCGATGTAACCACTTCGGCGACTTTCTCCTGAATGAGAAGGATGAGGAAGATTTATAATCTGAAGTATGATAAAAAAAAAAAATCCAGATGGAAGCGGCTCAAACCAGATCGAGGCTACGCGTATCAACTTTATCGCTGTGTTCGTCTTCTTGTACTCGCTCACCTTTGACGCTTCCTATATAATACTATGCGAAGAGCCAGCAGGGACGGAATCCCCAAATAAGGAAGTACAAGGAGTCAATGAGGAGGCAATGAGGAATATGTCCAAGATGCGGCAGAAAGAGTCTTTAAAACAATAGAAAACAAAACACCAAAACAAGTTCAAACTCGTTTTAGGTAGTCTCTCCATAAGTGAGAGAAGGGCATGAGGAGGCGCGAGGAGTCATTGAGGAGGTAATGAGGATGAAATGAGGAGGCAAAGAGGGCAGCGCTAAATAAGCTTAAACTCGTTTTAGTGAGAGAAGGGGATGAAGGGGCGCGAGGAGTCATTCAGGAGGTAATAAGGAGGCAATGAAGAGGCAATGAGGGCAACATCACAAGCGTTTTAAAACAATAGGTGCGAGGATAACTATAGAATCCTAGAACAGTAGGGATAGATAGAATGGTGCGTTCTTAACCTGCACGAAGCGCGGGCCTGAAAATGGCGCGATGTTTAAAACAAAATGTGATCCCACTCCATATAAAGTGGCGCGCTATGACGTCACCTAACATGGCCCACCGGACGTGATGACATTCCAAAATGGTCGACCAGATGTTATCCAAGATGGCGGACCTGATGTGATGTCATCCAGTATGGCTACCGGATCTGACATCCTATCCATTCGCCCTACTTGCAAAATAAAAATGTTTACCTTTAGAAGCAAAGAACACACAAAAGAATCGCAGACTGCTTTATTAAGTCTCTTCATAAACAGCAGTGCAGTTTGCGAGACTATAAACGCCTCCCGCCCACCAAAACCCAAATGCTGTTTCCCGGCTCATATCTAATACTGTTATTATTTCAGGCCTCAGAGTCTGCATAAGACACTTGAGTTACTGCTTCTGTATAGCTGTTAACCAAATCTGTGTAGCAATATCCAGGGCAGACGGAGCCCTCAAGCCCTGGTCGGCAATCATCTAGGAGAAGGCATTTCCAAACAAAAACCTACATATCTGGATTTGGCTGTTACAGCTATGTACAGTCTGCTTCGGTAGCTGGGGCGGAAGAAATCATTTCTCTGATTCAACGGCCCAAACGGCGATGCAGCAGCATGTTGTGGAGCATGAAGAGCATGACAAGGCACTAAAGAAGTCATAGTCATCGACTGCCTCTGGGCTTAGCTCCAGATGTCATGACACTGTCTTGCCTCAGGATCCAGCTAGGTCAGGACGAGAAAGTAAGGTTGACACTGCGTGCTTCTCCCTCACTATAAACCAATTCATAGCACATGTAATCTTAATCGTATACAAACAGCAACAGTAAGAACACATACGCAAGCCACACAAAAAGCCCTGTGGTGATGGGCGAGCGGCGAAGCAGCAGGTGAGGAAACACTGGAAGTTGTAGTTGCAGACCTGCACACAGGCGGCTTGGTTCTATATGATCGCTTTCCTCAAGAATGAAGCAGTATGGGGAATTCGGCAGCAGAGCTGAGTGACTGAGCAGGCCTTTTTTAGGATCGCACTGCTCACCCCCTTAGCATGGGGAAGGGGCTAGAAAATGTGCATTAAACAATTGCCTGCTTCAAACCCCTGGCTGGTTAACCGCGATCAGCGGGTATCCAATTTAGCGTTCGAGCAAGAAAGAAGATAAAGGTGATTTGACAATCGGCGTATGGAATGTGCGCACCTTGATGGACAGTGCTGGCTCAGACAGACCACAGCGTAGAACAGCTCTAGTTGTTAGAGAACTTGATCGGTACAAAGTCGAGATTGCAGCTCTGAGTGAGACCCGCATTGCAGAGGAAGGGCTATTAAAACAAGTTGGTCCTGGCTACACTTTCTTCTGGAGTGGACGCAAGAAAGAAGAGCGGCGTGAAGCAGGCGTAGGTTTCACCATCAAATCACACCTTGTCAGCAAGCTCTCAGGACTTCCAAAAGGCATAAATGACCGCCTGATGACGCTGAGACGTCCCATATCTGGTAAGAGGCATGCTACTATCGTAAGTGTCAATGCACTCACAATGACCAACCCAGATGAAGTCAAAGACAAGTTCTATGATGATCTGGATTCTGTGATTTCTGCTACACTCCGGACAGACAAACTCATCCTCCTGGGAGACTTCAATACTAGAGTGGGCACAGGCCACCAAACCTGGGAAGGAGTGATTGGGACTGAAGGAATAGGAAAGTGCAACAGCAATGGCCTCCTGCTTTTGAAGAAGTGTGAAGAGCATGAACTGCTGTTATAAACACAGTCTTTCGTCTGCCATCTCGCAACAAAACGTCATGGATGCATCCTCGCTCCAAACACTGGCATCTCATTGATTAAGTCATAGTACGACGGAAGGACAGACTGGATGTCAGAGTGACAAAGACTATGTGTGGTGCATACTGCTGGACAGATCAGTGGCGTCTTGGCAGCAAATTGAACCTGCGCATTCAGCCTGCACGGCGACCACAAGGCAAGAAAGTGCCAAAGAGGCTGGATGTCTCCAAGCTGAAACAAGACAGCAAGAGGCAAGCCTTCATCAAAGATATCTGCAGCCGATAAGATGCAATGGAACTCCGTTCAGATGATCAAAAAGAGAACTGGTCTTCAGAGACACCGTCCACTCTTCAGCAATGGATTCCCTAGGACCAGTGTCTCGTAAACACCAAGACTGGTTTGACGAGAATGACGAAGAAATCCAGGGACTCCTTGAAGAGAAACACCAAAAACACAAGGTATACCTTGATGATACCAGCTCAGTATCCAGTAAGGCGGCATACTCAAATATATGCAAGACAGTCCAGACTAGGCTCAGAGATATGCAAGACTCCTGGCTGAGCAGTAAGGCTGATGAAATCCAGTCCTTCGAAGACAGAAAGGATATGATGAAGTTCTTTGATGCGCAAATGACAGTTTATGGTCCCCAGAGCTCAGGAAGCACCCCTCTTCTCAGTGCAGTTGGAACTAGTCTTTTGACTGACAAAGAGGCTATCTTGAAAAGATGGGCTGAGCACTTTGATAGTGTTCTTAATCGGCCATCATCTATCAGTGATGACGCTATCAACAGACTACCACAGGTGGAATGCAATCTGCTGCTTGACGAGTTTCCAACCGTCTCTGAAACAGTGGAAGCAATAAGCTTCTGTCATCTGGCAAAGCTCCAGGATCAGATGCGATACCTGCTGAGATCTACAAAGCAGGAGGAACTCAAGTTGCAAAGAAGATTACAGGGCTACTTCACATTATGTGGAGAAAAGAAGCCATCCCTCAAGAATTCAAGGATGCGTCAATTATCCACCTATTCCAACGGACAGGGAATCCTCAGTTGTGTGATAATCATCGTGACATCTCTTTATTGTCAATTGCTGGGAATGTCCTTGCAAGAATTCTACTTAACCGAATGAACACCTTGAACATTCAGGGCTTCTACCAGAAAGCCAGTGTGGATTTAGAAAGGACAGAGGAACAATTGACATGACCTTCACAGCAAGGCAGTTTCAAGAGAAATGCCAGGAACAGAACACGGACCTCTACATGATCTTTGTTGACTTTACCAAAGCATTTGATACAGTCAGCCATTAGGGTCTTTGGAAAATCATGGCAAAATTTGGCTGTCCGACCAAGTTCATAGCAATGGTGAGGCAGTTCCACGATGGTATGCTTGCACGGGTCCAAAATGATGATGAGTGCTCCTACAGAAGAGAAGATGCAAAAAGATGTAGATCGAGTATCTGACTCCTGTGACAACTATGACCTCACAATCAGCATCAAAAAGACCGAGGTGGTATCAACCAGCACCTGGCAAGCCTTACAAGGAGCCCACCATTACGGTGAAAGGTCAAAGATTGCAAGTGGTAGACAAGTTCACCTACCTTGAACGCACATTGTCAAGAATCGTACACATTGATGATGAAGTCAATGCCAGGAATGCCAAAGCTAGTGCAGCATTTGGCCGGCTACGTGGTAGTGTTTGGGATCGAAGTGGAATCAGGCTTGACACAAAACTGAAATTCTACAAAACTGTGGTGCTGCCAACACTGTTGTATGCATGCGAAACGTGGACAGTTTACCAAGGGCACGCCAAATGACTGAACTACTTTCATACAAGCTGCCTTAGAAAACTTTTAAAGATTAAGTGGCAAGACATGATTCCAGACACAGAAGTCCTGAAAAGGACAGGGATGCAGAGTGTACATACTCTTCTGAAACTGGCACAGTTAAGATGGACAGGCCATGTTACAAGGATGCCCGAGGAACGTTTGCCAAGGAAAATCCTCTATTGAGAACTAGAAATGAGCAAACGCTTCCATGGTGGTCAAAAGAAGCGATACAAAGGCACCCTCAAGGAATTCAACAGACCAACAGAGTCGTGGGAACAAATTGCACAGGACCGAGCAAAGTGGCGAGGCCTCATCAGAAGAGGTGCTAGTGAATATGAGGCAAAAAAAATCAGCGAAGCCGAGCAGAGACGTGCACAGTGCAAAGCCAGAGCTAAGGCATCATCGACAGAGCTGTCTTACTCTGATCTCTGTTGTTCCATCTGCAACGGGCAGTTTAGAGCTAGAATTGGTCTAATCAGCCATCTTAGAACACACAAACAGTAGCATTTCTCGCATGTGATTAAGATTGGTCATTATCAGTAATGACAGACGAACTATTTTAATCACATTTCACACTATTGTTGACATTAGCAGCATTCAGTTAAACTCTTATTTTGTTCCTTCAGATGACGGTATTCCGTTATATTGGCCTTTCCTAAGCACTTCCATATTTATTGCATTCAGGTGAGAGTCCTTACCGCTTTATTCAAGTTTGAACTATAGGTAGCGGTTCACAGTTTCGCACCTTTTGGCCTCGAACCACACTGTTGATATTAAGGATGGAAGTAGTATTGACCCAATACTACTGATGAACTTATAAATTATCATCTCCTGATAATCAGACATGGTTTCCTTCATTTCAGTTAGCAGTTTCCCGAAATCTGAAAAATGGGATTTTGACATTTCGAATTTCATCAAAGTATTGCATCAGGTACATACTGTTGATTATCATCTTCTGATAATCAGACACGGTTTCCTTCATTTCAGTTAGCAGATTCCCGAAATCTGAAAAATAGGATTTTGACATTCCAAAATTCAACAAAATACAGTCGAACCTCAATAGCTCGAACACCGATGGCTCGTTCACCATGGCTAATTCGAACTCGTTTTTAAGTCCCTACAAAATTCTTCCGATAGCTCAAAAAGACAAATATTTAGGGAGAATTTCCTATTTTATCATGAAATTGTATGTTGTATGTACTCATTAGAATCGCCTCACCGTTAAGTAGAAAATCGAAAAGAGTTTACTAAATCATCGCGATTTGCTTCCTAACCAGGCGCCATAGTTAACCCTAAGTGGCTCGGACTATGTCTCGAACAAATTTCAATGGTCCCAAAGATGTTCGAGCTATTGAAGTTCGACCGTATTGTATCAATTACATGAAAACTATAGACTGAGAGTGCTCACCTGTAAGTTCTCTACATAATTATTGAAGCTTTATCCCTTCCATCCCTGAGTTTCTGAAGTGAACTATTCAGTACTTGAATTTGGACATGTCCATTGGTGCAAATAAGGCTTTCAGTCTAAAATCAAAAACAGAATGTAGTGTAGTAACGATTAAAGATTAATTGGTCCTTCTTGAAGATATGTTTAAATAAAGCAGAGAATGTTACGCTGGGATCTATTGATTAATGTTTCATCACTTTCAGACAATCGGCCGAAAAAATCCGCCGTGGTCCGAAAATATGTTGAAGCGAGTGTAACAACGAGTGTTTTATGGTCAAGCTGTTCATTTTCAACACACGTTGTTGCACTCGCTTCAACACGAATTTCAGACCACATACATGAAAATTGATGATGGGTTCAGGTTTAACGACGCGTCAACCCATGAGGGCCACTTGCGTCAAAACGGTATATTAATTAGTTATGATTTGAAAAGAAGTGTGCGAATACCAGGCTTAAGATTCAATTCAAAACTTGCTTGTAAAACCCGTTCTTGTTTGTGAAAAACCAGTTTGGTATTAAATGCCATACATCAAATTTCAGACTCAAAGTTAAGTTCACACACACTTTAAAAGGCTCTAATAAAATCTAGTCAGGTACAGCCATGAGAAAACAGCTCGGTTGGGAATATAAACTCCCAAGGATAGGATATGCAAAAGTCTGAACTGGGTGACTAGTGGCAAGCGAAATGCCGCGGGTTAGAAACACGTTTGAACTGATAAACTTTCTGATCACTAGTACACCGAGCTAGTACTCGCGTACTTTAAGCTGTGTATAAAGTGGACAGGGAGGCTCTGTATGAGAGACAACGGAACCAAGTGTGTGCATGGCCGATGCATGAAAGCAATGTTCTATAAAAGCAAATCTAGTCGACGCTGCCTCCATGTGCCTCCAGTGCCTGATATGAACAGGTGTCAAACGTCTGTCTACTCACTACACTAGGTCATAGTCAGTAAACACGAGGAGAATTATCGGTTTAAAAAAAAGAATTAAAACATACCTTTTATTGATTCTGAAAGCGAAGCATAGAAGTAAACTCTGACTATTGCGTCTTAACTTCTAATGTTTTAAATCGATATATGCGACAGAAGAGACTCATGTGCTTCGCTTAAGCTTTTAATTCTAAGTGCACAAATGCTTATCAGGGCATTTATAGTTCATATCTACAGATGTCTGTCGAAATATGTGCATTAAAATCGGCCTTTTAAATGAGAGAAGAGAAATAAATACAGACCGACAGGTAAATTATATCCAATGTGAATGAATGAATGCACTTAAGCTGTATTATACATACTACAAACTGTAATACATACATGATTTCAAAACGCTTCAGTGAAAATGGTATCGTTATTACACTATGCAGGGTTTTCCCCTTATGATTTCGAAGTGAGGGTCCAAAGGAGTCCTTTAATAAGTCTTAGGGGCTATTTTTTTTTTAAAGAAATTCACCCTTTAAACACTTATCACAACTGCAGCAGCGGCACTTTGAAGTACTTTGTGTCAGAGGAAATAAGGCTTGACATTTCATGTGAATTGTCTGCCTAGCAGACAATTCACATGAAATTTCAAGTCGCATTTTTTTCTGAAAAATAAAATCATTTTTAGAATGTTGTCTGCTTTACATTTCCTTAGTACTTTATAGGTTAACTGTTGCCCAAATGTTGATAATTCTTGGCTTTTAGACCACAAATAGATTAAAGTACAAAGTCACAGATAAATAAAAAATATTTTTGGATTTGATTATGTATACATCACTCAGGACCCTTGCCCCTAATATCTGGGGGTCCTGAACAAGGTTTTCCAGGGTAAAAACTGCCAAAATGCGAGTCAGGTAAAACCCTGCACTATATATTTGAGCGAGTGATTTTACTTTCTGTTGATATGTAAAAAAGAACCTGCTAGGTCAAGCAAAGCCAGTAGGTACATGGTGTTTATATAATGTCGCATCAACGTCGATGCAATGTCATTTTACCATCTGTTGACGTGTAAAGAAACTGCTGTCACGCCAACCAGCGGGTATAGGACGTTTATACGTCGCATCAACGTCGATGCAACATCTTGACGTTGTATTGACGTTGATGCGACGTTGTATTAACGTTGCGTGTCCGCTGGGATCCATCCTGGATGACTAGACAGTGCACGATTTAAAAGCTTGGCGGGAAAAGGCGCGTACGTGGTAAATATATTTACGATGAACCCGTCCCAAATAAAGTAAAACTGCTGATCAATACGATAATTTATGCCACTCCAAACAGAAAGTAGCCTTATGCCACAGGTTTATAATTTATCTTCACGTATGTCTACGCGTGCGCACATGATCTGCGCCGTTCACTTATCGAATCTAGAATGTAATTCCCAATAAGCATTCTACATAAATCTATAGCGGGCCGTTATCGGCCCGTCAGGGTAGCTGACGGACCGATAACGGCCCGCTGTAGATTTATGTAGAATGCTAGCTGGGTTGTGTTAGGAAACAAGCTAGTCTTGCGGCATGATTGCTTTTACCTTAATCTACGTTGTGTCAGTGATATGAATTAACATTTCACTAATTATGTATGCTGAGTAAATTTGATTTTATATTTAGACAAGTTGGCTTTTTTAAAAAGAATCCAAACGAAATGTCTGCTGCTGTCTGTTAAACAGAGTAAAAAGAGGAAGTGTACTGCTCTGTTTATTGTGTAATTACTGCAATGCAGTATGAAACAATATAAAATGTATCATGTAGCTATAATTCTTTTTTAATTGACATAATATCATAACCAAAAGTAATCTTCATCACTCTCTGGGCAAATACAGCAGACGACAAATTGATTTTCTTGTTTTCCCAGGAAAATAGGCTATGACGATTTGCATGAAAAGTCGAAGCCTATTTTCTGAGAAAAGTAAAAAAAAAAAAAAAAAAAAAGAAAAAAAATATTACAAAATATTGAGTGCTAAATGTTTTACCCAGCTTGCAATAAACATACTGGAATTTCTCTATAATAAGGTTCGTTATGGCACAGTTGTGGATATAAGACAATTCGCAGATGGAGCCCAGAATATGAGAATATGTTGTATCTGAATAAACATGAATAGATCATATAGAATCAAAGGGCTGAATAGCCCTGTAATGACAGATTCAAACTTATACATTCCAGAAAATCATTTTGCCTTCCATTTAAACATGTGAAGCTTCTCCTTCGAAAAAAAAGAAAACAAAACGAGCTACAGCGAAAAACGGAGGCGACGCGCAGACTGATCTGCGCCTTTGTTGTTCGCATATGTATTAAAGCGAGTTTTCTCAGCCGTTCATATGAAGACTTGAACCAAGGATCAAGCACAAGTCGCACTACTTTTTGTTGATATCTCAGTGGCGTACTAATATACACACAATGGTCTACATTTTTGCGCGGATAAATGCAAACTTCAGTAGAAGTCAAAGCCACTTTCTCTAAAACCACGCATGGCAACGAAGAATGACAGATAAAAATCTATCATTAAAAACGACCATAAAAGGCCATTTTTATATATAATCTGTAAGTTGAAGTTTAAGTACAACTCGCTTGTGTACATGTACTCGAAATGAGCTGCGTTCAATTCAGCGAGACGTTCGCCGTTACTCGCAAACAAAAGTAAACTTTTCGTTTATGTGACGGTTTTCTGGGGAGGGTAGAGAATATCCGCAAACTAATCTGTCTTTTGGCACAATCAAAATGGCGGCCTATACGAATAAATTTTTGTATGCTTGTTCGGAATAAAAATACGTAAATATTTACTGGGTTGATATTATTTGATTTCATATACAAAAATGGGTCCCACGGCCAGTTCTTGATAATTCAGGAAAGGAAACTCATACTGACACTTTGTCAAGATTACCTCAGGAATTATTGTACCCAACACCTTCTCCAAGTTATCGGACTGCTACCGAGTGATCACGGACAATCTCGTGAGAAACCGGAAAAAGTTTTATAGTTCGTTTTCATGTTATGTAGTACGCATGCATAAGACAGACAAATCTATGCACACTAGCAAGATTTACAAATTATTTTAGTGCATTTGACTGCGCACGTTTTTCATTATCGCTTCCACGGTTTAATAAGAAATGACACATTTATAGGTGATTATTACCCGTTTATTTAATCCACACGACACTAGTCAGCTCCCCCGGGGGTTGTTTGAAGATAAAGTTGCTGTATATTGGGCAATCTGTTAGCTTGTGGGTACTCGTTAGAACAATGTCAGTCAGGCGTTTCAGTGGTGCTCACAATCTATATAAATAAGTCGGTTTTAATGAATACACAAAGGCTATGTTCTGGAGCAGAACTACAAAAATACTACATACCCACATTTCCCTGCATTAAAGGGAGTGTGTGTGGGAGGGGGCGGTTACCGGGGTGTTGTTGAACTGTTGATCGCTATTGAGCCTAGCATCAATCTGGCCTTCCAGCCCCGACCGTTTCGTTTTGACCAGTTGTGAATACATTTCAAGATACGATCATCTTTCAATTTTTAAGTTTCATCCAAGGACGAAACACTTCCGTCTTTGTTTTTACGTAGCAAGAATTCCAAACCATGTCTCCTCTCAAAGCAACATTTGACGCACATTTTCCACCCCCAAGGAAGTCATTGCGGTAACACGCCTATCCAAATATATTGAAAATTTCATCACCAAAAATTAAGAATTTTCAGATAAAAATTCTGATATTTTTTCATATTTCTGCTAAAAACATAGATTGTGGGTACCTGAAATGAGGCGGTATAACGAGTACCCACAATCTACGTGTTTTAGCATAAATAAGAAAAATAATGTATACCCCTAAAAAAAAACCAGTTTTACTATATAAAAACGGGGTTTAAGGGGGTCAAAATTATATGGGCACGTTTTCGTGATGATCTACACGCTTTATGTTGAACCATTTGAATTTCCCTGAAGTCCGATTCTCCCTATACGGCAGCACTGTTGTTAAGGACAGGTTCTACCAAAGATTCATACAATTTCTGAAAACAAACAAAAAAAAAAAAAAACGTATACTGTCATTCCTCCAGCACGTAAGCACTTTGAGTATAGTGCCGATAATGCACCCCTTTCCGACTTTGCTAGTCCTGTTACAGTTTTAGACATGTTTAAATGTCCATTGAACCAAAGCCCCAGATATTTGTAGCTAGATACGTAATCGATATCTTTTTCACCATACAGTCGAACCTCGTTATCTCGAACTCGCTTATTTCGAATTACCGCTTAGTCGAAGTGAAAATCTGGTCCCTGTTTTAACATGGAACTATGACAACAGGTAACAAAATAATGTGGAAAAGAGGAGAAATTGCTCCTAAGGAGCAATTTCTCCTCTTTTCCACATTATTTTATATAAATTTCTAACTTCAGAAGTCAAATTGATTGATTGTGTTGGGGTTTAACGACACGTCAATCCTTGTCTGTCATTTTGTGTCATCTCCCAGAGAAAGGGAGAAGAGAGATAGTAAATGAGATGAAAGAGAGGGATAGAGGAGAAAGGAAAATGAATGACAGTGAAGAAACAGAAGAAATAAAAACATTCCCCCCTCTACCCTTACCTGCTGCAAGGATAGCAAGTCAATATCAGTTGGACGCCCCAGTGATGTAAGATACACAACACCTTTGCCTCACCCAAACACCCCGTCAGAAGTCAAATTACATATTCATTTGTTAAATGAATATGTTCAATTTATTGTTTTCCTCACTCTCTCAACTCTGATATGTCGATGTACGGATATCTCGAAGTGTTTCAGCGAGTCCCTTGGAATTTGAGATAACGAGAGTCGTCTGTACTTAAACTCGAATTCACTTTGCGGTACAGTTGATGTTCGAAAATGAATTATTTTAGTCTACGCAGGATTTACTCATCAAACCGAGTCTCCGATTTTCGTGATTTTGTGTGTTCTTTATTTCCAAAGGCAATCCTTTTTTACTTTTATTTTACTCCACTGTAGCTGGTGTTGTGCCTTATGGCGGCCGTAAAAAGTCTCCCCGTACATCATCATAGTGCAGGTTATATTTTATTTCCTTTGAGATCATTTAGCCCATCATGTTTATTTTGAAAATTAAATACCGCTTAAGCCGGCGCTAGGGGGCGTATGCAGCCTCGCAAACTACAGTGTTGCATATGAAGAGACTCAATCAAACCGAATCTCCGATTTTCGTGATTTTGTGTGTTCTTTGTTTCCAAAGGCAATCCATTTTGACCTTTATTTTACTGTCAACCTCCATTTTCTGCTCCATATACACAGTTTATCAACATTGCGTAAAGATATGTAGAAACCATAATGTCATCAATCACTATTCCACAGTTTACGTCCTTTATTTCTTGTGTCAAGTCATGTATATGTACATAGAAAAAAAAGTTAGTGATATTTTACAGCCTTGTTTGAGTCCATTTGATACAGGGAATCAGGGTGAAATCATATTATTTACTTTGACAGTACTTTGCGAACTGATATACAATGGCCGAATTGCATCTAATATACGCCCATTTACTCCATTAGTTTATACTCGTACCATAAAAAATCACGTTGGACTGTATCGAAAACTTTCCGGAAGTCAACGAATCCCACATACGTAGATTGTTTCGAAAGCTTGCGATTGTTAATAATAGTGTATATTAGTGTCTAATGAATATTTATGTTCCAAGCAACACCGTTTCTTTCGAAATCCATTTTATTTATCTACTATAATAAATAAGAAATAATTTTCTGCAATAGATCAATACAAGTCTCGTAACGTTAAACTTCAGTGGGTATACCGTCCGATCCAGACGCTTTGCGTAGTTTTGCGCGATACATCGCATTTTCAACCTCCTGGTAAGTGATGTCACTGTTCATCGAATCCAAATTCATGTCAGGATTTTGTGTTCCATTATTCTGACGTAGTTCCGGTCACCAACTGCAGACCCGAGGAAGGAGCCTGTGCAACGCTACGAGGGACGCCTATCCCTGCTACCGGGATTTGGAGATGGTGGTGGTGTCATCTCTCATCCCACCGCTGTTACTAAATGTAGCGTTCGTCGGGTCTTCCACAAAGTGAAGCATCGCGGTTACCCATCCAAGTACTAACCGCGATGTACGTTGCTTAACTTCGTGAAAAACCCAGTCTACCAACGTCGCCATGAAAGCCGGCTTAACTCTTTCACTGCCACGGGCGATAATAATAGGCTTTTGCAAAAGCATAGATCCAGATGAGACGGCTCAATGAGCCGTCTCATCTGGATCTACGCTGTTTGACATTCAGTCTGTCTTTCCAAGTTTTTGTTAAAATAGAAATGCAGACGACAAATGTCTGAAATTTGGCACCGAAAGAGTTAATAAAACCGAGACTCCGATTTTCGTTCTTTTGCGTTCTTTGTTTCCAAAGGCAACCTTTTAGATTTTTATTTTATTCCACAGCAATGACATAGAAGTGGTCTATATACCTAATTAGTTAAGTTGATACTTGACTCAAATACTGTTAAAGGGACGTCAAAGCACAAAAATATCAATAAAGCATGATGATAGATTATAACGTATACATATGACTGTCGCCGGCCTCGGTGGCTCAGTTGGATGCGCCGTCCGACTGGAGGTCGTGGGGTCAACCCCCGCCGAGGTCGGCAACATTCTTTCGTGGACACTCGTCATGAAATATTTTCTACGGTTATTCTCTCCCTTCCGCTGATTCAAAAAGGGCAGTTGTCAGTTTCTGGCGAAAGAATGTGCATAATACTGGTTAACCGCTTAGAGGACTAAGCCTGCCCAGTAAATGTGTGGTCAGGTAAACTGATCGCGCTCGACATGACCCCATTGGGTTGACTGGGCCGTAAAACCTCAACACAAACAAACATATGACTGTCAAACTTTGCAGAAATGTCAACTTTTTATTGCTTTATCCAACTGCAGCACACCATTTAAATATCATATCATGTGATATATTCTTACCCCTTTAGTGTTCTAGGAAATGAAACATTTTACACTTTATACTGAGCCGGGATAAGAAATACGAGATTTCATGATTTTGTTTTGTCCGAATGTCATCATAATATTGGCAATTACGATTAATGACCTGGGAATTAGAGTAATGATGGAGCAATTACATGGAACCAGTATCATTATAAGACGGTTTTTTTTGATACAAGACGGTTTAAAGGTGAACGCTAATCAAAACTGTACAGATTACAGAGAAAAATAAAAAGCGCATGACAGAACCTACAAATTGGCATGTGCGCCCAGCGAAACACAGATCAACCTGGGCATACGCCCAGTCTGATCAGTCTTCACTGTGCGCTCAATAGGTAGCTAAGGACACGAGCATTCTTCGTGCGGACAGCGAAAACTCTGATCAGACTGGGCGGATGCCTAGGCTGATCTGAGTCTTTGCTGCGCACATATGACATTTCATAGTTTTTGTCATGCAATGGCTCAATTATAATATTAGCTGGGGCACAGCCTTTCCTACAAAATAGCAGATAGCCCAGGGACGACTCCACATGCACATCCGCTGTCTCATCAGTCTTCACAGAGCATTCTATAGGTAGCTGAGGATCCGAAGATTCATCAGGTGGACAGTGATCAATCTGCACCTGCTTGAGTCTTCCCTGAGCATACATGTAATGTTGTAGGAAATCCTGTGCCCCGGCCCTGTCACCCCATTTTTTTTTTTGAGTTGAGGTTTATGGCCCAGTCAACCTATAAAGGTCATGTTGAGCTGGTTTCTTGGTATGATGCTGGAGATTACAATGCTCAAATGAGTATAAATTGGTGGGTGTGGGGAGAGTGGGTCGGGGCAAAGGAAAAGAAAAATAACAACACTATGCATTAGCTCTTCATCTGATCTGTACATTTGGACAGTACAAAGGAAATATTGTGCAGATATTATTTTCTTTACAAGGTATAATAATCACACAGTTTCAAATAAATTATATGTTATAAAAATACACCTTTACACTATCTGTTTGTGTCAAAAGATACCTGTACAAAATGCATCATCATATCACTGTCATGCAAAACAGAGGCTTTAGAACATATCGGTCACGTCAAGCAAAGTGCCTTTGAACATATGCAAAATGCACAGATTCAAATAATCTTTTGCAAGCGCAATCATCCGGGCCTTTGCTCTCTATTCATACATTCTGTAGTATCCAGTGATTCTGTTAGCTGACAGTAAAGGTGCTGCTGATCAGACAGCACAGATGCACAGGCTGATCTGGGCCTTCGCTGTCCGCATATGCCTGAAGACACGTTTAAGTTTTTGCATGGCATGGCATGGCCCGTATAAACATGCAATGCACAGATCATAGCTCTAAGTATGAGGAGTATCCATGTATCTTTTTTTCTTACCAGGGCCAAGTTGTTCAAAGCTAACGACATCGTTAGTTAAAATTTACATCGAGTGATAAGCAAATATGCTGAAATTTTTTGCTGAAAAAATGTGAGTAGCTTAAAAGCTACTGACATTTTTTCAGCAAAAAAATATCAGAATATTGTAAATTTCATCTGCTAAAACAGTTAACGAAATGACCCTTAATGAGCTCGTTAAGCTAACGACACTTTGAACAACTAGGCCCAGATTTGTTGATAAACATACATGTGGGTTTTTACTGGAATTGCCAAGGCAACTAACGTTTTCATACCTGTACAAAATGCATCATCATTTCACTGTCATGCAAAACAGAGGCACAGATTATAGCTCTAAGTATGAGCATCCAGATTTTTTTTTTTTACTTTCCATAAAAAAAAACAACAACATACATTATGGGTATTCATCAGAATTGCCAAGGCAATTCTGATGAATACCCACAACGTACATTTTCATACCTGTACAAAATGCATCATCATCTGACCATCAAGCAAAACAGAGGCCTTAGAACATATGAATATGCAAAGCCTGGATCATAGCTCTATGTAAGAGGTGCATTATGATATAATGTAATTTTACTTTTTTTTTTTATTTTCTATAAAACTACTTGTTGTGGGTATGGTATATTCCCAGATGATTTTCAATTTTACACGACACATCTCCCTTCCCAAACGTTTTTCCGTTTCATAAAATACATTATGGCAGGCTCAGTGTTAAGCTGCATGTTCTTGAATACTGGGATACAGTATCTTTCTCATAAAAGCAACAGTTCCCCTGCGTGGGCAATGTAATCTGAGCATGTAAAAGCTGGCCCCAAGGTTAGAAAACTATTTCATATGCAACTCAACTGAGCATGAAATTTGTCCTGCTAATAAATCTCAAATTACTAGTAATTGCATTCATTATTGCTAAACATAGCTGAGCATGAAAACTTCTCTGCTAATAAATATGACAAGAGTTATCAGAAGACAACACCGCTTGCCAGAAATGCAGTGTGGATGAAATATGAAAGCTATATCTTACAAACTTCAGCAGTCATTTACACTTTTCAAAACTTTTTTTTTTTTTTGATTTGGGTTTTACGGCCCTTTCAAGAATATTTCACTTATATCGAGCCGATCGTTCATCGAGATGGGCGAAAACCGGAGTACCCGGAGAAAAACCACCTGACCATCCGTAAGCAGAACTTGGCTTTCCCACATATGACCTGAGCTAGGCTCGAACCACAGCGGTGAGAAACCTAATGGATTAAGAGTCAACTTTCTTATCCACTAGGCTACGGGGGCCCGTTTTCCAAAACTTAAACACAGCTGTAAATGACAAAGTATGACCTGACCTTGACCTAGGCAGAAGGTCAAATTGAGGAAGGGGTGAGTGCTATTGAAAGGTCTTACACTTAGATAAGTGTGGGCCATAAATAAAGCAGTATCTTGAATACTTCAGCAGATACATACACTTTTCAAAATGCATAACTTGAATATATGTTTAAATGACAAAGTATGACCTGACCTGACCTTGACCAAGGCAGAAGACCAAACTGAGGAGGGGGTGTATGCTATTGAAAGGTCTTACCCTAAGTTAGGTGTGTGTCAAATATTAAAGCAGCATCTTGAATACTTCATCAGTTACATACTTTTCAAAACTTAAACGCAGAACTTGAACATGGGTTTAAATGACAAAGTATGACCTGACCTTGACATAGGCAGAAGGTCAAACTGAGAAAGGGGTGTTTGCTATTGAAAGGTCTTACCCTAAGGCAGGGTTGGCCAAATACTAAAGTGGTGTCTTGAATACTTCAGCAGTTACAAAACCTTTTCAACACTTAAACGCAGAACTTAATTATGGGTGTAAATGACAAATTGAGAACTGACCTTGACCTAAATAGAGGGTCTAACGCAGACGCCGAAGCGTATAGATGTCAATGACTGGGTGACAACATAAGCTCTCTTGGGACATACTCCTGGCAAGCCTAAAATGCCAAATTTTTTGGTATTTTCATAATTATTTGCAGAGAAAATTTCATGCTCAGCTGAATTGAGCATGAAAAAGTTTTATATCCTCAGGGCTTGGCTATGGCAATCAACAAATATTCTTTAGTGTATTTACCCTATTTACGGTAAATGTCCTAAAATTTCAAACATTTATTCACTACTTTTTTGGCCTAAAGTTTACTTCTTCTATGAGGTTGTTTCTTGAAATACTTAGCAGAACGGCAAACAATGCAGGCCCAGATCAGACTGTTCCTGATCTGGGTCTAAATTGTTTACATATGGCATTTTGTCAGAAACTTTGGTGTCCAAGACTTTAGGACATTTACCATATTCAGAGACCTTAACTCACTACCATACTTGTCCTACAATTTGAACACTTCCATTTTACTGCCTGCTGATGTGTTTAAAATTCTGCTTGATGAATGACAAACAGAGTACACCCTGATCAGATGATGTGCAGGCTGGACTGGACACCAATTCTGCTCACTAAATCTATGTACCATTCTGCATGGTCATGCTCAAATATTAAGTACAACGTCACCCGAATGTAAAGTTTGACCTGGTTACTCTCTGTTCATACATGGGAATACCATGGCTCTCAACGTTCCTGGATGTCACTACAGTCTTCTTTGATTTATACATACATATGTAATTCCAGGACTCACTTTTATGCAGAAACAAAAAATGTCAATATTTGAGCCACAATGACAGAAAACAAACCAGCAGACATGTGCTGCTAGTGAAGATTTAGATCAGCCTGGATATTTGTGCAGTCTTATGTTGCAGCTTGTATTTATCCTAAACATCTATTAATTTACTTGGGCCCAGTTGTTCAAAGCATCGTTAGCTTAATAAGCTCATTAACAACAAACTTGTTACCTGTTGTAGCTAAGGTATTTTTAAATACATTATTTTTGCAGTAAAAATGTGAGTAGCTTTTGCAATGCTACTCACATTTTTTCAGCAAAAAATATCAACGTTTCAGGCATATTTCAAGAAAGAAATTTTAACTTCACTTTAGCTAACAACTTTGTTAAGTTTTGAACAGCTGGGCCTGGCTGAACAGCAAACTATAGACTAATCAAAATGCTCCTTTAGTTTTAGCAAATTTATGTGGATCCATGCCGTTCACTCGGGTATATTTCTCCAAATATTCGAAGTAAATATTTTCAAAATTGGAACAGCAAAATCGTAGTTTCACACAATAAACACATAAAGAATTACTTTAGGGTTTAACTAATTTTCCAAAGGGAGACAATTAAATTATCTCCTACTGCAGAATTGGTTATTACCCATTGTTGCATTTGTAAGGACAGCTAATAATGTTAGGTGTCATATTGTTCTTACCCATTCAACTTTTTAGAACTTTTACCACACAAAAGATCTCGTAAGGTTACAGGATCTATTTTTAGATATTACATGTTAGTTATTGCTTTTATGATCACAGATATGGCAGTTTCTGCCTAGCAGTAAAATCATGTTTCATTACAAAAACACGTCTATTCAAAAATATTGAAAATTTCACCACCAAAAACTGTAAGTTTTCAGATAAAAATTCTAATATTTTTCATAATTCTGCTCAAAACATAGATTGTGGGTACTTGTTAGAACTGCCTCGGTGATGTGGTTGTAATGAGTACCAACAATCAATATTTTTGAGCAGAAATAAGAAAAATATTGTATACCCCTGTAAACCCCAGTTTTACTATATAAAAGTGGGGTTTAAGGGGGTCAAAATTATATAGGTGTGTTTTTGTGATGCTACTACAGTCAACCCTCTTTATACTGACACTCGATACAATGACATAATTCGTTAAAATCATAATTTGACTGGCACAAAACTTTTGCTCAAAGATGACAGTTAATCAGACATTATGCAAGAAAATATTGCATTCAATACTTCAAGAAACATATATTTTGGGTACTTGTTAGAATAGCCATAGAGAGGCAGTTCTAGCAAATATCCAAAACATACATTCTATGAGGAAATGAGAATAAAACCAGGCCTTATATTCTGCTTATCAAAGAGTCTTTAAAACAGAAACTTCATTTTAATGGCAACATCTTTGCGAACAAATTCTGTCGTTGTAATGTTCACTGTATCTGTGAAATGTTTGAGTTTCTCTCCCTTGATTTTATTGTGTTCATGATTCAACATAAAATACAGCGTTATTGTGTTTATCTTAGATAACTCACAATATTTATTTATTTTTTTTTACCACATAAAGGTTATGGGGTCTTGAGAGTAATGACATGATCCCATGATCCCACAGATGATTCACAAAACAATTTCAACTCAATTGGCTTAAACTTATCTGGTGCAATTTAATTGGTTGAGGGCAATTTGATAATGACATTTAATCTTCAATAGAGCCACTGAGAAGGAATCTATGAATCTTCATGCAGATTTCTAAAATGAACTACTTTTCAACATACCGTATTCGACCTAATTACCGCATTGTACGCTTAGGTTTTTCAAAATTACTGGGAACACTCAGATGTGATAAAATATGTATCTATACCTATTAAGGATACACTATAAAAAGATCAGAAAAGGACTTATTTGATGATGATTATGCGATTTTTTTTTCTGATTTTCTTTATAAAGGCATATGTTGTGGGTACTCATTTGAATTGCATCGACAAGTCAATGCAATTCAAATGAGAACCCACAACATATGCCTTTATAAAAAAGTAAATAAAAAGTACACTGGCTGTAATAAGACTACGGAATTTCATGAGTGTGCGCTTATAGGGGTATGTGCGGTAATTAGATTGAATACGGTAACATGACCTGGTTTGAATTATAAGAAATGAATTTTATTTTTGTGGATTCAATGGATATGTAAACATATGGGTCCAGTTGTTCAAAGCATTGTTAGCTTAACAAGCTCCTTAGTGGTCAAAATGTGAACTGATCTAGTACGTACAGTATCTAATTCACATGTATTTTTGCTGAAAAAATGTGAGTAGCTTTTGCAAATGCAAATGCAAAAGCTACTCACATTTTTTCAGCAAAAATATTAGCATTTATGCCATATTTAATGATCAAAGTTTTAACGATACATTAACTAACGACATCTTTAGTTTTGAACAACTGGGCCATGCAAATCACTTTCAAACCTAATGTAAAACCTTTTGCGCTTTATTCAATTTGTGAGTGATTTGCTGGCATTTACACATTTATAAAATCCACAAAAATGAAATTCATTCCTATGTATAATAAGAAAATATTTCACTCCCAGCTTCAGATATAATCAAAGTACTGACAGCACTGGTGGATCGAATGTCTCTTAACCCTTAAAGTGCCGAGAAAACCTGCATCTGAAAATGTCGTCTGTTTGTGTCGTCTGCTGAATATTCTTGCAAACTTTTCAAACCTATTTTTTGCATACAGGCAAACAGTGTGGACCCAGATCAGACTGCTCCTTTAGGAGCAGTCTGATCTGGGTCCACACTGTTTGCAGAAGTGACTTTTAAAGTAACCAGCAGAAGACAAAGCAGACGACAATAGTTGTTTGTTTGTGTTGAGGTTTTACGGCCCAGTCAACCCAATGGGGTCATGTCGAGCGGTCAGTTTACCTAACCACACGTTTACTGGGCAGGCATAGTCCTCTAAGCGGTTAACCAGTATTGTGCACATTCTTTCGCCAGAAACTGATTACTGCCCTTCTTGAATCAGCGGAAGGGAGAGAATGACCATAGAAAATATTTCATGATCAATCTCCACGAAAGAATGTTGCCGACTTCGGCGGGGGTTGAACCCGCGACCTCCTGGTCTCCAGTCGGACGGCGCATCCAACTGAGCCACCGAGGCCGGCGACGACAATAGTTGTGATTGGCGCTTTAAACTAAGATGGGAAAATGGTCTTGAACAGAGACTTAAGACAGTTTCATTTAACCCTTAACTACCGTATTTACCCTAAGTATTCGGACACCTCCTCCTTACCATATATGTTCTAACATTTGAACCAGTACAACTCACTACCCGATGTTGTGTCTAAAAATTGCTGGATGAGTGGCAAACAGTGTAGACCCAGATGAGACGCCGCATTCTGCGGCATCTCATCTGGGTCTAAACTGTTTGCTCAGGCCTGTCTGTCCGAATACATATGGTAAATACGGTACCTCTAATTTAAGCAAACAGTGCAGACACTGATCAGACATTGCGCACTGCGGCATCTGATCTGGATCTGCACTGTTTGCCAATGTCCAAAATGTACAAGTCCAGGTTTTACAGATAACCCTCTATCAACAGCACTCTGACATCACAGTGACAAGAATAGCGTGACTATAAATAACCTTTACCTGGATTTTGTCTAATGATAATCATGTGGACAGCTACCTTAAGGAAAGTTTGGTGTTTGTCTGCTATGGCTCGATTCCTTTGTTTGTGATGAGGTTTTACAGCCCAGTCAACCCAATGGGGTCATGTCGAGTGCAGTCAGTTTACCTAACCACACTTTTACTAGGCAGGCTTAGTCATCAAAGCGGTTAATCAGTATAGTGCACATTCTTACGCCAGAAATTGACAACTGTCTTTCTTGTATCAGCGGAGGGGAGAGAATGACTGTAGAAAATATTTCCTGATCAATCCCCAAGAAAGAATGTTCCCGACCCGGCGAGGGCTGAACCCGCAACCTCCTAATCACCAGTCAGAAGCACATCTGACTGAGACACCAAGTCCCGCATGGCTCAAACCAATAATTACAGTCAAACCTGTCTTAAGGTGACTTGATACCTTTGCTGCCAGTTTATCAAGGGAGACAACTTTGGTTACTTCCTGTGTGCTTATCTGCACACCAAGTCTTTTATGGAAAGAAGTTTACACTAAAAAGGAAAGAATTTATTTCCTTTGGGAGACTTTTCAGAATTTCAGAACTTTAAGAATATTTATGGTAATAACCAAACAAGGTCTGAGAGTTCAAACATTTGCAGTATTTAGAGACTGATATTTTCAGTTCTACCAAGACCCTAACGTGAGACCATATAGACAAAATAAAGCATACTGAACAACAAAAGAAAGTAAACAATCTTACTGTTTTTACAATGAAGGCAATTTTCATTTCTGAAATTTTGTGTGTTGAAAATGTGGAAAAAAGAAAAGAGTGACCAAAATTCTCTGGATAGATTGTATGGGCACATGTCACAAAAATCTTATTTTAAGAAATTTTGGCATTATGCCATGTTAGAAAACTTAATTTTCCAGTAAATTAATAACTATTTGTCTAAAAAATTACAGACTTGCATAAAGAGAGACAGTGTTATTCAGTGCCATATTCGACCTAGTAACTGCACATACCCCTATACCCCTAATAACACAGTCTGGCAATTTTGTAGGCTTTAGATTGCAGTCCATGTAATATCTACCTCTTTCTAAAGCATATATTGTGGGTACTAGGCTTTAGATTGCAGTCCGTGTAATATTATCTACCCCTTTTTAAAGCATATATATACTCATTTGAATTGCCTCTACAAGATGGGGCAATTCAAATCATACCCACAACATATGCTTTTATAACACTGTCAAGGTAATTCAAGGGAGTACCTTTAATATATGCTTTTATAAAGAAAATCAGAACACATATCACATGAGCATCATCAAATACACCCCTCAGACAGTCCGCTGCTCATATTCCTTTAAAATGTGCCCTTATTAGGAAGATATTTTACTACATTTTTTTTCAGTAATTTTGAAAAACTTAAGCGTACAATGCAGTAATTACATTGAATATGGTATATTTTATTGCATGTGAAATGAGAGGACCCAAACTGACATACAGGAGGAAGGGAAGGATGCTGAAGTGAGTCTGCAATTTCAAATACACACTACAGCACATTGGTTTTGTTTGTTATATCTCTTATTGCTTAACCCTTGCCATGCTGAATAAACTAAATTACCACAGCAACTTCTAATTGTTAGCCAATCAGATTATTTAATCCAGATTGATGATACAAATTCACATACTTAATGTCGAACAGTGCAGATCCAGATTGGTTGGCTTTTTCAGAAGCCAACTGATCTGGATCTACACTGTTTGTAAAGGCAGGGTATATCCGGGTTCAGCAGGACTAGGGTTAAAGCAGACTTCTGATAAGTACCCCAAATATGACACCAACTGCTCACCATATAAGCCACAAGATGAGGAAACGTACCTTCTGATATGTGTATCCAGACTCAACATAGTCTGAACAGCCATGCAGTCTGATCAGTCTTCCTTGTCTGCATGAAGAAACTTCACTTCTTGGCTATCCAAAATGCACCCAGAAAAGATTCAGATCAGCCTGCACAATTGTGCAGGCTGATCTAAATCTTTACTGGGCACATGTCTGAATGACATTTTCTGACGTTGAGGCTCTAGCAATCTAATCTTTTAACAAAAGTTTCATCTATGTCAACCATGTTCATACAGACATTTCTGTCTAACTATTTTGGATACCAAGTATAGGGAAAGGTAGAACATGCATCTGATCAAGGCTCAACTGTTCTCCACTTGAACAATAGTTTTCAGATGCATCAAGTGGTACTAAAAATGGACATTTAAATTTAGTACAAATACGTTAAGGAGTTAAGGTTTCACTGTGCTTAGGGAAAAAATGGTTAAAAAAATGTAGGGCCTTACAATGTGCACTGATGTAGAAAAATCAACCTTCCTATAGACAATATGCAAAATTTTAGTCTTTGACATATGCTGTCTGGTCAGGATCTCCTTCCAATTTTCTTATTTTGCAATATCACATACATTGTCCAAAGGCAGTTATAATAAGTACCCATATGCGGTGTCTTTGGCAAATAATGTAATTGTCTTGACTTTCGCAGAGACAAATGTTCATGGTTTTCTGATTTTGGATATGTTCACGATTGTAGTAATGGCTGCTATCTTTTTTTTTTATTTTCCCTTAACAAGCCTATATAAATATAATGTTTGAGTTTTAATATTTCATTTCATGCTTTTATAACCAAATACACAATAAATGCATTGCAAACATTTTTAGAATTACAGTAAATAAATATCATTACTTTTTCAAAAACAGCCTATTAGCTACAAGTAGGGTGGTCTTATAAACCAAATCATGATTTCTTATGCCATATGCAATACCAAATTCCTACCCAGTCTTGTGCATTCACATCATGTGATTACCCTTCCCTGTTCAATTTAAGGGGAATTAATACACTTTCAAGGGAGACAACTCTTTCAAAATTATTTTTGGCTCTCTTTTGAAAAGAGATCTACACTAAAAGGAAATGATTTTCTCCCCTCTTTTCTTTTAGAGTAGACCCTTTTTAATGCACATTTTCATGGATTTGTCATCTGCTGAATTTGCCCATAGAGAAATAAAGGTTGAAGTACATGTTTCAACTGAGAAATACCGTATTTACCCTAAACGTTCTGATGGACAGGCCTGAGAAGAGTGCAAACCTAGATCAGATGCCACAGAATGTGCCATTTGAGCAGGGTCTACACTGTTTGCCATTCATCCAGCTATTTTTAGACATAAGAACAGACAGTAAAATGGTCTTAATTCAAATTTTAGTTTTAGGGAGCCTGGCTCCATATTGTGGTTGGTAGTGTGTCCGACTCAGATCCAGGGTTTGCAAGTTCGAATCCAAGCTCTGCCACATAACTTCTGTAAAGATTGGTTTCTAGTCATACTCCTCTTCCGCTACTTCAAAAATGGCAGTCCTCATTAACTGGCAAAAATATGTGCACAAATACTGATTAACTGCTTTTAGTTCAGGAAAAGAGTGAGCAGGTTAACTGACTGGCTTGACATGGCCTTAACAGTGTTGACTGGGTTTTAAGACTCCACTAAAACAAATTTTAAGAGAAGTATGGTATTAAAGGAGATAATGTATCCAAATACTTTAAGAAAATACAGTAAGAAAAAACAAAACAATAAAGAATCATGAGAAAACGGGTCTTTGGGACATATACAAACAATAAAGATATGATCAGGTCCTTTGCTGTACTCGTTCTGCTTATTTCTAGATATAAAGGGATATCAAGGATATATTTTTCTTGTTTCTCCACAAAAACATATGTTGTGGGTACTCACTGGAAGCACCTTGGCGAGGCGCTTCTAATGTGTACCCACAATGTATGTTTTTGTGGAGAAACAAGAAAAAAACTCAATACTGGTGGTTGAAAAAAGCTCCAAAAAGCTATGCTTTCAGATACTGGATACTTCAGTAAAAGCTTTTGTCTGGCTGTGCAGACGCACAACCTCATCTTGGTGATCACTGTTATCATATACCCAATGATATATTGTCTCATGCATAGCTCTACCTCAAAAAGTTGACCTTAAAAAGCCCAGCAGACCAAAACATATACCTCTGCAAACAGTGTAGATCCAGATGAACCGTCTCATCAGGATCTACACTGTTTGCTATTCTTTTCTTTTATTTTAGACTGAAACCCCCATTTGCATCAGTGGACATTTCCAAATTTAAAGACGGAAGAGTCCACTTCAGAAACTCAGGGATGAAAGGGTTAATGCTATTATTTTTATTTCTCCATGAAAACATTATACTGCAGCTACTCATTATAAGTGCCTACCTGAGACACTTTCTAATTAGAAACCACAGCAATGGCTTTCATGTAGTAACAAAAAAAAAAAAAAAAAAAAAGATGAGATGGGGTATCCACATTTTATTTTTCTCATAATCCATGAGAAAATGTGTTGTGGGTACTCATTAGAAGCATCTCATTAAGGTGCTTCTAATTAGTAACCACAACATGTTTTTGTGGAGGAAAAAGAAAAATATCAGGGCCCAGTTGTTCAAAACTAACGAAATTGTTAGCTAACGTGACATTACAATTTCTATCTTGAAATATGGCAAACAAGTCTTTGAACAACTGGGCCCAGCACTTTTTTTTTTATGGTAAAAGAGCCTTATCCAGAGCTTTGAATAAATGTCAGTGCTAACCCAGATCAATCTGGCCCCGAGGTTATAAATCTTTTTTCATGCTCAACTCAGCTGAGCATGAAATTTTCTCTGTTAATAAATATGAAAATGCCAACTATTGTTGGCATTTTCATATTTATTAGCAGGGAAAATTTCTTTCTCAGTTATGTTTAGCAAGAAAGAATTTGCAATTATAAGTAATTTGAGATTTATTTGAGATTATTTGAGATTTATTAGCATGAAAATTTCATGCTCAGTTGAGCATGAAAAACATTTTATAACCTCTGGGCCTGCTCTGGTTTTGCAGCATTGGTTTAGGAATATCTATATAAACATTTACAGAATATACGGAACTACAGTGTATATCAACAACTACTGCCTTGATAAGTTTGCACTGTGCAAGGTGAAAAAGTCATACTGATCCTTCACTGGTCATTTTTAAAACCATAGATTTTTCTGGGACATGGCTACAATCTTGCATTGAGTCTAGGACTTGCATAAACAAATATTTGTCATATCTGCACATCACAGCACCAAGGTATTTTCACCTGCTGCAACATCTGCTTCTTCTTTTACCTTGACAACTTTGACACAAGCTGTATGGAAGCATGATTGTATGTGGCTAAAAAAATTATCCAATCACAGGAGGGTTAACATATGCCAGACTTGGATCAACCAATGACTGGAGTTATACAGAATCAGGTTTCTCACTGGCTCATCACTTCAATACCACATCCAATCACATTGTATAATGGGTATTACACATCACCATCTGGCATCAACCAATCAGCATGGCCGATTAATACATTACTGATTCTAATTGGTTGTCCAACAGCAGCATCCAAAATGGAGCAAAGCGTTAAATAATTGGCTAAAATGAAAGTATCATACTGGTAGACTAAATATATAGGGAATATCATTGGTTCAAATTAGCGTTACGATTATGTCTTATTTTATCTAGTCTTTTATTTAAATGTTTATTCTGGTTTGAAAGCTCTTCTATTTGATTCTGGCACTCTCGTAACTGAAATAAAGAAAACAAAAACAATCAATATATAATATAACAAGATGGCCAAGATATCCCTCACCAGACAAGTTTCGATTCTACTGGCCTTTTGGTTCAAGAGAAGAATGTCAATATAGATTTTCCAGATGGCAGCCATCAATTACAATCTGAACAATTTCAGCTATTTTTGATCTACGTGTCAACTCGATACCTCAAATGAAGTTTCGAGTCGATTTGCTTTCCAGTTCAGGAGAAGAAGAACAAAATAGACTTTAAAAGATGGTAGCCGTGGCCGTCATCTTAAATTTCCCATTGGAATGGTTTTTAGCTTCTTTTCTTTTAACTTCAAGTGGTCCCGATACTTCCTATCTAGTTTTGAGCCAGTTGGCCTTTTGGGTTAAGGAGAAAAAGTTCAAAATAGATTTTCAACATGGTGGCTGCGGTGGCCATCTTGGATTTCCAATCGGAACAATTTGAGCTAGTTATTATCTACAAGTCACCTGAATTCTTCCTATCAAGTTTTAAGTCAATTGGCCTTTCTGTTCAGTAGATGGAATTCAAATAGATTTTCAAGATAGTGACTCTAGCCATCATTTTGGATTTCCTATCCGAACAATTTTAGCTATTTTTGATTTACAAGTCTTCCCGATACTTCCTATCAAGTTTCAAGTCAATTGACCTTTCCGCTCATGAGAGGAAGTGCAAAACAGAAGTTATTTTGAGTAATTTCTGCAAGATAATTTATTATTCCTAGAACACTATGTTGTCGCACAATGAGTATAGATGACATAACACTGCAAAACTTATTGACATCATTTGAAAATGTCAGATGAGTATAAAACAGAATCTGTAGAGAAAAATCATTGTCAGGAGTAATACACATTGAGCTTAAAATACAGGGAATATTTCCATCAAGACCTGCAAATCTTATAAACAAACTTATGCTAATGCACTCATTTGTTTATCTGGGCCCGGTTGTTCAAAGCGTCGTTAGCTTAACAAGCTCGTTAAGGGCCATTTCGTTAACTATTTTAGCAGATTCAATATACAATTTTCTGAAATTTTTTGCTGAAAAAATGTGAGTAGCTTTTGTACTGCAAAAGCTACTCATATTTTTTCAGCAAAAATTTTCAGCATATTTCCGTATCACTCGATGTAAATTTTAACGAATCGTTAACTAACAATGTCGTTAGCTTTGAACAACTGGGCCCTGATTTGCAAATCTCTCAGGAAATATTATCTATATTTCCTCAGAGTGCATTATATATCTCCTGGATTTTATATTTTTTAAATCACTTAATTACTTTTAAGTAAAATGTGGTAAGAAAAATATGCCATTACAGCCCTGTCAACAGTATCACAGCTGCTTATCACCACATGCGCAACACTGTATTTTGAAAAGAAAATCGTATGGAGATCTTTCAGAGTGGTTGCGTAGAGTAAGTTTAGATGGCATTGAAGGTGGGTGTCAGTTGAAATAAGGCTGATATTTTGGCACGATTGCCAATATCCAAAATTGGGCGATGTAATCCAACATCTTATTTAGACTCACATATAATCAGACCGATATTGTAGTCTTTTAAGCGACTAGGGAACAAATATATTACCCCAAATGCAATGGTGGTCCGATTTTGCTGTTTTGGTGACAAACAGGCATGTAAATCTCCAGTTCTTACAAATCTCTGGTTAGATACATCACCATCAGTGAAGGTTTTACTGTGTAGTTCAAAAGAAAATATATTGCATTCTTTTGCCATTGCACTGAAACAAAACATTTTATTGACGAGTGGTGTGTAAGGAGAGTGGTGGAGAGTAAAGGGATAGGTGGTGAATGTGACCCGTGGTTTTTAAACATCGTATTTCACACTAGCAATGGCATTTTACTATGATTCCATTGAAAAATAGGTGTCAGGAACACATTTGCCGCAACTGGATCAAAATATATACAGTTAACAGCAAAGACTACCAGAAAACCAGTCTGTCTGAATTATCAAAAGCAGTGACCTAACCGGTAACCATCTAGCAAAAAAAAAAAAAAAAAAAAAAGTTGGCAATTATTTTCACTTACCTCCCTTTAACTGGATCAGAAAATTTACAGTTACTGGTTTAGAATATATACAGTAAAAAACTACCAGAAAACCAGTCTGTGTGGATTATCAAAAGCAGTGACCTATCCAGTAACCATCTAGCCGAAAAAAAAAGTTGGCAATCATTTCCACTTACCTCTCTTTGTAACCGCCGTCTGTCTGTTTTCAACTCATCTTCTAATTTTTCTGCTTCATCAGCATCATATTTAAATCTTTTAACTTGTGTTTCTAACCTTATTACAGTTCCTTCTAAATTTGTTATTTCTTGTTCAGCTTTCTGTAACTTTAATTTATACTCGTGTATTTGTTTGCTGGCTTCTCCTGCAATAAAGATACACAGTCCTATGTAGGCTGATAATTTCTATGACAAAATTTATTATTTCACCAAAACAAGGTTGTTGGCATCCATTAGAATCACCTCAATGATACTTCTGTGAAACAATTTTTACAGGTATCCACAACAGATGTTTGGTAGAGAAATAGAGAAGATATACAGTTGGCTCTCGTTATCTCCAAGTCCAAGGGACTTTCTGAAATATTTCGAGATATCCGTACCTCGACATATCAGATTTGCAGAACTGAGAAAAAAATAAATGGAACATTTCACAAATGAATATGTAATTTGACTCCTGAAGTTACAGACATATTGAAAATATTGTGGAAAAGAGGAGAAATTGCTCCTTAGGAGCAATTTCTCCTCTTTTCCACAATATTTTGTTACCTGTTGTTAGATTTTCATGTTTAAACAGGGACCAAATTTTCACTTTGAGATAAGTGGTTATTCTAGATAAGCGAAGTCAAGATAACGAGAGTCAACTGTATTGGCATATTCGAGCAGAAAGGTGCAACTGGACTTCAGCAAGCAGCAAAGACCCCAACCATCCTAACATCTGTGTAGTCTGGTCAGGATCTTTACTGCTAAAATTTAGAATATACATACATAGCAACAGATAAGGCGTTTTTTTTCATCCGAAAAATGCTGATATCTTTCTTATTTCTCCATGAAAATGTATGTTGTGGGTACTCATTAGAAGCGCCTCAGTGAGGCGCTTCTAATGAGTACCACAACATATGTTTTCGTGGAGAAATAAGAAAAATATTATGTGGATACCCCTTCTTATCTGTAGCTATGTACATATGAGCTACAATGTCACATTATGTAAGAAAATGTACCATATGACAGGTGCGAACAATGAAAAATTAAATCAGCTTGCATATCCGCACAGTCTGATCAGAGTCTGTGTTGTCTGCAAAAAGAAACTTTGCATCCTTGGCTATCAAAAATGCACCCAGTAAAGATTCTGATCAGACTGCCCAAATGGACAGACTGATCTGAATCTTTGCTGGGAGCACATGTCCAAAGGCATGTTCTCTGATGTTGTGGCTCATATCTTTTAGAACTTAAAAGAGGCAAGAATTTAGAAGACCTTGCCGAATCTGTCTAGATGTGTTATAGATGTGCATGTCAATAAAAAAATGTGCCAAATTTTATTTGACATATTTATGTGGTAAACTTGCCTGAGAAAAAACAAGAAATGTCAGTAAGCAGTGCTTTTTAGCTACCCCTGCTCAGAAACAAAAATGTAACATAACGGATGGACAGGCAGATGATGTTAAAACAGTATACCTCACATATCATTCCCCACCCACACACCCTCAACCCTAAAACTAGACGTGTCCAAAGTACACAGATGCCCCACCCTATGGCATTTACACTTATGGCTGTTTCCTTTGGCCCCACCCTACAGCCCCACCCCTAGCATGATCCAGTTTCCAAACTCTGGTCTCTGTATAAACTATTTCATGTGTGATCATTATACCCAATTTCTAACTTTCTAGGGCAAGTAATGGTACCAGACTTATGATTCTATTGCCATTTTGCATGTGTTAAATATGACCTGTTATACATTCTGACCGCTGGCTCTGCACAGGGGCAACCCTTAGGAGCAACTCAACCATGAAGTCTAAGGTCTTGGTCTGGGTAAATATCATACCAAATTTCAACTTTGTAGCATAAAAGGTACCAAAGTTATCAGCAACTTGGATGTAATGTGAATGTAAATCTGCAGGTAAACTTGCATGTAAACTTGAGTAAACTGTACCATTTGTTAGACCCTGGTTATGAACATGACATATGTACGTACGGATGTAACATCACAGCGAAACGCTATATGCCCCACTTCTGCCTTCGGCAAGCATGGGCATAAAAACAGACAGATCTTCACTGAAGTTAATGTCACTACTGTATACTCAAATGTGAAAACAAGCAGACAAAGAACGAGAGTTGTCATCCTTGTTTAGCTCAGTGATCATTGAGGTGAAATCATCTGTAAGTTTTACATTTTGTAAACTTCATTTAGGATCGTTGCTATGGTGGACGTAAGTGTATGGACAAATACATGGATGGACAGACAGAAATTTGCTCACCTAAGTTGTCCTGCAAATCCTAAAATATTATAAACACCATCTGAAGTTTTCATTTTCATTTCCATTAACTCCAAACAGTCAAAAGATCAGCCTGTCCAATTGCTGTGAAGAAAAAGGGGAAAATCTAACTGAATGAAAAGATAACTCTTACTCTGTACTTCATATAGCTGCATTTCCGGACCATTCATTTGTGGGCCCTTGTTACTTGCTGGTCTTTCTTTCATCTTCTCTTCCTCTAAGGCAACAGTTAATGTTTTAATCTGAAAATTGTGAGAAATGAAATCATAGACACATACATGCATACACAGGTAGTGGGTATGGTAAATGTCCTATAATTTTAAATGATTCCTTCCATACTTTTTAGGCCTAAAGTTTGCACAGTTGTTTCTTTAAATACTTAGTGGAATGGCAACCAGTGTAGAACCTGATCAGGCTGCTCCTGAAGGAGCAGCCTGATCTGGATCAGCACTGTTTGCATATGCCATTTTGTCAGACACTTTGGTCTACCAAATTTTTTGGACATTTACCTGTTTACCATACAATCTAAAAGTTTTGCTTTGGAGAAGATATTTTCTTATTTCTCTTCAAATATTTATACCACAGCTTTATATAGAGGAGTACATATTCAGACTATAATCTTTATGCGTGCCTTTGTAACTTTAACAGTAACATTTACCACTCTTAACAATCCAGCAGACAACAGCCAGATTATATTTTTCTTATTTTTCCAAGAAAATATGCTTTGAAATTTCCTGCAAATGGTCTCCTAATTTCTGGGAAAATTAAGAAAAAATATTTCAAAATAATGTAACACTTAGAATGCGGAGTAAAACTTGTGGATATGGTTAGTTTAGGATATCTATTATTTTTTCACCTGAATAATATTGGTGGAAAGACAAAAAATATACTAAACTATAACCACAATTACAAAATGTATCTTTATCTGCAGCTATGGCATGTACATATGAACAATCAATGTTCCAAGTTGACTAGTGTTGACGACTAACTTGCTTTCAGAAAAACATAGTTTAGTGAACAAATACAGCCAACTCTCATTACCTAAAACTCCCAAAGGACCACGCTTTTTGATTTGAGATAACAGTAGTTTGAGAAAAAACATTAGGAACATCTCGAGGGTTGAGCGCAAGACTATGGTAACTCAAACATATTTTTGAAACCCTTGTTTAGGGGCAACTTGGACCCCTTTGTAAACAATGCAAATTTAGGTGCCATTGCTCATACGAGCAATGGCACCTAAATTTTCATTGTTTACAGAAAGAAATGTTGTAATCTTCATAATGCCTTCATGGTGAGGAGATTAGGTTTGGGGAAAAACAACCATCTGACTTACGCCAGTCTTGCGCTCAACCCTCGATATTTGGATCTAAACAAACATTCCACTTCATTAACTTTGACTAAGCAGTAGTTTGTTACCAGTATATGATTCTTTTGTGGAGTTTGATCATGAAATATTTTCTATGGTCATACTCTCACTTCTGCCGATTCAAGAAGGGCAGTTGTCAATTACTGGCGAAAGAATGCACACAATACAATTTAACCACTTACCGTATTAATCCGCCTATAAGACGATTTGTTTATAAGACGGGGGCTGTTTTTGGGCCCTTCCCAGGCAGGATTTTGCTTTTACTTAATTATAAGACGGGTTAAAAAAGTCGCCTATCGGAGATATTCCCTGCCACTCAGAAATTCCTAAAGTACAATTAAAACAAGAGCTGTCGTAGGACAGCGAGCTCGCCTGCTGGGTACATTTTATACTGTAACATTTTTATCATTAAGCCATATAATATAGGTCACACTGACCTAGATGTATTTGTATGTAAATCATTTTGTCACATAGATATAATAATCCTGGTATGACAATTCTCCATGAAATAGTAATAAAAATAAAAGGCAAAATCACTGAAGCATGAAATATAGGTCACAATGACCTAGATATAGTAAGTGGTCATTCATTGGGTCACATGGAACTAATATTCCAGGTGTGACATTTATCCAACAAATAGTATTCAAGATATAAGGCAAAATCACTGAACCATGAAATATAGGTCACACCAACAGAGATATATTTTGACGTCAATAATCGGGTCACAAGGAACTAATATCCCAGGTGTGACATTTATCCAACAAATAGTATTCAAGATATAAGGCAAAATCACTGAACCATGAAATATAGGTCACAATGACCTAGATATAGTAAGTGGTCATTCATTGGGTCACATGGAACTAATATTCCAGGTGTGACATTTATCCAACAAATAGTATTCAAGATATAAGGCAAAATCACTGAACCATGAAATATAGGTCACACCAACAGAGATATATTTTGACGTCAATAATCGGGTCACATGGAACTAATATCCCAGGTGTGACATTTATCCAACAAATAGTATTCAAGATATAAGGCAAAATCACTGAACCATGAAATATAGGTCACAATGACCTAGATATAGTAAGTGGTCATTCATTGGGTCACATGGAAGTAATATCCCAGGTGTGACATTTATCCAACAAATAGTATTCAAGATATAAGGCAAAATCACTGGACCGTGAAATCTAGGTGACCTGGACCATAAAATGTAGGTCACCATGACCTTCACTCTCTTACACTTAAACCGATGTCACATAGTTAGCTGATGTATAACCAGTTGTGTCTATAACCTGTAGGCATATAAGATTTTACAAATGTGTCCTAGATTTTGACCCCTAGCCCCACTCCAAGACCCACCCTGAGGTATGAACCCAGGGGTATGTTCTTTTGGAATCTCAGAAGACTCCTCCAGGTACCCAAATTCTAAATATGAATGCTCTATGAGGAGTGAAAGTCAAGATATAAGAATTTGAAAAACTTTAACACAGTATTACAAAGGTGTCCTAGATTCTGACCCCTAGCCCCACCCAGGGGCATGAACCCAGGGGTTTATTCTCTTGGAATCTCAGAAGACCCTCCAAGGTACCTAAGTTCCAAATTTGATGCCTCTGTGAGGAGTGACTGTTGAGATATAAGCATTTGAAAAACTTTAACACAGTGTGACGGGAACGGGAACGCAAACGCAAACGACCGGGGTGACTACAATAGCTCTCCTTGTACTTCGTACAGGCGAGCTAAAAAACTTCCAACACCACTTACAAGCATGCATACCGTATTTAACTGTGTATAACACGCACCTTATTTACCCAGAAAACGTTTATAAAAATCCGATGTGTATTATTTATAGGAACACCAAAATCGGGACAGAAATCGCCAAGATAATCGGTCGCGAAAACTCATGACATTCACGATCGCCCGGTAAAAATACGAACTAGAATGATTGCTATGAGATATTCATGATTTTTATACCTATCTCGCCCATACCATGGTTCTGTCAGCTCAAAACAAGCAACTCCATCTGATTTGCAGTAATTTGATATCCTTTTCATGTCCATGCTCTTATTGTTTACGCTTTTTTATTTTGCTGATCATGTGATCTCTTCAAAGGGAAACTACTCAAACAGGCATATGCATATGAATCTGTATTGATTACCGGACTTTGACAAGTCTCACACCGTAACTTGAATAAATCAGCCTGCACAACTGATTTATTGTAGTTCAAAATAGGAAATAAATTTGGTAGAACATAAATATTGGCACAAACGATCATACATTGAAAAAATAAAAAAGTATTTAATTTTTTGCAATTATTAAAATTATTGATAATAAACAAAACCAACTGGGCTTTTGAGGTAGGTAGATCGGTCATTTGCATTTTATCTTTTATTTTCTTACCATATGTTTATCTTTTTTTTTTTTTTAACTTTTCTTCCAACTTACCAAAAAAATTGTTTGAAATAAACAATGTTTACGATAAAGAAAAAAAAACTACCAGCATACATCTGTGCACTTAATTGGTTAATTGGCAGTCAGAATGACAACTAGTCGACTTTAGTTGTTGTTTGCATTGCCCTGAGGCACTGAGTTGATAATTTCACGTCTCAGTTAAGAAAGTGACACAAAGTGACACAAAGAAGGTGTTAATTATGAGAACACAAAAGAAATAACTACATTTTTGTCATAGCGTCTGCAGTGGGGAAGCAAAGAACTGCCTACACTACATCAAGTTGCCTGGTAACAGAGCTGCACAATGAAAATTCAGTTAGCATTATTGTAAATTCGGCCTGTTTCTACTCTAACCCTTCCGAATTCAGCCATTTTCAACTCAATCCTAGTGAAATTTGACACACTTAGTATCTGGTAACTTAGTAAATAATGCACGGATAAATTCTTTGTTTTTTACATAGGAACATCTTTTTTTTTTATATTTCAAAACTATTTAGCAAATATTCAATGCGTGTTATACACGTGTGCGAGTAATACACAGAAAAATTCGGTACTTCACCTAAAAAATTACTTTGCTGCTATTTCTATCAAGGGACGAAGGTAAACATTATATCCTTCTACCGGTTTCGAAGATCGGCATTTTCCGTGACCACGTGGCACCACCGGACTTTGCCGAAAATACCGATATGGCCAAAGACCTCGATTATAAGACGGGTCTGGATTTTTGGGGGCTTTTTTTGGGAAAAAATCCCCGTCTTATAGGCGGATTAATACGGTAGAGGACTAAGCCTGCCCAGGAAAAGTGTGGTTAGGTAAACTCATTGGCTTGACATGACCTTAATGGTGCTGACTGGGCCATTAAACTCCAAACCAACCAAACAATCAGTGTATGAGATAACCAGAGTCAATTGTGATAAAAAAAAGAAATCCCTTTGAACATTTTCTTCAACATAGAATCTTGAACAGCTTTAACTGAATATGGTTGAATCTGCCACAAAATGCACCACTTTTAGAGATGGCAGTTACATCACACTTTTAGAGTTTGGTCATCTATATCATAAAGAGCTTTCAATGCTTTAGCCACATCATGCAGTTCACTATGACATAATAGGGTGTTTAAGGCTTTTTGTCTTATGTAATAATGTCATTTCATTGTACATTACAAAAATACATCTATTCAAATATATTGAAAATTTTACAACCAAAAAAGGAAAATTTTCAGATAAAAAAAACTGATATTTTTCATATTTCTGCTCAAAACACAGATTGTGGATACCCGTTAGAACCGCCTCACCAAGGTTGTTTTTAACGAGTGCCCATAATCTATGTTTTTTAGCAAGATAAGAAAAATAATCTACCCCTTTACACCCCATTTACTATATAAAAGTGGGGTTTAAGGGGGTCAAAATTATATAGACGTGTTTATGTGATGAAGAGTTTTCAGATGATGATTTGTGCAATGAAGCTTTGTAAGGTCACGAGCTGAATAATCCACCAGTGACCTTCAGCAGGTTTTCAACCTGGAACCATGTGATGCGCAGTCTAAACTACCATATTCAACCTAATAACCGCACTGTGTGCTTAGATTATTCAAAATTACTGAACGAACTTGTAGTAAAAAAATATCAACCTACATGTAATAAGGGCACTCTTTAAAGAAAGATCACAGAGGACTTAATGAGTAGCATATTAAATGATGCTTTTGCAATATTATTTTCTGATTTTCTTTGAAAAAACGTATGTTGTGGGTACTCATTTGAATTGCCTCGGCTTGTCGAGGCAATTCAAATGAGTTCCAACAACAGATGTTTTTATCAAGAAGTAGATAAAAGTACACTGACTGTAATCCAAAGGCTACTTAATTGCTTTACTGTGTGCTTATAGGAGAGTGTGCGTTAATTAGGTCGAATATGGTAACTGCTTGGCAAAGCGGATACTTCTAAGATGTTTCAGTGTTTCAGGGTTGAGTTGGTTGACGGTCCCAGTCAACAATTTTCACTCATGCCAAAATGCTTCCTCTGAAGTGGGACTTTTATCCAATCTGGGATGAATGAAAACACTAGTCTTGCCTTAAATTAATAGCAGCTCTGCTGCAGAGCGAGGCACCATACCACAGAACCGGTATGGGCATTACCAACATCCATACTACAAAGGTTAAATGCTAACATACCTCTTCCTGTAAACTTTTTCTTTCATCTAGCATTCGTTTTAATTTATCATCTGAAAAAAAAGAAATATCAAAATACAATTAGTTACATAAGTGAACAGGGACATAAAAATGTGATTTTTAAATAAAAAGTGAGCAAAATGAAGTCTTCAGAATACATATTACTTAGTATCATATTAATTATTTTAACCATCCTTAGGGGAATGGACAGATTTTGAGGGGAGGCAACTCTATTAAAACAGTTTTGCCTCCCTTCTAGAAAGGGGCCTTCTCTAAAAGGAAAGAATTTGCTCCTACAAGGAGCAAATTCTTTCCTTTTAGAGTAGACCGGTTTTCCAGTGTCTTGTGTGCAGAAGTTCAAACAGAAGTTGTCCTCCTTGTAAAACTGGCAGAAAAGCTACCTTGTATTTTCAGTCATTAATTATATAATTTTAACATGCAAATATTAGTTCCAGTATTCCATAATACTGCCCTAATCCTTAATGTGCATTACTACCAGTATGTAAGCATGTACATGTATAACTAAAAGGACCAAGAACAATAAGCGACTCCCAAAACATTTCTGGTTGCTAGGCATACTCGAGTTACTGTTATATGTTCAAGAATCCAAAGTAACCAGCTCTTATAAAGAAATATTCATGGAAAATGCATTGGTGACCTTGTTTTCATTTATATGTGAAAAATTTCCATAGGTACCTATCAGAATAATCAAAATGTACCATATTTACCCTAAATATTCCGACTGACAGGCCTGCGCAAACAGTCTAAACCCAGACTAGGTGCTGCAGATCAGGGTCAATACTGTTTGCTAACATTAACCTGAGGTATAAGATATATGACTAAGTAAGAAAAAAATGAATTCGTTCAAATTTTAGGATAAGTGTTGGAAGGAATCAACCCTTTCATTTCTGAGTTTCTTAACACTTGTCCTGCTGAATAAATTAAGATGCCACACCCATTTCTAATTTTCAGCCAATCAGATTACATGTACTTGATCCAGATTGTTGATATAAATTCACATACTTAATAACAAACAGTGTAGATCCAGATCAGTTGGCTTCTTTAGAAGCCAACTGATCTGGATCTACACTGTTTGCAAAGGCAGGACATATCCAGGTTCAGCAGGACTAGGGTTAATGGAACTCGTCCATCCTTGAACTGGGACATGACCAAAGATGCAAATAGGGGTTTCAGTTTAAAATCAAAAACAGATTGCCAAACAGTGTAGATCCTGATCAGACAACTTGTTACATTACATTTCATCTGTACCTACACTGTTTGCACATGTATCTGTTGGGATGAAAAAGTTAAGATGTCCAATACTTAGGGTAAATACGGTATTATTGCGAAACAAGAAACAAAATCAAAAACGAAAAGAAGAGAAACACACAAAAAACAGTGTATCCAAATACACTCTTAACTGGAACACTGGATTTAGCAGATTTACCCTGTATACTCAGACACTTCATCATACACCAAGACCTCTTTATAACACAGTTTGTTATAACACGGTTTTGTATATAGCACGGTTCAAAGATGGATCCCAAAAATGTATAGATTATATTGTTTGTTTGTTTGTTTGATTTGAACTTAACATCGCTTTTAACAATATTTCAGTCATATCGCGACGGTGTCTGGATGTGACAGGGAGCTCAATGCTCACTTTTAGAGTGCTGCCTCACTGAAATACCATGCCCCAGACACTCTGACATGATATTCCACCCAGTCACATTATACTGACACTGAGCTGACCAGTTCCGATTCCTAGCACTACTTTCTTAATGCTGAGCGCCAAGCGAGAGAGCAGCTAGGTACCATTTTTAAAGTCTTTGGTATAACCCGGCCGGGGATCGAACCCGCAAACTCCCGGTCACAAAGCGGACACTCTACCACTGAGCCACTGTGCCGGTATTGATTATATTGAAAAATGACCATAAATGGTCATTTTTCAATATAATCTATACATTTTTGTTTGGATATAACTCGGTTGTTTAACTAACATGGTTTATGCTATGGACCCCAACAATAGTGTTATAAAGAGGTTGTAGTGTATGTGCCAGCTAACCCACGATAACCCCTACAATAAGACCTGTGTGGCCAACAAAGACTAAAATCAGCCTGTACATCCACCCAGTGTGGCAAGGGTTCTTGTTTATGCCTCTTTGGATAACAAGGAGGCTGCAGAAGGCACATGCGATCAGCGAAGACTCTGATCAGACTGCAAAGATGTGCAGGCTGATCTGAGACTTTGCTGGTTGCACAAGTCTTATAATAGGTTTTAATTGTCCCTGGCTCATATTCGTCCTAAAATTTTAAAAAAAGTTCCTGTTTACTACCTGATCACGAGTCTAAAACTTGCTGGATGAGTGGCAAATAGTGTAAACCCCGATCAGATGAATTGCAACATCTGATCTTGGTCTACACTTGTTTCTCAGGCCAATCTGTCCAAATATGTCGGGTAAATATGATAGTATCATGTTCAACCAAATTACTGTACATAACCTATAAGCAATTTCATTGTCTTCAGATTTCAGCCTGTTTACTTTATAATCTACTTCCTTATAAAAGCATATGTTATTGGTACTCATTTGATTTGGCTCGACTTATTAAGGCAATTCAAATAAGTACCAACATATGATTTTTAAAAAGTACCAACAATATATGATTTTATAAAGAAAATCATACAAATATATCACAAATGCATCATTCGAATGCAGCACTCATGAAATGCTCTACAAGTTTTTTCCAGTAATTTTGAAAAACCAAAGTGCAGAGTGCAGTAATTAGATCGAATATGGTATCTTAGTGAAATATTTGAAACAAAATGGTAATAATAAACTGTCTTAATGGAGAAATACAAAAACACAAATATTTCATCTCAAAAATGAGCATGCAAAAAAAAGTACATGTACAAAAAAAAAAACAAGAAAAAAAAACAAAAAAAAACCTCTATGAAGGTTCCTCTTGGAAATAGCACATTAAAGACTGAAAATCCGAGTCTCAGGTTACATTCACAGCAATGTACCATATTCCCCCTGATTACCACACCGTATGCTTAAGTTTTTTTTTAAAAAAAAAAATCACTAGAAAAACTTGTACAGGTGCACATTAAAGAAAGCTCAGCTGAGAATTTCATGAAGGGGCGTACCTAATGATACTTACGCAATATTTTTCTGACATCTTTATAAAAGCCTTGACCAAAAAAGGCATATGTTGTTGGTACCCATTTGAATTGCCTCGACTTGTCGAGGCAATTCAAATGAGTACCAACATATGTTTTTATAAAGAAGTAGATACATGGCCTGAAACCTGAAGACTACAAAATTGCCTTATGTGAGGTAACTGGATCAAATACGATAGTTTGTAGGATAGGGAACGACCCAAGCACCAGCTTAAGAGGAATTGATTCTTTAAAGGATGATTACTCTGTATAAATTGTTTTGCTCTCTTGCTGAAAAGGAGTCTACTCCAAAAGGGAAGCACTTGCTCCTCTTAGAATAGACCCCTTGTAAGAAGGGGACTGGTGTACAGAAAAACAAACAGGAAGTCACAAAAGGTGTCTTCCTTGTTAAAAAACTTCAGAAACTTTATATAGTGTGCCTAGTCCTCGTAAACTGTATGCTTGACAATACAAATGTACTCTGTAGCAACTTTTTTACAAGAATAACAATAAATATTTTGACAAAGTGTCTCATATCAGTCAGCTCCTAGAAGAAAAGCCTGATCAGGATCTGAACTGTTTGCCATTCTGCTTGCACTTCTTAACCCTTGTCCTGCTGAACCCTGATATACCCTGCCTTTGCAAACAGTGTAGATCCAGATCAGTTGGCTTCTGAAGAAGAAGCCAACTGATCTGGATCTCTTCAGAAGCCAACTGATCTGGATCTGCACTGTTTGCCATTAAGTATGTGAATTTATATCAAAAATCTAGATCAAGTAATCTGATTGGCTGAAAAATAGAAGTGGACAAGGCATCTTTATTTACTCAGCAGGACAAGGGTTAAGAGTCAAACTAGACAAGTATGGCTCAGAATAGAGGTGTCCCAATATTTAGGGTAACAACGATACACTTCAGCCCCTTTCTGTATGTTACTATGCTCTTGGCTATCCCATAAGTATTAGCAACATACATTTGTAGTTACTCATTAGAAGCACCTCAATGAGGTGCTTCTGATGAGTAACTACAATGTATGTTTTCATGAAGAAAAAAATATTTATATTCTGACTACCTCTAAAAACTGCTAGCTGTATGGCAAACAGTGTAGGCCCCTATCAATAGACTCCTATAGGTGGTGGTAGTTCTGAGGTTTTATGACTTTCAATATATTTTTCCTATATGAGGCAAGCATTGGGTAGGTTTGCATGCATTTGTACAACCCTACTTACATGACCCCTTTCATGCACATAATTATAAAGCTGCCTTTCAATTCTAAATGTCACCTTGTCCACAATATACTCAACCTAACTGATACACTTAATATAGTCTTGTACATGGTCAGAAAATTTTCCAACTGGAGCAGGGATTTGAACTTGCAACACCCAGTTACCAAGTCAGGCACTCAAACCATTAGGTCAGGTTGATCTGGGTCTACACTGTTTACTCAGGTGTGTCTATCCCAGTATTAAGGGTCAACACAATATCTACACACAAAATAAAATAGTCTTTAGATTCTCAGAGACTTTTTTTTTTTTTAATTTTGATGTACGTGGGCTGCTTTTTATTTTTCAGTTGGGTACATTCGTTGGTCATTTTTATTTGTTTGATACAACAAAGTGGCAGCGCCCATACTGAAAGGTTTTAAACTGCAAGACCATAATTTACCAATTTTCTTTGCAAGCAAGTAGGAATACCATCCGTTTATGGTTTGACTAGCAATTTGGTTAAAAAAACTTTGCAGATAAACAAGAAACTCCAGTGTCATATATTTTCATGGATTAAAAAAATTCCTCTGAAAAAAAAAAATCGTATATGCAGGACCATTTGGACCAACGCCCCAGAGTCTGAGAATCTAACTACTTTTTTTTATTATTTGACCTTAGCATCAATATGGTACATAGATCCAGAAAAAACAATTTCCAAGAAATATCAAGAGAGTACAAAACAGCAGATACACTTTTCCATTTATAGATCAGATTGTTTAGTGCAAGCCATACAAGATAAAGCCTGTTAACGCTTAGCACTCTGGGTAAAATTTTCAGCAGACGACATTTTGAAATATTTTTCTTATTTTTCCCAGAAAACAGGATTTGACATTTCATGCAAATTGTCTCCTAAGGAGACAATTTGCATGAAATGTCAAATCCTGTTTTCTGGGAAAAATAAGAAAAATAACATCATTTTGTCGTCTGCTGAAAATGCCCAGAGAGTGGTAAAGGTTAAATACCAGATTGCCCTCAAGTTCAATGCTTTAACACTTTTTTCTCAATGTTTACTGCCAAATACAATTCTTAATACTTAGTATGCTGGGTAAAAATTTTAGTTGATGACATTCTGCAATATTGTACTTATATTTTCCCAGGAAACAGGCTTTGACATTTCATGCAAATTGCTTCCTGAGGAGACATTTTGCTTGAAATGTTAAAGCCTGTTTTCTGGGAAGAAAAATATTGTCTATGTGTCATCTGCTAAATTTGCCCATGGCGTGGTAAAGGTTAATTATTTCCATAATTCTAACGAAATAATAAAATAATGAAGGTTTTCTTTTTTTTTTTTTTTTTTTTAAAGATATTTTAAAAGTTATTTATAAAAGACTGATTAGGTCCATAAAATGTGCTTTAATGTCTGAATGTATCAGAATTCCTACAGTCTTTAACTAACTCAACATCATCATCAGCAATATTTTATCCTCCATTTGTTGAATGCTAGATATTACATAAAACTCAATTTTTCATGTTATTTTCCAATATTGGCAGACATTTGTAGTCCTTATTTTCTAAAAACAAAACAGAAAACATCTTGTTGCTTCATTTGAATGATTTGAATCAAATTTCCAGCAGGGATTTTGCCTTCAGTAAGGTCAGGGTCGTCAAGGTCAAGTTTGTGGCTAATTTAAAGTCTTGTTAAGAAAAGGAATTTATGAAACATTCAACCAGCAGAGACCCAGAACAACCTGTACATCTCAAAATTCTGGTCAGGGTCCTTAGTTTCAGTACATGCAGGTACCCTGTGTGTAGAGGTGAGTGAGTGCTTAAATGGAGGTCAAGGTTTCACAAGGGCCAAGGATGACACTTGCATTATATATCTCATATGTTATTAAAAGATCTGGGCCCAGTTGTTCAAAGGGTCGTTAGCTTAATGAGCTCGTTAAGGGTAATTTCGTTAACTGTTTTAGCAGATTCACTATACAATATTCTGATATTTTTTGCTGAAAAAAATGTGAGTAGCTTTTGCACTGCAAAAGCTACTCACATTTTTTCAGCAAAAAATTTCAGCATATTTGCGTATCACTTGATGTAAATTTTAACGAATCGTTAACTAACGACATCGTTAGCTTTGAACAACTGGACCCAGTTTTATTGTTCCTTCCAGGAGCTTTGAACTTTTGGGCCTTGAAAGCAAAGCTTAATCCCATGCTCTGTTAACCTTTAGCGTGCTGAATTGAAATACAGGCAGGCAACATTTTAAAATATTTTTTTCTTGTTTTACCAGAAAATAGGGCTTAACCTTCAATGTGAATTATCTAAATTTACATGAAATGTCTTGCCCTATTTTAACCCTTAAAGTACCAACAAAAACTGCAGCAGACTACACTTTTAACCCTTGTCTTGCTGAATAAATTAAGATGCCACACCTACTTCTAATTTTCAGCCAATCAGATTACTTGATCCAGGTTGTTGATATAAATACACATACTGAATGACAAACAGTGCAGATCCAGACCAGTTGGCTTCTGAAGAAGCCAAGTGATCTGAATCTACACTGTTTACAAAGGCAGGGTTATCCGGGTTCAGCAGGACAAGGTTTGCACCAGCACATGACAAAATCTAGAAAAAGACCTGTGTGACCAACAAAGACTCAGATCAGCCTGTAAATCCACCCAGTATGGCAAGGGTTCTTGTTTATCCCTCTATGGATAGCCCGTAGGCTGCAGAAGGCACATCCGACCTGCGAAGACTCTGATCAGACTGCACAGCTGCGCAGGCTGATCTCTGTCTTCACTGGTCCCACAGGTCTTATTGTAGGTTTTGTCTCCTGCTGGCTCATTTTTTTTTTTATTGTTTTTATATTTTCATAGAAAAAAAGTCTTGCCCAGCAGACTAATCACATGAAATGTCGAGACTTACTCTGAAATTTAACAAAAAACAAAAAAACAATATCCTCTGCTACAATTTTGCTCGACACTTCAAGAGTTGAGGAAAAACAAGAAAAAAACAACAATAGTACAATTTGCTGCTGCTTTCTCCAAGAGAGTGCCAAAGGTTAAATATGATATTGAAATACGAGAGATTAATAAATAATCGTACTCACTTTTTGAAAAGTCTTCTTGAAACATGAACTTCTCGATATCTGACTTGAAATAACTACAACTTGGGCACAAAGAGTGCAATTAATTTCAGCAAAGTTTAGTCCATGTCACTTGGTCAACTGACTGGGGTCCTTATGTGGAAATGATGTCAATTTTTTCGAGAAATCAATCACTTAGTCATACTATGCATAAGTATTATAATATAGGGCTCGTAAAAATTTATCTCTCAAATAAAAAAAAGGTCTCTCAAATACAGACATGGCAAGTGTTATTAGAAATTAAATTACATGTGTAAGTTCTTCATGTGATCTTGAATATAATTATGTTCATTTCAAATAAGAATTATTTTCAGGTGGTTAAATCGATTCTAAAAGGAATCAAATCCTCATCTACATATTTCATTCAACTGCATTCTTATCATGCAGCTAAAATTCTTTTTATACAAGAAAATGAGATACTTTATTAAGTTATCATTTTTTACACTGGATATGTATATATGTATAAGAATTTGCATTCAACATTTTGGCAATTCAATTCATTGCTGGCTTCTGGTATTAACGCCTAGCACTCTGGGTAAAATTTTCTGCAGACGACATTTAAAAATATCTTTCTTATTTTTCCCAGAATAAAGGATTTGACAGTTCATGCAAATTGTCTCCTGAGGAGACAATTTGCATGAAATGTCAGATCCTGTTTTCTGGGAAAAATAAGAAAAAATCATCAATTTGTCGTCTGCTAAAATGCCCAGAGACTGGTAAAGGTTAAAACTGGATATAGGTTACCATTCAACCCTTAAAGTCTTTAGCAAAATTGCAGTAGCCCACAATTAATAGTATTTCCAACATTTTTTTCAGAGAAAACAAGGCTTGACATTCCATGTGAATTGTCTGCCTAGTAAATCTGCTAGGCAGAAAATTCACATGAAATATCAAGCTTTTTTTTCTCTGAAAAATAATAATAATAATAATAAAAAAATCAAAATGTTGTCTTCTGCAATTGTGACTGGTGCTTGAAGGGTTAGTGCTGCAGGCTTCCAATAAAAATCTTGTCTATAATAGGATTTGAAGGTAACAAACAGCGGTGAAAAGCGTTAAACATGTTTTATTTACAAACCATTAAAACTGTAACAGATCTAGAAATATTCTTAACTAATGTTCTCTTTTCAGGATTAAAAATGAACATATGATTATAAAAATCAAAATAACAGTATTGGAAATCTTCTAATAACAAAGTGAATCATGATATGGAAAAATAAGAGCTGCTGCAGGACAGCGTAGCTCGACTGAATTGTGCTTTGCCTCTTAAAAATTCAACCAAAAACATTAACATAATTTTTTCTAAATCTCTGACTTTGATCTCAAGGTCACTCATTTGATCCGGGATGGGACACCATAGAACTTCAGACCAGTATCAGGAAAACTATGCACTTCTTCCTTCCAAATGTTCAAGAGATACAGTCGTTTAAAAAACTTTAACCAAAAACTTACACCAATGCTGACCTCATCATCACAAAAACATGCCAATATAATTTTGACCCCCTTAAACCCCACTTTTATATAGTAACATTATTTTTCTTATTTCTGCTCAAAGCATAGATTGTGGGTACTTGTTTGAACTGCCTCATCAAGATAGTTCTAACGAGTAACCCACAATCTATGTTTTGAGCAGAAATGTGACAAATATTGATATTTTCTTTATCTCAAAATGCTCATATTTTGGTGGTAAAATTTTCAGTATATTTGAATAGGCTTCTTTTCGTAATGATGGTGTCTGCTATAGGTCTATCTGAACTTTCGTACAGGTGAGCTAAAATATGTATTGTATTTGTCCCTTTTAAGTGTCACTGGTGCTTAGCAAATCTTTTGAATGAGATGCTTATTGATAATTTCTTTTCTTTCTTTTTTTTTTTTTTTTTAAACAGGATCCGCACCAAAATCAATATGCCCCGTTTCCGATAGTAGGGGGGTACATAACTATATTTATGCCATCCCAGCAAATTAAAATAGTTGCATCAAGCATTTAGGTCAGATATCAGTATTCTTATTTGCACTTTTGCTAGCACTTTTCCTAGAATTCATCCTTACTTCTATCAACAATCAGCAAGGCTTTTATTATGCTAATTATATATCACAGACATTTGTATAAAATGCAAAATTTCAAAGCATTTCATGTTCCATACACTTAGCAAAAGATTTTTTTATCCTTTCTAACTGACATCTGAAACTTCAGTAAAACTGAGATGATAGAGCTCTAGGTATGACACGTATCAACATAAATATTTATTTATTTTTCTAAACAGAAGCCGCTGGTACTGATTACTAAGGTGCTCTATAATGAGTACCCGCAACTTTTTTTTTTTTTCAGAACAAGAAATATATCAACACATTTTGGCTAAAAAAAAAAGAAAAAAAAAACTTTTCTAGAGCGCTGACACTTTTGATTTTTAACATCACTGTCAACAATATTTTAGTCATGCTGACAGGATGTCCCCGAATTTGTTTGATTTTTACCAGACTGCAGTGAATGTTAAATGTAAGTCCTGCCTAATGTTAAAAGCAGCTCTGTTGCAAAGGCAACAGATAGACCATCCAATTTAGGGATGGTCATTGAAGCCTCCGTAAAATCTAACGAGCCATTCTAAAAACTTAAACATTCAAAAAACTTAACCCATTTAAGTCTAGTGTCCCATAAAAGAGACACTGGCGAACAGTGTAGACCCAGACTATCTGATCAGGGTCTACACTGTTTGCATTAAATAATGGACTTTCTATAAAAACATGGTATTAATAAAATGTAACTGGACACCCCTTATATTGGAAATGGACGGTCAAAAGACTGAAGGCAGAAGAATCCATTTGGTATAAATGGGTTAAACCAATGCCGATGTCATGGTGACTGATATAACTCTATTTGAACTTTCGTACAGGCAAGCTAAAATGTATCATAATTATGTGTCCCTGATGTCTAGCAAATTTTTGAATGAAATACATACTGATAAAATTTTTTTTCTAAAATACCAATAGCTGAAATTCTTGTTGATCCTTCTTTTCATTATACATGTGCTGTTCATTCTTATAAAACAAGAGCTGTCGTAGGACAGCGTAGCTCGCCTGCTGGGTACATTTTATATTGTAACATTTTTATCATTAAGCCATATAATATAGGTCACACTGACCTAGATGTATTTGTATGTAAATCATTTTGTCACATAGATATAATAATCCAGGTATGACAATTCTCCATGAAATAGTAATAAAAATAAAAGGCAAAATCACTGAAGCATGAAATATAGGTCACAATGACCTAGATATAGTAAGTGGTCATTCATTGGGTCACATGGAACTAATATCCCAGGTGTGACATTTATCCAACAAATAGTATTCAAGATATAAGGCAAAATCACTGAACCATGAAATATAGGTCACACCAACAGAGATATATTTTGACGTCAATAATCGGGTCACAAGGAACTAATATCCCAGGTGTGACATTTATCCAACAAATAGTATTCAAGATATAAGGCAAAATCACTGAACCATGAAATATAGGTCACAATGACCTACATATAGTAAGTGGTCATTCATTGGGTCACATGGAAGTAATATCCCAGGTGTGACATTTATCAAACAAATAGTATTCAAGATATAAGGCAAAATCACTGGACCGTGAAATCTAGGTGACCTGGACCGTAAAATGTAGGTCACCATGACCTTCACTCTCTTACACTTAAACCGATGTCACATAGTTAGCTGATGTATAACCAGTTGTGTCTATAACCTGTAGGCATATAAGATTTTACAAATGTGTCCTAGATTTTGACCCCTAGCCCCACTCCAAGGCCCACCCTGAGGTATGAACCCAGGGGTATGTTCTTTTGGAATCTCAGAAGACTCCTCCAGGTACCCAAATTCTAAATATGAATGCTCTATGAGGAGTGAAAGTCAAGATATAAGAATTTGAAAAACTTTAACACAGTATTACAAAGGTGTCCTAGCTTCTGACCCCTAGCCCCACCCAGGGGCATGAACCCAGGGGTTTATTCTCTTGGAATCTGAGAAGACCCTCCAAGGTACCTAAGTTCCAAATTTGATGCCTCTGTGAGGAGTGACTGTTGAGATATAAGCATTTGAAAAACTTTAACGCAGTGTGACGGGAACGTGAACGCAAACGCGGACAACCGGGGTGACTACAATAGCTCTCCTTGCACTTCGTACAGGCGAGCTAAAAAACAATATCAGTATATCTGTCCTCAGTATGTAGTCAAATTACCCACTCAGGCTCAATCAATCCGAACACTGCACATTCCGATCAGAGCTTCTTATGGTAAATGTCCTAAAATTTTGAACACTTTATTTCATACCATTTTGGTCTTAAATTTGCTTTTTACGAAGTTCTTTCTTAAAATACTTAGTGGAATGGCAAACAGTGTAGACCCTAATCAGACTGCTCCCTCAGGAGCAGTCTGATCTGGGTTGGCACTGTTTGCAATTATGCCATTTTGTTGAACACACTGGTGTACAAACTTTTAGAACATTTACCTATTTCATTTATAGAGACTGCACTGATTAAAAGCATGAAATGCCAGATAAGGCACTTTTCTTTTCTTCAAACCGAAAGTGTTGAATTTTTTCTTATTTCAACAGGAAAACGTTGTAATACTCATAAGAACTGCTTTACTGTGTCACTTCTAATGGGTTCCCAAAAACACATGTTTTGCTGGAAAAATATTTACCTGATACCAGCTAGGTAAGAGAGGGAATCCAATTATTTTTCATATTTCCCTACAAAAGTATGTTGTAGGTACCTATTAACCCTTGTCATGCTGAATAAATTAAGATGCCACACCCTCTTCTAATTTTCAGCCAATCAGACAGCTTAACACAGGTTTTTGACATAAATTCACAAACTTAATGGCAAACAGTGTAGATTCAGATCAGTTGGCTTCTGAAGAAGCCAACTGATCTGGATCTACACTATTTGCAAAGGCAGGGTATATCTGGGTTCAGCGGGACTTGGATTAAAAGTGCTTATATCTTTTTTACTTTTGGCTGATAAAAGCCCCTTGTCTGAAGCCTTGGATTATATGCTTCAAAGATTTAAAATCTCCATTTTATGGCACAGTACAAACATGTTAAGAAATCAATTAAAAGACAGAAAATTACGCCAACTTAATTGACATTATTTGAACATCATGGCAGGATTAAATTTTTGAAAACAAGAGACTGTTATTCTTTCAAAATTGTTTTCAAACAAACAAGAAATAAATTGCTTTAACAGAAAAAATAACATTTAAAGCACGTTACATTCTTACGTGGATGCTATGCCATAATCTACTTTTGAACTGCATAATTTAGCATAAAACTAATATATAAAGTTTGCTTGTTAATCTGCTTAAACATACTACTGAGACAAGCATCTCATTCTGTCAACAAAAACTCTACAATTCTTCTTTTGTTTTTTTTTTACCTTCACTGCTCATAGATGACAGTCAAGCACTAAGGATGTTGGCCAGTTTTGCAGGATAAACCAAGGAATGTTTTGAGTTCCAACACTTCTCCAACTGATTTGATTAACATTTCATAATCAAAGCAGTTCAATAAATGTCAAGACTTAAAACTTCTTATTTACTTCCAATACCACAACCGCTTTTTTTCTGACTACCATGACTTGTACAGAGAAGTTTTAATGCTTAGCATGCCGAGTAAAATTTTCAGCAGATCACCAATTTGAAATATTTTTTGTTATTTTTCTCAGAAAACAGGTTTTGACATTTCATGCAAATTGTCTCCAACGGATAATATGGAGACAATTTGCTTGAAAAGTCAAATCTTGTTTTCTGGAAACACTAGAGCTGTCAGAGGAACTTACTATAGCCCCACCCCTAGGGTGTCGTTAGAGAAGAAAAGACACAAGTGTTATGGGCCCTTGGCCACTATTCTGCCACTACATCTTCCTTACTTTAGAAACCAAGTGTGGTATGTTTCATCGAAGTAGGACTACAAACATAGAAGTAACTAAGCAAAACGCATTTTAATTTTTTGAAAATCTACCAAGGGACATAACTCCAAGAGTTATGGATCCTTGACCCTTATTTTGGTATACACAATACATCAAATCATTGTGCATGTTTATACGAAGTTTCAGCTTTCTAGCTTTCTTAGATTCGGAGGAATCTGTTATGAAAATTCAAGAATGACAAAATTCAAAAATGACAACCTACCATGGAACATAACTCCAAGAGTTATGGACCCTTTGCCCCTATTCTGGTATACAAGATACATCCAGTCATTGTCCATGTTTATACAATTTTTCAGTTTTCTAGCTTTCTTAGGTTCTGAGAAATCTGTTACGAAAATTTTCAAGAATGCCAAAATCTGAAAACCTTCAAAGGGACATAACTCCATGAGTTATGGACCACTGGCCACCGTTCTGCCACTGCACCTTCCTTACCTTAGAGACCAAGTGTGGTATATTTAGTTTCATCGAAGTAGGACCACAAACATAAAAGTCATTGAGCAAAATGTTTTTAAATTTTTCGAAAACCTACCAATGGACATAACTCCAAGAGCCCCTATTCTGGTATACACAATACATCCAGTCATTGTCCATGTTTATACAAACTTTCAGCCTTCTAGCTTTTATAGTTCCTGAGAAATCTGTTAAGAAAATTTTCAAGAATGGCAAAATTTGAAAACCTATCAAGGGATATAACCAAGAGTTATGGGCCCTTAGCCAACATTCTGCCACTACACCTTCCTTATCTTAGAGACCAAGAGTGGTTTAAGGTTTATTGAAGTAGGACCACAAACATAAAAGTTATTAAGCAAATGCATTTTAAATTTTGAAAACCTACCAAGGGACATAACTCCAAGAGTTATGGGCCCTTGGCCTCTATTCTGCGACTACACCTTACCTACCTTACCCAAGTGCAGTATAAGTGTCATTGAAGTAGGACCACAAGCATAAAAGTTATTAAGCAAAACGCATTTTAATTTTGCAGTCACTGAATCACGGAATGATGGATCACTGAAGGACATGGCAAATCCAGTATAGGCCCTCTTTTTCAAAGCGGGGATTTAATGGGAAAAATACCACAAATCTGTCATCTGCTGAGCTGGTTCCAAGGCTGGTAAAAGTTACAGAAGCATTTCGAAGTACAGTAAAATTCCACTATTAAGACTACCTTGGCACTGCCTAAAAGTGGTCTTATTAGTGGGAATATTTAAGATGCCACGCCCACTTCCAATTTACAGCTAATCAGATTACTTGATCCGGATCATTGCTATAAATTCACATACTTAATATCAAACAGTGCAGATCCAGATCCGTTGGCTTCTTCAGAAGCCAACGGATCTGGATCTACACTGTTTGCAAAGGTAGGGATTTTCCAGGTTCAGCAGGACAAGGGTTAATATTGAATGTAGAATATAGCTCCAGATAAGGTGGTTTTTTTTTTGATCAAAAAGTACTGATATTTTTCTTATTCCTCCACAAAAAAAAACATGTTGTGGGTACTCATGGGAAGCACCAATGCGCTTCTAGTGAGTACCCACGTTTTTTGTGGACAAATAAGAAAAATTATGCCGATTTCCCCTCTTATCTTGAGCTATGTAGAATTTCAAGAAAAAACCCATTTGGGACTAGCAGAGGCTGGTCTGAATAGTGGATTAGTATTATTTTTGAGTGGGCTTAATTGTGGAGTGGTCTTATTTTTGAGTGAAGAAAAATAGTCCACAATTACCATCATATACTTCTAATAATGTCACTGTTTAGACCATTTCAAGCAATCGCAAAAGTTACGTTTACAGGCATGCATCAGCAAGTAGTTTTGATGATGATGATGATTTTGGTGTTTTAACTTCCTTTCAACATTGTTATCCCCGCGTTTTGCGAAGAAAAAGTGGGGATAATGTTATACCCCCACCCCCGTCCGTCCGTACGTCCATCTGTAATGTTACACCATTGCCCCTAGACCATTTAAGCTAGAATCTTAAAACTTTCACAGGCGATAGCCCTATGGATGAGGACTAGACGAACGCATTTGGAATTTTGATGTGCATGGAGATATGGGATGGCGCTGGCACGGGGATATGTGATGCCATCGACTTGCTCTAGTTTAAGTCATGTTGAGATTATGGGAGGGTGAAAATGAAATGCTCTGTGCAATGAAGCAGAGTAAAAGCATGAGCTGAATTCCATCTTTAGCAGAATTCAAACCTGGGACCTAATTATCCAAAATTGGGAATGCTAACCACTTGGCTACTAAATTTTCATGGAATACTTCTCCTTAACAATGTCGCTGTTTTAGACACATAAAAGCATTTGCAAAAGTTACATTTACAGGCATATTTCAGCAAGTAGTTTTGAAATAAAAAATCTAACTATATATATATATGGCACTGTTTTCAGAATTATAATCTACAAAGACATCAATATCAATGATCAAAGCCAAGTCAGAGCTACAGAAAAGCAAAACACTCTTGTATTATTTTTACTGTACTTATACATTAATATTCCCATGTATTAACCCTTGTCCTGCTAAATAAATTAAGATGCCACGCCCACTTCTAATTTCCAGCCAATCAAATTACTTGATCCGAATTGTTTCTATAAATGTGCATACTTAATGGCAAACAGCTCAGCTCCAGATCAGTTGGCTTCTGAAGAAGCCAACTGATCTGGATCTACACTGTTTGCAAAGGCAGCGTGTATCTGGGTTCAGCAGTACAAGGAAAACATGGAAAACATAATAAGAGGACTATGATGGTCCTATATTGCTCACCTGAGCAAACAAATTTGCATACTTAATATTGAAGCAGCTCACAAGTAGATTGTTTTAAGATAGTTTGTATAAATCTTATGTTCAAGAGTGACATGATGGTCTTATAATATGGAGTAGCAATGCCGTATATGGCAAAAAGTGCCTTATTTTTTATCTGACCCAATATGACCCAATATGACCCATACTTAAACCTGACCTAGATATTATCAAGACAAACATTCTGGTAAAGTTTCATGAAGACTGTCCTCTAGAGAGTGCACAAAGTTTTAAAGAAATTTGACCTAATGATCTAGTTTTGACCCCACGACCCATAATCATATCTGACCAAGATATTATCAAGATAAACATTCTGCTAAAGTTTCATGAATTCTGAAGCAAATCTGTGTCCTAAACTGTACAGAGTGGACATGGCAAATGTTGACAACAGATGGACACAGGCGATCACCATAGCTCACCTTGCCTGGAGCCTTATGCTCAGGTGAGCTAAAGATTAAACACCCATAAATCTAATTTTTCTTCTGCAGACAGTGTTCTTTGCCTCCACTACGCATAAAAGCATATAGCAAGTTTCTCACAACACAGCTTATTTTAACCTACAAAAATGAATTTGTACAGCAATTAACCCATTGTAGACTGAATGAACTCACCCACACTATATACTGGAAGATTCTAATTTTGATTTTAGGTATGTCAGGCAATGTGATTTAGTGATTCTGAGAGAAAAATGGTTGAACTATTTGCAAACAGCTGAGACCCTGATCAGACGCAGCATAATACGGCATCTGATCTGGGTCTGCACTGTTTGCCAATTACTCTTTCACAGATCTCCCGACTACAATGGGTTAAAATTGTATTCTGAGCTCTAGATAAGTGCAGTACAGCTGAATATTTTTCTTATTTCTCCCCAAAAGTGAATGTTGCAGTGAATGTGAAATAAGAAAAACACCAATCTTTATTTTTCTGATTAAAAAAAAAAACACAACAAAAAACATTCCTTATCTAAAACTCTAAGTATCATAAATCACAAATCTTGTATTGCCTTTGACTTGATAACATTAATGATAAAGCTGATGATGATTTGGTGTTTTACATCCCTTCCAACATTATTTAACTCATATTGAGATGATGAAAGGGTGATAATGGAAGGCTCTGTGCAATGAAATCATAGCTACAGATAAGAAGGGGTATCCACATAATATTTTTCTTATTTCTTCACGAAAACATATGTTGTGGGTACTCATTAGAAGCGCCTCGGCGAGGCGCTTCTAATGAGTACCCACAACATACGTTTTTGTGGAGAAATAAGAAAGATAACAGCATTTTTCGGATGAAAAAAGCACCCTATCTGTTGCTATGATGAAATGCCGTACAGTCATGAGCTGACTTCCACCTCCAGAGGGATTTGAGCCCAAGATCTCATGGTCCAAAATCTGGCCACCAAAATACTTCTTAACCCATTGCAGACTGAATAAACTCCCCCACACTATATATTTGGAAGATTCTAATTTGGATTATAGGTATATCAGACTATGTGATTTAGATATTCAACTATTCGTAAACAGTGGAGACCCAGATCAGACCAGCATTCTGTGGCGTCTGATCTAGGTCTGCACTGTTTGCAAATTACTCTTTTAGGGGTCTCCAGACTACAATGAGTTAATGATAAAGCTCAAAAATACTAAACTGAATAATTCCTACATATTGCTCAATATCAAAAATTAAAAGGCTTCTACTAGAATCTTGTTTATATACACTTTTCTACATATACTGTACGCGAGTCTTAGACATAACCTGACATAGCTTTAGATAATAGGAGTATTTAGATATGCAAGAACCTTGCTATAACACACTTCACTATAATTCAGTCTTGGATATAACACAATTCAAAGACAAAACCATAATTTTGTATCAAAGCAAAAATGTATAGATTATATAGAAAAATGACTATTTATGGTTGTTTTTCTGAATGATCTATACATTTTTTGTATGGGTTACAGCTAATATGGTTTTTAATTTGCTCCCAGCAATATTGTTATATAAAGAGCTTGTTGCGTAACTACCTTCATTTCTGCATGTGAACATCTATTGTGGATACTTCATTTTTTCATATAATCTATATAGTTTTGTTGGATACAACAGTTGTTTAGTTGGCATGTTTTTTTTGTTTTTTTTGTTTTTTTTTGTTAAATTGGAACCCAGCAATAGTGTTACATAAAAAAGCTTGCAATGCAATTACAATTCTTATTTCTCAATGAAAATATTTGTTGTGCATATTCAATGCAACTCTCCCAATGAGGCACTTCAAAGGAGTGCCAAACTGATGTTTCTTGTGGAGAAATAGGGAACAAAATACCAATACTTTTTGGTGGAAAAAAGGGGCCTTATCTACAACTATATTAACTGGTTACTCCATGCTTAAATAATGTATGATGATCATCCTGTTCCAAGATGATGATGATTTGGTGTTTTTAACAGATTTAAGTCATATCAAGATGATAGTTTGAACATACAGTCGACTCTCGTTATCTCGAACTCGCTTATCTCGAATAACCGCTTATCTCGAAGTGATAATCTGGTCCCTGTTTTAACACAGAGGTCTACCAACAGTCAATAAAATATTGTGAAAAAGAGGAGAAATTGCTCCTTAGGAGCAATTTCTCCTCTTTTCCACAATATTTTCAATATATCTCTAACTTAGGAGTCAAATTACGTATTCATTCTGTTAAAGGTGGTTGTTCGATTAATTGTTTTTTCCTCAGTTCCGTAAATCTGATATGTCGAACTACGGATATCTCGAAGTGTTTCATAGAGTCCCTTGGAGTTCGAGATTCTCGTAATCTCGAACTTCACGGGACCTGATAAAAATGTTCGAGTTATCAGTAGTTCGAGACAACCAAATTGTGACGTCATAGGTTTGACAACTGTTCGCCTCTCTGTTCGCCAAAACGTGCTTGGAAGGCACATGTATATGGCAATTTAAATAATTTACGCGTACTTCAGTTTGCATTGTTACTGTTTGTTTTAGGAGATGCAATGGTTCTCTTGGAATAATATCATCAATAAATGTTAATAATAATAAATTTCAAACGTCTCTTGTTGTCTTTTAATACTCCTGCAAATTTGGATTTCCATACGAGCTATAAATAAATTACTGGTTTCCAGGTTATGTTAGCTATACGTTATGAACTGGTTTGGATTTGCTCCTTTCGCATAGAAGACTCGATAAAGAGTTGACTGGTTTCCGCTTTTGCATAAAACGCTTACAATGTTAAGCGGCAGCTGTAAGCTAGTTTGGATTATCTCCCCTGGCATAAAACGACCCATCTCAGCGCGGCAAACTGTAGATCCTGCAGAGAAAGCTCGTTATGAACCGTCTACACTGTTTGTGCGGGTATCCGTACCAGTCTACAGGGTCGGAAGAGTTAATATCGGTACCCATGTGTGATTCGTCTATTTGAGGCTGTGCACGTCAACGCCTATTAGAAGACTGTGCGACTGTCAAAGACTCGGATCAGCCTGCACGCCCACGAATTTTCCATTATACGCAGGAGCCTTATCTGGGCTTACCAAAGAGCACCGCCTGACCAAAGAGTAACAAGCGAAGATTCAGACTTAGCTAGCCTGATCAATACAGGCTGATCTGAGTCGGAACCTGTCGCGCACTGACTTTTCTTGAAGATGCTATATCATTCCGACAGACAGTACTCAATAGTGAAGAGTTACAGTTTACAGTTTTTTTGTTTTTTTTTTAACGCTGCCAGGCAACTGAGTCACATAGAGGCAGCGCATATCTAAACAATAAATTAAAGAAACTTCATTGATTAATCTTCCATAACACTATTCTGGGCCGCTTTTTATCTTACAAATCAATGACACGAGACGGTGTTGAGCGCCGCGTGTCAAACCCGACTCGACACGCATGTGATTTCATAATTACGGATTTTAGACATTGTTTGTGTTGTTTGTAATTACCTGGACAAAGGGGAAAATTAAAATATTGATTTATTTATCAATGGCCTATTATGATTTTCATTAACTGAGAGACCGCCGGCTCACCATCTTACATTTTTTTTCCTTCGTCATGGTCCCAGTTCGAGATACGCGGTAGTAAAAACTGTGAAAAATATATTCAGGGACTGAAAATGATGGACGAGATAGCCGAAGTGTCGACATAAAAGTAGTTCGACATACGCGAAGCTGAAATACAATAAATACATAGGGAAAATAATCGGGACTTAGAAAATCAGTTCGACATAAGTGATAGGATCGAGATAAGAGGGGTCGAGATAACAAGAGTCAACTGTATTTCACCATTTATCTATGACATGCAAAATATATATTCATACAATAATACTTCATGGGATTGGAATGGAAGCTTAGTACTTAAAGAGTTCCTTTCCCAAAACTAAATCCCAAACTATGATAGTCATACATCAAATTGTCTTCAAGATGATGAAGGGGTGAATGAAAGGCTCTATGCAATAAAGCACCATACAGCCTTATGCTGTTTCACCTCTAGCCAGATTCAAATCTGGGACCTGCTGAACCAAAGCCAGGAGTGCTAACCACATTCTGCCATGCAGTCACTTCCTCATCCTATTCCAATTCAAATATTTTTCTCTCTATGTTCAGAATCAATAATAAAAAATCAGGGTATATCATTACCAAATTATATTTTAAACTAGAACAATTCCCCAGAGGGTCACAAATACCCTTGGTCGGCGCCATTTCTTATAAAATATTTTTAAGTCAATGACAATGATATAGGTAAGGTAGAATCAATGGACCATGAAATATAGGTCACTGACCCACATATAGTTTACAAGGTCAGTCTCTGAGTGACACTGATCTTTCATCCCAAGTACAACTAATCTGGAATAAATAGTCATCAAGACATGAATCAAAATCTATGGATCATAAAATATAGGTCACTGACTCACATATACTTGAGGTCAACCTGATGTGTCACATTGATCCATTATATCAACTATGGTGTTAATCCATTGAATAATCTAGATGATATTAAGCAAAATCACTAGACCATGAAATATAGGTCATGCTGATTTACATTTATTTTGAGGTCAAAGTTTGGGTCACACTGTGTCATTATATGTAAATATGACACTTAGGCATCAAATAGTGGAAGATATGACAAAATCACAGGGCTATGAAATAAAAGACACATAACCCCAAACTATGATAGTCATACATCAAGTTGTCTTCAAGATGTAACATAAAATCACTGGACCATGAAATAAAGGTCACAGTGACCTACATTTACTTTCAGGTCAATTGTCCAATCATACTGATTCAAAATCTCAAATAATGATGTTCATACATCAAATAACATTCAAGATATAAGGCCAAAATCATTAGACCATGAAATATAGGTCAAGGTACTTACATTTATTATGATGTCAATCATGGTTACACAGAACCAATATCCTAAGTATCACATTAATCCATGAAATAGTCTTCAAAATAAAAGGCAAAATCGCTGGGGCATGAAAGTAAGGTCACAATGACCTTGACCTTTTTACACTGAATGTTAATGTGATAAACAGGTCTAATGTCCATCAGTTCTTTGTATAAACAAACTGCAATACACTACTTTATTAAGGTGTCCTAGATTTTTACCTCTAGCCCCGCCCCAGGGCAAGACCCAGGGGTCCATAGATGTGGAATGGAAGAGAACCCTCCCAAGCACCCCCATTCCAAATATGAATAGAGTTTGGCAAGTGGCTACCAAGATATACATAATCAAAAAACTTCGAAGTAAAACTTGGGTATAGCAGGTGTTAACAGACAGAATCATGGACGGACAGACATTCCAACAATTCGGGTTTAGGGGCTACGTCTCATTGTAAATTTCCATAGGGTTTTAAGGGCTATAAGCTCCCTAACCCAAAGGTTTATAATTTATCTTAATGGAATAAAGCATAATGTGGTTACAAAATTGACCCCCCTAACCCTAAAGGTTGGCTCGGACATACTTACTGGACGGACCTTGTGAGGTTATCCCTTTGATCTTTCTTTTATCTTTTTTAAACCCACAATACCAATTTCTTAACCCCACAAAGCAAATTTAACCCCACAATGACTGAATAAACAGGCATGAACCTCATAATGTGAAATTCTACAGAAATGCTAACCTCAGAATGTATCTGGTGTCTGCCCGGAAGGATGGATGGAAGAACCGACGGATGAAAAGACAGAAAGATGGAAGGACAGACAGATGAATGCACGAACGGAACCGACAAAAACTATATACCCCTTCGGCAGGGGTATAATGAAACTTCTATATAACAAGGACAAATCAGTGGTCTAGATACAGAGAAACTTCAATGGCTCGACCACATTTGGGACCGTGGGAAATTGTTCTAGACATGAGCAGTTTAAGTCAATGAGGTTAATCATGGTGCCAGGTCAGGAGGCAAATGGAGATAATTTAAGGATGTCTTTTCAATCTTCTAAAATCATAGTATGTTGAGTGTATTTGGAGGTGATTCTAATACACACAACATATATTGTTACAGTAAAATAAGAAAATTTCCCTAAAATATTTCTAAATTCTTTTTTTTTTTTTTTTTTTTTTTTTTTGAGAATTTCCTAGGGACTCAAAAACAAGTTTAAATCAAATACAGGATATGATCTGTGTTTGAGACAGTGAAGTTTTATTCAGAGAAAGGATTTTCTTACTTCTGTACCTCTAAGATACATGTATTACAGTCGAACCTCGTTATCTCGAACTCGCTTATTTCGAATTACCGCTTATCTCGAAGTGAAAATCTGGTCCCTGTTTTAACATGAAACTATGACAACAGGTAACAAAATAATGTGGAAAAGAGGAGAAATTGCTCCTTGGGAGCAAAATCTCCTCTTTTCCACATTATTTTAAATATATATTTCTAACTTCAGGAGTCAAATTACATATTCATTTGTTAAATGTGGTTGTTCAATTTATTGTTTTCCTCACTCTCTCAACTCTGATATGTCGAAGTACGGATATCTCGAAGTGTTTCAGTGAGTCCCTTGGAATTCGAGATAATGGGAGTCAACTGTACCTAGGTCTAGATATGAGGAGAATCCAGATCAATATTTTTCTTGTTTCTTCATTAAAACACACAGTGTAACCCATTTTTCACTGAACATACTCCCCCCACACTATATACTGGATCCCATTTCAATTATAAGTATGCCAAGCTATGTAATTTGCGGATGTTTACCAGTGGCCCTTTCAGGGATCTCCAGTCTAAAGAGGGATAAGAGGGGCACCCAGATGAATATTTTTCTTATTTCTCCATTAACCCATTGTAAACTGAATGAACTCCACCCCCCCCCACCCCCCCCCCCCCCCCCCCCCCCCCCCACCCCCCACCAAGACTATATATTGCAAAATTCTTATTTCGATTTTAGGTGTGTCAGGCTATGTGATTTAGATATTCCTAGAGAAAAATCATTGAACTATTTGCAAACAGTGGAGGCCCTGATCTGGTTCTGCATTGTTTGCAAATTACCCTTTTAGGGGTCTCTAGACTACAATGGGTTAAATTATTTTTTAAGCATATTGTATTGCTGTATCAAAACATATGTTGTGGGTAATCATTAGAAGTCCTCAGTGAGGCACTTCCAATGAGTATTCACAACACGTTTTTGTGGAGAAACAAGAACAATATCAACACTTTTTTGGATGATGGCAGTGCCTAATCTACAGTTATGGCATTAGTTTGTAACACAGACATATGGGGTGTCTTACAAAAAATGGCATTAGTTTGTTACACAGATGAATGAGGTGTCTCATGAATAAACCAACAATTTCATACATGAATAACAAATACCCTCAATCAGAATCATTGTTTTCCATAAAACTGCAGGTAGAACGAAATAAGCGTTTTTTTTCGTTGTTGTTGTTTTGTGTGTGTTTTTGTTTTCAACCAGGAATTATCATACTTTTCTTATTTCTCATTGAAAAAATATATTGTTGGTACTCAATAGAAGTGTCTTGTCCAGGCACATCAAACAAGAAGCCACAACATATGTTTTTGTGTAGAAGTAAGAAAATATTCATATCTAGATCCAGCACAACCTCTTTATAACACAATTGCTAGGACCCAAAGCAAAAACCCTGTTAGCTAAACAACTGTGTTGTATCAAAACAAAAATCTATAGATTATACAGAAAAATGACCATAAATGGTCATTTTTCTATATAATCTATACATTTTTGATAGGATGCAATAGCTGAATAACAGTGTTGTATCAAAACAAAAATCTATAGATTATATAGAAAAATGACCATAAATGGTCATTTTTCTATATAATCTATACATTTTTGATAGGATGGAATAGCTGAATAACAGTGTTGTATCAAAACAAAAATGTATAGATTATGTAGCAAAATAATCATAAACTTTTGGGGTTCTCCTTTAAACTGTCTAATATCTGGAACATTCTTATAAAAAACTTTTTTTATAAAAAGGCTTCAATGTATACGCATCTGCCTCACTTTGTTCAGAAATAAGAAACTGTTAAGATTTATTCACAATAATTCTCATATTCATATGAGCTAAGGGATTAGTTCTCTTCAGAGCATATGTAGACAGCAATGGCCCAGTGCTGCTGATATACCTGTGCAGTCTGATCACTGTATTTGCTGTCTAATTACAGATTTTTTGGATGCTGTAGAATATATCAAATGAAGGCACAGGATGATCTGTGCCTGTGCATATTGTATATGCTCAGAGATTTTTATCCCTCGAGGTGGCCCATTTGTAAAAATCATAACTCCAGATAAGAGGGGGTATGCACATAATACTTATTTTTTTATTTCTCCATGAAAACATATGTTGTGGGTACTCATTAGAAGCGCCTTGAAGAGGCGCTTCTCAGCATTCCCATGTACTCTCTGCAGAGGGTTTTTTACCCCAAAATTTGCCTTGTACCTTCAAAATTGAAGAGAGCCTCTATATGCTGCTATACATTGGGTGTTTGTTTGTTTGTGTTGAGGTTTTACGGCCCAGTCAACCCAATGGGGTCATGTCGAGCGCGTTCAGTTTACCTAACCACACGTTTACCGGGCAGGCTTAGTCCTCTAAGCGGTTAACCAGTATTGTGCACGTTCTTTTGCCAGAAACTGACAACTGCCCTTCTTGAATCAGCGGAAGGGAGAGAATGACCGTAGAAAATATTTCATGATCAATCTCCATGAAAGAATGTTGCCGACCTCGGCGGGGGTTGAACTCGCGACCTCCTGGCCGTCGGTGTACAAAAATAAGAAAACAGAGCAGATTTACCCCCAGTTTCACAATGCAGTGGGAACCCTGGCTTTTAATGAGTACCCACAACATACGTTTTCACGGAGAAATAAGAAAAATATACACCTTATTCAGAGCTATCTATAAGTATTACATAAACAAGACAATACTCCATTAAAACAAGACATACTCAAAATATTAAACATAGCTTCACATAAGATACATGCTCTTTTTTTTTATTTTTCCACAAAACCATATGCAGTGGGTACTCAACAGAAGCACCTCAGTGAAGCCTTTTTAATGAGTTTCCACAACATATGATTTTGAAATAAGATAAATGGGCCATGCCATGTGAAAACATGTCTTCAGGCATATGCAGACAGTGAAGGCCCAGATCAGCCTGCTCATCCGTGCCTTCTAAGCAGGGCCTTCACTCATCGCAACAGATAAGGCACTTTTTTCATCCGAAAAATGCTGATATCTTTCTTATTTCTCAACAAAAACATGTTGTGGTACTCACTAGAAGCGCCTCGGCGAGGCGCTTCTAATGAGTACCCACAACATATGTTTTCGTTGAGAAATAAAAAAAATATTATGTGGATATCCTCTCTTATCTGTAGCTATGTTTCACTGTCTGCTTCCAGAATCACTGGGCACTATAGAATGTATCAATGGAGAGCAAATACCCTGATCAGACTGCGCATGCGTGGGAAGAATCTGAATCTGAGCAATTTTGGGCACACTCAAAGACATATTTTCGCTTGGCATGACCCAAATGTGTCTCTTGAGACCCTTCTTATCTGAAGCTACGAAAAAGTGAATAAAATAGACTAAAACGTGTTAGACAAATATCACAAATGGTGGGGCATTCTCATACAAATTGTGGGGCATTCTCATATACATTGCATATTCTAAGAAACTCTAACAATACCTAAAACTAAAAATACTGTAAAATGCAATGAAAAGGAGCAAAGAGCAAATTGCTAGCACCGTAAACTCAAATTGCATCCTGGTAAAAAAAATAACTAGATGCAAATTGCAATGACTATCACAAAGAAATTCTCGAAGTCTAGGCACCAGTTTTGCCATTCACTATTTCAATTCTAGTACATACAGCATAGCTCCAGATAAGGTATTTTATCAATCTAAAATTGTTGATATTAACTCTGCACGAAAAGATATGTTGTGGGTACTCATTGAGGCGCTTCTAATGAGTACCCGCAACATATGTTTTCGTGAAGAAATAAGGAAAAAATATTGTGTGGATACCCCGTTATCTGCAACGCTAAGGGTAGCTACCATGCAGGTAAACAGCAAAAACCACTGGCAGCCTGGGCCCAGTTGTTCAAAGCATCGTTAGCTTAACGAGCTTGTTAAGGGTCATTTCGTTAACTGTTTTAGCAGATTCAATATACAACATTCTGATATTTTTTGCTGAAAAAATGTGAGTAGCTTTTGCAGTGCAAAAGCTACTCACATTTTTTCAGCAAAAAATTTCAGTATATTTGCGTATCACTTGATCTAAATTTTAACGAATCGTTAACTAACGACATCGTTAGTTTTGAACAACTGGGCCCAGGCATATAAAAATAAATATTCATGAATGGAATGTTTCCTACAGTTTGGCTACTTAGAAATGTCACCAGTCTGTGAAGATATCATAAATTAATGTGCATTTGATGTTTTGTGTATGATGATGATGTTGATGATGATTTGAAGTTTTACATCCCTTTAAACTGTAATTAAGTCATATCCTAACACTCCTCACCTATATAGCCAATGGTTAAATTCAGTGACTTATTCTGCAATAAATCACTGGGCGGTGTTCCGACGTCATTTTGATACTTTGCTTACGTCAGTCTTCGTTTCCACGACGTTAGACTGTGTGAAGTCTCTTTTCTCGCGTCAACGTAAGAAGTGCATGTAAACGTCAGCGTTACAGTCAAAACTGTTGGCGGGATTTGTTTATTTGATGGCGGAAAGTTGAAAGAATCTGAAGGATAAAATTACTTTTTCGTTGTTTTCTATGTGTTAGAATTGAAATAGATCAGCTCTTGTGCATGATTTGTTGAGTAATAAATCAGTTTGTCAGTCAGTTGTAAGACGATAAATCACTCCCACTCTGCACTTGTGATTTGACCAACTTTACAACTGACCGCCGAACAGTGATTTATTACTCAACAAATCACTGCTAGAGCTGATCTATTTCTTAATCAAAACCTAGAAGATTGATAATAATATGATCTGTAAAAAAACTGTGCAGTACAGCCATGAGCTGAAATCAACCTTCAGCAGGATTTGAACTGGGGACCTTGTGATCCACAGTCTAACCACTCAGTTATGAGGACTCTTCCATAGAATTTGGGAAAAATAAATTTAAAGGTTCAATATTCCTCAAAAATGGACATTTTATTATCCAAGAAAGCTTTGATAAATTGATATATGTTATAAATACAAACATAAAATGTAGCATCTGACAGTCTATAAAATATCAGTTAGTCTCACGTTCTTGGTCGAAAATGAAATGATTTTTTATTGTATCTCTGAATTAATGTTGCCAACTTTAATTCAGAGACACGATAATAAAATCATTTCATTTTTTATCCAGTCAAAAACGAGAGACTAATGAAATTTTACAGGCTGTCAGATGCCACATTTTCTTATCATATTGATATCATATATCAACTAATTAAACCTTTCTTGTCTATTTTTGAGGAATAGGGAGCCTTTAAAAAAATTTTCATTGAATAAAAAAAATCATCTTGCCTGAAAATAAATTTAAATTTCTTATTTGAATGAAAAAAAAAAAAAAAAAAAATAGCATCTTGTCTAGAGCTACTGGTAAAAAAGACACTTTTCATTTATTCTACCATATTTATCCTAAATATTGGGACACCTCAACTCCTTTCCTTACTTCTCCTAAAATTAGAAAACGGTCCTTTCGACAACTCGCTTATGTGTTTAGAATATTGCTGGAAGAGTGGCAAACAGTGTAGACCCTGATCAGATGCCGCATTCTCCTGCATCTGATCTGGGTCTACACTGTTTGCTTGGACCTTTCTATCCCAATACTTTAGGTTATTACCGTAATTGTCAGAAATATAATGAAGTCTGGTCATGGAGATGGAATGTTTAAAACTGAGGCATCAGGGGTGTTGTTGTCTGCTAACATAATCTACTAGTGAATAACAATATATACATATCTAGTTAAATTCTGTTACACATCCAAGTATAATTTTACTTGTTTCTTGACCCTACCACCTATCTTTGAAAAATTCTGCCTTCTCTCACTAGAGATCTTTTAAAAAAAAATAGAATAGCCCTTATCTGAAACATGCATATAGTCACAAAATGATCTGAAAGGGGAAGGGTGGCGGATGTGTGTGTGTGTGTGTGTGTGTGTGTGTGTGTGTGTGTGTGTGTGTGTGTGTGTGTGTGTGTGTGTGTGTGTGTGTGTGTGGGGGGAGGGGGGATGGGCAATGGTTAGGTCCTTTGGAAAACCGGTATTTCTCCATTTCTTTTAGTAAAAAGTTTCTTGTATATATTGATGTAACTACGAATGTTCCTGTTTTCTACATGGTAAATTATGGAATGTCTACAAGTGGACAGAGGAGTTGTTAAGGCTCCATATTCCTCAAAAATAGACTTTTTTTTATCCAAGGAAGGTTTAATAAATTGATAAATAGTATTAATATGATCATAAAATGTGGCATCTGACAGCCTGTAAAATTTAAGTTAGTCTCTCATTTTTGAACTGGATAAAAAATGAAATGATTTTTTATCGTATCTCTGAATTAATGTTGGCAACATTACATGAAATTTTACAGGCTGTCAAGTGCCACATTTTATGATTGTATTAATGCCATATATCAATTTATTAAACCTTTCTTGGATAACAAACTGTCTTTTTCTGAGGAATATGGAGCCTTTAAGAAGGAATATCTGAATAGAATTCTGGAATAATTTTTTCCAATTCTCCATACAAACCTATTTTTTGGGCATTCATTAGAAGCGCCCCAGTGAGCACTTCTAATGAGTACCCACAAAGTATGTTTTTACAGAGAAATAAGAAAAAATATCTCAAAATTATCCCCAAATACTCCTCTTCAGCAACTCCTCTGTGTGAAAAATGCACAGAACCACAGGTACTTATTGCTTAGCATTTTGGGTGAAATTTTCAGCAGACAACACTTTGAATTTTTTTTTCAAAATTTTCCCAGAAAACAGGATTTGACATTTCATGCAAATTGTCTCCAAGACAATTTGCATGAAATGTCAAATCCTTGTTTTATTGAAAAACTAAGAAAAATATTAATTTGTCATCTGCTGAATTTTCCCAGAGAGTGGTAAAGGTCATTGTACAGAATAGTGTTTATTGCCTTGAACCTTAAAGCCACAGAGCACAATAATACTAGATCAACAATTAGTGATCAACACTTAAAGCTTTTATCTCCGCATTTCTAAATATGCCATTACATAGTAATATGTTCTGCATAATCTTGATTACAAGTACTACTTAGAGACCTGAGCAACCATAAAGTGCAAATGCATAACTGTGCCTATTTTTGACAGCTGCTACATGTATTATAGCAAATTTTTATAGTACTTCAGCATGAATATCTTGTGTGTGTGTGTGTGCGTGCATGTGTGAGTGCCTGCATGCATGCATGCTTGTGTGTGTGTGTGCATGTGTGTGTGAAGTAAGCCAATACTCACACTTTCGGCAATGACTTTACAGTCCTCTCAAATCTCACTCCAGATCAAAAAATCATTTATGCTGCCTAAACAAATCACAATCTATAAATTTACGCTATCAGATCCAATTCCAATTCAGTTAAATCTACATCACTTGACATCAGATCTCACTCCAGACAGGATAAAATCATCTGCTCAATCATTTCCTAAATCCATAAATTTACTCTGCTAAATAAAATCTTGCTTAAATTTAACTTTCTACTGAATTATCTACTGAATTATCTAACCCACACCTGATAAACTTAAGACTTAAACTGCCTGACGAAATCCTGGATCAACACATTAACTCTGCTCAATAAAATTCAACTTTAGACAACTTTAGACAACACATATTATTCCCTTCAATAAGTCCCAAAGCAAAAACTATGTTAGCTAAACAACTGCGTTGTATCAAAACAAAAATCTATAGATTATATAGAAAAATGACCATAAATGGTCATTTTTCTATATCATCTATACATTTTTGATAGGATGCAATAGCTGAATAACAGTGTAGAAAAACTAACAATGCCATATAGCACATAGCATATCATATAGCACACCAAATAAATATTTCCTATCAATACAAATATCAGTCCACTTATATACATTATCTGGCTAGAGCTTATGGATTAAACTGTAAAATTACCAAGCATACAGCCATCCTACATACACATGTAACCCTATACAGCTACTAAAACTAGACAAAAGACTTACAATACCATGGAAGGAGATGAACATTAAAAGTCCATTCATTTTTCACTTTAGAGAAAGTGCCTTTACACAATATGACATATTATTTTTTGCTTTACTGTTGTTGAAGAATAAGAATGTACAAGTATAGGTTATTGCATAGTTTCAAATTTCGAGCTGTCAGGCAAGGAATTTAAACATATGCAATAACCGATTTGTCGCAATAAAAGGTGATCTCACAGGTGTCAAATTCAGACTGACCAGTGTACACCAATCATGTATTTAACCAAGCATATCAAATTTCATTTTATGGCTTATTGCGACATGGGAGTTTTGTAACTCACTTATGTTCATTAAAGAGGGATTCCTTTTTGGGATAGTTGTTACAATCGACCCAAAGTATACATCTACCAAAATTTCCTTAAGGTTGTTGATTATGTGATTATTACTGACCAATGAAATCAGCCGCACATTAGACAGACCAACCCATTGTTCACGATATGAAACCTATAACCTGTTGTCTCCAAACTGAACTCTGTTCCCAAACTGGGCCCAGTTGTTCAAAGCTAACGATGTCGTTAGTTAACGATTCGTTAAAATTTAGATCGAGTGATATGCGTATATGCTGTAATTTTTTGCTGAAAAAATGTGAGTAGCTTTTGCAATGCAAAAGCTACTCACATTTTTTCAGCAAAAAATATCAGAATATTGTGTATTGAATCCGCTAAAACAGTTAACGAAATGACCCTTAACGAGCTCGTTAAGCTAACGACGCTTTGAACAACTGGGCCCTGAACATTTTTCAAAACTTGACCCAAAGTTACTAAAGAATCTGAGTTATATTTCTGTTGTTCAAGTGATTATCTCTGACCAATAAAGTGAATCCACACAAACAGTAATTGTACGAAATCCAGGTAACGGTTATTTATAGCCGTGCTATTATTGTCCCTGTGATGTCAGAGTGCTGAGTAAAGAATAGTACCTGGTCTGCACTGTTTGCTTAAGTTACAGGAGCTTAAGGGTTAAATGAAGCAGTTCTAGCTTCAGTACAACCTTCCTAGCCTACAGTCAGAGACAAGTGACCCACCAGTGCTTTGATTTCTTAAAGAAAACATAATTGGCTGAATAATTCAAAAAGAAAAAGAAACAGTTAAGGGATGAAAATTCCAAGCGTGAAATATTTGAATGGTGAGAAAACTATCATGCAACTGAACAGTTCTCATCTTTTCCATCTTTCCCATCTTTTGATTTCTTCTTTGTACTCTTCCTTCCAACTTCCTCCAGATCTGCTTCTGAACTCTGCAAGGAACCTGACGATCTTTTATCTAGATCACTGGTACTTGACCTTGTCTCAGCAGAGCTTCTTCTATCACCAACTGAACTTCCTTTTCCTACACCACTAGCAGAGGGTTTACTCTTTTTTCCCTTTTTTCTTTTACTAACTGCCCCAGATTCTGAGGAAACTGATGCATTCCTTCCTTTATTTGTGGTATCTTCCACATTTGAAGCTTCAACTGTTGTATTTTGTTGACCTGTTCCATCATCACCTGTAGTAATACTTTCCTTTGCATCTGCACTATTATCATTCTCAAGTTTGGAATCTTCTGAAGTATGCCCTGAAGCAGCTCTATAATCTTTCTTTGCCCAGTCATCAATAATACCAACTTTTGCTACATCCTCAGATATGCTTCCTTTGTTTTCTCCTTCAGTAACCTTGACCAACTCTTCTTTTTCAGAAGCATCTTTTTTTACTGATTCACTTATTTCTTCTTTCATTTCTGAATTCTGATTCATCTCACCATCATCTGCTTGACCTTTTTGCTTCTCTCCATCTGCAAGCATAGCCATTTCCTTGTAATACTTTTCCATTTCTTCCATACCTTCTCCAGACAAACACACACCATAACCAGGAATGTCAGACAAAACCGGAGACATAACTTCATCTTGTTCTTCCAAGACAGTACCATCTTCTTTCGAGGAAAGCACTACACTTGCTTGAGTTTGAAGTTTGTAGCTGAAAAATTCAACACCATCTTTTGGTGTGTCTTCTGTCACATGTTTAATTGGAGACAGATTATCAACACTAGTTACCTCCAAAGGTTTCTGTAAAGGCAAAACAACATCTTCTGAGATACTTTTCTTTGATGGCGTGGAGATGTTTAATGGAGATAGAGTTACAGCGTTGGTTTCTGGTTCATTAGTGCTACTTCCTGGAGGTTCTTGTTCATTTTCACTGGTTTCTGATGAACCAACAGACTGACCAATGTTGGAGTCACGTTTCATTTCAACAGGGGTCAAAGAAGCACTTCTCAAGGCACTTTCAACTATTTCATCAACATACTCTCTTGCAAACATTTCCAGTGGAGAATCGTTATTGCTTACAACCTTCTCCTCATCTTTAACAGAAACCTCATCTTTATTTGCATCTTCCACATACACATTGACATCTGCTTCTTCTCTACTCACACTTCTCACCCAGTAATCAATTGTGCTAAAATTTCCAGGAACATAATCCTTTTTCTCTACATTTCCAACAGTCATTTCACTGTTGTCCACTGCATCCTCAAATGAATCCTCTGAGCTGCCGCTCACACTTACAGTTTCGTTTGGGTCATATTCCACCATCATACTGCTAACATCATCATAACTCTGTGTTGGATTTAGAAAGCGTCTTGGATCGTACACACTAGCACCAACTACTGCTAAATCAGGTCTATCAGCTAATGTTAAAACCTTTGAGTTTTCAGCCTGTTCAACAGAGCAAACACCAACTCCTGCATTATACTCACTTCCCTCTTCCTCACTGCTAGAACTTGATTTAACATCTTCCAACTTATCTTCAGTATAATCTCCTATACTAACTGTCTCATTTGGATCGTAATCAACAAGCATGCTACTGACATCATCTACACTTTCTACAGGGTTCATATATTCAGCCTGCTTATATGATAAATAGCTACACTCCTCTACATATTGATCAGTTGCAGAGCCAGCTGCAACATTTTTTTCCACCCTAACACTACTAGATACTGATTTTACCTGATCTTCAGTCCCATCACCTATTCTAAAACTAGCTTTTTTATCTTTATGTTCAATTTTACTCAGTTTATCAGCTGTATCTATGCTATCTGTTTCCTCTGTGTCCATTAATTCGTCCTCTGACTCATGATGATATGTCACATCACTTTCAAAACTTATACTCTGGCATAAGCCTTGCTTGTATGCCGCCCCTTCTGTCATTTTTTCAAGACGAGTAACCATGCTATTTGACAGTCCATATTGTTCTGTATTTTCTGTAGCTGTTTTACTCGTGGTCTCATCATCTGTCACTAAATCTAGTACAACTGTACATTTACTGTCTTTTTCTTCATTTACGTCCTCATGTGTACTGTCTGCTTGATCAATAGTCAAATCAGTCATAGCTGTTTTGTCACTGTCGACATGGTCTTTGGGTAAGTCTTCAGATTTAGGTATTGTGTCTTGTTTTATTTCATTTGAATTTGCATCTTTAATGCAACCTTTTATTATGTCAGTTTCAGTTTTATTTTCAGTACTGTCTACAGAAATGTGTGCTGTAATTTGCTCTTTGCTATCTGACTTATCAACTTCCTTAGTTTTAGCATTTTGAACAGCAGTCTCAACATTAACATGCATACTGTTCTGTTCTGGAATGTGGACCGTATTATCCTTCTGTACTTTACCTTGTGTACCTGCTACAGAACCAACATTCACAACATTTTGTTTAGAATCAGGAACCTTAACTTGAGTAGATTTACCTAGAGTTCCTTCCCCTGCTTTCTGTAATATCTCTGCAGAATCTTGTGATATGAGAGCAGCTCCCGATGAGGATACTGATATGTCGGATAAATCAGAACACTTGGATAATGAAAACTGGCCTTCTTCAGATGATATAATTACTAAACCACTTTCCTGTGGAAAAAATGATATAATTACTAAACCACTTTCCTGCGGAAAAAAATTTGTATAGTTCCAGATAAGGTGCTTTTCCAACAAAAAAACACTGATATTTTTCTTATTATTCCAAAGTCAACCCAATGGGGTCTTGTGGAGTGCTGTCAGTTTACCATACCACACTGACTGGGCAGGCTTTGTCCTCTAAGCGGTTAACCAGTATTGTGCACATTCTTTCGCCAGAAACTGACAACTGCCCTTTTTGAATCAGCGGAAGGGAGAGAGTGACTGTAGAATATATTTCATGATTAATCTCCGCGAAAGAATGTTGCCAACCCGGAGTGGATGAAAGTCCTAGAAATCCTCAATACTGAAAATCCACTTTTCCAATACTGCAAATTACCTTCTTCCTACACTTTATATAGGTCAAAAAATATTTTCAATACTGAATTTAGTATTAATACTGAGAACTTTCATCCATCATAATGTGGGCTGAATGGCCTTGTGGCTGATGCTATAAATCTGCAAGTATAGGTTCAAACTCCACCTAGACTAAGGAAATTTTCAGACCATAGTCTAGCGTCTACTCTAAATATCTGGGCCCAGTTGTTCAAAGCATTGTTAACTTAATGAGCTCATAAAAGACAAACTCGTTAACTGTTTCAGCTAAGGTATTTTCAAATACATTAACCCTCTAGTGCCCAACCCTAGAAAGCATTGTCCAAAAACTTTCATATTACCCACAGTGACTTATTTTGGAAAGTATATTACAAAACTACACGTGAAATTTTTGGGAAGTCAAAGGTCACTGAGATACGTATGTATCATATATGATACATTGGGCATTAAGTGTTCCCAAGCAAGGGTGAATAACTCCAGAATGAAAAATCTTTTAGGATTTATTTGTGCCTTCAATATTTGCATTTATTAAAAAGATTCTTTTGGAAAATATATATCAAGTTTTTCTCTAAAAAGGTGGTTGGCAGGGGAATTTTTCATTTTTAGCAAACATTTTGCCCAGTGTATCATATATGATACATCCAACTTTTTTCTCTTTGATGGCTGAAAAAAAATATTTTAAGTTAAACCATAGAATAATCAACTGTATTTTCTAATGACCTCACATCTTGACATACTTTATAGCATTAAATATCAACAATATATTGAAATATCCTGGTCACGGTACCAAATATATGTCATGTATCATATATGATACGCGGGGCACTAGAGGGTTATTATATTTGCTGCAAAATGTGAGTAGAAAAGCTACTCACATTTTTTCAGCAAAAATTATTAATGTTTTTGCCATGTTTCAAGATAGAAATTTTAAAGTCAGGTTAGCTGACAACTTCTTTGAGTTTTGAACAACTGGGCCCTGGGCACCTTAACTAATTCCAAACAGTGATCCTACAAACTGAACAAGTCTGTTTGATGATGTGCCTAAAACTGCTGGATGAGTGACAAACAGTGTAGACCCTGATCAGATGCCACATTCAGCAGTGCATGATTTGGTCTACAGTTAGCTCAGGCATAACTGTCCGCATATTTCGGATAAAATAGTACGCTTCATTGGGTTGAGTGGGTGGGGGTGTTTGATAACATATAGCTGCACTTAATGTGCATGTGTGATCCATGAAAGTGAGGTAGGATACAAATAAGCCGCAGCATCAGAAAACATTCTTTCAGACAAGTGCTCCCAGCAAAGATTCAGACTGGCCTATGCTTTGGTGCAGTTTAATTAGAATCTACACTGAGTACATTCTGGATAGCTATGGATGGAGAGTTTCTTCATGGTGATAACAAAGACTCTGATCAGACTGCAAAGACCTAGTCTGATTTGAATCTTCATTTGACGCAAATGTCCAAAGGTATGTTTTCTCACATTGAGGCTCATATAGAGCCACGCCCACTTCTAATTTTCAGCCAATCAGATTACTTGATCCAGATTGTTGCTATATATGCACATACTTAATGGCAAACTGTGTAGATCCAGATCAGTTGGCTTCTGAAGAAGCCAACTGATCTGGATCTACACTGTTTGCAAAACAGAGTATATCCGGGTTCAGCAGGACATGGGTTAAACTAAGAACAACAACAAAAAAATCATACCCAGGCCTTTTATAAAGGACTTTTGCACACACTGATGCTTTTGTGAGCAGTATCAGTAGATTAGATCAGAAAGGGTTTAACCCTTAAAGTGTCAATGGCAAATGCAGCAGATGACATCCTGATATTTTATTTTCAGAGAAAATAAGTCTTTGCATTTCAAGTCAAATGTCTGCTACACAGACTATTCACATAAAATGGCAAGCCTTATTTTCCTTGAAAAAAGTAATTTTGAATGTTACAATTTTACTTGTTGCTTTTTTTAGAGTTAATCAATGAAGATGTGCATTTAAGCTTTAATGTTTGTTTGTTTGATTTGGGCTTAACGTCGCTTTCAACAATCTTTCAGTCATATTGCGACCATGTCTGGACGTGGTAGGGAGCTCAATGCTCAATTTTATAGTGCTACCTCACTGAAACCTCAAGCCTTAGACACTTTGACATGGTATTCCACCCAGTCACATTATACTGACACTGAGCTGACCAGTTCTAGCTCTACTTTCTTAATGCTGAGTGCCAAGCGAAAGAGCAGCTAGTACCATTTTTAAAGTCTTTGGTATGACTCGGCCAGGGATTGAACCAGCAACCTCCCGGTCACAAAGGGGACGCTCTACCACTGAGCCACTGTGCTGGTCTACATTTAAGCTTTAAAGCAGGTTGTAAAATACTCATTCTATTAAAACCTTATCTGCAGCACTGGCTAAGGGACAAAAGCTTTAAGTCAGTCAACCTTGAAATATGGATTGACATCGCAGAAGACAAGTGATGCTGTCATAATTATAGCCAGACACCTTGCTCCAAAGCTTCACTTCCCCAGCATTTACAGAACCCAGAAAATTACCTGTGACCTGAGTTTGTCAGGTGCATAGACTCATGTACTGGCACATGTAACACATACACATCCCAGTCAGCATTCTACGTAAATCTATATCTGGCCGTCATCGGCCCGTCAGGGTAGCTGACGGGCCGATGACTGCCCGATGTAGATTTACGTAGAATGCTAGCTGGGATAATAATCCAAACACAATCACCCAGCCATTTCATGCTGGTATAAAAGCAACAATTACCTGTAATAAACGATCTTTTATTTCCATTTGTTCTTTTAAGCTGGCACAATCTAACTGTAAGTTTTTAAAGTCTCTCTTTAATAGTTCAAGATCCTGAAAAACAGAGTAGTAATTTGACAACTCTGGGCAAATTCAGCAGACAACAAACTGACCATGTTTTTCTTATTTTTTTTTTCTCTAGAAAACAGGCTTTGTCATTTCATGCAAATTGTCTCCTGAGGAGACAATTTGCATGAAAGGTCAAAGATTCTTTTTGGGGGAAAGTAAGAAATCTTGTTCAAACAGTCATATGCTAAAATTTTAACTTAGCATGCTAAAAATCAAAGGGCTGAGTAGCCCTGAAATGACAGATTCTATGAGAAACTAATAAATTACCGGTATCATTCTGTTCTCCATTTAAGTTTGTGAGATGCTTCTTTGTCAAAAAAAAAACGACCTATAGCGAACAACAAAGGCGCTAACAAATATCCTTGCTTCAGCAGGCAGAAATGTAAAATTCCCTGACATTTCCCTAACATTTTTGAAAAATTTCATTTTTCCCTCACACATCACAAAATTCCTTGACAATTCTCTGATCTTAAGAAAAAATCTAATTTCCCTGTTTGTGTTGAGGTTTTACTGCCCAGTCAACCCAAAGGAGGTGATGTCCAGCGCAGTCAGTTTACCTAACCACACTTTTACTGGGCAGGCTTAATCCTCTAGGCGGTTAACCAGTATTGTGCACATTCTTTTGCCAGAAAGTGACAACTGCCCTTTTTGAATCAATGAAAGGGACAGAATGACCACAGAAAATATTTCATGATCAAATCTCCATGAAAGAATGTTGCCAACCTGGTGGGGGTCAAAACCTAAACCTCCTGATCACCAGTCGGACATGCATCCAACTAAGCCATTGAGGCCAAATTTCCTTGACATTTCCCTGACATGTAGGATCCCTGTTAATTATCCCAAAATGTACAGCAGGTGGCAATGTTTATCTCCTGCCACATCTCCATGACCTTCCAATGTGGCAGGAGATGCGGCAGGAGGTAAACATTAGGAGCCATGTTGTTCATCATATAAAATGTAAGAAATATTTTATCCTTCTACCCTGAGGAAAGAGGGAATCTCCTCACAAAATTTTGTAAATAGAGCTAAGAATTGTACCAAGTTAAAAATGCAACACTTAAATGTACCCCAATTATTCAAACACAAGATTTCAGGTATTTTTCATGTCATTCCAATGTTTTGAATGTGTCTTTTCTGTCACTGAGATCAGAGATAAACCAATATATTTAAATGTCTACCATCTTTTTTGGAATATAACAAGCTTTGACAAGCAAAATGGTACCTTACTGCTTATGCGAGATATCAGTCTGTGCATCAAAACTGTTGTTACTGCTGGAAAAAAACAGTTTCTCTATCCCACTGAATCTATCCAATAAATACTGTTTAGTTTCTCATGGGACTGCTTAGATGCATACTGGGGGAACAGGGGTCAAGCTGGCTCAGAAATTTAGGGAGAAGTGACTTCTCCCTCTAGACAGGGAGAAGTGACTTCTCCCTCTAGACAAAACAGGGAGAAGTTTTATAGGATGAGGGAGAAGTCAAGACTCGGTTAACCTATCACCTTACTGAAATCATGACACTTAAGGACACTCGACTCGCTTTACCACATTGTCTTGGGAATTAACAAAAAAGGAAACAATATTTTACTGAAGACCTGTTCATTCTTACTTCTAAACAAATTAAATGATTCACAGAAACACAGACATGAGTAGGGCAAATGCATCATATCTGGGCCCATATCTTTTTGGAAATTGATCTTCTCAAAACATCAAGATCTGTGGCTTGATGGGCTATAAACATAATGATAAAAAGAAATTTGTTAACTAAAATGTCTTTCAACATTTAAAATTAGTTTTTAGCATTTTTAAAGCTGTTTCTGATCCATTTTCAGCTCGTAAATGGTTCATTTATGAAAAAAACGGACACCCACGAAAACTAATGACATTGACGAAAACGCTCTTTTGGTCACTTAGTAGACAAACAGTTTTCCTCCAAAACTTGTTAAACCACATCAGACTTTTATTCTGTGGCATTTCTGATACATCTAACAACTTTTTTTCGAAGGAATTTTACCTTTGTATGTTTGCTCAGTTTTTACTGGATTTCTCTAATAAAAAGTTCGTTTTGCACAAGTACTAGCTTTTTCAAAAGCTGCAAAAATCGAGGGCGAAGTTTTTGTTGCCCTCAGGGCTTCCCAGGGCGACTTAGAGCCCTCGGGGGCGACTATTTTACCCAAGTCGCCCTATAGCCTGACCCCTGGGGGAAGGTAAAAGTCAGGGCTGATTGTATTTCCATTATAAGTTACATTTTCACTTGTTCCCATATGAAGAAACCATGTTTGGTAACATCATGTGACAGCATAGGGCAAAGCCGCTTTGTAAGAAAATCAATTTATAGTTTGGAACTAGGAATCTTCCTGTGGTTTTTCATTTAAAAAATCTTGATTGCTTTCAAAGCATTGGTTGTGTGTTTTGTTTCAAATTGGAGCATATCTGTAGTTTCCCATGAACTACTCTTTGTGAATAATTAACTTTCTGACAATATGACAACTGTGATAGGCCATTTCAGGTGGAAGAGACAGCAAAAGCACTAGGCGTTTCACAGGGAAGCCCTAGCTCTAGATAAGATAAGATCTTTATGTAATAATGCTAAGTATTGGGACACCTTATCAACTAAAAAACTATTCATTAGTCAGTCTGGCGCGGAATTTTTCATGTCTGTTTCTCGGCTCACCAGGGTTCAATTGTTGCTTTTCTTTTGCTCCAGTATTCCAGTGTTGTTGTTTGACAACCCAGGGATCTCCAAGTGTCTCAACACATTGTTTCTGTTGAGTCATCATCTTACCTTCATTAAAGGCTTTAGCTGTGATTTATTTTTTGCCCCATTACGAAAACACGCCTATTCAAATATATAGAAAATTTTACCTCCAAAAACTGAAAATTTTCAGATAAAAAACTCAGATATTTTTCATATTTCTGCACAAAACATAGATTGTGGGTACTCGTTAGAACTGCCTCGCCGAGGCGGTTCTAACGAGTACTCACAATCTATGTTTTGAGCAGAAATAAGAAAAATAATGTATACCCCTGTAAACCTCAGTTTTACTATATAAAAGTGGGGTTTAAGGGGTCTAAATTATATAGGTATGTTTTCGTGATGATAATGATTCTTTGATGAGTTAGAAGACCTCCACTTGGACTGAACAAATATATGTTTTTACCACTATGGAAGCTGAGGGCAAGGGTTAGGATAAAAAAATATTAGCTTAAGCCCCCCAGTAATTCATTACTGCCATCCAAGGCAGGCACTTTTTCATTGTGTACTTTTTATGTACGTTTAAGATATATTCAGTTATGTTTGGGTAACAGAGTTGCCACCTTTTTAGGAAAGAGTTGCAAACTTGCCATCTGTTCATTTTGTGGCTGCTTAATTGTATTTGTCTGTCTTTCCCTTTGGTGTTGGGGGCTTGATGTGGATGACTGTATCAGTTCCGGAGTTCACTTATTCACTTACAATTATTGTCCTAAAATTTGAAATAGTCCATTCTACTACCTCTTGATGTGGCTAAAATATTGCAACAGTGCAGACCGTGATCTGATGCCACGTTCTACGATGTCTGATCTGGACCTACACTGTTTGCAAAGGCCTATCTGTCCCAATACTTAGGGTTATTATGAAACATATTTTGGTCCTTCATTAGAAGTGCTGAGGCGCTTCTAATGAGCACTCACTGAAGTGTTTCTAATGAGTACCCACATGTTTACATGGATAAATACAAAAAATATCAACAGATTTAGTTGAAAAAACAATGCCTTATCATAGGTCTAGATAAGGCACTTTTCTTCAACCAAAAGTTATCTATATTTTTCTAATTTCTCAATAAAAACATTATGTTTAGGGTACTTTGCCAAGTGCTTCTAATGAGTACCTACAACATATGTTTTCGTCAAAAAATAAGAAAACTATTTACCTGGTACATACTCTTATCCAGACCTATGCCTTATCTGTAGCTATCCTTGGTAGCCTTTTAATAATCTTAAGTGATCATAATATATGCTAGCTAACAGCCTGCTAGGTCCCAAAATCCCTCAGCATAGAGCAAATGGAAACTAGAGTATCAGTAAGCAGCAGACTATTCAAGTGATTCATGTTAAAAAAGGATATCATTTTCTTTTGTGTCTTTTAACCCATTTACAATGAGTAGACTCTTCTATGAAACCTCTTTGGACCACTCTTTTTCCAAATGCAGTGTGTCTGATGTTTTATAGAAATTTCTGTAGTTAATGCAAACAGTGTAGACCCTGGTCAGACACAATGTTCTGTGATGTTTGATCTGGCTCTGCACTGTTTGCTAATTACCCTTTAAGGGGACTCAAGACTAAAATGGGTTAACTGTGTCCATTATTATGAGCCAGAAAACAAGAGGCCCACGGGCCACGGGTCGCTCACCTGAGTGACATAGCCACTGTAGATATGCAGATGTGCAGAAAAATAGATTTTCAAGATGGCTGCCATGGCGGACATCTTGGATATCCAATTGGCACGATTTTAGCTATTTTTTATCTACAAGTCACCCCAATGTCTCCTACAAAGTTTGGAGTCAATTGGCCTTTCGGTGCAGGAGAAGAAGCTAAATATAGATTTTCAAGATGGCGGCCATGGTGGCCATCTGGGATTTCTGATCAGAACGATTTTAGCTATATTTGATCTACAAGTCACCCTGATGCTTCCTACTAAGTTTCGAGTGACTTTTGGGTTTAGGAGAAGAAGCGAAATATAGATTTTCAAGATGGCCGCCATGCGGCCATCTTGGATTTATGAACAGCATGATTTTAGCTATTTTTGATCTACAAGTCACCCAAATGCTTCCTACCAAGTTTCGAGTCAACTGGCCTTTCGGTTCAGGAGAAGAAGCGAAAAATAGATTTTCAAGATGGCTGCCATGGCGCCCATCCTGGTTTTATGATCGGCATGATTTTAGCTATTTTTGATCTACAAGTCACCCCGATGCTTCCTACCAAGTTTGGAGTCAACTGGCCTTTCAGTCCAGGAAAAAAAGCGAAAAATTGATTTTCAAGATGGCTGCCATGGCGGCCATCTTGGATTTCCGATAGGCACAATTTTAGCTATTTTTGATCTATAAGTCACCCCAATGCCTCCTACCAAGTTTGGAATCAATTGGCTTTTGGGTTTAGGAGTAGAAGCGAAAAATAGATTTTCAAGATGGCGGCCATGGCGGCCATCTTGGATTTCCGACTGGCACAATTTTAGCTATTTTTGATCTACAAGTCATCCTGATGCTTCCTAGCAAGTTTGGAGTCAATTGACCTTTCGGTTCAGGAGAAAAAGCAAAAAATATTCAAGATGGCCGCCATGGCGGCCATCTTGGATTTCCGATCGGCACGATTTTAGCTACTTTTGATCTACAAGTCGCCCTGATGCTTCCTAGCAAGTTTGGAGTCAATTGGCCTTTCGGTTCAGGAGAAGAAGCGAAAAATAGATTTTCAAGATGGCCGCCATGGCGGCCATCTTGGATTTCCGATCAGCACGATTTTAGCTATTTTTGATCTACAAGTTACCCTGATGCTTCCTAGCAAGTTTGGAGTCAACTGGCCTTTCGGTTCAGGAGAAGAAGCGAAAAATAGATTTTCAAGATGGCGGCCATGGCGGCCATCTTGGATTTCCGATCGGCACGATTTTAGCTATTTTTGATCTACAAGTCACCCTGATGGTTCCAAGCAAGTTTGGAGTCAATTGGCCTTTCGGTTCAGGAGAAGAAGCGAAAAATAGATTTTCAAGATGGCGGCCATGGCAGCCATCTTGGATTTCCGATCAGAACGATTTTAGCTATTTTTGATCTACAAGTCACCCCGATGCTTCCTACCAAGTATCAAGTTAATTGGCCCAGGGGTGTAGGAGGAGTAGGCTTTTAAAGCAATTGTTGACGCCGCACGACGCACGACGGACGACGGACGACGGACATTGACTGACCACAATAGCTCACCATGAGCACTTCGTGCTCAGGTGAGCTAACAAAGCTGGACATTGTCAGTGGGTAGGGCCTGGTTCACAGAGGCCCAAGAAGTTAAAGACACAATCCTTGGCTAGAAAGGTAATGGCCACTGTATTTTGGATGCCAATGCAGTAATTCTGTTGGACATTTTACCAAAGGGGAGTTCAAAAACTGGCAATAACTAGGCAAACATACCTGACTAACTAAGAATCACATTCTGTGAACAATGGAGCATTAAACTCTCTAAAGTTCTTCAACAAGACTGTACAAGTCCAAAATTGCAAGGTTTTATTCTCTTTATGACTTTCTCTGACATTAACCTCTGTATTCTCTTTGGGACTTTCCCAGACATTAACCTCTATATTCTCTTTTGACTTTCCCTGACAGTAACCTCTCTATTCTCTTTAAGACTTTCCCATACATTTACCTATCTATTCTTTGAGATGTTATCTGAGACATAAACCTCTATATTCTCTTTGAGGCTTTCCCTGACATTAACCTCTCAGTTCTCTTTGAAACTTTCCCTGACATTAATCTCTATATTCTTGTTGAGACTTTTTTCCGACATTAACCACTATATTCTCTGTGTCTCTGTGAGATTTTCCCTAACATTAACCTCTTTATTCTCTTTGAGACTTTTCCCGACATTAACCTTTATTTTCTCTTTGAGACTTTCTCTGACATTAACCTCTTTATTTGAGACTTTCTCTAACATTAACCTCTTTATTCTCTTTGAGACTTTCCCTGACATTAACCTCTCTTTTCTCTTTGGAACTTACCTTTTAGCTGCCTTTACAATTTTCTTCTTAACTTATCCAACAACTATTTAACTTGTTTTATTAGTTTCTTTGTGACTTACCCGGCACTTATCTTTATATTCTCTTTGTATTTCTATCATACTTTCATCTTTCTCTTCTATCTGTTCTTTAAGTAATTCTAACTGGAACACATGGGTAGTTTTAGTATTGTCTAGTTGAGCATTTGTCACCATTGCCTGTTTATACTTCTCCTCCAGCTCTCGCAACTGGGACTGAAATATAAATAAACCTTAATAACCCTAAATATTAGAACACCTTAACACCTTACCGTACTTTTCCTAAAATTTAAACAATTTTAAACTAATTTTGCACCCTAAAACACCCTAACTCCTGACCCGATCTCCTCAACAGACAGACAAGGATACATGGCTTCTTCATGTGGACAGATGAAACTCTGATCAGACTGCGATGAGCAAATGGGCTCACTGATCTCAAAGGACCAGAATGTATAAAAAAAAAAACACGGTGACATTACGAAAAACATGCCTATTCAAATGTACTGAAAATTTTCCACCAAAAAATGAAAATTTTCAGATAAAAAATTCTGATATTTTTCATATTTCTGCTCAAAACATAGATTGTGGGTACTCGTTAGAACCGCCTCGCCGAGGCGGTTCTAACGAGTACCCACAATCTATGTTTTGAGTAGAAATAAGAAAAATAATGTATACCCCTGTAAACCCCAGTTTTACTATATAAAAGTGGGGTTTAAAGGGATCAAAATTATATAGGCATGTTTTCGTGATGAAATATAAGGAGACTTTTTATGATCATCACACAGCACTTAACACAGTTGTAGTTAAGGTAAATAAATTCAAAGAAAAATGGCTCAAGACAAATGACTGGTGCATAAATACGGTATCTATGTTTTCTCATCAAGTGAGAACAACGGCTGAGACAAAACAGATACCAATTTAAACTGAAGACCTCATTAATTATTTAACTTCCATATAATAGCTGCTGCAGTAGGTGGTGTTCATAATGAAACCATAGCTTAAGATAAGAAAGGATCAGGTAAATATTTTTTTTTATTTCTCCATGAAAAACATATGCTGTGGGTACACATTAGAAGTGCCTAATCAAGGCACTTCTAATCAGTACTAAAACACGTTTTTGTGGTATCAATGCTCTTTTGGTTGATAAAATCAAAGCACTGACAGCACTAATGGGTCAATTGTCTTTGAGTGTAGGCTGAGAAAATGGTCCTTACCGGAGACTTAACCCTTAAACTGCCAATCACAACAATTGTCGTCTGCTGTGTCTTCTGCTTGTGATTTTAAAAGCCATTTCTGCGAACAGTGTGGACCGAGATCAGACTGCTCCTTTAGGAGCAGTCTGATCTGGGTCCACACTGTTTGCCGGTATGCAAAAACTAGCTTAGAGAAGTTTGCAAGAATATTCAGCAGACAACATAAACAGACAACATTTTCAGATGCAGTTTTTCTTGGCGTTTTAAGGGTTAAGACCGTTTCATTTAACCTTTAACTTCCTGTCATTTCAGCAAACAGTGCAGACCCTGATCAGACACCACATTCTGTGGCTTCTGATCTTGGTCTGTACTGTTTGCAATGTCCCAGTCCATGTTATAACCCTCTTTACACTGCACTCTGACATCACAGTGACAAGAATAGCCCAGCTATAAATAATTGTTACCTGGATCTTGTACAAAAGTGCGGTTTGATTTCATTGGTCAATGATAATCATGTGGACAACCTTAAGGAAATTTTGGTGTATGTGTACTTTGGCTCAACTGTGAACAACTGACCCAAAAAGCATCTTCTCTGTGACTCTGTTAAACTGAAGGCTACTACATACTGTATTTACCCTAAGTATTAGGAAAGACAGGTCTGCAAAAACAGTTTAGACCTAGATCGGACATCACAGAATGCAGCATCTCATCAGGGTCTGTTTGCCACTCATCCAGCAATTTTTAGACTCAAGAAACAGAATATTAAAACTAGGCCCGGTTGTTCAAAGCATCGTTAGCTTAACAAGCTTGTTAGCCGTCAAATGTTAACTGTTCTAGTAAGTATACAGTTGAACTTCAATGGTTAGAACACCTTTGGGACCATGGAAATTGTTCAAGCGATGGATAGTTCGAGCCAATGAAGGTTAATCAGGGCGCCAGGTTGGGAAGCAAATCTCGCTTATTCTTGGAAATCTATCGATCTTCTACACAATAATTGTACGTTGAGTGTACTCATTAGAATTGCCTCGAAGAGGCAATTCTAATGAGTACACTCAACATACAATTTCATAATGAAATACGAAAGCTTCCTTAAATATTTGTTTTCTTGATCCATCGGAAGAATTTTGTCGGGACTCAAAACCGAGTTCAAATTAGCCATGGTGAACGAGCCATCGATGTTCGAGCTACTGAGATTCGACTGTAATATCTAATTCTCAGGTATTTTTCTGAAAAAATGTGAGTAGCTTTTGCAAATGCAAAAGCTACTCACATTTTTTCAGCAAAAATATTAGCATATGTTCCATGTTTAATGATCAAAGTTTTAACAATACGTTGACTAACAACATCGTTAGTTTAGAACAACTGGGCCCTGGACTCAATGAAAGTTTAGGATTACTGTAAGTAGTTAAGGTGTCCAAATACTTTGAGTAAATGCAGTACCTTATCTACCATAAATATTTCAACTGACACTACTCAGCAAACAGTGCAGACCCTGATCAGCTCAGATAAAAAAACATACACCAAATTTACTATTCCTGTGCGCAAATGTGATGATTTTACCATTTCTGAAAGGAAATTTATCAAAATTTCAAATAGAAAATTATAAGAATTGGTTTTTCAGCTTTTTTTTTTTTTTTTTTTTTTTTTTTCATTTCATTATGCCAGGAATGAAAAACAACGAAAAATCAGCATAGTATTCTTCATTTTTTTTTTTTGTTAAAGGCTCGATGAAAGGAAAAATAAAAAAAAATAATTCTTAGATAACAAAACTTCCGAGACTTACCTTGAGCTCTCTGACATGATCTTTTGGGTCATGACTATGGCTGGAAGACACTTCTGATTCTGTGGACTCATCACTGCCTCGCCGGGAGCCAGAATAACTGCTTATTGTCTGTAAGTTGGAAAATAACAAAAGAATGCACAGTTATAAAGAAAAACAAGAAAAATCAAAAACATAGCTCCAGACAATAGGGGTTATCAGGTAAATATTTTTCTTATTTCCCACAAAAACATATGTTGTATGTACTCATCATAAGCACCTCAGGAAGGCACATTTAGTGAGTATCCATGTGTAGAAATAAGAAAAAAATGCCAGCAAAATACAAAACCAACAAATTGACATGTGTGCCCAGCGAAGACTCAGATCAGACTGGGCATTTACCAGTCTAATCAGTCTTTTCTGTGCTCTCAGTGGGTAGTAAGGACCCAAGCTTTCTTCATGCCGTCACCGAAGACTCTGATCAGACTGGGCAGATGCCTAGGCTGATCTGAGTCCTTGCTCAGTGCACATGCCATTTTGTAGGTTTTGTCATGCGCTGGCTCATTTTAGTATCCACAGCATAACTTTTCATAGAGAAATAAGAAAGCTAGTAAGTGTTTTCAGAGAAAACTGATGCCCCCCACCATGAATTTTCAGTTTTTCTCCTGCTGTGACCTTGAAAATTAGGTCAAGGTCACCAAAATCTATTCTGTTCTTTGTTATGTCCTAATTATTTATGCATGAAAATTTAATAAGAATCCAACCACTGGTTCAAAAGATACTGTGCACACAAGAAAGTGTCACAGAATTTTCTGTTGTTTTTTTTGTTGTTGTTGTTTTTTTTTTTTTGTTTTTTTTTTTTTTTACTTCAGTGACCTTGAAATTAGTTCATGGTCACCAAAATCTAATCAGTTCTTTGTTATGTCCCAATAATATATTGATGCAAATTTGGTAAAAATCCTATCACTGGTTCACAAGATATTGTGCAGACAAGAAAGTGTGACATCAACGATGCACACCAAAAACAATATGTCCCCCTCACCTGAGGTGGGGGACCAAAATCCAATCAGCTCTTATTATGTCCCAGTTATACATTCATGAAAATTTGGTAAGAATCCAACCACTGGTTCAAAAGATATTGTGCATATAAGAAAGTGTCAGAATTTTCTGTTTTTCTACTGCTGTGACTTTGAAAATTAGGTCAAGGTCATCAAAACCTAACCACTTCTTTATTATGTCCCAACCATATATCTAAGCAAATTTGTTAAGAATCCAGCCACTGGTTTACAAGATATTGTGCAGAAAATAAAGTGTGACGCCAATGACAACGCCAAATCCGACACCAACACTGACGCCAAAGGGATCCACACCAAAACCATGTACCCCTCACCTCAGGTGAGGGGAAATAAATATCAATATTTTCAGGTTAAAAAAAATGCCATCTGTAGCTATGGTTGTATGCTGTAACCAAGTGTCAGTACACAAGCGTAATATGATTTTAATGAAATGGTATTATGGAACTGCCAAACATGATGTCATACTTGTAAAAATGTTAAACTGTTGTCTCTTTAACCCTTGTCCTGCTGAACCCAGATATACCCTGCATTTGCAAACAGTGTAGATCCAGATCAGTTGGCCTCTGAAGAAGCCAAATGATCTGGATCTGCACTATTTGCCATTAAGTATGTGAATTTATAGCAACAATCTGGATAAGTAATCTGACTGGCTGATAATTAGAAATGGGTGTGGCATCTTAATTTATTCAGCAGGACAAGGGTTAAGGATAAGAAATTTAAGCTCTTAAATTATTACTTTTGTCCTTTTCTAACATTTCAATGCATGCAACCCAACCAAAGATTATTATGATAATTAGAACCTTTAAATTTCATGCTTTAATTTCATCAGTGGTATAATTACATAGCTCGAGATAAGAAGGGTACACACAAAATATTTTTCTTCTTTCTCAAGGAAAACATATGTTGTAGGTACTCATCAGAAGTGCCTCTGTGAGGCACTTCTGATGAGTATCCACAACATGTTTTCATGGAGAAATAAGAAAACTATAATTACTTTTCGATCCCAAAACAGGCACCTTATTTGGAGCTGTGTAATTATTATGTCTTGGAGACACTCTTTTTTTGTTGTTTTGTTGGTTTAAACATCTATAATGAAACATGGTTTTCTAGCCATTACAATGTAAAGACATTTATTACCTGGTAAGGTAACAGTTATATAATAAATATCCTAAACTTTTGAACACTTTATTCCATACTTTTTTGGCCTATATTTTGCTTTTTATGCAGTTTTTTTCTAAAAATACTCAGCAGAAAGGCAAACAGTGGAGACCCGGATCACTGTTCCTGATCTGGGTCAGCACAGTTTGCATATGTCATTTTGTCTGAAACTTTAGGTGAACAAAATTTTAGGACTTTTACCATACTTTAGTACAGAATTGTATTCAGTTGTGTTGTTTCTTATGCCTGACCGTAACAACCCTAAATATTAGGACAGACAGGCCTGAGCAAACAAATTTTACTGTGTAGACCCAGATCAGACTGCAGATCAGACATAGCTGTAGACTCAGATCAGACACTGTAAATCCAGGTCAGGGTCTATACTGTTTGCCATTCATCCAGCACTATTTAAGAACCATCAACAGGAAGTAAAATGGACTTTTTCTAAATTTTAGGACAAGTATGGTAAGAAGTTACTGTGTCCCTATCCTTAGGGTAGATATGGTATTTGCTACAATCATGTCTAAACAATTCTTCACTTGTAAAACTTGCTCAAACTTTTTAACACTGTACTGTATTAGCATTAACCCAGGTCCCACTGAACCCAAATATACCCTGTCTTTACAAACAGTGTAGATCCAGATTTGATTGATTGATTTGGGGTTTAACGACACGTCAACCCTTGTGGGTCATTTTGTGTCATCTCCCAGAGAAAGGGAGAAAAAAGATAGAAGAGATAGTAGAGGAGATGAAAGAGAGAGACAGGGAAGAAAGAGGAACAGGAATGAAAGTGAAGAAACAGAAGAAATACCCTTACCTGCCAGATCAGTTGGCTTCTGAAGAAGCCAACTGATCTGGATCTGCACTGTCTGTCATTTAGAATGTGAATTTGTATCAACAACCTGGATCAAGTTATCTGATTAGCTGAAAATTGAAAGTGGGCATGGCATCTTAATTTATTCAACATGACAAGGGTTAAGTATTCACTTACCTTACTTCTTAATACCATAGATGGCTTACAATTTGAAACAGTCTACCTAATTACCTGTTGACATGCCTGAAATATTACTGAATGAGGTGCAAATAGTATAGACTCTGATCAGATATCACATTCTGTGGTGTCTTATCTGGGTCTACACTGTTTGCTCAGGCATGTTTATTCGAGCACTTATATGGTTAAGATGCTTTTCATGCTTCTCTGAAGTGCTCACACATGAACAGAGTATCAAGAAATTTTTTCATAGCTTTTTAAACGAAGTTTGAGAAGATATAAACCAAGAACCCATATTAGAATCTTCTTTGTCCAATTCTTTCTCTTAGTTATCTACCACATTAAATGAGCTATCTTCAGACACCCATCTTAATGTAAATGAGATATTAAAAATGAATATTTTTCTTACTTTGCTATGAAAACTGGTTGTGTGCACTGGTAAGAAGCACCTCTTTGAGGCACTTCTTGTAAGTACCTCTAAGTATTTTTTCATGGTGAAATTAGAAAAATATAAACATTTTTTGTTTGAAAAAAAAAAAAAAAAAAAAAAAAGTTATCCTAGCAGGAACATGACATTTGTTATACAATGTCAAATCAATGTTAATGCAACGTCATGACCTAGCATTGACATTGATGCAACATTGTCTTAATGTTGCACTCCTGACGGCATGAAGTCTGAAAACCATTTATTAACCCTTGTCCTGCTGAACCTGGATATACCCTGCCTATGCAAACAGTGTAGATCCAGATCAGTTGGCTTCCTGATCTGGATCTGCACTGTTTGCCATTAAGTATATAAACATATAGCAACAATCTGGATCTGGTAATCTGATTGGCTGAAAATTAGAAGTAGGTGTAGCATCTTAATTTAATCAGCAGGACAAGGGTTAACTAATGTACCAGTAGCAGCCAAACTTTACCTTTGAAGTATCACCTTGCTGTTGTGCCCTCTGTTTTTCTTCTTCCTGTAATAGCAATAAAAACTTTACTGTTTAGTTTAAACATATTTTATTTGTATAACTGTCACAAACACATAAACAAAAACAAAACATTCAAACAAAGTTGTTATGTATGAAGGGAACCTAAAATATCTTTTGACACAAATATACATGTACCCCACAACAAGATGATGTGTCATATGCAAAACAGGTGATCTGCAATATTGGAACACATCAAATGAAGGCATTTGTTTTATATTAGTCGCAAATATGGACGTTGAGATATGGGAAGAAATTTTCTCCACTTTTCCATAAAACCATATACAGTGAGGGGCTTCTAATGAATACATCTGATGTTTTCATGGAGAAAAACCTGAATTATCATCAAATACTCCTTTCTTAAATAAAAACGTTTAACTATAATACCCTGCCATTATTGTGTCGCGGGCAGGTAACTCTATCAAACATTGACGAAATTTGCCCATTAGCAATCCCAAACCAGATCTCCTTAATATCAATGCATGTACCAAGTTTGGTTAAAAAAACCCTTGACATTTACACAAGTTATCGCCCAGAAATGAAAATATGGGCGTGTCTCTTGCCCATTAGCAATCCCAAACCAGATCTCCTTAATATCAATGCATGTACCAAGTTTGGTTAAAAAAACCCTTGACATTTACACAAGTTATCGCCCAGAAATGAAAATATGGGCGTGTCTCTTGCCCATTAGCAATCCCAAACCAGATCTCCACAATATCAATGCACATACTAAAGTAGGTGAAATCCATTGATGTTTATTCAAGTTATCATTCAGAAATGAAATACGGATGGATGGACAGAAGTACGACTGAAGGACGGACAGACGGACGGACGTACATACAGACGTCCAATGTGAAACCATAATACCCCACTACTATTGTGTGGCTGGGTATAAAAAGTCCTCTGTATATCAGCCATATGCTCCAGTTGATAATGAAAATGTATAAAATGCAGGTCTAGCTTTGTTCTAGCCATATGCTAAACATACTTCTGTTATTATTCATGTAACCTATCTTTGTCCTTCCTGCAACTGTCAGAGATAATACATACATGTACTTCAAATTCATCTATCACTCATTCTCTTATTACTTTACAGACTCATAATTTATTAATCAAAACATACCTCTTTTTGCTGTCTTTCAATTTCTCTCATACGAATTTCTCGAGCTTCTGTCCTTGCCTGCCGCTTTGCTTGTAATCGCTCTTCTGCCTGAAAAGAAACAAAAATATATTTGTCAAGAACCCCTCCTTTTAAAAAAAAAACAGACTTCTGGTTTGTTTGTTTGTTTGTTCATTTATGTTGCGGTATTACAGCTCAGTCAACTTATTAGGGTCATGTCAAGCACGGTCTGACTACACTTTCCCTGGGCAGGCTTAGTCTTGTAAGCGGTTAACCAGTATTGTGCACATTCTTTCACCAGAAACTGACAGTTACTGCCCTTCTTGAATCAGCGGAGGGGAGAGAATGACCGTAGAAAATATTTCGTGATCAATCTCCATAAAAGAATGTTGACGGACCTGGCGGGAATCCAACCCGTGACCTCTTGATCACCAGTCAGATGTGCATCCAACTGAGACACTGGCCCGGCACATGATTTCTGGTCAATAGCAATATCATCATCCAAACAATCTAGCAAAGCATACAATCTACAATTAATCCTTCTCTTGCTGAACACGACATGCCGTGTCTTAGCAAACAGTGTAGATCCAGATCAGTTGGCTTCTGAAGAAGCCAACTGATCTGGATCTGCACTGTTTGTCATTAAATATATAAATTTCTATCAAAAACCAGGATCAAGTAATCTGATTGGCTGGAAATTAGAAGTGGGCATGGCATCTTAATTTATTCAGCATGACAAGGGTTAACACATAGCAGCAGCTGGGTGAAAAATACAGCTGACGACATTTTGAAGTATTTTTTTTTCTTATTTTCCCAGATAATAGGATTTGACAATTCATGCACATTGTCTCCATATTATTTTTCCAGAAAATAGGATTCAAGAACTGGCATGGATTGTCAAATCTTACTTTATAGGAAAAATAAAAACAAAATATCATCAATATGTTGTCTGCTGAATTTGCCCAAAGCAATTCAGAGTCCCATTTTTACTGCAGAAATTATTAGAAATAAATTTGTAGCTCTGACCATAAAGTACATGTTCCATGAGAGGAAGATTTTTCACCCATACAGGTAGCATGACCACTTTTTTCTGGCTTTTATAATACATTAAGTGTAGAAAATGCTGGGTAATGTTTTCAGGGAGATTTTTCTGTTATGATTCGAGGCAAGAATCCCTTAAAAGTAGATCCCTTCTGAGACTGGGTCATGGCTGAGAGGGGGTATGACCTATTAAAGTCAAAATTTGTTAAGGAGTTTTCATCAACAACTTTGACATGACATAAACAAGAGGCCCATGGGCCATGGCTCACTCACCTGAGAGACATAACCACTGCAGATACGCAAGTCACTTTGATACTTTCAATATAAATGCACATGGCCCATACAAATGCATGGAGAAGCAAATTTCAACATAGAACCATCATTTTAGCAATTTTGGTAGATCTCCTGTCCCCCATAATTTGTGCAAAGATTAGAGCCCAGGGCTTATTTGGTTCTGGAGAAGAAGATTTTTAATGTTTTTACCATATATGAGCATGGCAGCCATTTTGATCAATGGACCATGCCCATTTTAGCAATCTTTCATTCTCCTGCCCAAGGAGGCTCCGCATGAAATTTGAGCAACACTGGCCCAGAGGCTTCAGAGGAAAAATCATTTGAAATTATCAACATTTTTTCCATACAAATGTACGGGGCCAATAAAAATGCATACAGATGCAAACTTGACCTCACCGTAAAAAGGTCAAATGTCAATGTATGACATTTTAGCAACTTTAGAAGACTGCCCGTTCCCAATGATATATGCAAAGATTCAGCCATTAGGCATCATCGGTTTTGGAGAATAAGATTTTTAAATGTTTTTCCCATACAAATACATAGGGAAGCAAACTTGACCTTGCCGTAAAAAGGTCAAATGTCAATGTACGACCATTATTTTAGTAACTTTGGTAGACCCCCTGTCCCGGATAATTTAAGCAAAGATTCAGCCCCAAGGCATCCTCGGCTCTGGAGGAGAACATTTTAAAGGTTTTTACCATATATGGGCATGGCGGGCATCTTGGTCAATGAACCGCGACCATTTTAGCAATCTTTCATTCCCCCAACCTAAGGAGGCTCCGTATGAAATTTGAGCAAAATGGGCCCAGAGACTCCAGAGAAGTCGTTTGAAATTCTGAATATTTTGCCCATACAAATGCATGAGGAAGCAAAACTGACCCACCGTAAAAAGGTCAAATGTCAAGGTATGACCATTATTTTAGCAACTTTGGTAGACCTCCAGTTTCTAATGATATATGTAAAGATTAAGCCACAAGGCATCCTCGGTTTTGGAGAACAAGATTTTTAAAGGTTTTTCCCATACAAATGCATAGGGAAGCAAACTTGACCTTGCCGTAAAAAGGTCAAATGTCAATATACGACATTTATTTTAGCAATTTTGGTAGACCTCCCGTTCCCGATGACTTATGCAAAGATTCAGCCCCAAGGCATCTTTGGTTCTGGAGAAGAAGATTTTTAAAGGTTTTTACCATATATGGGCATGGCAGCCATCTTGGTCAACTAACCACAACCATTTTATCAATCTTTCATTCCCCCAACCTAAGGAGGCTCCAAATGAAATTTGAGCAAAATTGGCCCAGAGGTTCCAGAGAAGAAGTTGTTTGAAATTCTGAACATTTTTCCCATACAAATGCATAGGGAAGCAAACTTGACCTTGCCGTAAAAAAGGTCAAATGTCAATGTACGACCATTATTTTAGCAACTTTGGTAGACCTCTTGTTTCCGATGATATATGTAAAGATTCAGCCATAAGGCATCCTCGTTTTGGAGAACAAGATGTTTAAAGGTTTTTCCCATACAAATGCATAGGGAAGCAAACTTGACCTTGCCGTAAAATGGTCCAATGTCAATATACGACCTTTATTTTAGCAATTTTGGTAGACCTCCCGTCCCCGATGATATATGCAAAGATTCAGCCCCAAGGCATCTTTGGTTCTGGAGAAGATTTTTAAAGGTTTTTACCATATATGGGCATGGCGGCCATCTTGGTCAATGGACCGCGACCATTTTAGCAATTTTTCGTTCCCCCAACCTAAGGAGGCTCCATATGAAATTTGAGCAAAATTGGCTCAGGGGCTTCAGAGAAGAAGTCTTTTGAAAATGTTAACGGACGGACGCACGCACGCACGGACGGACGGACGATGGACGAAAAGTGATCACAATAGCTCATCCTGAGCATAGCTCAGGTGAGCTAAAATGGCTATACCTGGAAAGGAAAGGCCAATAATATTGGACAATGTTAATACTATATATCCTTAGAACTGCCAAAGGTTTTAAAAAATGCAGCCAAAATGAGGGTGGGGTTGGATATTTACCTCTGGAATCCAACATAAGCAACTGACCGAAATCAGCTTAATTGAAAACAAAAGAAAATATGTTATTCTTTAAATTAAGCACTGCCAAAATTTTACACTCAGGAAAGTTCATGGTGCAGGGGTCAAAATGTATGCACATGGAGATGGTTTTTTTTTTGGTTTTTTTTGCTATTTGATCCCACATTTTCCCTCCTTTCCCTCCTTTTTCTTTTGCCTTTTCTTGCGCATTTCATATGCTGGGCTATTTGAGATGAGCTTGATTGGTGGTGACAATGCTGCATTACAAAAGTACAACACTAAACCAAACATTTTTGGTCCAAAAATTTGACCAATTTTTCTTTCTTTGGAAGCCTTTCACATCCTTCCTTTACATACTAGAGAGCTCATGTTCATACTATTATTACCCCCCATACTACCGTATTAAATGGTACTGGAAGTGGAAGATTGCTTGTATTAACCTCGCAGTGAGGGGCATTCAAAAAGTGTTGGGCAGCAATTACTCATAAATACGCTACCGCCATCAAAAGGATATCACTATCCACGCTTATTGATGGTCATACTTAGCAGACAACAAATTGATGATATTGTTTCTTATTTCTTCCTCAAAAATAGGACTATTTGCATGCAAAGTCAAAACCTATTTTATGTTTTATATTATATTACATATAATTTAATAAGAAAAATATTTCAAAATGTTGTCTGCTATTTTTTTTCACTCAGCATGCAATTTAGAGCAAACATGTATGCAAATGTACTGGCAAAAACCTAAAACATACATAGGATGTAAACTTAGGACCATCAAATTAAATACTTGAACTGACTTTATTACTTGATAATCAATGGATCTTCAAGTGTTTTACCCCTAAAGTGCTGATCACAATTGTAGCAGACAACATTTTGGTATATTTTTTTTTTTGCCAAGTCTTATTTTCTCTGAAAAAAAATAATAATATAAAAAAAAAATTTAGAATGTCGACTTCTACAATTTTGCTTAGTGCTTCAAGGGTTAACTTTTACCATGCAGAAATTGAAGCTAACAGGTAAAAAAGATGAATTGCAATTTTCTTGTCTGAAAATAAGGCTTCACATTTCTTTCAAATCATCTCAAAGGAGAAAATCTCAATGAAAATCGGTAATAGACTAATTGATAGAAACACTCTTCAATCTTGAGCACTCTCTGGGTATAAACTGATATTTTTTTTTCACATATTTTTTTCTAGGGTTTGACAAAGCATGGGAACTAAATGAATTGTCCTTTGGAGACAATTTGCATGAAATATCAAACCCCATTTTCTTGGAAAAATAAGAAAAATATTTCCAAATTGCATCTGCAAGAAGTTTTAATCAACGCATGCAAAACCTTAATTACAGCAGGTTTAAGACTAAGCAAAACTGTACCAGAGCACATTTTTTTTATTATTTTCCAAGAAAATAAGATTTGGCATTTCATGTGAATCATCTGCTATGCAAATGATTCACATAAAATGTCAAGCTTTATTTTCTCTGAAAAAAAAAAAAAAATTCATACTGTTGTCTGCTCCAGTTAAGATTAGCATTTTAAGGGTTAATCTAATTTTATTACCAGAGGTCCAAATAAATAAGTATTTTCAATATACATTTCCTGATTATTTGGACACAAACCAAAATGAGGTTGTGGGAGCTCCTGGAAATTGTGTCAAATGAGATGGTCCTAAAGAGACCCCATAGGATTCTTTTGTGAAAAAAAATAAGAAAATTATCAAGTTTTATTTCTACAATAACAAGTTATTGAGAGTTCTGATTTTATCTAATTTACAACCAAAGACTATTAGAAGACCAAGTTTTATATTGCCCATATAGAAATGATGAAAGGACTGGCTGGCTAGTGGTACAGTATATACTCTAAGTGTTGGGACACCTTATCTACTAACATGTACCACACTTGTCCTAAAATTTGAAATAGTCCATTCTACTACCTCTTGATGTGTCTAAACTATTGCCGTATATATGTCAATATATGGCAAGCAGTGTAGACCCATGCTCTGTGGCATCTGATCTGGGACTATACTGTTTGCAAAGGCCTATCTGTCCCAGTACTTAGGGTTATTACGGTAACTTTTATTGGTCTCTATACATACGGTACTTACCCTAAGTATTTGGACAGACAGGCCAGAGAAAAACGAGTAACCCAGATCAGAATGCCTGTCCGACCTGGGCCCAGTTGTTCGAAACTAAAGATGTTGTAAGTTAATGTATCGTTAAAACTTCATTCCTTAAATATGGCATATAAGCAAATATTTTTGCTGAAAAAATGTGAGTAGCTTTTGCATTTGCAAAAGCTACTCACATATAATACCTGTGAATTAGATATACTTACTAGAACAGTTAACATTTTGACCACTAACGAGCTTGTTAAGCTAACAACGCTTTGAACAACTGGGCCCTGGTCTGTACTGTCTGCAACTCATCCAGCAATTTTTCAACACATGAAACAGGTAGTAAACCGGACTTGCTCAAATTTATGGACAATTAAGTACAGCACTTTTTAATAGTCAAGGTGTCCAAATATTTTGGGAAAATGCGGTACACTTGAAAGGGTAATATTATCAATACTGGTATACATATTTGGTCAGAAATTCCTGAGAAACTGTGCAGATCAAGATCAATCTATTTCATAAGGGTCAGCAGTGATTGACATTTAACTAACACTTTCTTCACCCCATAGCTCCATTCTAAGAAAGTACTTTTTTCAATTCAAAACTAGATTGCACAGTCGATGGCACAACATTGCAAAATCCCCAAGCTCAGTGCTAATGTTGCTAATAGCAATGACAGACCAACAAACTGAAAAAAAAAATGTTCTCACACACCCTTTCCACATGGGGAAGTCACATACATGTAGCAACTTTGGTTAAATTCTGCCCAGTGGTTTAGGAGGAGATAGGTGACGAACAGATGGATTGGTTCGCAGTACCCCCAGCACTAAAGTGTGGGGATAAATATTTGATATTTTTCTTACTTTTCCATGAATTAAAACATATGTTGTGGGTACTCATTAGAAGTGCCTCACTGAGGCACTTCTAATGAGTACCCACAATATATGTTTCCATGGAGAAGAGATATTTACCAGATACCCTCTCGTATCTGGAACTATGAGACACGTTACCATGGTAGTCATTAATTTTAGGTGGTATAAGGTAAAAAGGTATGAAACGAAGACTCCAGACACATTAGTCACATTTTATCTGACCTTTGTAAATACTGCTTTTTTTCTTATCTCTGAATAAAAAAAAACATAGCTTTATACAGTTGTTAAAACTCTTCTGGTGAAATGATTTCGATTTAACGAACATACATAGCTACATATAAGGCACTTTTTTTTAATAAAAAAATGTTGATATATTCCCTTTTTTCTGCATGAAAACATAATGTTGTGGGTAATCATCAGAGATGCCCTGCAGAAGCATTCTAATGAGTACCCTCACATACATGCCATTAGCTGTTGACAGAAATCTGTGAGATTTTGCAAACTTTTAGGGGAGATTTGATGAAATTCTGTGAGATTTTTGTGAAAATCACTTTCAAGCTTACATACATGTAAGTAAGTTAAAAGCCATTATTTTAATGAATTAAGCTTGGGACAGCATGGGACAGCCATGCTAATGTGTGATTTATTTCCAGATCTTCAAAAAATAGCTTATAAAATGATATACATGTGTAAAAAGTCTGTGAGGTTTGAAAATCTTATGGGAAACAGGTCCAGAAAGGCCAAAATTCTGTGAGATTTTGTCTCACAGTGTGAGGTATGGCATGTATGTGGCCTCAAAAGATTTTTTTTTTTTTTTTTTTCATGCAGAAGTAAGAAAAATATTTACCTAATACACTGGCCCCTCTTATCTGGAGCTATGGTAACAAGGTAGGAAACCTGGGCTCCAGATAAAAGTGTTTATCAGACCCTAAATACTGGTATTTTTCTTATCTCATAGGTGAAAAAAACAACATAGGTTGTAGGTAGACATTAAAACTGCCATGGTACTGTATTTAATGAGCATTTTATCAAGAAGATGAAACTGTTATAAGGACCACTGGAGAGATTCTGTTATACCAATCTGAAATACTGTAAACATTAACTCATTCCTCCCTGATTTTCTCAAGTGGACCCTTCTATTATTTTAATTTGGACATATCCATTATTATAAAATGGCTTCAGTATGAAAAAAAAAAAGCCACCTACAACCTAAACAAAGGTTCTAGATTCATGTATGATTGTTTTAGTCTGCAGAATTGAAAGGGTAAACAGACTATAACTTCCAAATATTGGGACAGGTAGCCCTTTGCAACTAGTGTAGATCTAGATCAGATGCCGCAGAATCTGTATCTAATCAGGGTCTATACTGTTTGCCATACATACTGCAATATTTTAGACACATCAGGTGACAGTAGAATGGAATATTTCAAATTTTGTGACAAGTATGGTACATATTTGAGGTGTCCCAATACTTGGGGTTATTACATTAAATAAGCATTTGGGTGGCTGAGTGGTAAGTGCTTCTGACTTTGGATTTTGAGGTTCCGCGGCCCGGCCAGGCAGCCAGGTTCGAATCCTGCTGGGACAGATTTCAGCACATGACTGGTGTTTAGGGCTTCAGTGCACAGAGCCTTTCATAACCCCAGACAATCCATAGCTCAGTTTCAAGGTATATTGAATTTCTAATTACATTGTATTCAGCTGTCTATATTTCGCTGGGTTTTTATTGTGTTCACTTTTGGCATGCTGATTTTCATAAGTTATATCAGCACATGATCAATTAAATTTGATTACCATATTTATCCTGAATATTTGGATACCTGAACACTCAGTATGGCTGGCCAAAATTTTCAGTGGGAAATTTTCTGAAATATTTCCCCAGAAAATGGGCTTTGACATTTCATGCAATTTGCCTGAAATGTCAAAGCCTATTTCCTAAGGGGGGAGGGGTGAAGGGGGGTTGGGGCGGATTGAAAATATTTTCGATTATTGTCCACTAACACTTTTACCCAGCATCAGTGTGTTAGTTAAGTTTTTGAGCAACTGTGTAGTTTTGGCTATTTTTACCAACCCATTTCTGATTTAATTGGGTATCAGGATCATTTCCCTGTTTTGTTAATAGGGACAAGAATTACTGACATTTTGGTCATTTACCCAATAAACCTAATTTTAATTGCTTTTTTTTTTAATTTTAATTGGGTAAATACGCCAAAAAAGCAGGTTATCTTCTTTTTTTTTTTTTTGCGATGAAATTGAGGTTTTATGGCCCAGCCAACCCATTAGGGTCATGTCGAGTTGATCAGTTTATAATGTACCTAACCACAATTTTCCTGGGCAGGCTTAGTCCTCTAGGCGGTTCAACCAGTATTTGTGCAGTCTTTTGCCAGAAACTGCCCATCTTGACTCAGCAGATGGGAGAGAATAACCATAGAAAAAAAATTTCATGAGCAATCTCCACTAAAGAATGTTCCCAGACCTGGCAGGGATCAAACCCGGGACCTGATCACCAGTAAGACGCCCATTCAACTGAACCACCAAAGCTGATCAGGATTAAATGAAGAGTGGTCCCATATTCTGGGTTTTCTGCTACCTTTACAATGCAAGTACTTGACCCAGCTAGCATTCTACATAAATCTACTGCGGGCCATTATCGTAGCTGATGGACCGATAAGAGCCCGCTAAAGATTTATGTAGAATGCTTACTGGTTAAGTTCTAGATAAGAAGGTTATCCTAGATAACTTCTTATTTCTCCATGAAAACATAATTATGTTGTGGGTACTCATTACAAGCAAGTTGGCCTGTCAAATCTTAGCACAGGTGAGACACTTCTAATGAGTAACTGCAATATTTATGGTGCATTAATAAGAAAATTATTAAAAAAAATTTTAAAGAAAATCTAGACATGTGTCCAAAGTACAAAGATGCCCCCACCCTTTGGTCATTGCCCAAATGAAATACCATCTTGATGCATATATTTCAACAACTATTTTCCAAATGCTCAATCTGATCTGATTAACATTTTGACCTAGCCCTACTCCAGGGCATGACCCAGGGGTAACTCTAGCACAGAGTTGAAGATTTAGGTAAGAAGCATACCCGATTTCGTATAAAATCTAAAAGAAGTTATGACCTCCAAGACAAACACTGATATAAATGTCAATGTAAACTTGTATATGTTAGACTTTAGTCACTTATGTGATATATCCAGTACAGACGTAACTCCACAGCGAAATATTACATACCGCACTGCTGCCTTCGTCATGTGTCAGGAAGGGAGGCAGGGTGGGGAGAGGCGGCATAAAAACACCGCCTTATCTAGAGCTGTGCCAGCCTCAGTGGCTCAGTTGGATGTGCCATCCGACTGCAGACCAGGAGGTCATGGGTTAAACCCTCGCCAAGGTCGGCAACATTCTTTCAAGGAGACTGATCATGAAATATTTTCTACATTCATTTTCTCCCTTCTGCTGATTCAAGAAGGGCAGTTGTCAGTTTCTGGCGAAAGAATGTGCACAATACTGCTTAACTGCTTAGAGGACTAAGCTTGCCCAGTAAACGTGTGGTTAGGTAAACTGACTGCGCTTGGGTTGACTGGGCCGTAAAACCTCAACACAAACACAATTATCTAGAGCTGTGTTCTGTAAGCTATTTTTATTGCTTCATGCAACTAAAAATAACATAAAATGACAGTATAAGAAACAAGAAAAAACCTGGGGAGTTCAGAAAAGTTCTTCAGGTACAATATTAATAGGAGTCTATACCATGAGAAAAAGGAACTCAAGGAAGAGCTAGAAAGGGACAGTAAAGCCAAAGATCAGCCTGTATGACACATGTCTTTCTTGTAATTAACCCTTGTCCTGCTGAATAAATTAAGATGCCACGCCGACTTCTAGTCTTCAGTCTATCGGATTAATTGATCTGGATTTTTGCTATAAATTCAAATACTAAATGGCAAACAGTGCAGATCCAGATCAGTTGGCTTCTTCAGAAGCCAACTGATCTGGATCTACACTGTTTGCAAAGGCAGGGTATATCCGGGTTCAGCAGGACAAGGGTTAAAATTACATTCCACTGATTCCAGAAGGCTTGGATAATCTAAACTCTGACAGACAGCACTGCACTGACACAGAGGCTGGTCAGTGTCTTTGCAATATGAACATGGGTTTTTCCATGAGCATAACACTATTTAACCTTGGACTGTCAGTTCTAGATAAGATGCAGTTTGCAAGCAAATAGCATTGATATTTTTCTTATTTCTCCATGTAAACATATGTTGTGGTTCTCATTGGAATAGTCTCAATGAGATGATTCCAACAAGTACCCATGTTTTCATGGAGAATTAAGAAAAAAATTCTAGACATCAATCTTTTCTACAGCTATGTTGGAACTGATACTGGAAACGCCTGCTATCCTTTCAGCAGGTATGGGTAGAGGCAGAATGTTTTTCTGTTTCTTCATTTTCATTCCTGTTTCTCTTTCTTCCCTGTCCCTCTCTTCCATCTCCTCTGCTATTTTTTCTATCTCTCTTCTCCCTTTCTCTGGGTGATGACACAAAATGACCCAAAAGGGTTAACATGTCATTTAACCCAAACAAAAACATGCCAGACACTACCATAATAACCCCAAATATTGGGACAGATAGGCCTAAGCTTACAGTGTAGACCAAGTTCAGATGCTGCAGAATGTGGCCTTTGATCAGAATCTACATTTTATACACTGTTTGCCACTCATCCAGTACTATTTAGGACACATCAACAGGTGGTAAAATGGACTTTTTTTCAAATTTTAGGACAAATAGTGTGGAGTAATAGTGTCCCAATACTTAGGGTAAATACGGTATTCACAAAGAAAACAACTGCCAACTGTTGTTATTATATGTTACAGTATGATAGTGGATCTGTTCTTCTGTTTTTCTTTCTTTTTGTCAAGTAACAAAATACAGCATACCGTATTTATTCTAAAAATTGGGACATCTTAACTCCTTACCATACTTGCCCTAAAATTTGAAATAGTCCTTTTCTCCTACATATTGATGTTTCTAAAATATTGCTGTATGTATGTATGGCAAACACAGAGTTGGATTTAGAAATCAGGAGATCTTAAAGACTTTGACGCAGAACTTTAATATAAATTTCAACGTCCATCACCTTGACCTCTAGGTCAAGTAAAATTTTGGATCAATATCTATAATCATGCCAAAAACAAAGTAAACGTGCAATGATTTAGAAATTAAGAGATCTTAAAAACTTAATTATAACACAAAACCTTAACATAAATTTCTAAGTCCATGACCTTGACCTTTAGGTCATAAGCAGGGGTTGGGGTAATGCCAAATAAAATTTTGGACCAACATCATACCAAATATACAGTAAATTGACACAAGGATTTAGAAATTAAGAGATATTAAAAACTTTGACGCAAAACTTTAACATAAAATTTCTAAGTCTGTGGCCTTGACCTATAGACCTATTTAAACACTACATGTACATGTACGTCACACAATAAAAATCATCCAGAATCTCTCGGTCTTTAATGCAGAGTACAGCCTAGGCTCTTATCTATTGGATGGCAGGAAGTTGTTGTTTACTTTTATCAGACCGTAAAATTGCTGATGTTTTTTCAGAAAAATAAAGCATTTTCATTCGTCAAACATTTCTTTTCAGAAGAGATTCTCATCGAGTGATCATTCAAATGTCATAACCAAAAATATTGACACATATTTATACTACGGTATATACTAGCGAAAAACTAGGTATTAAAATGATCACCATAAAGCAAAATTACAGTTGCGCGTATGACGGCTGATATAGAAAAAATATCGTTGAAACATTTGTATTTGTCCTAGGGAAAGCAGTCAAATTGCTTCTTAAAGCTGTATTGTTAAATGCTAGGTAAAATTTACGAGTGAATATTGACCAAAAGATATATACAGTACAGCTCAGGTAAAAGAACCAAAAACCTCTTTATTCAGAATATCGGCGTTTCGCGAACTTGCCAAAAACACTCGGAATTAAACCGAGTAAACGTTATATTCGGCGGACACCACTCGCAAGTCCGCCGAATGTATGCGTTATGCGAAGTTATGCGAAGTTACTCGGAATGGAAATATTATACCCCGGAGGCAATATTTCTCGCGAAGCGATGCGAAATTCCTCGGAGTAATTTGACTAAATACCTGTCCGATTTTTATATATTTATTTATTTATTTAATAAAGTTATTTAGATATTTCTTTAATAAAAATATTTTTTATTTATTTTTATCTTTATTTTTCCATCATATAGTACAGTCTGCGTGAAGGTTATATTGTCCGCACTCATGCGGATGCGCAGGTTGATCTGAGTGTGCACTGATCACAAAGGTCTTATTGTCCCAAAAGTGTTTTCCAAATTTCCGCATTCCGATCCCCCAAAATTAGGTCCATTCCCTTATTTTCTTAAAATATCAACCAATGCTGCCTTGTTCCCTAATATATTTGGGTGCTCCCTAGGTCCAAAGATAACCCCGGTAGCCCCCTTCATTGTTCGAGCACGTAACATGGGCCTCAACAAAGCTCCATATGAAAATGTACCGGATTCTTTGGCTTAGTCTAGTCCGGCCACACAAGTGGGTCCGGCATGGTCATTTTTATTTAATGTGCCGTAGAAAACAAAACAAACACACAAAAATCACAAAGAGAATCAAACATCTTCCCCCAATCGACGAATTACGTATTTATATTTGGTATTCCTGTAACGACCTTTTCCCATACAACAACCGCACGCGCTCAATATAAATGACGTACTGTGGAAAAAGACCGGGAAATTCTCACTCGCGTGCAGCAACCGCACGTGTCAATATGAATTAACTTAAAGGGGCGCTTCTGCTATTAAAGAGGCATTGAATCAACAAGACAGCACATGTGAAAAGAGTGTCTGTCACACAAAAACACACTTTACGCACACGAGGCTAATGACAATTCAAACGAGTGAGTGAGTTTATTATGTCCTACTAACAGCTAGGTCATACGGAGATGTGGATCTTGATTTAAAGTCCAATATGAAAGGCTTGAGAAGCCTGGGATCAAACTCATGACCCCTGGGTGACAAGACGAGAAGCTTTACACTACACCACCGAGGCACAATTTCCCAATATTTCATACTGATAAATATCTAATAAAAGGGCTGCAGACATTTCACCATGCCCCGCCACTGCACTTAAATCAAGCAAGTGCCATGACTCTGTTAATAAACTAATAACGTTTCAAGAAAATATCTCAAATAGTTTTCAAGTTACAGAGCGGACAAAAAAAAAAAAAAAAAAAAAAAAAAAAAAAAAGAAAAAAAAAAGAAAAAAGAAAGAAAGAAAAGAAATATTACAGAAACCACTAAAATAGTTTCCCTTTTCAAAGGGCCATAACTCCAAAATAAGCTCTATCGTCAAAATGAAAGAAAAGAAGGGCCGTTATCAGTTTCTGCTGAAATGATTAACAGCTTATGAATAAGCCAACCCTGGAAAAGTGTGCGTGCTCGACAAGACCGAAATAGTGTAGACTGGGCCGTTTAACTGCAGTTCAAACCAAAATTACGTCGGTACTAAGTTCTCATGTCTGAAGTATGATTTACAATGTACTTTCATTGAATCGGACAAAACGTACAATACTACAATGTACGTGCGACCAGCAAAGACTCGGGTCGGTCTCTGCATCGACCCACTAGATAAAACAAGCTTCTTGGATAGCTCGGAGTCCAAAGAAGGTGCATACTGTACGATCAACGAAGGGTCTGATCAGAATGTGCTGTTGCAGTCGAACTGTTTATCCCGCTTTGGATAGCCCGGCTATCGGAGGTAAATACAACCAGTGAATGCTTTTATCAGAATGTGCGGTTGGCAGGTTGACACGAGTCTTCGCTCGTCGCACAAGATGTTTTGTTAAACCTAGAGATTGTAGGAGGTACATACGATTAGCGAAAGCTCAGATCAGACTACTGATGTGCAGGCTCAGAGTGTGTGGGCTGGTCCGTCTCTTCGTACAAGTTTTATTGTAGGTTTTGCCATGTACAGATCAATGCGCGACCATAACGCCTAACACTCTGGGTAAAATTTTCAACTGACGACATTTTAAAACATTTTTCTCATTCTTCCAAGAAAACAGGATTTGCATTTCATGCAAATTGTCTCCATTGCATGACTGTCAAACCCTGTTTTCTTGGTAATAAAAAAAAAAAAAAAAAAAAAAAAAAAAATTTTTTTTTTTTTTTTTTTGTCGTCTGCTGAAATAGCCCAGATAGTGGTAATTCGATACCCGCGAGCACCAAGTGTTATAACTTAAGATTGGTTTATAACCAGGAAGACTCTGCCTAGAATGTCCGCGAGGGCATATGAAAATATTATGGACAAATGTCATTTTGAAGATTATTTCCCGCCAATGCTAGGTTTATACATGCGTCTCTTTTAGTCGTTTAATAAATTACGGCCTTGGTTTTGCATATCGCTTCTTGAAGACACAAAAACAGAACACTTTAAATGGAAACAAAAGTTTTGAAGATTGCTCTATAAACCAATAAAGATAATGTTATTAATGTATATACTGTAAGAGAATAACATAACATAATAATCATTTGTACTCTGATAAATGCGGGGTAATGTCTTCACATCGCAGGTTTTTACTCTTTTAAGGGAGCTAACTGCTGCAACTGACTATCAGAAGGGAGTTAACTGCAATTGCTTTACTAGTATGGACCATGCGAAATGGGATTGGGGACAGCATATTTCTATGAATCGCGCCAGTAAAGAGGGGGACATGCTTATACAATAAGCGGTTAACCAGTACACTGAACCCCATTCCGCCAGAAACTTGAAACTGCCAATCTTGAAGCAGTGGAAGGAGCGAATGACCGTAGCAAATACATGTGTTTCATGATAAGTGGGGATCGAATCGCGTTCGATTCCCGCCGGTGCGATATCATTTTTCCAATAAAGTCAGTGCAAACAACTTCTACCTCGAAAGGAGACATGTCATATTTGCAAGAGGGTAAAAGAAAGCAAAAGAAAGAGCTTTCCAGAGAGAGAGAGAGAGAGAGAGAGAGAGAGTTCGCAAAACTTGTAAGATTCTGGCTCGTCCATTTTAGGTACATCCAGCTATAAGATTTAGATATTCCTAGAGAAAAACGGCTAAACTGTTTTTGCAAACAGTGAATACCCTGACCAGACGCCGCGTTCTACCATCTCAATATGACAAAGAATTTCTTTTATTTTATTTTTTGTTATTGTTGAAAGAGACAAAAGACATCAAGTCACCGTCATCATTAAGTGGTGATTTGAATGGACAGTCCTAATCCTGGTCCAGTCATCAATCGTCCAGGCCTCGATCCGAGCAGTGTAGATACATTCCAGCGTCTTCGTTTCTGTCTCCCTTGTCAAATGAAATGTATCCCTACTTTAACCCTCGAAGCGCTTAGCATATTCAGCAGACGGCATTTTCATTTTCTTTTTCTTCTTATTTTCCTGTGTAAATTAAGCGTGGCGTAACATGTGAATCGTCTGCTAGACAGACGATTCACATGAAATGTTCAGCCTTATTTTCACTGTAAAATACTAAAACAGTTAGATCGACGTCTCCTCTAGAATTTTCAGCAGTGCTTCAGGGGTTCAAACTATTTTCTTGGCAGCCGCAGCACGTGCAAAGTGACACGTGGAAAAATGGGCCAGCCTGGATAAAAGTGCTTGTCACATGAAAATGAATGTAGGAAGATTCAGGCGACCACCACCCTTAATCCAAAACTAAAACTGGGCGATTAGAAATCATCCGAGGCTTTGGGCCAAATACGTCGCCGGCCTTGCGTATTGGGGCTACTAGCTGTTGTTCGGCCATACCCTTTGACATTCCGCAGCTGAAACATAAAAAAATCAGTCGCAGAGTTGGTTGTCGGAAGCATTTTATGTAAGTGGATATTGCAGTCTGATCCTGCTGTTGCCAGCACTAGTAAACGAGGGTAAGTATTATCTCAGTTGTAACAATTTTTGTTTGATTATCGTCGTGTGAGAGAATGATCTGAGTGGTCAAACTTACCTGTACAGAATAATCTGTCGCCACTCGCAAATACTCGCAAACACTCCGAATATCATGGGTACACTGAGGTCCGCTAATGTCCTCGGAATATCGAGCGCATAACTTCGAGTAAATTTTTTTCACTCGGAATGGTTTACTCCAAACCACTCGGCGGAAAATCGCGGATTGTAAAATTGGTCCGCGAAATGAAAAAAAAAATTGGTTCTTTTACCTGAGCCGTACTGTATTATTCAAGTAAACTTTGGCTTGATTCAATTAGTTTCAATGGAACCGGAAGTGTTTTTGCCATCCAAAATTATTGGACCAACATCTACATGTATAATTATACCAAATATAAACGAAATCCATCAGAAGATTTAGAAAATATGAAGTCTTAAAAACTTTGCCATAAAACTTTAGCATTTTTGTTAATGCCGAGGCCGCCGCCCACGCACATGCCAAAGCCAACGCTGGGGGTAGTGCAATAGCTCTTCCCGTCTTTCGTACAAGCGAGCTAAAACCTGTCACACCGACTCCAACCCAAAACTCAACACCATTTGTCCTGTGCTGGTCAAGGTTAACAAAATCTAATCAATTCAAAAGCCTGTTTCAGTGATCTATGCTCCAGACAAGGCACTTTGTTTCAACAACAACAACAAAAAAAAAATGCATTGATATTTTCTCATTTCACCAAAAAATATTGTGGGAATTAATTAGGGGCACCTCTGAATAGTAATTCCATAGCTACAGATAAGAGGGGGTATCCACATAATATTTTTCTTATTTCTCGACGAATACATATGTTGTGGGTACTCATTAGAAGCGCCTCGCTGAGGCGCTTCTAATGAGTACCACAACATATGTTTTCATTGAGAAATAAGAATGTTATCAGCATTTTTCAAATGAAAAGTGCCTTATCTGTTGCTATGGTAATTCTAATGAGTTACTACAATATATATCAAAATTAGAAAGCTATTAATGTGGAAACTACTCTTACCTAAGAGTTTTGTTTGTTCGAGTTTGAGTTTTATGACTCAGTCAATGCTATTAAGGTCATATCGAGCCGATCAGTTTACCTTACACTTCTTTTACTGGGCAGGCTTAGTCCTCTAAGCGGTTTACCAGTACTTGTACATATTCTACACCAGAAACTGACAACTATCTTTCTTGAATCAGGGAAGGGGGAGAATGACCATAGAAAATATTTCATGATCAGTCTCCATGGAAGAATGTTGCCGGACCCGGCAGAGATCAAACCTGCGACCTCCTGATCAGTGATCACCAGTCAGATGCACATTGGACTGAACCACTGAGTCCCTTACATAGAGCTATGAGACTTTATATTATACGATACAGTAAATGTCCTAAAATTTGGAATACTTTATTCTATACTTTTTTTTTATGGCCTAAATTTTGCTTCATAATCAGGGTCTGAAATGCATTGTGTGGCTGCCTTAGACAAGTTTAATTTTTTTGCTGAGCAAGTAAAAAAATTTCTAACATGCGCAACAAAATGTACTTATAAATATATATATATATATATCAAAAGTTGATGAATTTCAACGTTTTCCAGCTGAATTTAACTTCACCAGGCAAGCAGCTTGAATTTTGATTTGTGAAGCTCTGCACAGTGGAATGGCAAACAGTGTAGACCCTGATCAGACTGCTCCTCAGGAGCAGTCTGATCTGGGTCTGCAATGTTTGCATACGCTATTTTATCAGAAACATTGTACGAATTTTTAGGGCATTTACCCTAACATTACTTAATGCACAATGATAGACAGTGTTGAGTAGGGCATAAAGTTGGTTTTCTTCACAAAGGGCATTGAGGTTCCAGCTGGTGACTGATATCAGACCTAAATCTCTCTGTTATCAACCTCTGTTGTTTTCACACTGATTCTAGACAATATGCAGAAATAATGGGGAGCTAGGGCTGGCAATTATAGCTCCAGATAGGACCCTTTTCAGGTGAAAAGGTACACAAATCAGCACAAAAATAAGAGGAAAATAAAAAAAAATGTTTTTCTTATTTCTCCATGAAAACATATGTTGTGGGTACTCATCAGAAACACCTCACCAAGGTACTCAAAGCTACAGATAAGAGGGGGTAGCCACATAATATTTTTCTTATTTCTGCACAAAAACAAATGTTGTGGGTACTCGTTAGAAGCGCCTCAGTGAGGGGCTTCTAATGAATACCCACAACATATGTTTTCGTGAAGAAATAAGAATTATATCGGCATTTTTCGGATGAAAAAAGCGCCTTATCTGTTGCTATGGTACTTCTAATAATTATGAGTACCAATAACATATACTTACAAAGTGAGAAAACATATCTGATACATGTATGTGCACCCAACCATGACTCAAATCAGCCTGTGCATCCAAACAGATCAGGTCTTCATTGTCAACATGAAGGAAATTTGCTTCCTTGGCTATCCAAAATGTGCCTTGTGAAGATTCTGGCAAGACTGAATATGCAGGTTGATCTGACTCTTCACTGGGCTATCCATAGGTACATTTTCTGATGTTACGGCTCATACATTGTGTTGAAGGAAAATATCCTTTGTAGATAAGAGTGGGTATCAGGTAAATATTTTTCTTATTTCTTTACCAAAACATATGTTGTGGGTACTCATTAGAAGCACTTTGGGCACTTCTAATGAGTACCCACAACATATGTTTTCATGGAGAAATAAGATAAATAACAATACTAAGCAATCTCTTCAAATTTAGCAATACCTTACATTTACATGTAGGTTGAAAACAAGGACCTCAAAATTGTTTGTATCTGGATCTATGATGTATTGCTAGTTTTTTTCTTATTTCTCTGCAAAACCAGGGGACTTGCTAAAGAGGAGTATTAGGTGATAATTTTGGGATAATTTTTCTTATTTCTCCATAAAAACATATGCTGTGGGTACTCATTAGAAGCACCTTGCCGAGATGCTTCTAATGAGTACCCACAACATATGTTTTTTATGGAGAACTGGAGAAAATTATCCTAGAATTATCATCAAATACTCCTCCTTATCAAGTACCCTGAAAACATATGTTGTGGGCTTAGAATCAGGTACTCATAAGACCATAACATATGTTTTGTGACAAGATAAGAAAACATTTACCTGGATACCAGGTCTCCTGAGTTCCTTGAGATTGGTTCATTGATTTAGTTAAGGTACCTTTTTTAAGCAAATTGTATAGATATCATTTTCATACTTTTTGGTTGAAATCATTGCCTTAGCTAAATGTCAAGATCTACATATTACTGTATTTACCCTAAGTATTGGGACACCTTAGTTTTTACCGTACTTGTCCTGACATTTGAAAAATGTCAATTTTACTACCCGCTGATCTGTCTAAAATATTGCTGGATAAGTGGCAAACAGTGTCGACCTTGATGAGATGCCACGTAGGTCATTTTGAGTTGTTTCACAGAGAATGGGAGAGAAGGGATAGAAGAGCAAGAATTGGGACAGACAGGCCTCTGCAAATAGAGTAGACAGAGATCAGATGCCACAGAATGTGGCATCTGGTCAGGGTCTACACTGTTTGCCACTTATCCAGCACTATTTTAGACACTTTAATAGATAGTAAAATAGACATTTTCAAATTTTAGGACAAGTATATATAAGCGTAAGCCTAGATAAGGGTGAGTATCAAGTAAATAAGTTTCTTATTTCTTGACAAAAACATATGTTGTGGGTACTCATTAGATGATGCTTTGTTTGTGTTGAGGTTTTACGGCCCAGTCAACCCAATGGGGTCATGTCGAGCGCGGTCAATTTACCTAACCACACGTTTACTGGGCAGGCTTAGTCCTCTAAGTGGTTAACCAGTATTGTGCACATTCTTTCGCCAGAAACTGACAACTGCCCTTCTTGAATCAGCGGAAGGGAGAGAATGACCGTAGAAAAGATTTCATGATCAATCTCCACGAAAGAATGTTGCTGACCTCAGCAGGGGTTGAACCCCTTTAAGTACCTGGGTACAAGGTAAGAAATAAATAAACAGAAATACATTATTTTTTTTTTCTTGTTTTATTCTTTTATTCACTAATTCTTTTTTCTTTTCTTATTTTTTTTTTTTTTTTTTTTTTGTGGGGTAGAAATATTTCTGAATTTTATTCAGCGCTGCCAGCGGCAAATCAGCCGAATGATGCATAAGCAAATAAAGGTTCTGATTTACACCCCATGCAAACTCGGAAAATTCAGAGCTGTCAATCATTGTGATGTCACAACTCTTTCATTGTGTGCTCGCCAGGATAAACTTTTGCCCACCACAGAGTTCTACAGGTAAGGGGTGGTTTTGCGGAGGTAACTCGGTGGAAACGCGGTGTGCAAAAAATCCGTTGCGTGGGGAATTGATATGAGGCATCGGGAGGATCTGTGGTGGGCTAAAAAAAATCAACCCCACCAAATCGGGGGGAGGAGGGGGGAGGGGGGTGGGTGGGGGAGGGGGGGATTTTGAAAAACCACTCGAGCTGTACTGTACATGTACTATATGTGTCTAAAAGTTGCTGGACTGGGTGGCAAACAGTGCAGACCCTGATCAGATGCCACATTCTGCAACATCTAAATGGGACCTAAACGATTCGCTTGGGCCGGTCTGTCCCAATACTAAGGGTTTTAATACAGCAATGTAAACAAGAAAAATGACTAACGGCATAATGAATGGGTTTTTCCACTGAAGAATAAAGGTAACATCACTTTGAAAAAAGGTTAACCAAAAGGTAAACCTCGGACAAGTCCCGGACATTGCTATTTTAAAGGTCAGAATTTTCCATGAAAAGTCTGCCTAAAAAATACAATTTTTATCCAAAAGAAAAAAAATGCTAATTGCTGATGTCACTTAAGTAGATAGAAGAGGCTCAATCACCTAAATCATTTTTATCCCCAAAAAGCTACAACCTATATAACTGAGAAAAAAAATTTTGGCTGCAGGGGAGTTAATATTTAACAAAGTAAGTCAGTGGTCCTCATCTATGCCTACTATACCAAATATTATCAAACTATTTCAAATCATTAAGAAGTTATTAAGTGCACAAGAATTTGGCTTAGAAATTTGTTCAGGGGAGACAACTAGAGAAAAGAACATTGCCCTTCTTCCATGTGACATTCTTTCTTGACCTCATATATGTCCCTAACAAATATTATCAAATTATCTCAAACAGTATGGGAGTTATGGCCTGCATAACATTTTGGTTTCAAGGGATAAAAGTCCATAATGAAGTAAGTAAGAGTTGTCTCTCTTGCATACAACACCTCTTCCAGTCCTTATCTATGTCTCTACCAAATATTATCAAAAGTCATGCATAAGAATTTTGCTTAGAAATCATTCCTGGGAGACAACAAGAAAAAAACATGCAGAGTTGTCATTTTTGCATGTGACACTCCTACTTGACCTGATATAATTTTATGTCCCTACCAAATATTAACAAATCATCTCAAACAGTATGGGAGTTATGGCCTGCACAAGATTTCGGCCTCAGGGAAGATAAGTACATAACAAAAAAAGTGAGTTGTCTCTCTTGCACATGACACACCTAGTGGTCCTCTTCTTCATCCATACCAAATATGAAAGCAATCAACTAAAGAATAAAGGTAACATACATGTATTATTTTGAAAAACGGTTAACCAAATAGTAAACCTAGGACAACGCCCAGTGAATATATAAGCAACCTATTTTGTTTGCTGGTTTTTGCTCCAAACAAGTATGCAATAAAAGTTAACAAACTATGACAGGAAGTGTCTTGTTAGCACTTCTAAAAGAGTAGCAAAAATATATTTATATCTGGGAATCTCATTATAGACCACATCTCCAGATAAGGAGCAGAACAAGGTCACGATATTTTCTTATTTCTGCATGAAAGCATATGTTGTGGGTATTCATTAGAAGCACCTCCCAAAGGTGCTTTTAATGAGTACCACAACATATGTTTTTGTGCAGAATTAAGAAAAATATCCATACTTTTTGGCTGAAAAAAGCTTCTTATCTGAAGCTCTGACAGGGAGAACTTTACATCAACCATGTATCCAGATAAAGTGATAGTAAAAGAGAGGAAATAATTTAGAATAAATTTTCTCTTTTTTGTATCAGAACACCGGTTATTGTTGATACTCTACGGTATCACCTCACAGAGGTCATTCCAACAGTTACCCACAAGATTAGTTTTTGTGCTATAAATGCCTTCTGAATACCCAGCTCATCCGAACCTATGCATATCACAAAGCCCTAGATAATGTACTTTTCTTTAATCAAAACATAGTGATATTATTTCTTAATTTCTCCATATAAACATATATTGTGAGTATTCAATAGAAGCACCTCAGTGAGGTGCTTCTATTGAGTACCCACAATATATGTTTTTGTGGAAAAATAAGGAATTTATTTTTCTGGACACCCCTCTTATCTGGGTTATGGATCAGTAAACATTCCTACCAGAAATAGCTTGAAAAGAACAATTTGGCTGTGCATATATTGCTTTACATATGTGCAGACAATTGACAATGTCTGTGTTTCTCTTTATTTCCATTTGGTGCTCTGCATTCTGGGTGAAAAAAAAAAAATCAGCAGACAACATTTTGAAATATTTCTTATTTTTCCCAGAAAATAGGCTTCAATATTTCATGCAGGAGACAATCTGCATGAAATGTCAAAGCCTATTTTCTGGGAAAAATAAGAAAATATCCACTTGTCGTCTGTTGAATCTGCAAGACAGTGGTTATGGTTAACTTTAATTCAGATTCCAGATAAAGCACCCATTCCAACAGTGCCTCAATTCTGAAGGAGACAAAAATAAGAAAATATCCACTTGTTGTCTGCTGAATCTGCAAGACAGTGGTTATGGTTAACTTTAATTCAGATTCCAAATAAAGCACCCATTCCAACAGTGCCTCAATTCTGAAGGAGACAGACATGAATTTTGGGTTTAACCTAGACTAGCTGCTAGTCTGATAATAAAAGTCTGATCATTTTTGTTTATTATTAAAAGATTATCAACATGTTATCAATGGCAAGTCTATCTGGTAGAGTCTCCAATACATATCTTGGCTAAGTATTAGTTAAAATTGAGAAAGGAGAGTAGACTAGCTATAAAACTATTATACTATTCATTTTAATGCAAGTAGATGAATTTGTATCGCCTCGGTGGCTCAGTTGGATGCGCCGCCCGAATGGAGACCAGGAGGTCGCGGGTTCAACCCCCGCCGAAGTCGGCAACATTCTTTCGTAGAGATTGATCATGAAATATTTTCTAAGGTCATTCTCTCCCTTCCGCTGATTCAAGAAGGGCAGTTGTCAGTTTCTGGCGAAGGAATGTGCACAATACTGGTTAACTGCTTAGAGGACTAAGCCTGCCCAGTAAACGTGTGGTTAAGTAAACTGACCGTGCTCGACATGACTCTATTGGGTTGACTGGGCCATAAAACCTAAACACAAACAAATGCATATTAATCATTTTAATGCCTAGTGGGTAGGCTAGGTTTAACCCTTAAAGTGTACCTGTGAAACACCACAGTGAAACACATATAACCACAAATACTGTGATGGAACAATGCAAAAGGGCTCAGTGGCAATCTGAATTCACTCTAACACAAGAAAACCTCTAACAGGACCACAAGCCGTATATTCTCAGAAAAAAAAAAAAAAAAAAAAAAATCTGAATGCAGTCAGCTGTTGTGATGGGCACTTAAAGGGTCAAGGCCTTCATTCAGAGATGAAAAATAAAGGGACTGTTACAGTACTTTGCTCTAAAGAGACATTTCTAATAACAAGAAAGGCAAATACAAAATGTTGGGACTTCACTTGTCACAAGGTTGACTGACGTATGAGGGTCGTGCAAAAAGTTCTTAAAGATCCCATCAAAAGCCAATGGTAGTGTACGTAACTCCAGATAAGAGGGGGTAGCCACACAATATTTTTCTTATTTTGCTATGAAAACATATATGTTATGGGTACTCATTAGAAGCGCCTCACTGAGGCGCTTCTAATGAGTGACCACAACATGTTTTTGAGGAGAAATAAGAAAAATAAAACTTTCTGGGTGAAAAAAAAAGTGTCTTATCTGGAGTTATCAGTGTAGCAGTTATTTCATTCATAAATACTAATTAGTGTTAATTGCCAACAGCCCTACACCAATTAATACCCTACAATTACCTATACCAAGTAGTAACATGTGGCCCTCTTGGTGGGAACTGCAAGACTTCTGTTACCATAATTAATTACCTTACATATCCTGACACTACAACTCTTTACCATACTTATCCTAAATTAATGTACATGTACTTATATCCTGAAATTACTATACCTGTCATAAAATTACTTACTGTACTTATGCGAAAAACAACTTATTGTACTTATGCTAAAAATTACTGTACTTGTAAAATTACAATCCGCCACAGTAGTTACTTATCCTAAAATCACTGCACTTATCCTAAAATTACTGCTCTTATTCTAAAATTACTTAACTGTACTTATCATGAAATTACTTACTACTTATCCTAAAGTTATTGTACTCCTAAAATAACTTCCCTAAAATATTGTACAAGCTTGTATCCTAAAATTCAAACAAGTAAATAATTACCACATTAATCATAAGTATCCGTTTCAATACTGAGTTTTACAACCCAGTCAATACTTTTAAGGCCATGTCAAGCTGGTCATTTAACCCACTCACACTTTTCCTGGGTAGGCTTAGTCTTGGGGAGTGGGGAGTGGGGGGGGGGGGGGGGGGGGGGTAAGTTAGGGGTAATTTTGGTACATGTCTGCGAGCCAGTATTTCAAAATCTACCCCATTCATATACCTGGCCTTCGAAAAAACGGACCCATTCATATACTTGATCATCCAAAATGTTGACCTATTCATATACTGCCCTTTGATTTTTTGTACCCATTTTTTTGCTGGTTATTACACAAATATCACAGTCAATTCATATAATATCAAGAGGATAAGCAGCCTCGAAAAATCTCTGAGCCAAAAATATGTGCATATACCAGGATGTCAGAAAAATGGGGTCTTTCACATAGGAATCCAGAAAAATGGGGCCATTCATATACTTTTTGTTGAAAAAAGGGGGCCAATCATATACCTGGCAGCACTGAAAAAGGGGGCTATTCGGCACGCACATCCTACTATGCCATATATAGGAAGTTATCCACCCCCAACCCCCCCTCACCGAGGGCTTAGTCCTCTAAGCAGTTTACCAGTACTTGTGCATAGTATACAGTGAACCCTCGTTACAATGACAATTTGCTGTTGTAAAGAATCCTTAATGGAAAGAAAGTTATGTAAGAAAGACCTTGTTTTATTCTTATTTCCCCGTAGAACATATGTTTTGGATATTTGTTAGAATTGCCTCACTGAGGCAATTCTAACAAATATTCAAAACATATATTGCTTGAAATTTTAATGTAATATTCTTGCATAACTTCTCAACTTTCACCTCTTGAGCGAAGATTTCGTTACATTCAAATTGTCATTATAACAAATTTTGTCATTGTAGCGAGTGTCGTTATTAAGAGGGTTGACTGTATTAACCCTTGTCCTGCTGAACCCGGATATGCCCTGCCTTTGCAAACAGTGTAGATCCAGATCAGTTGGCTTCTAAAGAAGCCAACTGATCTGGATCTGCACTGTTTGTCACTAAGTATGTGAATTTGTATCCATAACTTGGATCAAGCAATCTGATTGGCTGAAAATCAGAAGTAGGTGTGGCATCTTAATTTATTCAACATGACAAGGGTTAAGTTTCTCCAATAACCTAAGTACCAGACAGGCAGACAGACCTGATCTGAAAGCAATACAGATGAGCATTTCCTCCTCCCAGAAGTGCCTATTGATACACATATAAACTCTGATGCAGATTGTCTGTTATGAGATCTGGTCTACACAGTTTGAAGTCACTGACTGATCTAAACAGTTGAGCCTGCCAATATAAAGTGATCCATGAAGATCTACAAAGGTGACCAAGCTGATGTATATCTGATCCAAACATGAGCCATCAGACAAAATGGATGTTCCATATCAAATCTACCTGCCAGCAAGACCATGTACAGTTCTCTGGCTGGTTTACCCTTGCGCCAGTAGTACTTGACTTATGTGAGCTAACAGCCTAGTTAGGTTCTGGTGAGACTGCATGGATGCACAGGCTCTCCTGAACCATTGCTGTTTGTATATGCTAACATGACTTTAACCCTTAAAGCACCAAGAAAAACTGCATCTGAAAATGTCGTCTGTTTATGTCGTCTGCTGAATTTTCTTGCAGACTTTTCAAATCTATTTTTGCATACAGGCAAACAGTGTGGACCCTGATCAGACTGCTCCTAAAGGAGCAGTCTGATCTGGATCCACACTGTTTGCAAAAATGACTTTTAAAATCACAAGCAGATGACAAAGCAGACGACAATAGTTGTGATTGGCGCTTTAAGGGTTAATAGATGCTGTCTATATCTGTGCACCCAAATTATCATCACATGCTCCAGATCTAACTGAATTTGACTTCAAACCACACTTGACTTCTGAATACACTGCATGAATTCCGATATAATGTCCAAGTCAACATTTCAGTAGTTCAGAGACATTGCCTACAAATTTGTGGGACTTTTACCTGACCCGATCACATGAATTCGGGTCCTGCTTAGTTACTAGCAGCTCTGCCATGGAGGCTTTAGCCAGCCCATCTATTTCGCGGGCCCCGATGGGCGGGGCCATGCTTTACAAATACTGAAAACTAGTGTTTGCTGATGACAGGTATAACGACAATATACTGTTGTTCGCTAACCTGTGTCAAAGTCTTTTAAGATTATCACGTGAAAAGAGCGTAAAGTCTATGTGTTATCTAAAAACCTACATCAAAGTGTACCTTATGCACAAAACTAATCATGCTTAGCTTGTAACAGAGGGAGAATGGATAGAAATAAAATTTGAAGTGGAGACAAAATTCAAAATGGCTGTGATCGCAAAATTTTGTAGGCTGACGTCGTAAGTCTCATGATCCAACCTCTTGCAATTGGAATACTTGGTGTTATTAGCTCTTTTGTTGCTAGAATAGGCATGGCCGCAGTGTCAATAGTCTCTGCCAAATCATGGAACGCTTATTGTTTTTCAGGATAAGCACTGAACCACCCAAGCATTTGGTGGACTATCACATTTTTGGTCACACACATCACTGGTCACATAGGTAGTCTATAGTAGTGTGTCTGCACGCTGAACCGCTCTGCGGTGAAGCAGTTCCAGTTGGACGCACACATAATGACTCTTTTCCAATAATGTGGCTCATCTTATGTACAGGTTGAAATGAGCACAGTCTACAGGAATGGCCAAGCTGGCATCTACACTGTTATATAACATGTATGCTAATATGATCTGCTCTGCACACATGAACATAATAATGTGTGTGCCTAGTCATAAGCTGAGTTTAACTTACATGTATACAGGCTAACATGACCTAAGATCCAGTGTTGTATATTTTTTTTATTGACTTCTGATGCATGACTGGAACTCATTAATAAGGGAAATCAATACATTTTCAAGTGAGACAACTCTTACAAACAAAGTAATCTACTCTTAAAGGAAAAAATCTGCTCCCCATGGGAGCAGATGTTTTCATTTTAGAGTAGATCCCTTTTCAGAAAAGGGAGCAAGTCCTTTCCTTGTAAAGTAGACTCTTTTTCAGAAAGGGTATGCAGGTAAGTAAACAGAAAATCATATAAGTTGTCCCTCACCACCACCCCTGATAAAACATAGCAAAAAAAAAAAAATCGACCAATTGTATCCTATCCCTTTTCATACACATTTAGCTCAGCCAAAATGTGACTGTCTTTTCCCTTAACCTTTGTCATGCTGAATAAATTAAGATGCCATGCCCATTTCTTATTTCTAGCCAATCAGATTACTTCATCCAGATTGTTGATATGCAATACTTAATGGCAAACAGTGTAGATCCAAATAAGAAGCCAACTGATCTGGATCTACACCTTTTGCAAAGGCAGAGCATATCTGAGTTCAACAAACTAGAGTTAACTAACTTATTTCATTTGAATAATAACCCTTAAAGAGCCAATCACAATTTCAGCAGACAACATTCTGATTTTTTTTCTTTTTTCTTTTTTATTTTTCAAAGAAAATTAGTCTTGACATTTCACATGAATAATCTGCCAAGATGACTTACATGAAATGTCAAGCCTTATTTTCTCTGAAAAAAAAAAAAGAAAAAAAAAGACTGCCATCTGCTACAAATTTTGCTTGGCACTTTTAGGGTTAACTGTCTGTTTGATTTTTCTTCCTGTTTTTAATTGGTTATATATGACTCACTGAAACAAAAAGTCAGACTAAACATGTTTGATCTATAAAGATCAGCAAGCAACAAATACAAATAATGCAGCTGTTGTCAGTTCTGTGTAGTTCTGCTATGATGATCTTAAGGCTATCATTTCATCAAGTTTATTTGGCAATACCTTATTAGTGATCTAAGTAAATCCTTCACCCAGCCCAGCTCAAAGTGGGGTGCAAGAAAGGTATATCTTAACTCTTAGCATTCTGGGTAAAGTTTTCAGCAGATGACATTTAAAAAAAAAATTTTTTTCCAGAAAATAGGATATGACATTAATGCAAAGAGTCTCCTGAGGAGACAATTTGCATGAAATGCCGAAGCCTATTTTCTGGAAAAAAAAAAAAAAAAAGAAAATTATCACCAATTTGTCATCATGAAGTTACCCAGAGAGTGGTTAGGGTTTATATGCTATCATGTACAATTAACCTTTACCACTCTCTGGGCATTTTCAGCAGACGACAAAATGATGTTATTGTTCTTATTTTTCCCAGAAAACAGGATTTGACATTTCATGCAAATTGTCTCCTTAGGAGACAATTTGCATGAAATGTCAAATCCTGTTTTCTGGGAAAAATAAGAAAAATATTTCAAAATGTCGTCTGCTGAAAATTTTACCCAGAGTGCTAAGCGTTAAAAGGATCCAGCATGTCAAAACTCTGCAGATACAAATACATGTAAATACAATGTATACCCTATTCCTACTCCTAATAAAAAAAAAAAAAAAAAAATATCTGCAATATAATGTCCTGATAAAGCATACATGTATGTTTTCATGTAGAGGTAAGGAAGACGGTACCTCAAAACAAATATTCTGCTGTAAAAACTGGAGTACTGAAAATTGAGATTAAAGGGAACACAATATAAGATGTAAGTACAGTACAGCTTTCACGATGGTTATATCGTTCGCTCAAATGCGCGATCGCGGAAAAGATTAAATCCCACGCTATTCCCGCGCTTATCCCACGCTAAACCCTCGCTAAACCCACGCTAAGCTCGCGCTGGGATATCATGCAGCGTGAAAACGATCACGCTCGCGCTAGCTTCCACTCTTATCCAGGCTCACCTTATGCAGTCTCAGGTAAAAATGCTCGAGTTATCTGAACGTAAAATTTTGAATATAAAAAAAGTATGTGCACATTTCTCCTAACATACATGTACAACAAAATAGAATAATGATTTATAATTGACTTATTATGTTTAGTCAGAACACAAATAAACTACAAAGTAATGTGATTTTGTAGTGTTTTAGTTGTAATTTTATTCTTCCCAACAGCGAAGCCCCCAAACAATCTGCCCAATCTGGTCAAGGTCTTCGTTGTTCGCCTTACGTATTCTACACGGTCCCTAGAAGAATCTTAGCAGAATGTACAGATGCCGACAATCACGTTTTCCCCTAAACCTGACAAATTCTATATTCAGGCTGGCTCATTTTTCCCGTGTCACTTTAGCAGCGGAATTGTCCCTTTTCAAACCATCTGATTGTTTGTTTACCAATTTGTCATGCTTCTCTTCCTAAGTCGGAAATTCTCGCCTTTCACCCATTATTTTCAAGGTTAGCACGTGCTGCTGCCAAGAAAACTGCTTGAACCTCTGGAGCGCTGCTGAAAATTTTAGAGCAGATGCCGATCTGTTTTCAGTATTTTACAGCAAGAAGGCTGAACTTTTCATGTGAATCGTCTGCCCAGCAAACGGTCCATATGTAATGTCACGCCTTATTTGCCCCGTTATTTGCACTGGAAAATAAAGAAAAAAAAAAAATATATGAAAATGCCGTCTGCTGAATGTGCTGAGCGCGAGGCCTTAAGGAGTATGGATACATTTCATTTGTCATGGGAGGCAGAAACGGACAGGCTGAAAGGTATCTACACTTCTCGGATCGAGGCCTCGGCGGTTTCTCATGATGACTGGACCAGGGTTAGGGCTGTCCATTTAAATCACCACTTAATGATGCTGGTGATTTGATGTCTTATGTCTCTTTCAACATAAATTGTTTAAGTCATACCGAGTTTATAGAACGCGGCGTCTGATCAGGGTCTTCACTATTTGCAAAAAAACAAAACAAAAAAAAACAAAAAACAGTTTAGCCATTATTCTCTAGCAATACCTAAATCTAATAGCCGGATGCACCTAAAATGGGTGGACTCTCTCTCTATCTCTATCTCTCTCTCTCTCGCAAATATGATATGCCTCCTTTCGAACTATAAGTTGTTAGCACTGACTTTATTGGAAAGAATGTTATCGTACCGGCGGGAATGGAACGCGAGACCTGATCGCGGATTTGATTCTTGATCCCTACAGATTGTGCGGTTTATTAGTAAACACACATGTATTTGCTATGGTCATTCGCTCCTTCTGCTGCTTCAAGATTGGCAGTTACAAGTTTCTGACGGAAGGGTGTTCAGTGAACTTGTTAACCGCTAATGTAATAAGCCTGCCCCCTCTTCATCCCATTTCGGATGGGCCCCGATTCGTAAAGCAATTGCAGTTAGCTCCCGCTCCCTTTAGTCAATTGCAGTTAGCTCCCTTAAAACAGTAAAACCCTGCAGTGTGAGGACTTTGCCCGGCATTTATCACGGTACAAATAAATATTATGTTATGTTATTTGCTTCCAGTATATACATTTAAAACATTATATTTAAAGGCTTACAGAGTATTCTTCAGAACTTTCGTTCTCATGTAAAGTGTTCTGTTTTTGTGACTTCAGCATCCGATATGCAAAACCAAGACATCAATTTATTTAACGAATAAAACAGAAGCACATATAAATCTAGCATCGGCGGGGAAGCGTCTTCAAAATGATATATATTATATACCCTTGCGGACATTCTAGGCAGTGTCTTCCTGGGTAGAAACCAATGCTTAGTTATGATGATAAGGTGTCTTGCTCAAGGACACAACACTTGGTGCTCCCGGGTATCGAACACGAAATTTCTGGATTACCACTCAGGGCTAATTCAATAGACGACAAATAAACGGTTATTTTTTTTTATTTCCCAGAAAACAGCAGATTTGACATTTCATGCAATAGAAAACAGGATTTGACATTTCATGCAATGGAGACAATTTGCATGAAATGTCAAATTGAAGAATGAGAAAAATATTTCAAAATGCCTGTTGAGAATTTTACTCAGAGTGCTGCGTAAAGGTTTGCACAAACACTACGCGCGCGAGTGTGTGTATGGCAAAACCAAAAATAAAATTTGTATGAAGAGTCAGGTCAGCATGCACACTCTGAACCTGCACATCAGTAGTCTGATCGGAGCCTTCGCTAATCAGATGTACCTCCTGTAATCTCTGGATGTAACAAAAAGTCTTGTGCGACAAGCGAATACTCGGGTGAGTCTGCGCAACTGCACATTCTGATCAGAGCATTCGCTGATCGTATTAATCTTCGATAGCCGGACTGTTCAAAGCGGGATCAACAGTGCGACTGCAATAGCATATTCTGATCAGACCTTGGGGTGGGGGAGGGGGCGGTAACTTTGGGGTAATTTTGGTACGGGTGTACGAGCCAGTATTTCAAAACCTACCCTATTCATATACCCGCCTTTGAAAAAAAACGGACCCATTCATATACTTGATCATCTAAAATGTTGACCTATTCTTTGATTTTTTGTACCCACTTTTTTTGCTGGTTGTTACACAAATATCACAGTCAATTCATGTAATACCAAAAGGATAAGCAGCCTCGAAAAATCTCTGAGCGAAAAACATGTGCATATACCAGGATGTCAGAAAAATGGGCCCTTTCACATAGGAAACCAGAAAAATCGGGCCATTCATATACTTTTTGTTGAAAAAAGGGGGCCAATCATATACCTGGCAGTGCTGAAAAAGGGGGCTATTCGGCACGCACATCCGTACTATGCCATATATAGGACCCCCGCCCCCGAGGATCAGACCCTTCGATGATCATACAGTATGTACCGTCTGTGGACTCAGGGCTATCCAAGAAGCTTGCTTTATATAGTGGGTCGATGCACAGACTGACCTGAGTCTTTGCTGGTCATACATACATTGTAGTATTGTAGGTTTTGTCCGGCACGGGCTCATATTCAATTTACGTACATCGTAAATTATACTTCAGGCATAATAACCTTGTACCGACGTAGAGGGCCCAGTCAAAACTATTTCGGTCTTGTCCAGCCCGCACACACTTCCGGGGAAGGCAGACATTAGCTGTTAATCATTTCAGCAGAAACTGACAACTGTCCTTCTTTTCTTTTATATACGTTGATGAGTGAGCCTACTTTTGGAGTCATGGCCCTTTGAACATCGAGAATATCATAGTGATTTCTGTAATATATTTGTGTTCGCTCTGTAACTTGAAAACAATTCAAGATATTTTCTTGAAACTTTATTAATTTATTAACAGAGTTATGACACTTGCTTGATGTTAGTATAGTGGCGGGGCATGGTGCAATATCTGCGACCCATTTATAAAATATTTAACAGTATGACATTTTAGGAAAGGGTGCCTCGGAATCGGTGGTGTAGTGGTAAAGCTGCTCGCCTTGTAACCCATGCAGGGGTCATGAGTTCGATCCCAGGCTTCTTCAGTCTTTCATATGAGACTTTAAACCAAGGCCCCCATCTCTTCATGACCTAACTGTTAGTTGGACGTAAAACACTCACTCACTCATCTGAATTGTCATTAGCTTGAAGGTAAAATACACCTTCTGAAGACACCAATATTGGCTTTAATTAAGAAAAGTATACACTCAGAGAATGATCTTGAAAAGCCCAGAGGCCAAAGAAGCTCATACAAACAGCGAAGACTAATTCGCAGGTTGATCTTAGTATTCACTGGTCGCACAGGTCTCATCATCCTAAAAGTGTATTCCAAATTGTCATGATTCCTGTTCCCCCAAATTAGTTTCATTCCCTTGTTCTCTGTGGCGTCTGATCTGGGTCTGCACTGTTTGCATAGGCCTATCTGTTCCAATACTTAGGTTCTTTATATTTTTAATACGTGCCAGTTTTGTGTACATTTCTGACGAGAAAAGGCTTGTGTTTTTCTCCCGAAGCGGTTTCCCGCCACGATTTCACGTGACGTTACCGCTGCGAGCACGTGGTTTCTTCATGCGGGGCAAGGGAAAGAATGTTGCTTTGTGACTGTTGCATTTTCTGGGTATTTTAATAATCCTAATGTTCTCAATATATAGATGATGTAAAAGAATAACAGTGCCAATATTTATTTATACCCTGGTAAATGCGGCTCGAAATGCGGGGTAAGGCCCTCACTCTAGGTTTTACTGTTTAAAGGGAGCTAATTGCATATGCCTTGATAATGAACTTTACGAGTCGAACACAGCATTTTTTTTTTATGAATCAGGGGCGTATCCAGGACGATTTCTGAAAGGGGTTCGATTTGATCTAATTTCCGTACTCACTCTACGTATTTGGACAGACATGCCTGAGCAAACAGTGTAGACCCAGATCAGACGCCACAGAACGCATTTAAACCTTCACTGAAACGGTGATGTATTTAACCAGAGATTTGTAATCTCTTCAAGAACTGAAGTTTACATGTACATGCCTGTTTGTCACCACAACCGGCAAAATCTGACCGCCCTTGCATCGGAAGATGATCTGAGTCTACACTGGTCGCACGTCTTATGTCCCAAAAGTGTTTCCAAATTTCCATGTTCCCTGTTCCCCCTCACTAGTTCCATTCCCCTTTTCTCTGCGGCGTCTGATCTGTGTCTACACTTTGCATAGGCCTTTCTGTCCCAATACTTAGGTTCTACTTTTTATACATGCCAGTTTCATATGCAGTTCTGACGAAAAAAATTCTCTATAATTTCACGCACATAAGTGTGTTTTTCTCTTAGCGGTATCCGCCTCGATTTCTCGTGACGTTACCGTTACGCGCGCGCGGTTTCTTCATGCGGGGCAAGGGAATGTGACTGTTGCATCTTCCTGGTATCTCCACTTGTATTATTGTAATCTATACTGGAAATGCGAACGTCCCAGAATTGTGTGTTGTCGTCTGGTGGCGTATCATTGCAACTTTGGTAAATATTTTAAGAGAACAAGGGAATGAACCTAATTTTTGGGGACACGGAGTGCGGCGATTGGGAAAACTCATTTGGTACAATGAGACTTTTGCGACTAGTGAAGACTCAGATCAACTTACGCATCCGCATGAGAATGGACGATATAACCCCCACGCTGACTGTACTATATGATGGAAAAACAAATAAATAAAAATCGGCCAGGTATTTCGTCACATTACACCAAGGAACTCCCCGGTTAACGTCGGGCTGTACATGCTGGTCGCATATGCAAGAACTCATCTAAACCGCTAACAAACAAACAAACAAAAAAAAAAAAAAAAAAAAAGAAACATTTTATTGCCAGATTGTGAAATACTTCCCCGACTGGACATTAATTAAGTTGAAGGGGAATCTCAGTTTCCCGACGGACAATTTGTATTTGTCGTGTAGGCATTGAGATCACAAATAAGCGAAATGATATAAAACAAGGAAGACTCGGCTCAGGTTGCGCGTCCACACATACATGTAGATAATGTGCAATTTTATTTATTGTGCTGTGGTTTTCTGTCAACAGAATGAGAACTGCTGGATCAAAATTGCAAAAGTACCGTGAATCGATCTTTATTCACAGACTCGCCTGTGATAGAAATATTTTACTACTGTCGTTAATCCTTTCCACGCTTGTCACGCTCGTGCCAGTAATACGTTTCGCGCCACGATTACGTAACCTCGCGTTCCATTCTTCATGCTTCGCGCAAAACCCACGCTAAACCCGCGCTAAACCCACGCTCATCCCACGCTTGTTTCGCGCTAACGAGCAAAATTTTTTATCGTGGAGCGCGAACGATATAACCATCGTGAAAGCTGTACTGTATATCTTGGAGTAAAGTGCTTAACAGGCCATTTATTTTGATGCTTTTCAAAATTGGCCTAGAAATAAGGAAGTTATGGTGGTTTGAATATATTTCAAATGGCTGTCATGGATGTCGCCATATTGTAGGCTATGTGATGTCACACAGCCCAAATTAAATATGCAAAACAAAATTATAAAGGATTTTTAAGAATAATTTTGCTACAGATTTTTTATAATCTTTTACTCTTGTGACAAGCAATCATTTTCCACAAAATAAACCAACTTTATGAGAATAACTATCTTTATGAAACAAATTTTTATTTTTTATGAAACCTCATTAAATATTCAAAATAGCAGCGCCCATTCCATCACTGTTGAAATATTCAATCGTCTATAAATTACTCAATTTTCCACCGATTTTGATCAAATTTGTGTCAAAATTCATTGTTTGTAAAGTTCTTTACCTCAAAGCACAATGTCCTTTAAGGTTGCTTCCCCTTTAATATAATAATTCAACTTAACTCCAGAAAAGGTGCCTTTTTCATCTGAAAAATACTGATAATTTATCTTATTTCTTCACAGATATACATGTACATGTATATGTTGTGGGTACTCATTAGAAGCATCTTGCCAAGGCACTTCTTATGAGTACCACATATTTTTCGTGGATAAATAAGAAATTATCATTATGTGGGTACCTAAGTAGACCCTCTTATCTGGATCTACAGTTCAACAAAAGTAAACAAATGTTGCAGTTTGAAGAGCATACATAAACAATATGTAAAAGTAATCAACAGGTTCATGTTACACAAAATACCATTGCCCTCCCACCACATACATTTCTACAAAATGCACAGTCCTACACAACAGACATAGCACTAGATAAGAGCGAGTATCAGGTAAATATTTTTCTTATTTCTCCACGAAAACATAGGTTGTGGGTACTCATTAGAAGCGCCTCAACGAGGCTCTTCTAATGAGTACCCACAACCTATGTCTTCATGGAGAAATAAGAAAAATATCAATACTTTAGGGCTGAAAAAAAACCCCGTCTTATCAAGACCTTTGTCCAGATACATGTAAGACTCTTTTGTTTTCAACCAAACTGTGTTGATATAAAATAAATTTCCTTTTTTTCTCCACTACAACAGCACTGTGGGTACTCAGTACTACTACCCATTAGAAGCACCTTGCCAAGGCATTCCTAATGAATGCACACAATGTACATTGTATGTTTTCCTAATGAATGCACACAATGTACATTGTATGTATTCCTAATGAATGCACACAATGTACACTGTATGTTTTCATGGAGGAAAATGGAAAACAAAGTTCTGGATACTCTTCTTATCTGGATTTTTGATTGGGGTTTTATGGCCCTATCAACTCATTAGGGCCATGTCAAGCCCATCACAACCATTCTTTTCCTGGACAGGCTTTTTTCCTCTTAACATTTACATGTAACAAGTATTTGTGCACATTCTCATAGCTACAGATAAGAGGGGGTATGCACATAATATTTTTCTTATTTCTCCACGAAAAATATGTTGTGGGTACTCATTAGAAGCGCCTCAGCGAGGCGCTTCTAATGAGTACCCACATATGTTTTCGTGGAGAAATAAGAAAGATATCAGCATTTTTCGGATGAAAAAAGCGCCTTATCTGTTGCTATGATTCTTTCACCAGAAACTGACAAACTGCCCTTCTTGAATCAACAGAAAGGAAAGAATGACCATAGAAAATATTTCAATATCAATCTCTATGAAAGAACATTGGCAGACCTAATGGGAATCAAACTCACAACCTCCTGATCACCTGAGTCGGATGCGCACCCCACTGAGCCACCAAGGACGGCTCTCTTATCTGGAGCTATAAGCCACATGCCTATGGCATCTCTTATTACTGTTGAAACATGGATACAGCTACATTCGAACCACCTCATCAAAATTTCAAACAAGGACCACAACAAGTTTTCATAAAGCAATAAAAAGCAATAAATATCAACACTTCTGTTTTCTGAATAAAAAAAAAAAAAGTACTATATCTAGCTCTAAGAATTTAGCAAGAAGAATATACCTTTATAACATTATGGGCAAGTTCAGCAAACAAAAAATCAATTATATTTTTATCTTACTTCTCCCAGAAAATAGGAATTCAGACACTTCATGCAAATTTTCACCCAAAGGGGACAATTTGCATGAAATTTCAAAGCCTATTTTCCATAAAAAATGAGAAAAATATTTCAAAATGTCATCCACTGATGACTTTGCCAGCATGCACAGGGTTAAAAGCCTCTGGGCTCATGTGTATTCAGATGAATGTTTTCTAACTTCTACATAAATACTTGTGACATCTCATGAGACTCATCTCTGTTTCATATGTGAAGAAAACACAGCTTTGGCCTTTACCACTCTCTTGGCTAATTCAACAGATGACAAATTGGTGATATTTTTCTTATTCTTCTCAGAAAACAGGATCTGACATTTCATGCAAATTATCTCCATTGGAGACAATTTGTACTAAATGTCAAATCTGTTTTCTGGGCAAAATAAGAAAATATTTCAGTATGTCATCATTCTGCTGAAAATTTTACCTGGAGTGCAAAGCATTAGACAAGTGTAAAGTATTGATATCTATGATTACATGTATTTCTCCTCGAAAACATACCTTGAGGTATTCATTAGAAATGTTCCAGAGAGGATCAACAACATGTTTTCGAGAAAAATATTACCTGGATACCCCCTCTTATCTGGAGCTATGAATTAGGTGCCCTTTTTTCTAACCTAAATATACATGTAGATATTTTCTTTTTCTTATTTCTCCATGGAAACAAAGCTTAAGGGTAGTGATTAGAAATGCCATGGCCAGGCCCTTCTTACGTCATTGAGTACCAAAAACATAAGTTTTTGAGGAGAAATATGTAAAATATTTAACTGATCTAGAGTTCTGAGTAGATTGACTGAGTTGAGGTTTTACAGCCCTGGTTTAGTCAACCCATTAGGGTCATGTCAAGCCAGTCAGTTTACCTAACCACACTTTTCCTGGACAGACTTAGTCCTCTAAGCAGTTAACCAGTACTTGTACACATTCTTTTGCAAGAAACTGACAACTGCCCATCTTGAATCAGCAGAAGGAAAAGAATGACTGTAGAAAATATTTCATGATAAATCCACATGAAAGAATGTTGCCGGACCTGGGTGGGGGAGGGTCAAAGCCACAACCTCATGATCGCCAGTTAGATGCGCAGCCCAATGGCAATGAGCAGCAGAGGCTGGCTAGAGCTATGAGAAAAACTGCAAGAGCTGTCACTGGAAATATCAGTACCTAATGGCTGCTCGGCTTAATTTTTTGTGGTCAATCATCAGCTAAATGCAAGTAACCGACGATCGATTAAACACCCATCAATAAAACTGCCAGAAACATTTACAGTGTTGTTCGACATAACATGATTTTAAATAAACATGTAACAGAAGTGGAAGCTTCTTGGCAAACTATATAGATTATATAGAAAAATGACCATAAATGATCATTTTCCTATATAATCTAAACATTTTGAACTGGCTATTTGTTTGTTTGTGTTGAGGTTTTACGGCCCAGTCAACCCAATTGAACTGGCTATAATTACAGGTTGTGTAGTGAACAAACTTTTCTTTGGATTCTAAACGGAGAAAAGGAACTCCATCTATATAAAGAATAAAGTTTAAACAAATACTGAAAATCATTTTCAAATATAGCAGACAAAGTGAGCAAAGCTCACATATCCCCTGTCATACCTACATGTATCAGAGGGATGCTGAATCAATTTTGTAGTGTTACCTTTCACTTAGTATTGCACAGAAGAGATGTTTAAAAGAAATACAGCTCAGCATTTTAATTTTCCCTTGCACAATATACAGTACTTCACCATTTCAGACTGTATACAAAATTTGAAGACTCTGGTTCTAATAGCAGGTGAGAAATCTGTGATGGATTTTCATGAGAAAGAAAGTGGACAAATCTCGAGGGACAAATAAAGGGAATGATAAGCAAGAGGATGCTCATTATGAGCATCCTCTTGCTTATCATTCCCTTTATTTGTCCCTCGAAAATACAAGTCAAGCTCCATGTTTGTACAAACTTCCAAAATCCTGGGTCCAATAGTTTGGCCAGTGCTTGTATTAAAGGAAATCTGGGAGTCAGAGCCTCCCAAAAATTGCCCTGGGACTTCCAAAAATCAATGCCAGGAAGTCTATTTAGTCATTTATAACAAAAATTTAGAATGAATTTATGTGTTATTTAGCTTAAGAATGGCAGTTTTAATCCATAAATGAGAGTTTAAGAATATTGAGGTTGAATTTCTAAAAGTGACTGAAAAATTTTGATCACCAGGGCTTCATATAATGGAGCTAGGAAGTCCTGGGACTTCCTGATTTTGACAATTAGTGCAAGCACGGAGTTCCTGAGAAATCTTTGCACAAATTTCACTGTCTCACATCTGAGTACAGATGGAATAAGGAAAACAAGAAAAAAGAAGGCAAAATAAATCATATACATGTACAATAGAGTTCATCCCTCTGTTGATTGTACAAAATTTGAAGACTCTAGCTCTCGTAGGGCCTGAGAAGTCTGTGACAATAAGTTTTATTGGAGAGAAAAAAAATGGACAAATAAAAAGAATTATCAGCATGATGATGTTGTTTATCTCTTACACAATACAACAAGTTATACTCAATGTTTGTTCTAAATTTCAAAATCCTAGGTGCAGTAGTTCCTGAGTACATGTAATGTTTGACACAAATTTCTATATGCATTACATTGGAATGAGATGGAAAAAGAAGGCAAAATAAATTTCAGCATCAATTTTTTCTGTTACACAATATAATTTTGTAAGTGTATAAAAAAGTTGAAGACTGGTTCTCATAGAAGCAAGAAAGATAACTATTGTCATCAGCAATTTTACCCTTGGTTTGCTGCGCAATTGAGAGGCTGCTGATTCAGCAGCCTCTCAATTGCGCAGCAAACCAAGGGTAAAATTTTATCCTTGAGCTAAAGTGACAGGATCAACACATACTATCATTATACAGTACAATGCCAGAAAACACACTGCAGATTAAGTCAAAATTTAGAAACAAACTACATCAATTAAAGTGAGCAAATAGACCTTTATACAGTACAGCTCAGGTAAAAGAACCAAAAAACTCTTTACTCCGAATATCGGCGTTTCGCGAACTTCCCAAAAACACTCGGAATCAAACCGAGTAAACGTAATATTCGGCGGACACCACTCGCAAGTTCGCCGAAAGTATGTGTTATGCGAAGTTACGCGAAGTTACTCGGAATGGTAACATTGTACCCGGAGGCAATATTTCTCGCGAAACGATGCGAAATTCCTCGGAGTAATTCGACTAAATACCTGTCCGATTTTTATATATTTATTTATTTAATAAATAGAGATATTTAGATATTTCTTTAATAAATATAGTTTTAATTATTTATATCTTTATTTTTCCGTTCATATAGTACAGTCTGCGTGAAGGTTATATCGTCCACGCTCATGCGGATGCGCAGATTGATCTGAGTCTGCACTAATCACAAAGGTCTTATTGTCCCAAAAGTGTTTTCCAAATTTCCGCATTCCGATCCCCTAAAATTAGGTCCATTCCGTTGTTTTCTTAAAATATCAACCAATGCTGCCTTGTTCCCTGAATATATTTGGGTGCTTCCTAGGTCCAAAGATAATCCCGGTAGCCCCATTCACTGTTCGAGCACGTAACATGGGCCTCAACAAAGTTCCATATGAAAAAGTACTGGATTCTTTGGCTCAGTCTAGTCCGGCCACAAAAGTGGGTCTGGCATGGTCGTTTTTACAAACACACAAAAATCACAAAGAGAATCAAACATCTGCCCCCAGTCGACGAATTACGTATTTTATATTTGGTATTCCTGTAACTGCCTTTTCCCATGCAACAACTGCACGCGCTCAGTATAAATGACGTACTGTGGTAAAAGACCGGGAAATTTTCACTTGTGTGCAGCAACCGCACGTGTCAATATGAATTTACTTAAAGGGGCGCTTCTGCTATCAAAGAGGCATTGAATCAACAAGACAGCACATGTGAAAAGGGTATCTGTCACACAAAAACACACTTTACGCGCATAAGGGGCAATAGAGGCTAATGACAATTCAAACGAGTGAATTGTTTACGTCCTACTAACAGCTGAGACATACGGAGATATGGACCTTGGTTTAAAGTCCAATATGAAAGGCTTGAGAAGCCTGGGATCGAACTCATGACCTCCGGTTGACAAGACGAGAAGCTTTACCACTGCACCACCGAGGCACCATTCCCCAATATTTCATACTGTTAAATATCTAATAAAAGGGCTACAGACTGCACTTACATCAAGCAAGTGTCATGACTCTGTTAATAAACTAATAAGTTTCAAGAAAATATTTCAAATAGTTTTCAAGTTACAGAGGGGACAAAAAAAACAAAACAAAAAAAAAAAATCAGAAATCACTAAAATATTTTCGGTGTTCAAAGGGCCGTAACTCCAAAAGTAAGCTCTATCGTCAAAAGTATATGAAAGAAAAGAAGGGCAGTTATCAGTTTCTGCTGAAATGATAAATAGCTTATGAATAAGCCCACCCGGAAAAGTGTGCGTGCTCGACAAGACCGAAATAGTGTAGACTGGGCCGTTTAACTCCAGTTCAAATCAAAATTACGTCGGTAAAAAAATCTCATGTCTGAAGTATGATTTACGATGTTTGTACAGTGAACCGGACAACAAAACGGACAATAGTACAATGTACGTGCGACCAGCAAAGACTCGGGTCAGTCTGTGCATCGACCAACTATTTAGAGCAAGCTTCTTGGATAGCCCAGAGTCCGAAGAAGGTGCATACTGTACAATCAGTGAAGGGTCTGATCGGAATGTGCTGTTGCAGTCGCACTGTTTATCCCGCTTTGGACAGCCCAGCTATCGAAGGTAAATACGATCAGCGAATGTTTTTATCAGAATGTGCAGTTGCGCAGACTGACCCGAGTCTTCGCTCGTCGCACAAGACATTTTGTTAAACCCAGAGATTGTAGGCGGTACCTACGATAAGCGAAGGCTCTGATCAGACTACTGCTGTGCAGGCACAGATTGTGCAGGCTGATCCGTCTCTTCGTACAGGACATCGTAGGTTTCGCCATGCACAGACCCATGCGCGATTTGTTTGTGCAAACCATAACGCCTAACACTCTGAGTAAAATTTTCAACAGACGACATTTTGAAATATTTTTCTCATTCTTCCAAGAAAACAGGATAAGATTTCATGCAAATTGTCTCCATTGCATGAATGTCAAATCCTGTTTTCTTGGTAATTAAAAAAAAATAACGATTTTTTTTTTTTTTTTTTTTTTTTGTCGTCTGCTGAATTAGCCCAGATAGTGGTAATTCGATACGCTCGAGCACCAAGTGTTGTGTCTTTGAGCAAGACACTTTGTCCTCGTAACTTAGTATTAGTTTCTAACCAGGAAGACTCTGCTTAGAATGTCCGCGAGGGCATATGATAATATTATGGACAAATGTCATTTTGAAGATTCTTTCCCGCCGATGCTATGTTTATACATGCGTCTCTTTTACTGGTTTAATAAATTACGGTCTTGGTTTTGCATAAATGTTGAAGACACAAAAACAGAACACTTTAAATGGAAACGAAAGTTTTGAAGATTGCTCTATTAACCAATAAAGATAATGTTATTAATGTATATACTGTAAGTGAATAACATAACCTAATATTCATTTGTACCCTGATAAATGCGGGGTAACGTCCTCACACTGCAGTTGGTTTACTCTTTTAAGGGAGCTAACTGCAACTGACTATCAAAAGGGAGTTAACTGCAATTGCTTTAACGAGTCGGAGATTGGGAACAGCATTTTTTTTTTTATGAATCGCGCCAGTAAAGAAGGGGGGTTGGTGGGGAGGGGGCATGCTTATACAATAAGCAGTTAACCAATACACCGAACCCCCTTCCGCCAGAAACTTGTAACTGCCAATCTTGAAGCAGTGGAAGGAGCGAATGACCGTAGCAAATACATGTATTTCATGATAAGTCGGGATCGAATCATGTTCGATTCCCGCCGGTGCGATATCATTTTTCCAATAAAGTCAGTGCAAACAACTTCTAGCTCGAAAGGAGACTCGTCATATTTGCATGAGGGTAAAAAGAAAGAGCTTTCCAGAGAGAGAGAGAGAGAGAGAGAGAGAGAGAGAGAGAGAGAGAGAGTTTGCAAAACTTGTAAGCTTCTAGCTCGTCCATTTTAGGTACATCCGGCTATGAGGTTTAGATATTCCTAGAGAAAAATGGCAAACAGTGAATACCCTGAACAGACGCCGCGTTCTATCATCTCAATATGACAAATATTTTTTTTTGTTGTTGTTGTTGAAAGAGACATAAGTCACCGTCATCATTAAGTGGTGATTTGAATGGGTAGTCCTAACCCTGGTCCAATCATCAACCGTCCAGGCCTCGATCCGAGCAGTGTAGATACATTCCAGCGTGTCCGTTTCTGTCTCCCTTGTCAAATGAAATGTATCCCTACTTTAACCATCGAAGCGCTTAGCATATTCAGTAGACGGCATTTTCATTTTTTTTTTTTTTTTTTTTTTTTTTTGTAAATTAAGCGTGACGTTACATGTGAATCGTCTGCTGGATTCACATGAAATGTTCAGCATTATTTTCAGTGTAAAATACTAAAACAGTTAGGTCGATATCTCTAGAATTTTCAGCAGTGTTTCGGGGGTTCAAACTATTTTTTGGTAGCCGCAGCACGTGCAAAGTGACACGAGAAAAACGGGCCAACCTGGATAAGCTAGTCACATGAAAACGAATATAGGAAGACTCGGGCGACCACCACCGTTAATCCAAAACTAAAACGGGGCGATTAGAAATCATCCGATACTTTGGGCCAAATACGTCGCCGGTCTTGCGCATTGGGGCTACCAGCTGTTGTTCGGATATGCCATTTGATACTCGCAGCTGAAACATAAAAAAATCAGTCCCAGAGTTGGTCGTCGGAAGCAGAACTATTTGTGTAAGTGGGCACATTTTGCAGTCTGATCCTGCTGCTGCCAGCACTAGTTTAGAGGGTATTTATTGTATTCGCAGTTGTAACAACTTTTGTTTAATTATCGTCGTTTGAGAGAATGATCTGAGTGGTCAAACTTACCTGTACAGAATAATCTATCGCCACTCGCAAATACTCGCAAGCACTCCGAATACCATGGGTACACTGAGGTCCGCTGAATGTCCTCGGAATATCGAGCGCATAACTTCGAGTAAAACTTTTTCACTCGGAATGGTTTACTCCAAACCACTCGGCGGAAAATCGCGGATTGTAAAATTGGTCCGCGAAATGAAAAAAAAAATTGGTTCTTTTACCTGAGCCGTACTGTATGCACCAAAATGCATCAATATATATGTATTTATGTATTTTGTATGCATATACAATATATGTATAAACAGACCTATGTTGTGTGTTTTCTTTTTTCAATGGTGGTTTGGGGTAGTTTTGGGGTAATTCGATGGAGCCCAAGAAGCACTACCTTAGTTGTACAAACTCATTTCACCAACTGTACTTATCTTTATTTCAGCTAACCCCTTCAGTACTTGGTATAGACCAGTTTAAACACTATGTCACACATTCAAATCATTTGGAACCTCTCGGTCTTTAATGGAGCAGCTCGTTCTGTTTGGATGGCAGAATAATGTTGTTTACTTTTATTGGACATTGAAATGGCCAATGATTTTAAGAAAAAAAATAAAGCAGCTTTCTTTTGTCAAAAGTTTATTTTCATAAGAGGTTCTCATCAACCAATCATTTAAATAACACAAACACAAATATTAACACATATTGTATCTAAGTAGGCGTTAAAATGGTCTGGTCACCATAAAGCCAATATTATGGTTGCTAGCATACCTGCTGATATTGGAAAATATCGTTGAAACAGCTGTATTTATTTTAGGAAAAACAGCCAAATTGCTTCTTAAAGCTGTATTTTAAATTACTAGATGAAATTTACAAATGAATAATACAGGTGTGTGCAATTATCAAATTTTATTACTTGTCTACAGACAAGTAAATGGTCAAAATCCATTTGTCCAATCAAGATTTACTTGCCCAAAAAATTGTCATTTTTTTTCTTATTCCTCAATGAAAACATATGTTATGGGTACTCATCAGAAGCATCTGACTGAGTTCTTTCTAATGAGTACCCACAACATATATTTTCAATGAGAAAAAAGAAAAATATATATTTCATAATCTGGATACCCTCCTTAACTAGATCTATGAATTACTTGTCCCAGGACAAGTGGACAAGTAAATTAAGATTTTTTACTTGTCCTTTCCTCAGGGAAAGGGAAATGGGACAAGTCGAGCATGGTATTTCCACAGCTCTGAATAATAATCAAAAGGAATTCATTATCCAAGGAAAAGTTGGCTTGAATCAATTGGCATCAATGGAACCGGAAATGTTTTTGCCATCCACAATTTTTGGTCATGTGGCATAACATTGTAATCATGTGGTCAGTAGCCTAGATAAAAACAATATTAAAAAGATCTATACTGGAACACCTTCTGAAAGGCCTGAAGTGGAGGTTAAGAACTACTGGCAGATACAGGGCCTGACAAATCAAAAAAAAATCCACTTGCCCACTGGGCAAGTAAATTTTTTTTTCACTTGCCCAGCTCAAATTCCTACTTGCCCAGGATTTGTGCGGCTCAAATTCCTATATGCCCAAGATTTGCAAACAGAAATAGAAGTCCCACTTTTAACATTGCGTTAACAAGTCTATGAAAGCAATACTCTTGTAAATCCCAGTTAATATACAGAAAAGCGAGGTTTTAAATGGCGTACATAAGTTTACTCCTTTTTTTTGGCTCAAAAACATAGATAATGGGCACTCAGTGAGGTAGTTTCAGACCCCACAATCTAAGTTTGCAATGGAAATAAGAAAAGTATCATAATTTCACATCAGAAAATACCAAAGGGATGAAAAGAGAGCATATTGAAAAAGAATTTTATTTGTATTTACTTGAAGCCTTGAATAAATACTCATGTGTTTGTAAAAAAAAAAAAAAAAAAAATTCTTAAGGTAAATGTATACACCTGCAAGGAAATTAACTTGATTGAAGAACTGCCTACAAACTATAGGACAATTCATAATTAAAAGACTTCATTTTTTATCAAAGAAGCCATTTTGAAAATGGTGTATTCATTTATCCCAAGAACAGAGAACAACCTCCAAGAAATTGGAAAGAACTGAATATTATTCTGTGTGGTATTGTATATCAGTGCTCATCAAGTCTTTCTGGTTTTAGGAGCACATAGGTCATCAAGCACTAGTCAGTTGTGTAAGCCATCAGTGTTCATATTTTGTTTCTCATCCTAACACGTTATCAGTAATATCAACAGAGAATAAATTTTTCATAAATGACTTTGACACACAGTATTTTTAGTCTTACAAATTCATTATTATTTGATGAACACTAAGTAAATCCAAATTTCGAGAGGGAAATAACAAAGGTTTTGCAAACAGGCGAGATCGTAACGGTAACACGCTTTTTTTTTTTCTTTTTTTTTCCAAACAAAAACTCAATTTCTTACCTGTGTTTTTATATTGTGTCATTTTGTACTTTCGTTTTCATAGCCAAACACGTCGTAAGCAACGACTTATTTCATTGGTGTATGCCCAGTCGCATAGCCAATGAAATACGAGAATATCAAAAACCAATAATTGCCGACCTTACTTGGTTCGTACTACACAGAAGCCATGTTTAGATACAATTATTGATCAGCTGTTACGACGGAAGATTAAAGGCACGCGCCGGAAGGTAAACAACTGATCAACTGGATTAACGGTAGTGTGATAATGAAAACCGTTATACATGGGTTGTCTGCATAATTCAGGACAGCTGGGCAATTAATTATCAATATTTATTGACATCTTTTGATCAGACTTTTTTACCGTAAATACTCGCACTTTTAACTGTCCTGGCGATTTTTTGACACTTGCCCGACCGGGCGTCGTAAAGACGGAACAGACTTGCCCGGCGGGATTTAGGACTTGTCCTGGGCGGCCGGGCAATGGATTTGTCAGGCCCTGCAGATAGGTAGATATTCACTGTTATCCTATTTTTTTTCTGTTGTGTGTTATTCTGCAAAAAATGGTTATTAGAATATTACCTCTTTAGAAATCTGATCCAATGCCTGATCTTCAGCTGAATAATGTCGTTCAGTCGCCCGACGACGTCCCGATGCCGCACTACTCATGATGAGTGTTTAATCGTCACTAAATAACAGAAGAATTCTTCCTAACGGTAGGAAGTTTGTCAAACTCCTCCCATCTTTTTGGTTGAAAGAGCACGCACATAAAACTAAGGTCAATCAATACCAGTTTCAAATTTTAGAGCAAGTAACATCTGAAGTGACTAGAATTCATAAGAAATGTTCTGATGGCTGAAAGGGTCAGTAACGTGGTTTTACATCACTTAATTTCACTTCCTAAACGAAACTTCTCCAGTCCTTGAAAATGGCGACATTCCGGAAGTAAGAACTTTTGCCAAACTCAGACGCAACTATTATCGCGGCTCCCGTCTCAATCCGCACGTACACCGTGCAAACCAGTTCTTGGGGCACCTGTCGGTCTGAAGGTCAAACGAAGAGACCAGTCTCTCTGTCGGTATCTGACCAATTTTCTGCAGGTGTATAATTACAAGAGTATTAATTAGTACTTGCTAACCATAAAATAATACTATCCATAAAATAATAATAGAAAGAAAAATAATGTACAGTGAATCCTCGTTACAACTACAACATTTGTTCCCAAAGATGTTGCCATTAAAACGAGTTTGCTGTAGTAAAGAATCCTTAATGGACAGACTGATATATTTGAAAGACCTTGTTTTATTTTTATTTCCTCATAGAACGTATGTCTTGGATATCTGTTAGAATCGCTCAGCGACCGATTCTAACAAATATCCAAAACATATGTTGCTTGAAGTTTTAATGCAATATTCTTGCATAATTTCTAAATAACAGTCACCTCTTGAGTGATAGTCAGATTGTCATTATAACGCATTTTGTTGTTGTATCGAGTGTCGGTATAAAGAGGGTTGACTGTATACAATTGTTGACACCAGATTATAAATCAATACTATGAAAAAGAAGGAAGAGCTGATAAATATGCTGTAAAAACTAATTACAGAGTCAAATTTACCATCCCCAGCCCGCCTTGGAAAAAAAGAGCTGCCATTATTACAGCAAGGGTGATTATTTATGCAGTTGTGCATCAAATAGATTAGAAATTAATATTGACTGAAGGGAAATTAGGGCACCGGGGCGCACCGCCCCTTGGTTCCGCGTTAAGGCAATCGCTAATTGTATGGTGGACAGTAAAAGGGTGTACATCCGATGACAGCTTAAATTTGGGTTGTCAGCAATAGTGCTAGACAGTGGAGAAACTATAGGGGAAACTTGTGTATTTAAATATGGTTAGAATCTGTAATATGACTGTGAAAGGTATGAAAGGTATGAATTTGCGATGTGATTTTGATGTGGATTATAATAATTCAATAAAGAATTTCAAGACAGTATCTGCTATAGCAAATGGGAAAAAATTGTAATTGTCTTCTTAGAAATCCTGTTCATTTCTGTTAAGGAGTATAATAGAAAACATATGGGTATGAAGAACCGAAGGTGTCTTTAGTGAAGATGACCTTAAGTTACAAATAGCCTTATCATTCTTCGATATAAAAAGATTAGGTACAACATAAATGTTATACGACAGACTACATGCATGGTTGTTAACCCAATCACGGTTAATAACTTTGCTTCCCTCTTTAATTGCACGTCGGCGGATTAGGCCTCAGATTCTATTATGGTTCCAGCGTAAAGGCTTACTTGAAATTTAATTTTGGGTAATGTTGGTTGGTACTTAATAATGCTCAATCTTTGGCCGGGCCCACCGGAGTCTTACTGTTGGCTTTCTTTTGCTCTAGCATTTCAGTTGCCTCGTGCTGTCCAGTCCTCATCGTTGGTTCATCTCTGTAATTTGTTGATTTTTGTGTTCTTGGAGATGTAGCACTGATGAGTTAGGAAGCCTTCATGCGGACTGAACAAATTATGTGTCTAAACCGCGGCAGAAAAAGCTAAGAGAAACGTCCAGGGAGTGCCACAATCACAAACCGCAGCCCTTCCCAGACACCAAGAGGAAGAGGAAACCGACAAATCCAAACAAGCACAAATCGATCAAACGTATGAAAAGCACTAACATTAGCTCTCTCTTCCCCTAGCGAGGTAATCGCAGTGCTAAAAGGACTGAAAAACACAAGAACACAATAACACAAGATAAGACATACAACAAATCGCCTCGTAGAATAAATCACAAAGCACCAAAGAGTAAGACTAACACCGGGACCACCGCCTTAGAACGGTCAGTAGAGTAAACCATCGGGGGGTTTAAAGCACTTTGGCTTTCTGCTAGTGATGTTTCCATTAGGGTCCAGTTATTTCGTGGTTGTGTTTCTTTCCTTTTGATGTCTCTGATGGGAGGTGTGGGATAATTGTATATTTTCCTGATCATTGCCTTCCTTTCTATTTTGAAAACGCTAACAAAGAAATTCAAATCCTGAACAAAAAGAACGGTAAACATTCACCCATGTTCATTTGTGATATAGAGCACAATAGGAAAAATAAAACAAGGCATGCCAAAAGAAGATGTATCTATAAAATGTACAAGGATGGAATTCATCAAGATGAAAAACCTGAGTAGACACTGGCTCAGACGGATATCTGAGTGTGTTGCTGGGAAGGATTGTTACATTGTTACCACCATTAAACTTAAATCAGAGCGCGCGCTTGCGCGCGTGTGTATGTGTAAGAGAAAGGTCACGTCATACTGAATATGTTACATTTGAGACAGACATGTAGTGTGAGTGTGAAATGTCACGGCATACTAAATTACAATCATAAAACAACGCCAGACTATGAAAGGAAATTCTGCTACTGCTATTATACTTTAAAACAGCGTGTGGTGAAAGTCAAATTGTCAAGGCATATTGAAATTTATATATGAAATAGAGATTAAAGTGTGAATGTGATACGTCAACCATTAATGTAATAATGATAATAATTAAAGGCAAACAAGTTTATACGCCACATCAAGTTTGAAACATGTGAAACGTCTTGCCATCTGTGAAAGTAAAATAAATAATATTCTTGATTAAGAGCATATTATAGAAGTGAAAATGCCTACAGATAGAAGGATGCCAAATGGTGATAGCCGACAGGACAACAAAATGTCGAGGACGGGATCAAGTGAAAATAATTTATCATCATATACCAAAAGTGAGATGAACACGTACCAGATAAAAATCACATGTACACATATAAGTTACATTATTGTTTACAATGTGCCAAAATTAATGCATTAAATTAAGGATACAGTTCACCTAAATGATCCCAACTATGTTTATACCTTTTTTTTTCAGCATTTTCCCAAGCAGTAACATAAGCTTGTTACTTATCATTTTGAAGCTTAGAGTTTATACTTTTAAATGACTTAATTGTTATTTATCTGAATCTAGTAAGTGAAAAGTGGTAAGAAAAACATATCATTAAAGCCCTGGCAACATTATTTTTGTTTCAGTATCAAAGCAAGGACCAAAGAGCCTCAAATTTTGGGATAGACTGAAGAAGTGACATCATATCACAAAAAAAAAAAAAAAAAAAATAGAAGTAAACATACTGCTAAATCAATTATCCAGAGTGATTTTTTCAGTCCTTCATTTCAAAAACTCTGAATGGAAGCAGTTACAAAGAAAATGTACTATTTAGGAAAAGGATATGTTCCTATTATACAAGTTCATGGCACAAAAACATTTAGAGTGTGCCATCCCAGTCTGGTTCCCAATATACAAAAAGATAAAATCATATTAGAAAATGTAAAGGGACGAGACACCAAGCTCGTAAAAAGTATACAAAATCTATCTTACTTATGAAGAATGACTTCGACATGTGCGTCTTCCTTATGTTGAATATCGAAGAGGTAGAGCCGATATGCTACAAGTATCTAAAATATTAAATTACATAGACAGAGTAGACAAAGAAAAGAAACGCTATTTCAGCTGGCAACCTATGCATCAAGTAGGGGCTTTTGTTGAAGCTATTTATACCAAGAGCAAGACTGAACACCAAACTGATTTTTTCTCAATTCGATTTGTGGATCAATGGATTTCCCTCCCTGAAAAATATGGTTATGGCACCCTCCACTGAATACATTTAAAAGCCGCCTCAACATTTTCTGAAAAAAAGAAGAAAAAAATTATCCCCTCAAGTTTAGAGCTGCATGCTACCTGACAGATACCAAACCTAACAGGGAAAATACTGCAGCAAGTAGTTGCGGTCATGGTACCAAAGCCGTAATCCAAAATCATAAATCCATAAACGAATGACGAATCAGAATGTTCAGACCAACAGACATGGACCCCAGAACAAAAGGGTGTAATCAGGCGTCCGCGGATAGTAAGCATTACTTGGTAAGCAAGCTTCGCCCACCATGCCCATGGGCCTGAACGAAGGAAATATCGGTAGAAGCGTTTGTCCGGGATTTGGGAAGTCTACTTATGGCGCGTCACTGGCAAAACATCAGAAACAATTCTGGAAACTGCCAGAAAAGCATCTACAGAAGCCGTTTTGGCTTAATCTGACGTCTAGGTCATGTAAGTCATGTAAAAAAGGTAAGAGAAAAGTCCAGGGAATGCCACAATCACTAACCGCAGCCCTTCCTAGACACCAAGAGGAAGAGGAAATGGACAAATCCAAACAAGCACAAATCAAACAAACGTACGAAAAGCGCTAAGATTTAAGTATGTGTCATATATACTGCTAAAAGAGATAAAGAAACAAACACATTTCGTCATAATAGAAAGATGCTGGATAATAATGATGAAACGACGATATAGAAAGATGAATAATTTTATCTGTAACATGTTTCGTAAAAATGGCAACCAGTTCACAAAACGCGGCCTGTAACCTGTTAAGGAATAATATGCATAAAAATTTGACAAATCTTCATCTTTATGTAGGATGATTTCTGATGTCACAGACATGCGTATATCAATCACGTTCCTATTAGTAATGTGTATGCCAGCTCGAGCATCGCAACACTCCTGGCATCACCGAGGCATGCTACGAATCAACGTTTGATTGTTTAGCTCACCTGAACACGAAGTGCTCAAGCTGAGCTATTGTGATCACCCTGTGTCCGTCGTACATGCGTCGTGTGTCGTCAACATTTATATTGTTCACCCTTTAGAAGCTACATGTTTGCTTCAATCGCCATGAAACTACACCAGAGTGTTTGTCTGGATGATATCTTGGTCAAGTTTAAATATGGGTTATGTGGGATCAAAAACTAGGTCACTAGGTCAAATTTGTTCAAAACCTTGTTTACCCTCTAAAGACAACAGTTTTTTTCTTCAATCTTTTATAAAATTTTACCAGAATGGTTCTCTTGGTGAAACCTCAGTCGTTTGAATATGGGCCATGTCAGGTCAAAAACTACCAGAATATTTGTCTAGATAGTATCTAGACAAATGGGTCATGTTTAGTCAAAAATAGGTCACTAGGCCAGTTCTTTAAAACACTGTTCACCCTCTAGAGGCCACAGTTTTGCTCCAATCTTTATGAAACTACACCAAAACGTTTGTCTTGATAATATCTTGGCCAAGTTGAATATGGGTCATGGCGGATCAAAAACTAGGTCAATAGGTCTGATTTGTTCAAAACCTTGTACACCCTCTAGAGGCCACAGCTTTGTCTCAATCTTTATTTTTTTACTAGAATGTTTGTCTTGGTGATATCTCGGTCAAGGTAGAACTTGGGTTATGTTGGATCAAAAATTAGGTCACTAGGTCATATTGTGTTAAAAACCTTGTTCACCTTCTAGAGGCCATAATTTTGCTTTAATCCTCATAGAACTTTACCAGGAAGTTTGTTTTGATGACATATTGGTCAGCTTGAATATAGGTCATGTTGGGTCAAAAAGTAGGTCACCAGGTCAGATTAGTTTAAAACCTTGTTCACCTCTAGAGGCCTTAGTTTTGTTTCAATCTTGATAATGTTTTACCAGAATGTTTTTGTTGATGATCTCGGTCAAATTTGAATGTGATCATGTTGGGTAGAAACTAGGTCGAATTTCTTTAAATCCTTGTTATTCCTCTCGAGGCCTCAGATTTACTTTAATCCTCACGAAACTTCACCAGAATGTTTGACTTGATGATATCTCCATTATGTTCGAATATGCGTCACGTCGGATCGAAAACTAGGTCACTGTATCAAATTTCTTTAAAATCTTATATACCCTTTAGTTGAAGTAATCACCATTAATCTTGCTGAAACTAATTGTTTTGACAATTTCTAGCTCAATTTTGAAATTGGGTCACGGGGTCAAAAACTAGGTTACCAGGTTACATCAAAAGACAACATTGTTAACACTCTTGATGTCATATTTTGAAGTAATTATCATGAATCTTGCTCAAAATGTTTGTCTTGATGATTTCTAGGTCAAGTTTGAAACTGGGTCACTTGGGATCAAAACTAGGTCACCAGTTTAAATCAAAGGAAAACCTTGTTAACACTCTAGAAGTCACATTTGTGAAGTAATCGTCATGAATTTTGCTAGAATGTCTTGATAATTTGGTCAGGTTCGAAACTGGGTCACTTGGGGGTCAAAAACTAGGTCATCAGACCGAACCAAAGGAAAATCTTGTTAATATGCTAGATGTCATACTTTAAAGTAATTACCGTGAATCTTGCTCTAAATGTTTGTTTCATTGAATTCTAGGACAGGTTCACAATTGAGTCACTTGAAGTCAAAAGCTAGGTCACCAGGCCGAATCAAAGGAAAATTTTGTTAACACTCTAGAGATCATATGTTTGAAGTAATCACCATGAATCTTGCTCAAAATGTTTCTTAATGATTTCTAGGACAGGTTCAAAACCGGGTCACTTAGGGCCAAAACCTAGGTCACCAGGCCAAATCAAAGACAACCTTGTTAATACTATAGAAATCACAGTTATTTTAGTAATCATCAATAATCTTGCTCAAAATGTATGTCTTAATGATTTCTAGGTCAAGTTTAAAGACTGGACACTGGGTTAAAACCTAGGTCACCAGGTCAAATCAAAGGAAAACATTGTTAACACTCTAGAGACCAAATGTTTGAAGTAATCATTATGCATCTTCCTCTTAATATTCGTTGCTGACTTCTAGGTAAAGTTTGAAACTGGGCCACTATGACCTATATTTCACGGTCCGGTGACTTTATTTAGTTTTCCGTTTAGGTCAGTTTCTCAGTAACCATTTGTCCTACAGCATTGATACTTTGCACTTGCATACATCTCAGCATGATATCTTGAATGCAGTCATCCATATTTGATCTTGACTTATATTTCACGGTCCACTGATTTTGCTAAGTTTTTGCATTTAGGTCTGTGTCTCAGTAACTATTGGTCTTACAGCCACTTGACACATGCATACATTGTAACATGACCTTGAGTGCAGTCATCCATATTTGACGACATACATTCCATGCTCCATTAGGCATGCTTCATTGTCTTAATTAATAATGTAATCATCATGAACCGCGGTCAGAATGTTTGTCTTGGTCATTTCTAAGTTATGTTCTCTAAGTGCTATGATACTCAGGTGAGCGTTACAGGCCACGATGGCGCTCTTGTTGTGAAGGTAGTCTTTCCCACTCATGTCTAAGGATTATTGTGATGTTTTAAAGAGTCATTGGTGAATGATCACGCTGTGAGATACGTCTTTATACATGTTATACTGGATTTAAGTCAGGAGAATGTGCCGGTCTGTCCATTACTCAATAGTCTCACGGTTAGGGTAAATCATGCACACGTTCGCAGAATGGGGGCACACATTATCCTGCATCAGAATGAAAGTCAACGATTGCCACATCAAAAGGTCCCGCAATAGGATCTAGGATTTCATCTCGATACCGTAATGAATTCAGTGTACCTCCGTTTATCACATACACTTCCGATCGGCCCTCATATCTGTCTGTTTCCACAATGTTGCAGTTCTCGTATCGTTCTCCAAGTCGTCTCTAGACTCGGACACATCTATCATAAGAACACGTCAATCACAAGCACTCGGGTGTAATCTGCTTTCATCTGTGAACAGAACTGTTCGCCAGTCTTGCAATCACCAGTTTTGATGCTCTTTGGCAAACTCATATCACCGTGCACGGTACAGTCGACTCTCGTTATCTCGAATTCCAAGGGACTCTCTGAAATACTTCGAGATATCCGTACCTTGAGATATCAAATTTGCAGAGTTGAGAAAAAACTAATTCGATTAACCACATTTAACAAATATATATGTAATTGGACTTTTTGGGCAATTTCTCCTGTTTTCCACAATATTTTTTATATGTTGTTAGATTTTCATGTTTAGTCAGGGACCAGATTTTCACTTCGAGATAAGCGGTAATTCGAGGTAAGCGAGGTCGAAATAGCGAGAGTCAATTGCCTGGTGAGAATAGGCACTCTTGCTGGACATCTGGCGCTCAGTTTACCTTAATGTAACCTGTTACGTATTGCTTGTTCGGATGTCGGTTGATCAATTACATGCTGGAACTCGATTTGTAACCTTCAGGCCGTGTACTGCCGAATTCGTAGCGCTATATCGATCTTACCTTTGCGACGTAATGCAGTGTCGGCCTTGTCCTTCGCGTCTGGTAAACTCGCCAGTCCCCTGGTATCGTCTTTCTGTTTGTAATGTCAGTTGTAATTTTTTTTTGTTACAGCTGCTTTTACATGTTAGCTTTATACTCTTATTATGTCGGAAAATAGCTGTAAGCTAATGTTCACTGTTATATTGAAACCGACGCAAAATAAAATGTCTTGTATCAAGTAGGCGAGTAGCTAAATTTAGAATAGCAAACATAAAAAGGTTTGAATGGACCACTTAAACTATATACAAGTAGTTAATCAGAAATATGTTGATGGATATCTTTAATCTATTAGATTAGATTAGATTATATTAAAGATATGCATCAACATATTTTCGATTAACTGCTTGTATATAGTTTAAGTGGTCCATGCAAGCCTTTTCATGTTTGCTAAATGCTAAATTTAGCCACTCGCCCACTTAACACAAGCCATTTCATTACACCTTACACTCCTCTGTTGTCTCAACTGCGACTACACTAGCTGGTAGAATATTCAACTACGGTATAGTACTGGGAAAGAATGAATTCTGGGGGATATCACTATAGGACATATACCGTGTGTACTGTAAGTTTTCGGATGTCGTCGTTTGCTTCAACCCAAGGGTTTCGGTTAAATATTTAGAATTATCAATGGAAACCGCACCGGTATGAATCTTATGGAAGAGGGACAGAGAGGCCCGATCCCCACTGGCTTTCGGCATTGGCCATTGCAGCTCATGTAGAGCATTTCTCCAACAGTGTTAATGGTTCGCCTATGTCTGTAAGTCTTTCGAGTCATCTAACACCCTCGATATTAGATAAGATTGTGCTAATTACCATTTAAATTTATATCAATGACTACCTGAATACCTATCTCATTCTTTCACTATGGTTATATGCACCAAATTTAAGAACGTCTGTGTCAGCCCGTTTACTTTAAGTTCCTACCTGTGAACGATTGCCACAGAAGTCCTTAAAATCGGTAGAATTAAAGATATGTCGACTCCAGCTTGAAACATAAGTTTGTCAGTGCAACTTAATCGGCAGACTGCATGCCTAGTTATCAACCTAATCACTGCTGATGGCTGTGGTTTGCTCTTTAATTGCACGGCGGTGGATTTTGCTTCAGACTCAGTGACGGCCTTCTCATAAAGCTTTAACAACTAAATTGGGGATTGGTGATTTATCTTTGGCTTTGCCCGCCTTGGTTCAACTATTGGTTTTCTTTAACTCTGGCTCGCAGTGGGTGTAGAATTAGCCGAGAGTACTCGTATTTATTTATCATAGTGGACGGTTTCTATTTTTCGAGTAGTGAGTTTCGAGTAAAAAAGTGAGTTTCGAGTTAAAAAAAAAAACATTCATAGTGACAGATATGATTTTTATGTCTTCGTCATAATTCATCGACTGAGTTGGGTGCCATTATGCGAACCGAAGTTTAATGCATTTCTGTATAAAGAGTAGCATCGAGACACAGAGGGGAAGTGAGTCTACTGTAAAAGTGCTTTAAACCCTCCACTCCCCCAGTAGTTTCCAGTAGTTTATACTTCTGTCCGTTCTCAGGCGGTGGTCCCGAGGTAGCTCTTACTTTGTATAGCTTTCTAGTTAATTCTACAAGGCGACTTTTATTAAGTCTTGCCTTGCGTTTTGTCTTAATATTTTTTAATCCTTTTAGCATTGCGATTACCTCGCTCGGGTAAGAGAGAGAGATGGTCTGTGTGCTTTTCGTAAGCTTGTTTGCTTTGCGCATGTTGGTTTGTGTCTCTTTCCTTTTCCTTTTGATGTCAGGGATTCGCTGTGACTTGTGATTGTGGCATTCCCTGGAATTTTCTTTTTGCCATTTTGGTGATACGCTGACAATTTCAACATTTTATAGCTCTTCCAGGCTGAGTCGTTTATGGAGAAAATAATAGTATGGAGATAATCAGGAAAGCCTACAATCATGGACACATTGCTTCCAAGGCATCGGATAATGGTTTAACCTTCACCACCCTTTGGGCTAATTCAGCAGGTGACAATTCCAATGTGTTATTTTATTGTTCCCAGAAAACGAAATTTGACATTTCATGCAAATTGTCTCCATTGAAGATAATTTGCACGCCAAATTTTGCTTTCTGTTGAAAATAAGAAAAGTATTTCAGAATGTCGTCTGCTAAAAGTGCTACCTAGAGTGCTAAGCGTTAATTGCACGCAATGACCGCTCCAAAAGGACAAACAAACAGACACACGAAGAGAAACTACATCAGTGAAATACTTCTGTTGTCTTTCTTGGAACGGTCAAAACCATTCCATCTCAACTCCTTGGGCAAGTCCATTTGTCATTGAATGGGTTTCATAGCATGTTTTATACAAATTCCTGTATTTAATGCAAACAGTTGGGATCCTGATCAGACGCCGCGTTCTGCAGATCTAGGTCTGCACTGTTTGCCAATGTCTCTTTTATGGGACGCTTGGCATGAATGTTTTAAACCAGGACGTCCAATCACGCCCTTAATCCTGATATAGTTCCGGTTTACTCGGGGACTCCCTATCTCAAGCGAGGATCAATACAGAAATTTTTTCAAAGGGTTAACATGACAAATCTAGACTGCTTACTCATGTTAAAATATACATGGCAAAACAATTTAGGCATATTTGGGTTTGACTAAAAATAACAGAAAAGGACATGTGACATATGTTGAAAGTCTTATTCTGTTTTCTAAGTCAAATAACAAAGTTATTTTCAGTTGTTTGCATCTGTATCTGATATCGTGATCACAAGAACATTCATAAAAGACCACTGGGATACTTTTGAAACAGTCACGCTTCAGGAACCTGTCTTCAATGGCGTGTATGTCCACCTGTAGCACTGATACAGGCAGTACAGTGTCTCCGCATACTCCAAATTAAGTGCTGTAAATGAGGTATTCTCTGTCTTTCTTCCTGTAATACCGCACTTAATGCTGGCAATTTCCTTGGCTGTGACACTCTGTCCAACACGCTGACCAAGAATGTCCCATGCAGGGCCACGTCAGGCGATCAAGGATTAGCACTGATCAAAATCTGTACTCGGCGCATTTTGAATAACCAAGGATGCAAAGTTTCATCATGCGGAAACGCAGAATGATTAGATTTCTTCGGTGCGACGAGGCCCTATTGACCGAACCGACCTAGTCTGGTCCAGAACGCTTGATACTTCAACAGGTTTCCTTTCCTTCTAGAATCCATTTAACACCTTATGAGAGAAGAGTTTTCCAATATTTCAAAATATAAATGTGTAATGAATAAACTCTGACCTTGCTGAAGATATTTCATAAGTCAATCTAGGAACACCATTTCGATCAAACAGTAAATCTGCTATACCCAGTGCTGAAAATCTTACCCAGAGTGCTAAGCGTTAAACATGATGGGATCTTCAGATAGTTACATCAGATTGACTTCCATTTTAAAATGGATTCTTGAGACAACTGATGCAAACTGCGGGACCTGGATTGGACCTTTCCCAATGGCAGGCGGGGTGTCCACTTTTTGGGATCTGGTCTATCGTTTAGTTCTACGCTATTTACATGTATGTATATTGATTAGTCCCAAAGTATGAACTCTTTCACATAGGTGATAATAAAAGGCTTTTGCAAACAGCGAGGATCCAAATGAGACGGATCATAATGAGCCATCTCATCCGGATCTACGCTGTTTGACATCCATTTTTTTTTAGTTTTACATATAAACTTCTTTCTAACCGATAGTTTGTTTAACAAACCAGACAGCAAATGAAGTCCGAAATTTGGCACAGAGGGAGTTAAGTGAATTTTCAATATATATTTTCGAACAAGTCTTTGCAAACTTTGCAGTCCCGAACAGGACTATTTCTTTTGGAACAGATTGGCTTGGGACTGCACTTTTTGCAAATCAGCGTCATTTAACTGTGCACATCATTTGGTCATTTTATCCCGTCGTTTTGACCATGTAACCATAACTGTCAAGATATAATCTTGTGCAATCGTATGTAACCTTTGCAGACCCAGATAGGACTGCTCCAATCGAGGTTTTGTATTCATTGCGACCTGCATACTGAAAATGTTTGGAATAAAACCAGTGATAACCCGGACTCGTCGTTATTTGCTATTGGATGACTGTTCCCAAAGGCTCGGTACGACTATATGTAACGTTTAGTTCATCTTTCGTCTTGAAAAATCTTTTGAACTTCTATGTTTAATTTCATTGTCATGTGAGCTGTAGTGTGTGTATATTACAATGTAGGGACAGGGCCGTAACTAGTGTTGTCCGACCCCTTTGCATCATTTTTATGCAATAAAATATTATTAAACTATACCCAGTGCTCTCTTCCAAGATTCAGTCGCAAAGCGTTCTTAGTTCTAGTGAAGAACGTTTTTAATGCACCTTATCATATGAACCGCAATATAAAAAAGATGCACGATTAACACGTGCACACTACGGAGACTCAAGTCCGCCAAATCAGTGACAGTCATATAAATTTTCAAAAAGTCCCTGAATGGTCTCACTGATCACAAAGGATAAGAAAATATAAACTACACTACAGTAAAGTACAGGGAGACGTTTTACAGCCGCCACATGACACTAACACCAGATGTAGTAAATATAAATAGATTCTAAAAGGAACGACTCTTGAGAGCAAAACAGTCACAAAACTGAAAATAGCTGAAGAGTAAAGTTTTCTGGGCTAGACTAGCGGATGAAACTAACGTCCCTTGCTGAAAAACGTACACTTTTTACGTACGAGTAATATTTAATACTGCAGGGTTTTTGTGCCCCATTTCCCGGACAATATGCATATATATATATAATCATGAACTTTTTAAACAGCTTTTCTGCTAATCTAGGTTGACAATTCTCAACAAATGTCGCGTGGATCGTTTCTTCGAAGCAAGGTTGAAAGTTTATTCAAATGGTCACAGTTCATTGACCAAAAGGGCCGCCATGCAGATGTATGGTGAGAACTGTAATAAATTTTCTTCTCCAGGACCAAGAGAGTTTTGAGGTTGAATCTTGACATAGGACTATGAAGATATGAGATCTACCACTTTGGTTTAAATAATAATCCTTAATTTGACACTTATCCTTTTCTACCTCAAGGTTCGCTTTCCTTGCCTTTGTATTTCTTCGAAGAAAATGTTTGAAATTCGCTTTCTTATAATGTATCTAAGATTAACAGAGGAAACTGAAAACATGTGATAGCAGCAGCAAATCTCTTCCGGTATGATCAAAGTTTTATTACATATAGGTTGTCTGCTCCGGAACATTTGTTTTTAATTTGCTGAATGACTGGACGGATTTAAATGAGATTCGACAGAGATTGTGGCTATTCCTGGACAACGTTTATACTATTGTTATCTTATTGCACTAAAATAACCAAGCGGCAAACAATTCTGACCTACTGTCCTTTCGACATCTCTCGGAAAGACGCTTTTTGCTTGGCGTTTTCTCTTAAATGAAAATATTTTGTTCTGATAGACCATATCTTATCAGAAACCATTTATCTTTTCTGTTTCTGTGTTTTATTCTCAAATATGTACCCTAAAATTAAATTTATCGCCAAAAATTGATCTGACCAATACAATTTCTATAGTAAGATGATTTTTTGGAATTTTTGTCTAAGAAAATATTTTTTACTTTTCTTTGCTGAATTTCAATTATTGATATTTCACAACAATATTGTGAAAAATTCAGAAAAATCGAACAAGCAGAATTTGTAGATAATCTACCTCCAAGTTACCTACCCTACAAATTTCTGCATAATTTGCATTCATTTTTACTATGGGAAAAAGTGAAAATATTTTGACTATTTTAAAACCATTGACTAGAATAAAACTTTTTGTGCATAGGTAGTTACGACAAATGGTTTTGCATCAAATCATGACAAAAGTTTGCCAATTTACTTCTTCTGTGTAAAGCACCAAGCAAAAAACGACTTTCTGAAAGATGTCGAAAGCACAGTAGGTGGTATGGCTCCATCCGAGTGGCAATGTACATGTCCAAACAAAAAAAAAGTTTGAATTTACGTTGATCTGCGCAAGGTGCAAGTTCTTTCCTTTACCAACATATATTGTCAGGCCAGGGATCGTATAGATATTATGTGTGTCAAAACATTATAAACAAGAGCTTGATCTTTAAAGATTGCTTGACTAGGTAGTGAATAAAGCTTATCATTGAGCATCAGAATTCATCACACTAGGAAAAATAAAGTTCTGCACTGGAGCTATAAATATTTTGTAAATTTGAATGCAGTCGAACCTCAATGGCTCGAACAGCCTTGGGACCATGAAAATTAGTTCGAGATATGGGTTGTTCGACCCACTGAGGGTTAATCATAGCGCCAGGTCAGAAAGCAAATGATGATAATTTAGGGAACCTTTTAGATTTTCTACACAATAATTGTATGTTATGTGTACTCATTAGAATCGCCTCGATGAGGCGATTCTAATGAGTACGCATGACATACAATTTCGTGATAAAATAAGAATATTTCACTTAGTGTTTGTTTTCGAGCTATCGGAAGGATTTCAAAGGGACTCAAAAACGAATTCGAATTAACCATAGTAAACGAGCCATCGGTGTTCGAGCTATTGAGGTTCGACTGAATGATGCTGCTAGGAGGCTTGAAATAAGTTGCAGGTTTTTTATTAGCCCTAATGAACGGATTCCTGAAAATCGAGTTTCTGTTTGCTGGCTGATTCTGTATTTCTATAGGAACTCCTTTCAAATTTTATAAAATCTATAATAGTTGTCCTTGGATACACCGAAAACATAAAAGAAGGACAATCGAAGTTTTGGTTTCATTTATAGTCTTCATATGGCAGCAATGTACAGTAGAACTTCAATGGCTCGAACCCCGATGGCTCGTTTACCATGGATGAGTCGAACACGTTCTTGAGTCCGCAGGGATTTCCTCCAAATATGATATACGGATAATTTAGGGAGCTTTTCTTTTATCTTGTAAATGTATGCTGTGTGTACTCATTAGAATCGCCTCTATGAGGCGATTCTAATGAGTACACACAACATACATTTAAAATATAGAACACCGAAAAGATAGCCCACAATTATCTCCATTGTGCTTCCTGGTGTGGCACTAATAGTAACCCTCCGAGGCTCGAACTACCGCTGTCTCGAACACATTTTCATGGTCCCAAAGGGGTTCGAGCCATCGAAGTTCGACTGTAGTTTGCAGTCCTGCATAGGACCCCTACGACCGACATACGCAGAACCCTGTTTCCAAAAGTCGCCATGGCATCAATGAACCCGAGGAATATATATATATATTGTGTTAAAGTACGGGAAAACTTTTAACACCAATCACACGGTAATAACACCAGCTGCAGTGAAACATATAAGTGAAAATACCCAGGAAATACCACAATGACAACGCACAGCCTTTTGGAACCACAAAAAGGAGAGCTGGGGTAAAATAGATAAAATAAACGCCAAACATAAAACTACGAGTACAGGCGCACAAACAAAGACGAAGTGCAAGTGAGGAACCACCTTGGAACGGAAAAAAAAGGTAAGAGAAAAGTCCAGGGAGTGCCACAATCACAATCCGCAGCCCTTCCCAGACACCAAGAGGAAGAGGAAACCGACAAATCCAAACAAGCACAAATCGAACAAACGTACGAAAGCACTAAGATTAGCTCTCTCTTCCCCAAGCGAGGTAATCGCAATGCTAAAAGGATTGAAAAACACAAGAACAAAATGACACAAGGTAAGACATAAAACAAATAGCCTCGTAGAATAAACCACAAAGCAACAAAGAGTAAGATTAACACCGGGACCACCGCCTTATACGGTCAGTAGAGTAAACCACCGGGGGGTTAAAGCACTTTTACAGCTAACCAACTTCACCCTGGGTCCCGATGCTACTCTTAATACAGAAATATATAAAAATTCGGTTCGCATAAAGGTTCCCAACTCAGTCAATGCATCGATGCGAAAACATAAAAATCAAATTAATCACTATAATAAACAAAGATGAGTACTCATGGCTAATTCTACTGTATGCCAGAGTAAATGAAAACCAATAGTTGAACCACGGCGAGCCCAGCCAAAGACATATCGTCAAGCCCCAACAGGACGCCAAATACAATTCATCTCATAAATTATAAATAACTATCATCAGTATAGAAGACTTGCAGAACCAGCAGTGAAAATATATAGTATAGAAAAATATATAGTATAGAAAAAGTATAGAGAAAAAGGTATCGAGAAAATATAGTCTAGAAAATATAGTACAGACAAATGAAGTTTTACATGAGAAAAGGATTTTCCTTTGGCATCAGACTTGATACCTTGGGGCACATATAGCCAGGAACTGGGCAATATTGATCGCGAATATATATATCATCATTAAATGAGGCTTTTCCGCGAGTCAAAGTAGTGTAGTTTAAGCCCCACTCCTCCTTTCCATCACCTAACACACACGCACGGTAATGTTCCTACTGACCGTTCCAAGGCGGTCTCTCTGTTGCATTTCCTCTTTGTTGGTGCGTATGTGATTTAAAATGTGGCGGTTTTTTTTTTTTTTTTTTTTTTTTTTTCGTATTTGATCCTCATTTCTTCTTCTTTGGATGCCTCGAGAAAGTTGTGCTTCATGATTGTGGCATTTTTTTGGTAATTCCAACACATTTGTAATTTTGAGCTGCATCCGCATTAAGGAAGCAATTTTGAACTGCATCATCATTAAGGAGGCAGAAACCCATTCCCTCTCTTCACCCCAATAATTGGTTTAGTTGACTGTTCCAAGGCGGTTCCTCTGTTGCCGTACTTCTTTGTTTGTCGGTTATTGCAGCCGTGCCGTTGTGTGTGTTCATTGTTTAGTCCTACGTCTCTTTTTGTGGTGCCTCGTGAAGGTTGTGCATCGCAACTGTCTCCTTTGCTTGGTAACTTCATTTATATATATATATATATATATATATATATATATATATATATATATATATATATATATATATATATATATATATATATATATTTTTTTTTTTTTTTTTTTTTTTTTTTTTTTTTTTTTTTTCAAACTGAAGCTAAGTTCAGGCTTGACAAGAATATTTTGTGTTTGGTTTGGTATACGTTTATCATAATAAGAAAGCCAAGTCAAGTGGATCATATCTGCTATAGCAGGCTAACTTTTCTTTTTAGGCCGCCATAAAGAGGCAGAACAGCTAGTTTAAGGTGATAGTTTTGGGCCATAAGAAAGAAATCTGTTCTCCTGTCCACAACTTTATAAACAAACCAAACTGTTTTGAGAATCTTACTTCAGCTACTGATATCCAGTGATTCTTCACTGTTCTCCTCACTTTTGAAAAATATTCATTTCAGCATAACTGAGGTTTTGGGATGAAACCGTGTTTTTAAAACACTCAAACACTTAAAGAAAAGAAAATATTTTACTTGAAAAATATTTTGACATATATGTTCTCTGGTACCATGAAATACGTGTAGTATGGTTTATATTATATGAAAACAGGTCTCCAAAGCTTATTTGACAAGATATATGACAAGGCTATTGCCTAATCCAGGCTAATGCAGCAGACGACAACTTAATGATTTTGTCTAAGGAGACAATTTGCATGACATGTCAGGTCCTATTTCTTGGGGGGGGGGGGGGGGGGGGAACAAACAAAAAAACATCAAAATGTTGTTTGCTGAATGTTTTACCCAGAATGCCTAGCTTTAAGGAGGATTTGGTGAAAATTCTTCTTTATGTTTTTTTTTTCTCATTTCTCCATAAAACATATGTTGTGGATACTTGGGTACTCATGCGAAGCGCACTGGAGAATATTAACCCAGAATTGTCACCAAATACCCCTCCTTAACAATTCCTCTTGAATAAGTTCCTAAATACTTTAAGCCACCTTGGTACAGCATCCACACACTCAATAGCGAATGATTCTCTGCACACAGCAGATAATCAGTCTCCGCACATTTGGTTGAGTATCAATCTCTAGACACGTGGTAGAGAATTAACCTCAGGACACTCAGTAGCGAAGAATACTCTGCACACAGCAGAGAATTAGTCTCCGCACACTTGGTAGAGAATTATTCTCCAGACACGTGGTAGAGAATAAATCTCAAGACACCTGGTGGAGCATCAATCTTCTAATAATTGGTATAGAATCATTCTCTGCACACTTGGTAGAGAATCAGTCATCGGATACACAGTAGAGTATCATTCTCCACACACTTAATAGATATTCAAACATCAGACACACCGTAGCATATGATTATCCGCATACTTCGTAGAAAATCATTCTCCTCATACTTAGCAGAGTATCAAACATCGGGTACGCAATAGAGTATCATTCTCTGCACGCTTGATAGCGAATCATTCTCCTAACACTTGGTAAAGACTTAATCGCCGCACACTTGGCACGAGCGTAGAGTAGCAATCATCGGACACACAACAGAGTATCATTGTCTGTTTACTTAGTAGAGAATCATTCTCAGCACTATCAACAGAGAATCATTCTCCGAATATTTAGACGAGAATCATTCTCCTCACACTTGGCAGAGTATCAATCATCGGGCACACAGTAATCATTCTCCACATACTTAGAGAATCATTCTCCTGATACTTAGTAGATTATCAATCTCCACAAACTTGGTAGAGAATCATTCTCCACGCACTTGGCAGACTATCAATCTCTGGACACTCGGTAGAGTATCAATCCCCGCACACTTAGTAGAGAATCAATATCGGACACAGAGAACAGTATCGTTCTCAGCATACATGGTAGAGAATCAGTCTCCACACACTTGGTAGAGAATCGTTCTCCGCTTACTTGGTAGAGAATCGTTCTCTGCACACTTTGTAGAGAATCAATCACCAGAGACACAGTACAGTGTCATTCTCCACATACTTGGTAAAGAACATTCTCCGCATACTTGGCAGAGAATCATTCTCCACACACTTGGACGCACAGTACAGTATCATTTTCTGAATACTTGGTGGAGAATCATTCTTCGCATACTTGGTAGAGAATCATTCTCCGCGCACTTTGGTAGAGAATCATTATTCGCACAACTGGTAGAGAATAATTCATCATACACACGGTACAGTACCATTCTCCGCATACTTGGTAGAGAATGTTTCTCCGCCACTTGGTTGAGAATCATTCTCAGCATACCTGGTAGAATATCATTCCCTGCACTTTGGGATGAGAATCAATCATCAGTACAGTATCATTCTCCACATCTTTGGTACAGAATGTATCTTCCACACACGTAATAGAGATTAATTTTACGCATACTTGGTAGACAATCATTCTCCGATTACATGGTAGAGAATTATTCTCCAGACATTTGGTAGCTAATTAATCATCGGACACACAGTACAGTATCATTCTCCTCAGATTAGGTTGAGCATGTTATCCGCACACTTGGTAGAGAATCATTCTCCATATGCTTGGTAGAGAACAATCTCCGCTTACTTTATAGTGAATCATTCCCCGCATACATTGTCCGCATACTTGGTCTTTATATTCTTGGCAAAGAAGCATTCGCCGCATACTTGGTGGAGAATCATTCTCCGCAGACTTGGTAGAGAACCAATCATCAGACACACGGTACAGCATCATCGTCCGCAATCATCAGACACGCTGTACAGTATCATTGTCCGCATGTTTGATATAGAACATTCTCCGCACATTTGGTAGAGAATCATTTTCCACGTACTTGGTAGAGCATCATTCTCCCCATACTTGGTAGAGAACTTTCTCCACAGACTTGGTAGATAACCGTTATCCGCATACTTGGTAGAGAATCGTTATCAGTATACTTGGTAGAGAATAATTCTCCGTGTATTTGGTAGAAAATCAATCATCGGACACACAGTATAGCATTGTTCTCCGCGTACTTGGTAGAAAATCATTCTCCGTATACTTGGTAGAGAATCATTCTCCGCACACTTGGTAGAGAAACAATATCTGCACACTTGGTAGAAAATAAGGACAAATAGTGCAGTATCATTCTCCGTATACTTTGTAGAAAATCATTCTCCGCCCACTTAGTAGAGTATCAATTTCGTGACTTTTTTATATTGCAGAAAGATCAACAATAATAGTAATAATAATAGTAATAGTAATGGCTTTATTTCAAGAGGATTACATAGTTAGTGTAAGATACTTATCTAACATATGGTATTCCATAAAACGTATAAAGTACAAGGCATTATCAACATATGTACACAAACATAAAACATCACAGAAGTATAAGGATACTAAAATTATAACATATGAAGTTTCCGCGATAAATCTTTGCTAACAAAAGATATTAATAAAATGATTTAAAATGTTCAAATGTTTATAACTCTAAAATGTTGTATCAGGTTTTAAGAACAAAATCAATTGTATAAAATAAAGTTTGATATCCTACTGTCGCATAAAGTCGTATATAAAATCAAAATACAAGGTTAAGAACTTCTGTTTAGGTAGAAGCCTGATGACATAAGATTGCAACAATTAAGATGATGGAGAATGGCTGGGGAATATTGGAAGCGTTTGTCAGCAAACTGTCTGACATTGGAGAGGTCTGGCTTAGGTTTTGCTGGCACCCGTCTCCAGTTTATCAAACTATTATGCCGACCAACAATACATGATCGAGTTGGTAGTTTTTATGATTTTTACCTAGATAAAGTTATTTGGTTTCTCAGATGAGTGTAACATAATGTAAAAGATGGTCTCTTAAACAAGTATAACATGATGTAAAAGATGCAACTGATGTAACCGAGCCACATTGTAGTGAGACAAAACAGCGAGTATACGTCTGTACCGAGAAATCACTCGTGAACTAAACTTGGATACAAGGAATATATGGTGGAAATCAATGTCCAAACAACATGTCTAGTCACTTTGCTTGTATAAACGCGGTGCAAACACGGCAAAGATGCTACTGCTAACTAAATCATAGTTTAGCAAATGATCACAATAATCAAATCATGCGATGAATTTAATAATGTCTTTGTCTGTTCATATAAATCACTGTTAAAAAGATAAACTGCACCTGGTCAGCAAGATTAGTTGATTAAAAAAAAGAAATTACCTAGTATGCAAGAGGCTAGTAAGAATGTTTTCACTGACGTTTTAAAGGATGCAAAGTTGTTGGACATTCTAAAAGACAAAGGGAGAGAGTTCCGAAGTTGGGCAGCCGATACTGAAAATGAGATTTCATACATAGACGTTCGGAAACTTGGTATATGTAATAACTGATTATTAGCCGAGAGTAAATTTCTACTGTCCGTCTGATGATTGTGTGTGTGTGTGTGTGTGTGTGTGTGTGTGTGTGTGTGTGTGTGTGTGTGTGTGTGTGTGTGAAAAGGTCAGTTATATATTCAGGTGCTTTGCCATGCTGTGTTAAGCTTTGTAGTCCATTACACGTATTGTACTGGACTCTCTTAGGAAAAGATAACCATTTCAGTAGGATAAACATAACTTATGAACGAGTCAACATATCTGCCATAAGAATAATTATTTTGTAGCTTTAGCAATCGTTGTAAGTTTGCTGCTGTACACCAGTTCCGGATTATACACCCGTAAGAAGAAGTACGAATTGTAATACTGGTTAATGCTTGTTTAACCTCTATATTTAGAGTTGTTTTAGTAATGATATCCTGCGTGTGATATTAAGACATACAATATCGATTTGATCATTCCAATTTAGTGTGCTATCGATTATTATTCCTGAGAGGTGTTGTTTTTCCACACTCTGAATTCTCATCTTCTTAGTAAATTTGCATGGATCAGTTTAAAACAAATTCCTATGGGTCCTAGTAGCATATTACATGTTTTTGTATTGTTACATAGTCACCAGCATCAATAACTATTTGTTGCGGTCTGTAGTTGAGTGTTTACTACTCGTACATTGATCTCTTTATGTGATGTATAAATTTTGGTGTCTTCCGTGTAAATTTCTATTTCAGAGTCTTCTGTAAATAGAGATAAGCTTTTATGAAACGATGAAATATACAAGACCAAAGGCTGAGCCTTGAGGGACTCCAAATTTCACTGTTTAGCTTATTGAGATGTCATCGATGCACTAATTTATATTTGTCAAATAAGATCTGGCCCAGTATATGAGGTGGCGTTAAATTTATAATTTGAGAGTTTAATTGGTTACTCGTATCAGCAGCTCATGATAAACTACACGTCAAAAGACCTTTCAAGGTCAAAACATATTCCTCCGACGATTTCACCTTTATCTATGCTAGCAGCCACTTATAGATTTATGAAAGACGTGTTGCAAGAATATCATTTTCGAAATCCGGACTGAGCTTTATGTAAAACATAATACTTATTTAAAAATGCAAATAGATGTTTCGTTGTGTGTTTTTAGATTATCTTAGAGAGAATTGATAAAATGGAGACGGGTCTGAAGTTATTGGTCCTGATTTGTGAATTGGGCACAGTTTCGCTCTTTTAAGGATGTCTGGAAATTGACCGGACTAGAGACTTGGATTTATCATATACAATAAAGGCGCAATTTCATCGGCTGCCAACTTTAGAACACGAGGGCAGATATCATCTAGACCAGTTGCTTTAATAGCATTCAAAGATTATATAGTGTTAATTAGTGTCATCTTTGGGATATTAAAGTATATAATTTGAGGAATGCGGACGTCTATATAGCTCTTTAGTTTACAAGAATCGTATTTGTTATCAAAGTTAGTGCTTTTTCATCTTTGAATATTTGTGCTGATATTTTCGAAAAAGGGTGTTTTGTTTATTTATGATCACAGACGGGGTGTTGAAGGTTTAATTTCCAGTTGTAAGTCATCATATACCACTGCTGTTGACCTAGAATCTCCTATATCTGCGACAATACTGTATGGTCTAAACTCATCTTGCACCGCAGGCAACGGAGTTTCGTAGGTAAGGTTAGCATCGATATTATGTCTGTAATACAGAAAGCACAATTTGTATCATTAAGGGGGATATGATACGTGTTCCGGAGACATAACTCCATCAAACTGTTTCTCTCTCTCTCTTCTAAAAGTGGAAGTACTATAAATGGAAAGATGTTTTCAATCTAGAAGCAAATTAGGCCAATTTAGAGTGAGCCTCAATTCAAAGCGGGATGGTGTGGAGGTAATACACTGGAGGTCACAAGCATTACTATGGGGTGAAATTGACCAAGTGTAATATCAGTGCCATTCACGTAGTTATGACTATGAATGGACGTTTACTTACCTGCCATAACAATAATCTGTTTAAGAAGGACTTCAAATGCTGGTGTTATGCTTTCCAATTAAATAAACAAAAACAATATAAATGAAGTTACCCAAGAAAGGAAAGGTTGCAATCTCGATGCAAAGCCTTCTCGATACAGCGCGAAAAGAAGAGATGAAGAACAAACAATGACCAAACAAATCGACGCATTTGCAATAACCGATTTAAGCTCAAAGAAGAACTGCAAAAGAAAAACTGCATTGGAAATTTCAAACCAAAAAATACATTTGGGGTAGACACAGTCAGAATGATGGATAACCTTCAGTATTGCTAACTATAACGTTGGTTTGAAAACATTTCTGCACGAAGGTCTGAGTATTTGAGTGACTTTGTATACAAATCCCGAATGAATGTTAGTAAAAGTGGCATTTCGGAATAATTAAAATTATTGTGATTCACTATAAAAGGATACGTTATAACATGACTGTTCTGCGGCAAACGAACGTAAGAGAAAAGTCCAGGGAGTGCAAACTGCGTACATAGTTATTAACGAAATTAAGTTTGATTACTTTGCTTTCATCTTTATGACCTCAGCTTATCAACGGCACGTTTCTTAAATTGTTTCGGAAGGTAGCTGCCTGATGATCGTTTCCTTTAGTCTGGTCCTAGTTATGCTTTTCTTGTGCACTGGCTAAGGTAAGAGGACCTATGAGGACGAACTGGGCAACTTGGAGCAGCGTCCGAAATAAGGGCGATATTTCCAGTAGCTTTTGTTTCCTGACATTTCCTAAGCGGTTCTTCTTTTGCAGCTCTTCTTTGTTTGTATATCGGATTAATGCAAATATGCCGCTTTGTTTTGGCATTTGTTTTTTCCTGATCGCTTCTTTAGGTGCAGAGAGAAAGTTGTTCTTTTTTGATAGTGGGCAACCTTTGTCTTCTTTTACTTCATTGCAGCTTGTGTTAAGTGCAGTACGGTGGTCGTCAAACGTCTCTGTACTTCACCGGAGGCTACTTTGAAAATCGAATACTGCTTAAGCCGGTGCTAGAGGTCGAATGCAGCCTCGCAAGCAACTTAGCTGTATATAAGGAGACTTAATGAAACAGTTCGTTATCTTACTGTCTAGCATTGCGATCATTTTGTTGGGGAAGAGAGAGCTGATTGCTTTGCTTTTCTTTGATTGGTGGCTTGTGTACTGTTTGTCTTGGTTTGTTTGCGCTTCTTCTTGGTGTCATTGGTAGACTATATTCAGTGAATACGGCTCTTCCTAGATATATTTTATACTATTATGTACACATCTAATACCATATCACACAAAACTATTTTAATATACAATGACAGCTACAAACGTTCACAACAACATAAAAGAAGAGAGAGCTAATATACGTTTGTTCTATTTGTGCTTGTTTGGATTTGTCGGTTTCCTCTTCCTCTTGGGTCTGGGAGGGGCTGCGGTTTGTGGTTGTGGCACTCCCTGGGCTTTTCTCTTACCTTTTTTGTTCATAACAACATAAAACCTACTTCTCATTAAATGCAAGGTAAAGATGGGATTTTCAGTACACACAAAGCTTCTTTGAACTTTTAAACTGAAGTCCGTATCTGTCTTTTTATAAATAAAACATATAAAACATCGAGAAGTTAAACATATACAGCACAGACACACTTCATATGCATGCACTAAAACATAAAACAAAGTACCTCCTCCGTCTCATCAGTCTCACCAATAGAATGCCAACAACAGCAAGAACTATAATAATGGCAACACTACCTCCAACAGAACCAACAATAATGGGTAACTTGTCACTAGCCAGCAATTCTATAATTCAGAGTAATATAAATCATATTAAGAGAGAAAGAGTCGTTGTACATATATCAACACCAAAGGTCCAGATTAGTATGCAGTCCGATCAGGTATCAGATACTGGCTAATTGAACGATTTGATTAATTGAAGTGTATCATAACTAAATGCGAATGTCCAGATGAGGTTCGGCGGAGTCGCAACGGATCGGAATCAACACATTTCGCATATGTTAGAAGGCCCCATTTCTTTTAGGGCGACCAAAAATACGGTGACACTGGATGAGATAATAAAGACAAATTATCTTTTAAGACTGACAAATGTTCTGCAAAATAATAAATACTTTGTCCTAAAAACACCCTTGTGTTACATGTGTGCATTGTCAGAAACTCACAGAGGATTTACCGACTAAAAAAGGGTCAATGCCTTTGATGCCTAATATTACAGCAGTCCTACTTTGCATCTGTGACACTTAGTTGAAGAATCCTAGTTGAAGAATACCTAGCGTCAGGATACCACCATTTGCCTATAAAGACTGTGTATGAAATTGCACATGGTTCATGTACTAATCCTATAGCTAATATTCCCACACAGTAATCTGTCGAACATCGCATAGTCTGTAAGCCGTACACTTAAGAATGTGTGTAGAACTATTACTTGTCTATGGAAAAAATAGTTTATTTAGAAATCTTGCTAAATAAACCAAATTATATTATATATATATATATATATATATATATATATATATATATATATATTATATATATATATATATATATATATATATATATATATATATATATATATATATATTATGCATTTCTGTGCACAGTTCTAAACTTAGTGAGTGTTATTAGAATATAAGTGAAGATATACAGGAATGTGACAATCACAAAGCACAGCTTTCCCGAGACACAAAAGAAGAAAAACTGAGAAAAATTAATGACAAACCAAAAGCCACTAATCCCCGCCCTCCCCCGATCCATTCCAATAAAAAAGACGTTAATTGTAGTACACAATATTTGCAAGCACTGTATATTCCCCTGGAGCTAACATTGGGTTACATTAAGAAGTGCAAAGCGATAACGGATTGTTTTGCCCTGGATCCCTGTACCTAATTACAGGCGCCAACAGAAGCATGTGTCCAGGGGAAAATCGCGACTAACAAAACAGGGAGGTCTGAAGTTAGCTAGCTGTAAAAGTGCTTTAAACTCCCCTCCCCCACCTCCCCCCCCCCCCCCCCCCCCCCCCCCACGCCGGCCCCGGTGGTTTACTCTACTGACCGTTCTAAGGCGGTGGTCCCGGTGTTAGTCTTACTCATTGTTGCTTTGTGGTTTATTCTACGAGGCGATTTGTTGTATGTCTTTCCGTGTGTCATTTTGTTCTTGTGTTTTCCAGTCCTTTTAGTATTACGATTACCTCCATTAGGGAAGAGAGAGCTCGTCTTAGTGCTTTTCGTACGTTTGTTCGATTTGTGCTTATTTGGATTTGTCGGTTTCCTCTTCCTCTTGAGGTCTGGAAATGGCTGCGGTTTGTGATTGTGGCACTCCCTGGACTTTTCTATTACCTTTTCCTACTAGTAATAACAGAAGTATAATTGCGTTCAGGCAACCAGAGCGTTCGCGGTTACTTGCAAACAAAAGCAAACTTTCCGCTCAGTTGTAATAGTTTTTGATGGACGGTAGCGAGTATTCCCAAATTATTCTAAAACTGTCATTTGGCAAAACCAAGACGGCGGCCTGCGCGAATAATTTTTTATGCTTGTCCGTAACAAAACATATGGAACTGTTTACGGAGTTCATAATATATCCTTAAAGCAAACATAACTTTACAGCTTATATTTATACGCTCTACTGACTTTTGTCAAGTGAACTTTAAAAATTAAATCTATGATTTTAAAGAACAATTATTTGTGCAGATAATTTTTTAGCCCTTTCAGTCAAAATGATTATCAAAAGGGTTTCTAAAAACAGAAGAGGTCAAAATCAAAAGCTACGATATTAATTTACTTTTGGAAAGTCTCTGTATAATTTACTTCAGACGAAAACACTTTATTTGCTTAGACAAGTATTGAAAATTGTTCTTAAATTAATACAAAGTCTGCATATTCTATTGCGGAACTTCAGATCGCGTCGATTTTTATTGATAAGGCCATATGATCAAACTTAACAATGCTTGTAATGGAAATGCTACAGGATATTGTCGTCATTTTTTCTTTGACATGATCAGAACCTTTGCGTCTTTTTCTGGGCATACACTCTCTGTAGCGGTCCAAAGACATCGTTCTCTAAAATTTAAAAACAAAAAACAAAACAATAAAACAAACAAACAAAAAAAAAAGCAACTATGGAGATATTGATTTTACGAGCGAGGAAAGTTGACTATTGTTTTCATTGCAAGGATATAATTTCAATGTGAAGCAACTGAGTAACTGCCATTAACTAGCCAGTTGGAACAGAAAAAGTGTTTTACAGGGAATTTTATTGCCAAACAATGGACTGTCAGATTTTGTATCGAAAAGCATGTTCTGCTTTTAAATTTGTGAGAATTGAAAATACTGTTTTTGATAAAATGCTGGTAACTCGAGACTGGAATCACTAACACGAATGATCTGTCTTGAATCGGAGAATTAGTAGAGACTAATTGTAGAAAAAAAATGAATTGATTATTACAGCCAGATCAAAGTAAAAACTTACCTATTAATAAAAAGTGACGTTACTTTGGTTTTGAGTATATATTCGATCGCTTATAGAATTAATAATGGTTCATATATTTTATTCGATGTAATATCAAGTCTCGTCAACGAGAATTAACGGATACCCTCTAAAGTTAGGTAGCTTAAGTTTACATTAACCGTTGAGAAGATGCAAAATAGTTTTTGAAAAACCCTTACGAGTGATTTGCTTTACTGAACGCATCCCAGACACCACCCACCTAGCCATATCAACTGTTTTGAATCGCACACAAGCCGATTGCCACATATATCAAGTAGATGCTGTTTATTGCAGTGAATACCTCTTAGTGAAGCCACATTCACCCCATAGAAGGAACGTTAAAATCCATAACAATAACCTCTTCCCTGAGAACAGCATTCATTCTTTCGACCATTCTAGAAATTGCACAATGGATCTAGTAAACGGTCCGTTTCATATCACAACTGCGGTACTGGTAATATACCGAAAGATCGTCAGCAGCACCAAAGCACTGACTACTGAGTGAATATTCCCCTGAGGCCTGGAGTCCATCAGTTAAACAGCATCGATCCATTGATTACAAACTAAATACAACCATACAGATTTCATTATGTCAGATATGCGCTTTTCTGAATTTGTATCGTTCCTCTGGTGCATCGGAGGCCTGTGTCCCGTGGTTATGGCGGTTCCTGTGTACCTTCACTTATATTTTGTCAGTGACACTAGGCCACAGACAAATGCAAGTAAATTGTAAGGGAATGGATACACTTTAAACGAAGATAACTATGTCATATTGTCTTGTCCCTTCTCTTACGGGGTGCTACTCTCCCGGGAACAAAGTCCTCCCAGAGGGAGCATATTCTGTCCTAATAGAATAGATCGTTTTTTAGAAGGCGTTTGTATGCAGTTATTAACCGAAATTATTTGATAAATTGGCTTCCTCTTTAATTCCACAAAGGTGGGTGACACCCTGAACTCGATGCAGAGCCGCTTGTAGGCCCTGGCATCGTAAGCGTTATCGTACCACTCGTGAGACTAATCTCCAGTAAGGGCGACGAGCAACTCCTCGAGGATCCGTCTAGTGCTGTAGTACACGTGAAAGGTGTAGAGACTTCTGAGGAGCGGGTTTTTGGCTTAGAGATGGTCCTCATATGAGACACCACATCCGGCGGTAGCGCACCATATAGCGAAGTTCAGCTGGCACTGCCACCAGTCGAAGTGAGTGCTTTTCCAGTTGTGCCAAGCCTTATTCGCCACCCCGACGTCCCCTGTGAGCTGAGGGTTCTGGTAGTCGGCGAAGACGTCTGGGAAGGTGGCTTGGAAGTGACTTCCCTTGTCATCAATCATTATCTGTTGGTCGGTCAGGGAAAGCGTCGGCCTCTCTTTGAAATTACCGCCCGCCCGATAGTTTGCCGAGCTATTAAACGTAAACGCCTTCGTGTCCATGCCTTTTGATATTACGAGAACAACTGTTCAAGTATAAGCCAATATGTACATCACGCTAACTGGCATTCAAAATGGTGAACCAGTCTATCTTGCCAGGAGCCTTTTCGTCCCCGGGCTGGAGGTTGCTCTTTGTGAGCTTACATACTACCATCGGTGGTCCAACATCAGCGCCGCGTTAGGGAATAACCAGGCCTCAAACGGACACACGATACCTGATGGGTATTACAACGCCTGTGAGCTGGATGAAGAGGTGTTCCAGCCTTTGGGTACCAAACTCCGTTTGCATGCGCCAACAAGTCGATTACAGCTGTCTGTGAAGAAGCGCCTGGCCTTAAACAGCCGGCTGGCCAAACTCCTTGGGTTTACTCGAAGGACGTTCGAACCGGTAAAATATACCTTGTAGACGAGCCACACAGGCTTACTGTCCATCGGGAGATCTACGTGCATCTTGCCGAGGTAAGCACTTTAGAAAATTTCCACAACGGTCGCCCCTCTACACTGCTTAGATCCGTCTCCGTCGAGAACGTAAGGTGCAGGGGCGGCCGAACAGAGACATTCCCTACCTTGCAGTATAAAATGCTGGCATCAGGTGCCCATCCGCAGCTGACCCTCACGGTATTAGACGTAAACGGCAAAAAGTTAGATTTCGACCACTTGAGCGCAGTACTACACATAAGAAATGGCTAACGCGGGTTGCCCTGGGAGCGTCAGAAAATGCCCTGGGGTGGCTTTGGCTGACCTTGGTGACACTGAAGGGTTCGATAAGGATGGAGAAGAGAACCAGCTGTATGGTTTTCAGCTGTCTGATAAGGTGTACAAAAGAATAAAGGTCCGCCAAGAGGGAATTGGGTCACTGAAATTCGAAGAGTTGGGTGATGTAGATATTGCATATGCCGTTCCAAAACGTCATCATATGCTAGCGTTTGCTGGGGGAAAGTGGTTTCCCTTTGCGGACCCTGTCCAACAAATGGGATGGCTTATTGACATTAGAATCTTCTCTCCATACATCGTGACCGGAAATCAGCAGAGTTCGGAAGATAGAGAATAGTGACACCCGGCTATGCTCATATTTCTACATTACCATCTCCAAAACTTACGCGATACGAACAAACAATAACGGGCAGGGAGTTCTAAAAATGGACTCTGAATTCTCTCCAGCGGGAATCATTGGTTCTGGGTTACCAACATCAACAATACTCTTCGAGATATTTCTCGGAGACAGGTCTGACAACTTTGTCGATGTGTTACCTGGCTTCAAGCTCAAGTGGACCCAAGCGCATGTTAATAAAAAAAGTCGGGGTTCATATAATAGTACAGGAGACACCTCAAGTTCGGTTTACAATTGAAGGCATTCAACACCAAGCTGATTACCGCTTATTGGATCTAGATAAGATTATGATAGGTTCAGTTGCTCTTAAAAGGCTTCGATTTGCGCCCAGTGAGTTCACGCCTGAACAAGCCTTAGTCATTAACGGTTAATAGTGCATTTAAATTTACCTATCAGCGGGTGATAAGGTCACGATGAGCCTCTACCCGCCACTTGAGACCGGAGACAATTACCGTCTCCAACATGTAGCCGAAGTCAGATTCCGTCTCGAAAACAAACGAGACTACACAGCCTCGCTGTACAAGAAAAACCGGCGCAGGGCTAATGTTGTAGACGGACGACACCGCGCTTTCGGTGGCCAGCGGGGCTTGGCTGCTTTTGGCGTTGGACTGTTGTCAACAATCATCGCGGTGCCTGTCGCCATTGGCATTCAAGCTGGAGCGATTGTATGTGGGTTGCAGGGAGCCGGTGGAAAATTTATAGGCCGGAGGCTTCAAGCAAAAGCAGGAAAGCATGATCAGATCCGTGTCCTGGCTGAGTCAAAGCTAAACACAATCGCAGACCGTATTTCGACCGCGCTGACCGATGATAAGATCTCTGACGAGGAGTTTCGCCTGATTTTGGATGAGGTTAACAAGTACAATCAGATAAGATTCGTTGGCGTCAGAAACAGGGTTTGTACGAGGACGAAAAAAAGGAGCTATTACGCTTGCGAGAGACGAAGCGATGATGACAGCCCGTACCAAGCTGTTGGAAGAGCTCCACCAAGTTGGAAACACTGGCACCTCTCAATAAATATTTCTTGTTCGCGAGCTTAAAAGAGCGCAGGCTGGTCAGGACCCAATGAGCTAGTCCAATCGAAATCTTTTTCCAGGGTCTACTCGAAAAGGCTCTTCCTGGTCGTAACATTGCACATACAAATCACCCTTTTCTCAGCAGCGACCATATGTCGCGTGGCGCGAGTATATGTACCTTTACGCCGTCATTTTCATACTCGTGAATTAGCACATCGCGCCCAGTATTTAAGAGCTCTTTGATTCTACCCGAGCTCTCTTCACCAAAGAGCACTTTTACCTCCATCCCAGTCGATTTACCAGCAGACGACATTTATTAGCTGTGTAAGTTAAACCGGTTTATTATCGTAACACTTCGACTATCAACAGCAGTCTATTATCGTTTTACAACTTCCTGGTGTATATACATACACCTTTTCATCAGCCTGCTAACATATTCTATAATTGTCACTTCAGTCAAAACGTAACCAGCTTTTCTGAGCGTGACAGGATTAACACAGCGTGACTGTATTGAAATTCGGCAGTTCGGAGTGAACCAAAACTCGGAACCCGGGCCTGGTCCCACGCTCTGCGCGGTTCGACGGCGCCCGCCAGCGGGGTGGGGCGGGCGCCGCGCGCACGGTTGCTGTGGGGCTCCCCGGCCTAGTATAGCGGAGCTTGTTGCTTGCTCTACGGGTTGTCTACCTCGAGACGCCCTGACGTAGACGCACTAGTGCCCCAATTTTCTATCTACGCGATGCTGGAAAAGAGCACCGAACCCCCCCCCCCCGCCCCCCAAATTATCCCCCTGTGTATACTACTTAGGTAAATTTCCCAAGTTACTGTCAGAGGTCCTTCCTCAAAGAGGTCTAGACTAAATTTCAAGCGCATGTGTAAACATCAATGTCGGCTTTCTAAACAATGCAGGAAGTATATTCCAGAATTTCAAGAAAATGGAACTACACTCGGTATTTGTTTACGACTGTAATCCACTCCACTTAAGAAATCAGTAAATGAAATTTTACTTTACTGCGTGGGGCGGTCGTTGAACATCTCCCCATACTACATCATAGTGCAGATTATATTTCATTTCCTTTGGGATCATTGGGTCTTTTGTTGTATCTTTGAAAATGGAGTTCTGGTCATGTATATGCTAGAGGGCGTAAGCAGTGTTGCAAACGTCATTAATGCTTATAAAGAGCGTCAACAAAACCGATACTCCGATATTCTAAACCGTAGTATGTTCTTTGTTTCAACAGGCAATCTTTTTTGACGTTTATTTTACTACACTGCAGCTGGTGTTAGTGCCGTGTGGCGGCTTTAGAACGTCTCCCCGTACTTTACCATAGAACAATTTATATTTCATTTCCTCTGGGCCCATTGGGCCCATTGGGCCCATTGTGGTATCTTTGAAAATGAAGTTCTTCTCATGTATACGCTACAGGGCGTAAGCAGTGCTGCAAATTTCAATTTTGCTTATGAAGAGTGAAGAGTCTCAGAAGAACCGAGTCTCCAATTTTCTAATTTGTCGTGTTCTTTTGCCCAAAGACAATCTTTTTGACATTCATTATTATGGAATTTACTCACTTTTAGTTGACTTATATTGGTGTTCCTATATATATTTTTACCTCAAAAGTTAAATGATTCAATATCGTCTTCTTATGTTTTGAATTTAGAAATGAAGTTCGCTATTGCGTGAAAAATTTTACTTGGGGTATATATTAACAGAAGTAATTCTCACCAGCCTGTAACGTCCATTAATCTTATAAGAGCCTTTTTCGTACATTGATATGTTGTACAGTATCGAACTATATTATCCAATCGCACGACCTCGGTGGCTCAGTTGGATGCGCCGTCCGACTGGAGACCAGGAGGTCGCGGGTTCAACCCCCGCCGAGGTCGGCAACATTCTTTCGTGGAGATTGATCATGAAATATTTTCTACGGTCATTCTCTCCCTTCCGCTGATTCAAGAAGGGCAGCTGTCAGTTTCTGGCGAAAGAATGTGCACAATACTGGTTAACCGCTTAGAGGACTAAGCCTGCCCAGTAAACGTGTGGTTAAGTAAACTGACCGCGCTCGACATGACCCCATTGGGTTGACTGGGCCGTAAAACCTCAACACAAACAAATCCAATCGCACAGGATGATGTGGCTCTTTGCTGACCACGTCAGCTGATTCTCCTAACGTATTCTGTAACTCTTGTACATGTCTTGCAGATTAAAACCACCGTTGCATTTGAATTGCAGTCGTATTGACATTCAGTGTTATGTTGAAGGTGACTCGCATTTCCACTTCATTTCCATTATTTGCAATAAGGAAATATCAACCATTTGGCGCTGCACTTGGGTGAAAGCAGGTCTTGACTATCAATTTTAAGCAGAATAATCAGATATTGGAGATTACTGACCATAATAAGTACAGTTGTATATTCGGCCCAAACCTTTATGCATGTGTCCGTGTATGTGTCTGACAGAAGTTGTGTATGTAGAACAGATATATACCTATCCAGAATACTAGATACTACGGCTGTTTTTAGTTATGCCAGTGTATTCATCTAATATCATTCCCTTTAGACTGATCATATCGCATTGTATTGAGTACCCCCAATTTCTTTACATGTTTGTATGTTTTTGTGTCTTTCATCTTTGTGAAGATTGTGCTTTATGATTCTATCCATCTGTCTATCTATATACCAATCGATCGATTAGACTGTATTTATCGCGGATCATATCGCATTGTATTGTGTATTCCCATGTTGTTTGCATGTGCGTGTCTGTCAACTTTCGACTTTGTGAAGACTGTGCTATGTTATTCTGTCGATAGATCGATCGATCTTGCAACGCCACCCAGCGAGTATTTTTGTAGGAAGATTGCGTGCCGTGAAGGTACATTAGAATAGTTAAAAATAAGAATAATTCTGCTATACTGATTTTTTGGAACTGTTAAAGATGACTGTAGTTTCAACGCAGTAAACCAATGTGTTCTGTTTAAATGAATGGATGATCATGCAACATGTTTGTCCTGCTGAATAAAAGCAGTGTGCAGCAATACAATGTCAACAGGCAATCGATCCACAAAGGAGAAAAATGTACCCTCTTGTGGAGGTGCGTAGCTGACACAAAGAGTGTCGGTACGTGCCATTCTTCTAGTCTGTTGAACATATTCAGGCACATAAATAGCGACAATAGGTTTAATGCATCCAGTAAGAAAAATGCGACAATAGGTTGAGCATATTTAGTTTAGAAAATGGTGACAACAGGTTGATCATAATTAGGTTAGAAAATAGCGACAATCGGTTCAACATATTTAGGTAAGGAAATGGCGATATTGGTTGAATACATTTTCGTAACAAATTTGCGACAATAGGATGAACATATTTTGATTAGAAAATTGGCACAACAGGCTGAGCATATTTAAGTAAGTAAATTGCGACAATAGACTGAGCATATTCCGGTAAGAAAATGGTGAGAATATATTCAAATTAGTTTGGAAACAACACGGCATGCCTGAATATTGTCACGTCTGTTCTATTACAGCACAACAAATGTGCTTACCAATACACGTCGGTTCCATTCCTGACCAAGTCTCGTTCTGTTGGCATATTCTGTAACTGTCGTACTTGTCTGGCAGAATGAAGCCACCATTGCACTTAAAACTCAGTGTTGCATTAAAACTGAAGGTTTGGTTGAAAGTATTTTGCATGTCCACTTCAGTTCCATCAATTGAAATAAGGAAATATCGACCATTTCTAGTTTCACGTGGCTGAGAACAATTCACTACTGTAAAACAGATGGATTAAATACATAAATAGACATTAACGTTAGCAACTGCGTTTATGTCTTTTTGGCGTTTATTTCACATGTAACAGAAATAAAGATATTAATACTGAACAGCTGATCATATTAACTATTGGTTCATTTTGAGCGTGTTCTGGTTATATGCTTTTTTGTGAGCGCATACGCGAATATCTTCTGTCGTGCCTTTAAAAGGTTTTTGTTTGTGACTGCGGTCTTGTCTGAGTAACCTCTATTCTTTATAATCAGAAACTACTTGAAAAACGTTTGTTAATTATATTTATTGGATTACAACGAATGACATAGTCACTTACTTGTACAAACTGGCTGAGATCCGGACCAAATTCCATTTGCCTGACACGTTCTTATTTCACTTCCAGATGTGCGTTTATATCCCTTGTAACAGGTACTTTTAACAAATGAACCAAAAATAGAAGTATGTGGCAGCCATTGTTTTCCGTTTATGACATCTGATAACTCTGAACTGCAGCTAACAACTGAAAGATAAATTTATGACATTTGTTAATGTTCCTAATCAAACATTTTCGGTGTGAGAATTACCAAACAGTATTCTAATTCCATGACAAAATACAATTTTGAGTCGATAATGATTTTTTTCTCATTTCTACCCAGCTTTATTTCAATTTGAAATCAACCATTGATGGCTTTAAAACACACACACACACACACACACACACACACACACACACACACACACACACACACACACACACACACACACACTGTACTTTACCCGGGGTCTATTGATTTGCAATCGGTATGCGTCAATAGCAGTAATAACACATTCATGCAAACATGAAACATGTTTATATCAAACAAAATTTCATTTTTTCTACTACTACTACTACTACCCTGACTATATATTTACCCATTGCTACCATTTCATGAGCGATACTTATATATGCTTTAAAAGACCAAACTCATTTTTTCATTTTTTCTACTACTACTACCCTAACTATATATTTACCCATTGCTACCATTTCCATGAGCGATACTGACATATGCTTTAAAAGACCAAACTCTTAAAAATAACAAAAAAAAAAAAGAAGTTATCAGAGAAAGGCCACAATTACAAAGCACGGCCTCCCTGAGGTATCGATTGAAGAATAGATGACGAATAATGACAAAGCAAACCGTTACAATTACAAAATCCCGCATTCTAAGAATGAAGAACTGCAGCAAAGGAATCTACTAGAAACGATTTACTTGTGGGATCTTAACTAGTTTGCAAAGATGAATAAGCTCTGAAATGTATGCACTACATGAGGTGGCAGGAGGAATATCGCCATCAAAGCATAAATAAAATATATTGACAAAGGGATAAATAAATGTATAAATAAATAAATGATTAATATAAAATGAAAAAATACATATAAAAGTCAAAATATACAGGCTTGTCATAATTTTAAGAGATTATATTAGATTTACATTTAAATTTAGTGTATGTAGCTAATCTAAGTTAGAATTTAGGGCAAGGCTCGGTTTTAAGATCTTATAGAAAAAATTAATCTATCTTTTGTTCGAATAAATCGTTATCAATATAAATGAAAATAGCAATCAAACCACGCTAGATAGTACATATAGCGCATACCAAAGAAAGCAAAGTAAGCAGCTCCCTCTTCCCCAACTGGGTGATCAAAAAAGATAAGAGAAAAGTTCAGGGAGTGACAAAATCACAAACCGTAGCGCTTCCCGGGCACCAAGAGGAAGAGGAAGCAGACAAAACCAAACAAGCGCAAACCAAACAAACGTACAAAAAACACTAAGATTAGCTCTCTCTCTTCCCAAAGCGAGGTAATCGCAGTGCTAAAAGGACCGAAAAACACAAGAACTTGATTACACAAGGTAAGACATAAAACAAATCGCCCCGTAAACTAACACAGGGACCACTGCCTTGGACCGGTCAGCAGAATAAACCACCGGCGGGATTTTAAGCCCTTCTAGGGCCAACCAAATTCACCCTGGGTCCCGATGCAACTCTTAATATTGAAATACATGTAAATTCAGTTGGCATAAAAGTTCCCGACTCAGTCAGGGCATCATAGCGAAAACATAAAAATCAAATTTATCACTATGATAAACAAAGACGAGTACTCATGGCTAATTCTTCTGTGAAATAGAGTAAATGAAAACCAATAGATGAACCACGGTGGGTCAAACCAAAGACAAATCGTCAAGCCCTAACTCACGGGTTAAAGTTTTACGAAGAGGCCGTCATTGAGTCTGAGGTCCGGACCGCCGTCGTGCAATTAAAGAGTGAAGCATAGCCATCAACAATGATTGGGTTGATAAATAAGTATGCAGTCTGCCGCATGATATCCAGGCTATAGCCAATTCTTTTATAACGGTTAATTAATTTTTTGAATTGCTCCGAAAAGTTAGATTTTCCCACAATTTTACTAAATTTGTACACTAAGTCACCGTAAAATTCTAATTCCGATATACCTTGTTGCAGAAGTGTTTTCAGACTGACGTTGTATTTTTCGACCAGGACACTGTGTCTGCGATAAATGTTTAAAAACGCTTTACGAAGTTTAAAATATCGATAGCCCTGCCTAAGAAATTTGGCAGTAAGGGATTTATTACGGCAGTTTAAGTCACTAAGCTTTGGAGAAGCTCTTGCGAATCTACTAAGTTGAGATATGTATACCCCATGTGCGATACGCTGGGAGACATCGCCATCCAGGAAAGGGAAATTGATTACATCAAAATCAAAATAATAAATTATGGTCGAAACTGTACCATTAGATATACATAGATTCAAAAACAAAAAAAAAAAGGAGCCTCGGTAACGGAAGAATTGGCTTTATTTAACTGAAGTTCAGTAAGATTTATGCGGTTCACCATTTGGTCAAAGTAAATATTGTTAATAATAAATAAATCAACAAGGTATCTTGAAGTGGAATTGACAGCCTCAATAATGTCTGCCTGATGTACCTGTGAGAGAAAATTCATGAAATCACTTTCATAACAAAAAAGAAACAAATCTGCAACAAGAGGAGCACAATTAATTCCCATCGGAATACAAATAATTTGCCTATAAACTTTAGTTTCAAATCTAATAAAAATGTTATCCAAACGATAAAACAAGGGCATCACAGACTTTTTGACAAGACCATACATTGTTATTCCTTTATACATCAGAAGTGAAAAAAGACACATGCTACAAAATGCCAGACAGGGTCCACCAAACAAAACAATAAGAGAACAGACAGAACAAAAACAAAGCCCCGTAGCGAGCAGCCAAAACGTTACATAAGCGGACAATAATGAAATCTAGGGGGTATGGTAGGGTTAAATCGATTTTACTGGTAGTAGATCTTCGGCAAAGGTCCAAATGTAAAAATAAAATACAAAATGAATGTTCGGCACCAATAGAAGTTCCCTAACGATATCAGTGAAATATCACAGAAACACGGGTACACGAGTTATATCAATGTAATGAAATAAAGATTAAGGCTCGTTACAGACACCTCATACACTGCCAATCCGAGCTAAAGAAACCCAATGGTTGAACTACAAATACATATATCAAGCATTAACCCTCTAATGCAAGGTTTTTAGAGTCTTATCCTGTCATTTTATAATGGCTGATAATTGTTTTGAAATCTTCTAAACATGGATTTCCCATCATTTGTCCTAAATAAATAAACTGTCACCATAAAATTCCTTGCTGCAGACCGATTTTTTTCAAGCTAACTTTATAATATGAATCAGTTCGGAGTGTCGGCTGAAACTTTTAATAAAGCTTTACGGAGTTTATGATGCCAACAGCCTTAAGTAAGGAATTTAGTAGTCTGGACTTTTTTTCCGATTGTTAAAATAATTAACATGAAAATTGAATAAAATGAGATGCCTGAAGAAATGATACCATTTGATATCGATAAAATCAAATCAGAGACTGTTTCTTGGGTATCAGAAGAATTAACCATTTAAAACTGGTTCAGCGAGGTAGATCAATCGTTTGTTCGAAGTAAATATTGCCAATATTAAGCAGGTCATCTTGGTACCTAAAAATAGAATTGAAAATCTCAGTAGTATCAGCTCGACTTTACTTAGAAATAAAAAAAAATCTCTTGGATAACCAAATAAAAAAAAACTTGCAACAACAGAACACAATTTCTTCCATCAGAATACCCACAACTAGTCTATAAAGGTTAGTGTAAAATCTAATAAGTATATACGCGCATGGTAAATACGGCTCTTAGCTGACTTTTCGTTGGCTGTAAGGTGCCGCACCTGAGGTAAAGGCAAAGTTTTGCGCCGGTACAACTTAATGTAAGTCAGTCCCCTCCCAACAGCTGTGCTATTGACCTTTCCAACGCTGCTTTTCTGATGCAAATTCTTCTCGTGTGATTGTTCTGTTTTTCGATAAACTGTCGGTTTCTTTGAATCGTTTATGTCATTCAACCCTTATTCGAGACCTCGAGACTGGCTATCTTCATATTTACTTTCAAAAACTTTCTGACAAGGGCATAATACATACCACTTATGGAGGTGCATACCTATTCCACATGTAACCGCAGTCACTCCCATAAACATGTAACCTCACCATAACGTCCACGTAACAACATGATACACGCAAAAAAACAGTATCTACGAGAGCATATTCACGAAATGTTACTGTAACATTGTAACATTTTGATTTGACTAGTGGCACATGAATCTATCTGATCATGGGAGTTACTGCGGTTACTTGGAGAAATAGTAATGCTGCGATAGTTTGACATAATACTCAGTTGAGGGTGTATGCCGTATGAAGAGACAGACAGATCGATCAAAATATGACAAAGTTGCAGTTATATTTCGTGAATATGAGCTCATTTAGAATATATTTGAGGTTTCTGATATTGTACGTTGAAGTTTCGATAATGCTACATGGGTGTTACTGCGGTTACATGAGAATAATTTATGAGCCGCTAGTCTGTTCAAAATGTAACTATGTTATAGTTAAAGTTGGTGCCTATGCACTCGTAAATACTTTATTTTGCATGTTTTTTTTCATTGTTAATATGACGAAACGATTATGTAAACAGGAGTTTACTTATGCTGCGTATCTACCAATAAAGCTTCGTTAGTCAGATCAAAATGTTCTAATATAACAGTATCATTTTGTGAACATGCAGTTGTATGCACTGTATTTTGCGTGGTTTTGCTTGTTATTTGGAAGTTATGCAAGTGTTACAAGAATTAATTTATGGTTCGTAATAATGCGTTGTTTCTCAAAACAAAAAGTTTCAATGATACAGTAACATTTCATGAACATGAGCTCGTTTAAACAATGTTTTGATGTATCTGATATGTTAAGTTGAAGTTTCGAATGTGTATAACATTGGAGTTACTGCGGTTACATGTATGCGAAATATTTATGTGCCGCAAGTAATGCCGACAATGCTGCATTACCATTTAGTGAATATGAGCTCGTGTACACAATTTTCAGATATAATTTGATATGTTACAACAATGTTTTGAAGATGTTACATGCGAGTTACCGCGGTTACATGCGACATTTGTATGTGCCTCTAGGCAAATCAAAACGCTATAATGAAACAAAAAAAAATCCTGAATATTTACTTGTATACACCGCATTTTGCGTGTGTCTTCTTGTTACTCGGACGTAACGGTGAAGTTACATGGGAGTTATTGCGGTTACATGAGAAATATTTATGTGCCGCTAGTAAGATCAAATGTTTCAATTTTACAGTAACATTTCGTGCACTCGTATTTTTATTTTGGTGTTTTTTCTCGTTACTAGGTCATTACGACAATATTACAAGGAGTTTACTTACGAGACTAGTCTATCAGTAATGCACCGTCAGTCAAAGTAAAATGTTACAATTTTACAGTAACATTTTGTGAATATGCAGTCGTATACACTGTATATTGCGTGTTTTTCTTATGTTACATGACTAATAATAATGCGTTATTTGTCGGATCAAAATGATTCAATGTTACAGTAATATTTCGTGAACATTAAGTTTTGAAATATCTGGTATGTTACGTATGAGGTTCGATAATGTTGCATTGGAGTTACTGCGCCTACATGCACAATATTTACGTGCCGCTATTCCGATCGAAATGTTACAGTGTTACAGTAACATTTCATGAATAGGAGCTCTTATACACTATAATTTGAGGTGTCTGATATGTTACGTTAAAGTTTTCATGATGTTACAAAGGAGTTACTGCGGTTACGCGGTTACAAGCGAATTATTTATGTACAACTAGTCAGATCAGAATTACAATGTTACAATAACAGTTCGTGAACATGCTCTCGTATACTTTCTATTTTGCTGGTATTACACAATATTGAATACTGTTTCAGTCGGAGCGCTGTAGTTCAGTGGTAAAGCACCGGACTCGAGATCGAGAGGTACCAGGTTCAATCCCCACTAACTTCAAGTGTTGTTTCCTTGAGCAAGAAACTTTATCCACATTGCTTAGTACTGGTTTCTACCCAGGAAAACAGAAGGCCACATGGAAGATTTGTATTAGTTTACTAAATGTGTTACCCTCTATAAATAAAGTCGATTATTATTATTATTATTATTATTATTATTAGATTTTTACATTGGTAACAAATTCAAGATTATTCATCTATTTGGGCCATTTTGTCCTATCACAAACATATGTTTAAGGTTCCATCTAAAAGTCGAGTTGTTTGCCATTCCCAAATGGTTTTTCTACTGCGGTTCCCCTCTGTCAGTTCTTCTGTTTTCAAGGCAGTGCTGTTTCAATTGGTCTCCCGATGGCTGAAAATACAGGATTCCTTGACTGTATGTATTTCTGGGCATCTATATAAGGTGTATTGAAGTTGTGGTATCTGCCAAATGACTAATACCTGATCGGAACAAACTAAGCTAAATATGACATATCATGGAATAAAACAATTAAAATAGGAAAGGCTGCGTTTCGTGGTTGTGGCATTTCCTGGGTATTGTTTTTATAATTTGTAAATACGAAGATAAAATATTACGTGTTCCAACCAGTGTTTAATGAATAAGCTACCAGTAAAGATTACAAAATGGGCCTTAGATCGCATTCCTTTAAGAATTTATTTACTATATTCATACAAACCTGTACAGTAAGGTGCCGTGTCATTCCATTTGCCGCTGGTGTCACAAGTAAGTTCACTGTGGCCATAGAGAATAAATCCTATGTTACAGCTGAATGTAACTGCTGATCCGACTGGCACAACATCATTTAGTTCTTTACCATCTTGCAAGGTTATCTTTCCATGTTGGAACACAGGCATTGTGCAGTTTGGCGCTTGTTATGTAAAATATGTGAATATAAAATACGTATTACTTGTAACACAGCATTGTGTCAATAAAAGCTTGGCTATATTGTTGAAGTGAGAAACTTACGTTCCACGTGTATTTGTTTACGGGAAAATGGAAATACTTTTAGAGCAGGCAACTCTATCAAATTGTTTTGCCTCCTTTATGACAATGGCGTCTACTCTTAAAGGAAACGTGGGAACAAATACTTTCTTTTCATAGTAGACTACTTTGTCACAAAGGACTTGGTGTGCGGAAAAGTAAACGTGAAGTCGAAATGTTGCCCCACTTGTAAAAAGTGGCATAGAATCTGCCTAGTGTATCAACCCCACTTAAATCTCCTGTCTTCAACGTTCCACTACTATTTATAAAGAAATGCAGTTTGACATGCGAAACTATCAACGGGTATTTAAATATCGCTTCATTAAATTGTGATAAAGGAGACTGAGCAGTGTTTTCCGTCATGTATACTAGCGGCTGAATTGCCAGATTTTATCATTTTCAATTTCCTATCCTGCACACATATCCCTACCAAAAAGGTCAACTCTTGAAAGAAATAAGATAGACTTCAAGACTTGCCTTTCGAAACAAAGTAAACATTACAGATTTGAAAATGGGAGTCTCGATTTTATTGAGACTCTTCATAAGCAGTAATGAAGTTTGCAACACTGCTTACGCTGTCTAGCGTAAGTCTTTGATCCCAGTGCTGTCGCTTTGAAATGCATTACTTTTCAGAAGGAATGCAAATAATTTTGAGAATTTTATTTGCCCCGAAAGTGCAGCAATTCATTTCATATCTTACAGAAACTTACTGACAATCGATATGTGAATAAAAGAAAAGCCAAAAAAGGATTGCCTTGGGAAACAAAGAACATACAAATCAAGAAAAAGGGAGATCGGTTTGATTGAGTCTCTTCATATGCAACACTGTAGGCTGCATATGCCCCAAGCGCCACCCTATTATATAAAAGTGCAGAAAAATATATAGAAATCAAATGACATAGAACGAGGGCCTTTCTGATACACACCTTAAACATCAAAGTGTAATTCACATGTAATGCCATCTTCTTTGAGCTTACAACTAGAAACGAACTCACCGCTTTTTTTTTTTTTAATGTTTCAAATAATTTCATCGTAGATAAAAGGGCAGTTTCTGTGACCGTCAGTAAAGGTTTGTCACAAACGGCGAGAAATTTACATATAATTCTAATTTGTAAACAAAGAGTCAAATTGACTGATGCATTTATACTAATATCACTGCAGTATCCAGGTAGTAGCTTTGTTTTATTTTAAATATCACGGTTGAATGCTGTTTGATGTATGCTGCTGTTTTGCTTCGAGAGTCATAGCATAGTCTGTCCACTTTGCTCGACAAGCAATCCACTTACCCAAATTTACCTCAACTTCACATAAGGTTAAGATAGAGAGTCCATCGAAAGCAGGGATGGCAATAGTTATATTTGAAATCTTGGTATATCTATATCTCTCAGGTAGAGTGACGTTGATAGAATCCATCATGTATTGATAAGTTGGGACGCCATCGACGTAAATCTCGATATAGTCTGGTTCGCCATGAATGGTAAACCCTTTAAGTCTGTCTTTGCAGCAATCCTTTCCTGAAATGGTAACAGTCTTATAATATGGCGGAATTGCTTCCCCCATTTTTTTTCTGTCACATATTACGAGTTTCGTCTTAAACACAGTGTATGTTTAGAACTCTGCCGGAGACAATTAATTGTATTATTGTCTTATAAGTTACAGATAATAAGACATAGATAATGATGTCCATCGTGCATCCTATGGTAAATATATATTTGTCCACAAACTCGTTTTGCTAGAGCATCTAATCAAGTTAATGACTTTGATATTGGAAATAAAATTTTAACTGATAAACTTCTTAAGCAAGGGTAACGCTATCATAAACAACGTGAATTTTTTCTAGGTTTTATCGCCGTCATTCTGAATTAATGTTCAAATAGAACGTTGGTTTGAAAATATTTCTGCAAGAATATATGTCCACACCTGAGTTTTATGAATACTTATTCTATAAATTCACAAAATATGTTGGCAAAACTGATTTTTCGTTTCATTGTTTTTAAAATTCAGTTATCCTCTATACTATTCCAAGGTGATTCCTCTGTTGCAGTTCTTCTTTCTTTGTGCGTCTGTGGTTTTATAAGTGTCGCTTGTTTTGTTATTATTTGTTGCCCATTTCTTCTTCTTTTGGTGCCTCGGGAGGGTTTAGCTTCCTGATTGTGATTTTTTCTGAGTATCTTCTTTTATATTTTGACTTTTCATCCAGATTATCTCTGAAGAATGTAATTTGAATATCGTCTTATTTTTCACGAAACATAGGAAAATTAGATTACATGCTGTATGCTTGTATTTATGATAAACACTTTAAAGGTTTACATTTACTTTGGATGCTCTCTAATGTGCTTGCACAATGCTAGGACCAAAACCCGTTTCACTGGGCGGTCTAAGTGCTCATACATCATAAATTATAACGGGGTTTTACACACAAATAAAAAGACAAGTACATTCCCAATTCATTACTTAATACAGGGGAAAGCGGAAATTAGTTGCGGAGGATTACAGAAAGCCCACGCGATAACTTCTGTAATTAGAAAGGTCACAGTACATCATTCAAAAGCAACTGAAAAAAAATAAGTAAGATGAGATGTCATAGTAAGAACAAAATTCAAGCCAAACCAATGCAACGAACTCTGATGAACCACAACAGTAGCGACAACTAAATATTTTATCTATTTTTTGAAGCATTACATCCAAACAGTGACCTGGTTTTACTAAAATTGTTAATAGGTAGACTACTGCGTGTGTAAACGTTGTTAGGTAGCTGCAAGCATACCGCTAATTTCGGCGTAGTTCCAAATTCATAACAAGTGTCCAACAGAATTTATTTTCCCAAAACGATTGCCAAATTTGTTGGACCTATTATTTATTAGCTCGAATCTATGATTGTTTCTCTACTACTCTGTAAACGCAGTCGACTCTCGTTATCTAGAATTCCAAGAGACTGTCTGAAATACTTGGAGCTATCCGTATCTCGACATATCAGGTTTGCAGAGTTGAGGAAAAATAAATCGAACAACCACATTTCACAAACCTATACGTAATTTGACTCCTAGAGATATATTGAAAATATTGTGGAAAAGAGGAGAAATTGCTCCTCAGGAGCAATTTCTTCTCTTTTCCACAATATTTTTTACATGTTGTTAGATTTTCATGTTTAGACAGGCGCCAGATTTTCACTTCGAGATAAGCGGTTATTCCAGATAAGCGAGGTCGAGATAGCGAGAGTTAACTGTATGTGCATAGTTAAGAATTAGACATGCATTGAATTTTGATAAGGTCGAGCGAGCAGTCGAACGTAACCGACTATTCCGGTTTCTCAAACAAGAAACACAGAAGAGAAGGAAAATCGGAGTTTGGGTTTAATTTAGATAATTCTTACGACAGAGCATAGTCTGCGGAGCTACATACGAACTTAAGCACATGCGTAAGCAAAACTTGATCATCCAACTCGAAAACAAAACGAATGATAAAAGTAGAAACCACAACAGAAACACCGAGTTAGAATGATCAACAATAGGTCTGTTTAGGGCTTGGGGTTCTTAAACATATTTAACAAGTACTCCACCAAGCCCCTTAGTCCTGATGATTGCAACTACGTTCGAGTGTCTATAAGTAATGTTTTACATATCTTAAAGCTAAAATTCTGGAAGAATTTATAATAATCATAAAAGTGTTGAATTTGCTTCGACATGCTGTAATAAATTATGTTATGATGAATCCTTGGCATACCGATGTTGTCGAGAAGAAAGGAAGAACAATACAATTATACATCCTATGTCTGAACCTTATCAAACTTCAAGTATGCTTATGAAAGTGTACGACTATCGAACCCAACTGAGTATATATATAGATATTCTCGCAGAACTTTAGAAGCAGATTATACCCAAACATATACACAAAGTGAACCAGGAAAAGCCAGAAATGAAGCTATCTAGGAACGACCATCCTCACGAAACATGGCCTAGGCACTGAAAGAGGAAGATATGTGGAACATACAATGAAAATGCACAGCGTCACCGCTGTAATAACAGACAAAACAGCCAAGAAGAACTACAACAGACGAACCGCCTTGGGACTGTGGGTAGAAACAACTACTTTGAAAATGAACTAGTTTTTTTACGATCAAGTTTACCAAATCTGTTTTGTTAAGAGGGGGAGAAATATTTTAAGACAAGCTCTAAAATTTTGCAGCAGTATGTCCCACTCTAATCTAAAAGTAGATCAGTTCCTCACAAAATACTTCAGCGCACATTCGTACATTCTCCTAGAAACTGCAATAAATACAGAATTATTGGGTATCAGAAAATTGAATACGACAATTGATATGCCGACCCATTTGGATTTACTCATTTAATATAGACATATAAAATGCAGATATCTTCATTTAAATAGAGATATCTGCATTAAAATACAGAAGTCTATATTTAAATGCAGGTGTCTGTATTTAAAATATAGATATCTGTTTTTGAAATTCAGACATCTGTATTTGATTATTAAATAGAGATATCTGAATTTGAATTAGAGATATCTGCATTTAAATTACAGTTTTCTGCACGTCAAATGCAGATATCTCTAACTAAGTTAGAGAAATCTGTATTTTAGAAAATCATATATCTATATTTGAAATATAGATAGCTTTTACTTAAGTACAAATATCTTCAATTATCATTTAAATAAAGATATCTACCATTCAAATTGATATATATGTATATTTCTAATAGAGGTATCTGTATTTCAACTACAGATATCTGTATTTATAGGAATTACAGAAAAGTTATACCACACATTCTCTTTCTTTTTTGTGCTCCTCTGAAAGGAGCGACTGGTTTGACTGTAAAGAGATGATGACGTGGAAACTTAAGCGTCTTTAATCAGTTTTCCTTGTGTCGTTTGTAAGAGCGCGAACTGCACCGTCCGCCATATTGGTTTCTGTATCTGGTGTAATAGTGCTTTTAAAATCGGCGCTGAAGGCATCAGTTTTTCACAAGAGTAATAAATAGCTCTATTTCAACAATAAGTACAGATATCTCTAAACTGAAATGCAGATGTCTGTATTTATGATACAGATATAGGCAGTTAAAATACAAATATCACATTTAAATTAAAGATTCTGGGTTTAAAATGCAGATATCTCAATTTAAGCTTAATTAGGGATACTGAAATGCAATATCTAAATTATGTTCGAAAATAGAGACATCTGTATTTCAATACAGATATCTGCATTTCAGTTAGAGATATCTCTCATTCATGCGCACCATACGTTTCATTTCCAATTTTTGGGGTTTAGCCACACTGATGAAGTTTAAATAACAGAAAGGCCTCGGTGGCACTAAATTAGGTATAGTTAAGCTCATATTGCAAACCACTGGGTCGATATCTCTGCTGGTGGATGATTCGTTCGTCCCCGAGGATATCATCAGCTCAGTATCAGTTCCTCAGTGCTGAGGTTGATACTGCGGTGTTAACGTCAGTACTTAAGTACTGAATTAAGTAACTATTTTATACCTTAATCCTTGTTATAGTACAAATTCAAAAATTTTACTAAAACTAAGACTGACTTGTCAAAATGACATGTATCTTAGCGGTTCGGAATCCACTTTTTAGGCTTATTTTGCTTTCTGTATGTCTTGCTGCTTGCCAAGACATGCGCACCATACGTTTCATTTCCAATCTTTTGGGGTTTAGCCACACTGATGAAGTTTAAATAACAGAAAGGCCTCTGTGGCACTAAATTAGGTATAGTTAAGCTCATATTGCAAACCACTGGGTCGATATCTCTGCTGGTGGATGATTCGTTCGTCCCCGAGGATATCATCAGCTCAGTATCAGTTCCTCAGTGCTGAGGTTGATACTGCGGTGTTAACGTCAGTACTTAAGTACTGAATTAAGTAACTATTTTATACCTTAATCCTTGTTATAGTACAAATTCAAAACTTTTACTAAAACTAAGACTGACTTGTCAAAATGACATGTATCTTAGCGGTTCGGAATACACTTTTTAGGCTTATTTTGCTTTCTGTATGTCTTGCTGCTTGCCAAGACATGCGCACCATACGTTTCATTTCCAATCTTTTGGGGTTTAGCCACACTGATGAAGTTTAAATAACAGAAAGGCCTCTGTGGCACTAAATTAGGTATAGTTAAGCTCATATTGCAAACCACTGGGTCGATATCTCTGCTGGTGGATGATTCGTTCGTCCCCGAGGATATCATCAACTCAGTATCAGTTCCTCAGTGCTGAGGTTGATACTGCGGTGTTAACGTCAGTACTTAAGTACTGAATTAAGTAACTATTTTATACCTTAATCCTTGTTATAGTACAAATTCAAAAATTTTACTAAAACTAAGACTGACTTGTCAAAATGACATGTATCTTAGCGGTTCGGAATCCACTTTTTAGGCTTATTTTGCTTTCTGTATGTCTTGCTGCTTGCCAAGACATGCGCACCATACGTTTCATTTCCAATCTTTTGGGGTTTAGCCACACTGATGAAGTTTAAATAACAGAAAGGCCTCTGTGGCACTAAATTAGGTATAGTTAAGCTCATATTCAATTACAGATACCTGCATTTCAATTACAGGTATCTGTAATTGCAAAATACATGCATCTGTATTCATTAATAGAGATATAAATGTTTGAAATGCAGATATCTACATTAAATTGGTAAACCCCCAAAAGGTTAACCATAAATAGGGACATTTATGTGCAATTATTAAATTGTCGGTACCAATAGGACAGACGCATACAGTGTGCATTTAGAAAATGTATGCTAACTACACTGCTTAGTAGTAAGGAGAAGTACGCATTTCCAGTTTATATAGTTAGACAAATGATTCAAACAATTCACTTTTATTCAAACCTTAGATATTTTCCTTATCTCCAAAGGTTTACTGAATTTTCATACAAAACATGTCCTGTTACCTATCATTCAAATGCTGAAATGAGGGCTATAAAAAAGATCCTTTAAAAAAGCGAATGACAAATAGTACTATGTCTAACGCATAGACATTAATGATTTTGCTTTCAACTGAAGGGGGAATGCACAAAGAAGATGTCAGTTGTACGTGCAATGGTGCGAAAAGGACGAAATATAACTATCACTGGCTTAAAAAAAAGAAATACTGTTTATGCAGGAACTATTTCAATCTGAGTTTTATGATGATTTGGGACATGTTGGTAATTCGAATTTGTCTAATCAACTGAAAAAAGATTATTTAACCACAGAAAAAGATATGATATAACGTTGATGTTAAGCGACACTCTGCATGTGAACAAGGCCAGCAACTTTGCTTTTTTTTTACCTCCACGACGATGTCCGGATCACAGATTTAATGGCAGCTTGAAATCCTAAACAATTTATACATGGATTGTGTCTGAACTTATACGTCGTTAGGTGGGCTTATCGTATCCCTACTAAAAGTTTTCTTTGGTTCTGACTTTCGGTTGGTACACAGACCCTCATCTATGCTTTATCATAGTGCTAAGACGTTAGTGTATGCGTTTTCGGTGTTAATGCGCCAGAGACCCCCGTCAATATGACTTTTAAACTTCATTTTTATTGCCGTAGAAACTGAACCGTTTATCAAAAGAAAATATAACATTGCCACGAACGTTATGATAACATTTCATGTCAGTAACCAAGTTTTATGTAACGTGTGGTCATATCATTTTTAGCTCACCTGAGCTATGCTCAGCATGAGCTATAGTGATCACTTTTTGTCCGTTGTCCGTCCGTCAGCCCTTACCCAAGCAACTTTTGTACCACACGTTAAATGCAATTTACCATTTTCTCCATAACCACTAATGTGATGTGAACCACATACAGTTATGGTTATCCGATGATTGTCTACTCAGTTTATATATATGTTTGATGACCAGTAGCCTTTTTTTTTTTTTTTTTTTTTTTTTTTTTTGGTTGTCATGGCAAAATCAAATTTAAAACTCCTTCAAACCCACTAAAGCAGTAGGTCTCTCATTAAGCACAATTGTTGCTTGGCTGAGGAAAATTTCAAATAGTAAAAAGTTTGGCGGCCTGCCTCTTGGTTTGGTTGCCATGGCAACAGAAAGATTCCATAGACTTATGATGGGAAATTGTTAAAATGCACTTTCTCCATAACCAGTGAAGTGATGTGAGCCATATTTGGCATTTATGACCATCTGATGAATATAGAAGGGAAGGCAATGATCAGGAATCGATCCCACACCTCCCGTCAGAGACATCAAAGGGAAAGAAACATAAACACAAAATAACTAGACCCTAATGGAAACATCACTAGCAGAAAGCCAAACGGACATTTGCTTTCCCACTAAGTAGCCAAATGGCTATCCAAAACAAAAAGATGTAAGCGATACACACATGAATGTCTACCAAGTTTATATGTTGTATGACCAGTGGACATTTTGATTGGTGGCTCGGCAACATTCAATTTAAAAAAAAGACTTTATAAAATGACAATTTCAAAACCACTGAGGCAGTATGACTAATTTGGTACAAAAGTTGCTTGGGTAAGGGCAGTTCAAAATAACTAAAATTATGATGGTCTGCCTCTTGAATTAGGTGCCATGGCAATAGAAAGCTCCCATTGACTTTCAATGGGAAAATGGTTAAATTGAATTTTTATGTCCTGCTACAAAAGGTGGCAAGTGTATTATGTTATACCGTCTGAAATTTTGAGTGTTCGTCCGTCTCTCCGGGGGAACATCCAAGGTTTAGGGGCTATGTTTGGGCTATTTTGCAATTATGAGGTATTTTGAAATTTATTACTTTATGCATTAACTAGCCCTTAAACCAAAGAGAAATAATTAAAAGAAGAAGAGTGTGTAAAAAACACACATTCTTCGTCTTCAAAACCAAAAACTGCTTAAATAATGATCCTTAAATGACTTGCAATGACAGAATTGAAAACATAATATGCTGCAAAGTAAATGCATATCTGCAGTGACTATTTCACTCAGGTGAGCGGGCCGTAGCTTGTGGGCCTCTTGTTATGACAAGGCGTTATCCATGGAATAATAGCGACTGCATTTGATACAATATGATATGAGCCACAACGTCAGAAAATGAAACCTCTGACGTACGCCCAGCGAAGACTCAGATCAGTCTGCGCACTCACGCAGTCTGATCAGAATCTTCACTGGACATTCTGGATAAGCAATGATGTAACGTTTCTTCATGCGGACAACGAAAACTCTACTCAGACTGCATGGATGCACAGGTTGATTTAAGTCTTCGTTGGACGCATATGTCAGTGGGTACATTGTCTCATGTTGCTACTCTTATGAATGGTCGTGGACGTTTGCCTCTACAGAGTAAAAGAATAGGTAAAGTTACCAACATTCCAATGGCATCTCTGCACTAATCACATAGCCACAACATACCACTGCCGAATATAGGTTTAACATACTAGTTATGATATTAATCCATGACAGGTAGTACAGCCCCTCAAGATCAACACTCCATGAAGCAGTCTTGTTCTTCGCATCTGTGTCTGTATGAGAACAGAAACCATTCTCGAACTGGGGACTGGTATTGCCGTCCACAGCAAGACCTGACCCATAACACCATTTACATCTACTAATACTATTCCATTGTGTACATCTATGACAGAAGTCAAACGGACGTTGTTCAGTTGGTTTCCTTAACGCAATATTATAGTTTCCTGAAATGCAATAGTCAGCGTTAGTAGTTTTAAATCCTTTAATAAATGGTAATTAAAAAATATGTCATTCGTTCAATTACATGCTTATCAAAATTGTAACAGATAAGGAGTATGGCAACCTGTTTGTTTTGTTCTCTTTTTCTTTACCCATTTAATGCAGATATCTGCATTTCAAATACAGATATCTATATTGATTCATATAGATATTTTTTGTAATTACATGTATCTGTAACTGAAATAGAGATAGCTTTAAATAAAAGGCAGATATCTGTATTTGAAATACAGATGTCTCTATTTACGATCATAATATAATTATCGTCATTTCACAATTAGAGATATCTGCTTTCAATTTGACATATTTCTAATTAAACTGAAATTCTGATGTCTGCATTAAAAATATAGATATATCTAAGTGAAATGCAGATATCTATATTTGAAATGCAGATATCTGAATTTCTTAATTAAATACATATATCTGCATTTCAAAAACAGATATCTGCATTTCAATTAGAGATATCTGTATTTATGGTTGACATAGCATATCACTATTTAATCTACTTATGGGGAAACCGATACCTCATTCGCCGATTTTTACATACGCACCGATATACAGTTACAGATACTAATATAGCGAACGGCGCAGACGACACACAAAAAAAAAGCATCTACCACTCTCTGGGCTAATTCAGCAGACGACAAATTGATGATATTTTTCTTATTGTCTCAGAAAAATGATTTGACATTTCAATAATTTGTCTTCACTGGGGACAAATTGCATAAAATATCAAAACCTGTTTTCAGGAGAAAAATAAGAAAAGCGTTTCAACATGTCGCCTGCTGAAATTTTACCCAGAGCGATAAGCATTAAGAGCATGACAAGGAGAATAACGCCCAGGACATTATTATTACTAGTAGTTGTATCATTATTATTTTGTTATTGTTGTAAAACACAAAAGGTCTTGGCCCGGTATGCTTCTTTTCAGTCTGACCAGGAGTTTGTTTGTGCTTTGTATAAATGAGGGTGAGGACGGAGTTTATTGAGCTTCATAGCTGCATTCTAGAAATTAAAACATTTTCCGTGAGTGGCCCACGGGGGACCCCACTGACAGGCACTTGTCAAGTACATGCATGGCATGAAGCCTTCGTTAGTGTTGGCCAGCAGTCGTTCAACAGTGTAAATCGCGTTACCAAGTTCTACCGTAAGAAGTCAGATATCTGGGAACCAGATACAAATGCCACAGAAATCCGAGAGAACAGCCCTGTGAATTCAGGGCTGCATTAAAAAGTACGTTGTTCGCGAATGTTTTGTCCTGGACCCCTTCTCCCGTTGGCGCTCGTCATTAAGGTACATGGATCCAGGGTAATATTTGCACTACTGAACACATTAGTGTCCATTTTTGATGGAAAATAGAAGGGAAGGCAATGATCAGGAATCGATACAATTATCCCACATCTCCCATCAGAGACATCAAAGGGAAAGAAACACAAATACGAAATAACTAGACCCTAATGGAAATATCACTAGCAGAAAGCCAAACGGACAGTTACTGTCCCACAAAGTGGTCAAATGGCTATCCAAAACAAAAAAAGATGTACGCGACACACACTTTCAAAGACGAACTATAACAAAAATAAACCAAGACAGAAGAACAGCCTTGGAACGGTCACTGAAAAGTATTTCACTGGGGGCTTAAATCGATTTTACGTGGCCACAATCCTCGCCCTTACTTCTGCCGCGGTGAAGAAACATAATTTATTCAGACCGCATGAAGCTTCCTAACTCATCAGTGCTACATCTCTGAGAACACAAAAAATCAACTAATTACAGAGATGAAACAACGATGAGGACTCGACAGCACGAAACAACTGAAATGCTGGAGCAAATGAAAACCAACAGTTAGACTCAATTGGGCCCAACCAAAGATAGAGCATCAAGTACCAACCAACATTACCCAAAATTAAATTTTAAGTAAACCTTTACGCTTCAACCATCATAGAATCTGAGACCTAACCCGCCAGCGTGCAGTAAAAAAGGGAAGCAAAGTTATTGACCGTGATCGTCAACCATGCATGCAGTCTGTCGTATAACAAATCTGAAGTCTGAATATTTTGAAGCTTGCTAAACATCGAGCATGTCAAAAAAACTTGAGCAGAGGAGTATTGATTACTTATTGTAGACTAGTTGAAAACATCCATGTTCATAAATAGAGATATCTTCATTTTAAATACAGATATCTCTTTAAAGATATCTGTATTTTCTATTAATAAAGATAATGTATTAAAAATACATATATACTTAAAACCATTTGAATCGCAACTTATATATAAATATATATATATATATATATATATATATATATATATATATATATATATATATATATATATATATATATATATATATATATATATATATATATATATATATAATCTTCTTTATTGCAATGTTTCAAGCATTTGTTTTCTTAAACTAACTCGCGTTTCATACAAGAACAGTTCGAAAAAAGTTGCCCTCAGATGCTCACTCATGCGTAAACTTTTAATGAAAAACAGTAAAATCGTCAAATTTCTTTTTTATGTATATATTTTGCTTAAATCAACCCGCCTTTCTTACAAGAACAGTTTAACAGAAGTTGTCCTCACATGCTCACCCATGCGTAAACTTTTGATGAAAAATGGTAAAATCGTCAAATTTCTACTTTAACATTTTAAGAACGTAAGTTTCTACAAAGTTTTCACGCTATGGTATTCATTGTGTTCCCGATAATAAAAACACGCAATAGACACTTACATTTCTTATGCGGATACGACTTGAAGCTGTATCTCAAATTTCAGATTTTATGAATTTGCATGTTTTTTGAAAGTCGTCTTGAATATCATTTAAAACGACGACATCTCATGTTGGGTAACTTGAACCGAAAAACAAAATGACTGAACGGTTTTCATGTCATTCGATTATTGTCGTCAGAAATGCCATATTAAGGGTAACTTCCAGTTTAATGCATACTCTGTTGGTCATTTAAAGGCTCGAAAATCAATGAAAGTTGGTTTCCGACATGTCTCCACAGACATCGGAACAGCTCGTATTCAACATGTTCATGCGATGGTATCCATTATGTCCCCGACAATAAAAATACGCAATAAACACTTATGTTCCTTATGCGGATACGACCTGAAGCTTGTCTTGAATTTCAGATTTTATGAACTTTGCATGGATTTTGAAAACCGTCTTGACTATCATTTAAAAAACGAAAGTATCTCATTGCTGGTTAACTTGAATCGAAAAAAAAAATCGCGACCAGTCCGAACTGCACTATCAGCTGCGGCACTGTTGTCTTCAAATCAGCATTATTGATTGCTATGTTTCTTTGTTACACATAATTAAAGGGCGTTAACTTAGCGTGCGGCCAAATGAAGACAGTTGAGTTTTACTGGTTTTAAGTATATCTGTGTTAGAAATACAGATATCTCCATTTGAATTGCAAATATCTCTAATGATAAGTATAGATATCTGTATTTCAATTAAGATTTCTGCAGTTATCTCTAATTCAAATTCAGATATATCTATTTAAAAACAACAAATACAGATATCTGCATTTTAATGTAATCATCTGTATTTAAATGCAGATATCTCTATTCAAATGTAGGTATCTGCATTTTTGATGCAAATATCTTTATTAAATGGATGTAAATCCAATTGGATCGCCATAAAAGTGTCAGGATCTGAAGATACGAGAAGAGCTTAAACAAGTCAATTCCCGATTCATATAAGTTTAGACAAGATATATAGATGAACAGTAGATATTGCCTCAAAGACGGACTACAATGCATAATAATAGGAATACATTTTTCCACTTATGTATTCTTTGCTTTCACTGCTGTGTTAAAGTGCCTTTAATTGTCGTAAAATGATTTCTTTTCAACTTTATCAAAGTGAGAAAGATATCCTGTGGTCCTATTTTGTGTAACTGTGAAAACACTCGTAGAGCTATGTTCAACACAAGACTAAAAGCGTAAATAGAGTTTTATCTAACAATACTGTTCTCGAACAGACTCGATAAGACTGGGTCTTCTATTTTCGATTCACTCATATGCTATTCTGCTCATCTCTATATAAGGAAATAAGAGAAAGATTGAGAGACAGAGAGACAGAAAGAGAGAGCGAGTAATTTGCAATCTTGCCAACATATTGTTGTAGAAGTGGACTTTTGCAGCTATTTTACAGCTTCTTGATTTCCTCAGATATCAAAATATTATTTGGAAATCAAATCTGTCAAGTAACTGTAGCTCTTCCATATGTTTGTAAAGGCGATAATTAAAGGGAATACATTCAGTTTATTTAGCTTTTTAGCTAAATTTTAGTACTGTTTAGCTTATTTAAACATTAGATTGAGATAAAGATCTTAAAAATAGCAAAATTATGGCCTCCTTATATGCAGTGCATTAATTTTAATTGTTTCTACTGAGGTGACAAATGAAAATAAATTGCCTCAAGTTTTAAGTTTACTTTGACTTACAATGCTTCCTAGCAGGTTTCAGTTAGAGTCCTCGATCATCCTACCGGCACTAGAAGGTTAGTATCTTCGCTGTTTAGTATCGTTCACTTGATGGAATATGTCATGTATTGCAAAATGATTAGTTCATGGAATTCCTGGACACATCAGGAAATGACTACCATGCTGAAATTTAAACTATATGGGGATGCTGCTGCATTAATGGCTACCATAACCAATTCAGAGACTATCAGACCTCGAAACACATGTTAGGTCATAGGTTCAATCCCAAGGAGCGAAAAAAAATAGCTTATCGATTGGAATTCCGCAACCGTCGACGCATGAAAGGGGAGAAACCTTATGACTTTTATTATACCTTAATGCAATTGGCACAAAAGGCATATCCCTCAGTCATACCATTCGCCCTAGCAGTGGATGTGTAAGATCAATTTATAGCATGGTTAAGATCAGTGGAATTACAAAAGCATGTACAGTTTCATCATCAAGCACTTTTAGAGGCAGTCATCAATTTGGCAATTAAATACACTGTCCTTGTGGGTAATGTAGACAAAATTGCAACCTCCAACCGGATGTTGGAAGGAAGGAAATTTCTTCAGTCATCCAGCTTAGCTTTCCTTAGGCCATTTGAAGTCAAGCCCAGCTTTTCTTCGAAAGACTTAGAGAAAACCATAAGTCAGGTTCAAAACTCTTGCAGAAAAATTTCAAAAGGAAATTTAAGAAAAACTTGCTGTCAGGTGGTCTGGGGCGGAAAGTAATTATCCTCAGTATAAATATTTTACAAAACAGGGATGAGGTAGATCTCCATAAGGACAGGACAAATGTCATAGCGGGGTGCCTCTGCTCAGAAAAGGGTGTCCCGGGGCAAACCAGAGGTTAACTACAATAGGCGTAATAGCCCATGGGAAATTGTCTGTACACATTATATCAGAGGTGGTTATGTGGAGAATTGATGTTGGATCAAGGAAATGGCTATGGAAATACAGTCAGCCCAACAAGGCCAGCAGTTAAACTAGAACGGGTTGCCGCCAAGGCCGACGGGACAACCCTGACTAGCAAGACTGAGCAGAGGCCAAGGAGTAGAAAAAGTCGCACGCGCTCTTAATTCATGACAAGTATAGACGCTACAGAAAAAAATATTGAGTATATAAAAAGACGATAATTTCCCTTCAAAACAAATATGTATATCAAATTAGGAGCAGACCCTACAATAAGTAGGGAGCTTGCGAATGATAAGGTAGAAATATTGAAGTCGGTAGAAATAAGCCTTTTAAATCACACGTGTGAAACCTCAAATGGCAACAACCGCTCCATGGAACCAGAAAAAGAAACACACACAATACAACATATCAATCAAACTTGTTATTATGTTAATGGCAGATAGAGTCCAGTAAAAGGGAAAAAAATAATTGACACATGATTGAACATTTGTGTCATCTCAGGAAAAAAAAGTATGTTTTACTGTCTGTCACAAGAAAATGCGACTGTGCACCAACACATAAACAAGTGCGCACGGCTGTCGGAAATCCTTTGACAGTGAAAGGCACTTTTACCCTACACATTCAATTGGGCAATGTTGTTTTTCAACAGGACTTTGTTGCTACCAATATTGAAAAGACACTTGGCATTTTAGGGATTAATTCTCTGTATCAGATTGACGGTGATGTACAAAATCCAGAAAAGAGTTCTAAAAACAAACAAAGGCAAAATACAACTTCACATGATTTTTCTATACTTCATACAACTTTGTCCTTTTATTTAATCAAAGAGAAACTTACAAACTCATTTGGGAGTACTTTTCAAAGAGAAGGCTCTCCTTCTCTTGCTTGTAATGACAGAAATGCATTATTTAAATGCAGTTATCTCTCTTCAAACGCAGATATCTGCACTTTTGATGCAAATATCTTTATTAAATGGATGTAAACCCAAACGGGTCGCCATAAAAGTGTTAGGATCTGAAGATACGAGAAGAGCTTAAACAAGTCAATTCCCGATTCATATAAGTTTAGACAAGATATATAGATGAATAGTAGATATTGCCTCAAAGACGGACTTCAATGCCTAATAACAGGAATACATTTTTCCACTTATGTATTCTTTGCTTCTAAGTTTCCATCTTTACAAAACAAACTTAATTTCACTGCTGCCTTAAGTGCCTTTGATTGTCGTAAAATGATTTCTTTTCAACTTTATCAAAGTGAGGAAGATATCCTCTGGTCCTGTTTTGTGTAACTGTGAAAATACTCGTAGAGCTATGTTCAACACATGACCGAAGACGGTTTAAACGTTGGTCTTGTCAAAACGTTTGTCACGCATTATCACACCATTTAGACAGCATTTTCATTAGATTTGGCACTAAGTTACACAGAAAATTAATTGGAATTCCCAAGGGTACTAAATGTGCTCCTCTTTGATAGATTTGGTTTTGTTTTGTTATAAGTAGTTGCGGTCATGGTACCAAAGCCGTAATTCAAAATCATAAATCCATAAACGAATGACGAATCAGAATGTTCAGACCAACAGACATGGACCCCAGAACAAAGGGTGTAATCAGGCGTCCGCGGATAGTAAGCATTACTTGGTAAGCAAGCTTCGCCCACCATGCCCATGGGCCTGAACGAAGGAAATATCGGTAGAAGCGTATGTCCGGGATTTGGGAAGTCTACTTATGACGCGTCACTGGCAAAAACATCAGAAACAATTCTGGAAACTGCCACATTGTAGGGATTGACTAGATCATGATGTCTCCCATAGAACTTCTTAAGTGTTGCTACCAGTTTGGTTTTTTGAAACCCCTGGCTCAACAACTTTTGAGCACATAAAAGAGATTTCTTTCTGATGATACACAAGCTGATATTATTGAAGCTTTAACTAAATTTCCAGATATTTGGACGACCTTCTGAAAATCAACAATCTTTGCAAACTTCATTACTGCTTCTGACGAGTCTCAATAAAACCGAAACTCCCATTTTATTATCTGTAGTATGTTCTGCGTTTCCAAAGGCATTTGTTTTGACGTTTATGGTCACACGAATTTATTCTACTGAACTGCAATTAAAAAAGGCTAATTCTAATGATACCGAAGCCGCATTTTTTATTTGCATTTATTAATTTCTGAAGGTTTCGTTTAATCTAACATTTATGACAAACGCAATGATTTTGATTCTGACATTGTTAATTTTCCGTTTTTGGATGGCAAAGTTGCACGTACCCTTCTTATGGTGTATACTTTTCTCAACTTGTACGGTTTGTAGGAGTGTGTAATCATTTGGCTGACTTCATTGCTCCTACCAAAATTTGACTGCCAAACTTCTCCAACAGGGATACTAGTATCATGATGTATCTGATGGAAGGTGTGAGATAATTGTATCGATTCCTGATCATTGCCTTCCCTTCTATTTTTTTATTTTATCTCCATTCATTGCCACAGCATATGACATTTTCCGATTTTCGACAAAAATTAAAATAAAATCATAAACTTAAGGTAACGTAATAACCCTCGCCTCTGGTGCTTGTTTACATAGAGTCAACGTGTCTACCGAAACAGATCAATTTATTGTTCAAAAGTACTCCGACAGCCTACAATTAGACCGATTCACAGGTGTGTATATGGTTTAACTACTATCATTCATCTGCTATGGACTGTAAAATATGTCCTTGATTGGTTTGCTATGGTTTCTGGTTCAAACCTCGATCGCAACACTCTATTTTCAGTACCCATATAGCTATTCAAACATGGTTACCACTTAATCTCTATACTGGGGACAGAAAACGGATTGATGTTAAGATGTTACCACTGGTAGATGAAAACAATGAACACTAGGAGTAATGTCAAGAAATTAAACTGTATTATCTCATCATGTGATGAACCTAATTTTAAGTCTTTATTGTTACTTAATATTTATATAACAACAAAATATTGTAACTCAACTGGCACATCGTATCATTGTTTCTTGAAAACTTTGGTACCACATATTTTCAAAACTTGCGATGGAGGAATGTAGTAGAAGTAGACTTTTGCAGTTATTTTACATCTTGTTTTTGCGCAGATATCAAGAAATTATTTGGAAGTCAAATCTGCCAAGAAACTGCAGTTCTGTGATAATTAATGAGAAGTACTTCAATTAATTTTGAATTAGCTTTTTGCCGAATTTTAGTACTGTGTTGCTTATTTTATAAACACCAAAATGGAATAGAGATCCTACAAATAGCAAACTTATAACTTCCTTTTATGCAGTTGATTAATTTTAAATTGTTTATATTGAGGTGACAAATGACAGTTTTCATATATAAATGAAACAGCCTTTTTTGTGAAAGTAAATCACCTCAAGGTTTGATTTTAGGCTACTTTGACTTATAATTCTTCCTAGCAGGTTGCAATTAGGATCCCCGATCATCTTGTGCAGCCGGGTGCCACATTCGGCAATCGACGATTGGTATCTTTGCTGTTCGTTATCGTTCACATCTACCTTTTCCTAGACAACGGTGGGTATCTATTGCAGGGCAAAAGTGATCAAGTCACTGTTACGGGGCCTGCGCGATGTCATAAAGGCTCCTATCTTGGATTTATTGCCGACAGATGGCTAACTCTCGGTGGAGATTTCCGCAATGGACGCATTAGGATAAAGAACTTATTAGCTCACGGAATACAGAAGATAACAGCCGTATTGGGTATGACCCAAATGTAAAGGCTCTTTACTCTTTCCCAATTACAACACGAAAATACTTTTCTCAAACACGTTATTTGAACTCTTTCTTCATTCCCTCACTTTTTATATGGAAAATCGGTTAATAAAGTCACTTTTATTCCGTTTCGCCTAAATATTTTGTGAAAAGCCTGGTTGTATGATGTATATGAAAAGCCTGGCTGTATGATGCATAGGTCAAATATTACAGTTGATTTCGCCCTCCTACAGAATTTGTAGGGGAACGGATCCTGTGTTATCTTGCATAAACGACGTTTTTTTTTTTTTTTTTTTTTTTTTGGTTTTTGTTTTTGTGTTGTTGTTTTTTGTTGTTGTTTTTTCTGGCATGGCCTATGTTGCGATCTATTGGCAACGGATCTTGGGCGATTCTGTTCTGAATATGTTCTCTCTATTTCATTCTAATGAACAAAGAGTAATCCATTAATGCAATAATCGGGGGTGCCTAAACACCGGAAAGGAATGGAAAGACGCAAAAATGCGCATACGCTAAAATGTAACAAATAGACACATTTTTAGACTTGATAGTCTATTAAAAATATGTTTTAACGTAAGATTACATCTTATATTCATTTTTTATGCCTAAAAAATAAGTACAGGTACAGTTATTTGACTAGTTTCGGGTAAGGTATTGTTTCATAACGATTTCTAAATAACTGGCTGAACAAAACTTGATTTCTTTAATTGATACAGGGTACTATCCTTCCTTGAAATACCACAATTGAGAATTTGTCATTCGCCTTTGGTTACTGCCCTCGCGATGGCTGTGAAGTACACCACTGATTTGAATACTTCCGAATAGTTTTGCTAGTTACGAATAATGAATGAGGGATCTTTAAAAAAATCCTTGGATAATGCAACAGCATTTATACATTACTTTACTAACTTGTATTATGTGTTACAGAGAAACAATTCAATATAAAGACATATGTCGTAAAGGGACATGTTCACAAGGACTTTAAAACCGGCCCTTTAAGCCAAAATTGCAAAATTCATGGCATAACGATTTTTCGGTCTACACAACCCCCAGCCTCTTCATCAAAATTTAGCTCATGTTTTCTGAATTAATATTCCAGAACATTCATTTAATGGTGTTATTATTTCAAGTGCCAGAGTTTGCACTTTACAATGTGAAGTTAGCTAGCTGTAAAAGTGCTTTAAACCCCCCGGTGGTTTGCTCTACCGACCGTTCTAAGGCGATGGTCCCGGTGTTAGTCTTACTCTTTGTTGCTTTGTGGTTTATTCTACGAGGCGATTTGTTGTATGTCTTTCCGTGTGTCATTTTGGTCTTGTGTTTTTCAGTCCTTTTAGTATTGCTGTTACCTCGCTTGGGGAAGAGAGAGCTAATCTTAGTGCTTTTCGTACGTTTTTTCGGTTTGTGCTTGTTTAGATTTGTCGGTTTCCTCTTCCTCTTTGGGTCTGGGAAGGGCTGTGGTTTGTGATTGTGGCACTCCCTGGACTTTTCTCTTACCTTTTTTTTTAATAATCTGTCCAATGTAAAAAAAAATATTCAGTGCGGTTTAAGAAGTTGCAAGGAATAGGCGCATAAGATCCTATTTTACCCCTTCTGGAAAATAAAATAAGCTAGAAATGAATTTATGTGTTTCTATTGTTAATTAATCCAACTATAGTTGTTAAGCGCCGTGTGATGGGCACCAAAAAGTCTCCCCGTACTTTGTCAACGTGCAGATAATATAAGCGACGGCATGAAAAAAAACCTGTCTTCGAGGTTTTCGACCAAGTAAGACCGGCCTACTAAGCCATAGACTGGCTAACTCAGCATCAGCGCCGGATTAGCTACTCTTGAAGGTTTTGATTGGTAATATACTGTCTAGACAGCAAACAACAACGGTACTGATCAGACTGCGCAGATACACACACTATGTGTCTTCATTGTTCGCATATGTCATAAGAAGCTTATCTCATGGAGCGACTCATATTTTTGCTTCAATCGTCTGTCACGTGTGTCAGATACTTTTACATATACTGCATCGATAACTACACACCTTCGATAACTACACACCTTTAAACATAAAGTTTGTAAACAAATTTTACCCGGAACTGACTAAATCGGACGCACAAATTAGCGATCGATTAACGGTTGAAAACAAGCTATTTGTTTAAAATCCTTGCAGAGAGCATTTAAGCAAATATTGAAAAGTATGTTCCATCTAATTGTTGAACAAAAATGTTTTAATTGACTGTCTGCTTAAAGGACATCTAGGCAAATGTTTTTTTTACACATTTACAAAAAAATATGTCAAGCGTAGGGTTGCTAGGGGAAATCGGATTGTATCGATTAATAAGGTTATATTTCCCATGAACGATAGAACCAATCTTTTTTTTTTTTTTTCTTTTTAAATTTGACTGCTGACGTGCATTTGATGACGTTTTTTTTTTTCCATTTATTCGGAACTCGCTAAAACCCAGAACTGGCCAAGTAACTTTATTCTAAAAAGTTTCAGCTACTGCCTCCCACCAATATTTCTAAAATAGTCTGTCTGTTTTATATGTTAAAGTACATCTTATAAATGTAGTTGTTAAATAATTACAAAAGCTTTTTATTATCAATATATTACTTTAAATGTTTATGGCTAACAAGAAATGCACATGCTATACCCGCAAATTAAGACGCAATAAATGAGCAAAAGGAAAACAAGACGCAAGAAGAAAGTATAAAGACTTAAATAAGACGCAAATAGAGGCAAAAAAGACGCTAAAATATAGCAAAAAGGCCAATATGAGTTTTATATATATATATATATATATATATATATATATATATATATATATATATATATATATATATATATATATATATATATATATATATATATTAAGGTTTTATCTTAAATGGTTATTGGTTATAAAAGCTTTTTATCACTAACCTATTTTTGCCGAATGAACTTTTCTACCATAACTCAATGTTTGGTCCATTTTCAATAGAAGGGGCATCTGCTTTTATTACCATGTTTTATAGAAATGCATGTATTTGATGCAAACGGTTTAGATCCTGAACAGCCGTCGCGTTCTGTAATTCTGTAATTATCTAGACAAAACTTTTCGAAGATGACTGCGTTGGAGACCGGGAAATTAGGGATGCAGAGCACTCATTGAAATTTCAGGAGGATATAGCTAGATTAGGTTGTTTGTCAAGAAAATGGGGTATGAGATTTCAGTCCGTTAAATGCAATATTATATAGATGACTAGGAAGATAATCAATAAAGTTGAGGTTTCTTACACTTTAGAGGGAACGGTCTTCGAAGCTGTTGTCCGTTAAATACCTTGTCGTGACACTCACACATGAATTTAGATGGAATACACATTTTAGCAGCATGTGTACTAAAGCAACGAACAGAAAACTTGGTTTCCTGAGTCGAATTTTTTACCAATGTCCTCAGGATGTAAAAGAGGCACCATATAAAGAACTTGTTCGCCCAATCTTGGAATATGAGACTTGTCCAATCTTGGAATATGAGACTTGTGTCTGGGACCCCCAGGGAGTGGTCCTTCAAGAAGAAATCGACAAATTTGAGAATAGAGCTACTAGATTTGTAACAATCATTTACCACTTTGAAACAGGGAGTATGACTGGAATACAAGAAAAAAAATTAAGATAGGAGTCTCTCAAGAAGAGGAGGAGAGACAGATGCCTTAAACTATTGTACAAAGGTCTAAAGGGTGCCGCCAGCGTTCCAACAGATGATCTTATTCCCCCAATTATGGGCCTCAGAAATCATCACTCGTTGACATTTCAGACCCTACAGCAATAACTGACATTGACAAAGGATCTGTTTTCCCTTGGACCATTAGAAATTGGAATGCCCTTCCAGATTCGATTGTGACGGTGCAGAGAATAATGTAGCTAAGTTTCTCTCTTTGGCGAGAGCAAAGGACTAACTTCCCATATCACAGACCCCGGTGAATGAATGTTATTCGACGTATCATCAGTAACAATTCTGAGTTTGACTCATGACATTTCAATTAGAGATATAAAATTGCAGTGAGTAACTCTCCAATTTAAGATCACTGCAACTGCCGCTAAGAGATTAAAGCTGGAACTGCATGCAATACAATATAAGTGTTTGTGTGGGTACTCCTCTAAAACGTACACATGAACCAATCGAAATGGCGTTTTCACTGTGTCCCATGTCCTGTTAACATAGTACAGATTCGCATAGGGGTAGGTGGCATAGGGGTAGGTGGACTCTTTCCCACTACTGTCTCGTTTTTCGATTATTGTTTTAATTTCGTCACTAACTGTTATGTCAAAACAAAAACTAATAAAATGATACAGACAATACGTCTACATTCCAACGTACCGCACACATTGCGCTATATGACTGCAGAAGACAGTTTTATTGCATTTAATGCATGATCGATTGCCAACCACCTTGATCGTTTCCAATAATTCGTCTTTGCTAGCAATGACTTTGCATTGCATTTCATTATTATTTTAACAATCAAACACTTCGATTTCTTTAGAATTCCGTGCACTTTCAACCAAAGGATTATCATTTTCCACTTTCTTCCAGCTTTTGTAACAAAATGGTCATTATTTATCAATAACATCAAATATCAACATAGGCGCCTTTACCACATCGTGCAGGCCCCATAACAGGTGATTTTATTACTTAGGCCCCGCATTGGCTACCAGTCGTGTAGACCATCTTACCGATCTATCCCTAGGTCGTAATTCGTAATCATTAACTGTTTCCACAGTTGTTCATTCATTTGACTCATTTCATTTATCAATCTAACCCTAGGTCGTGCTTATCAACTGTTGCAACAATTGTTCACTCATTTGACTCGTCTCGTCAACATTTCAGAAATTCGAACAGTTTTGGACCATTCATGTGCCCATCATTTCATTTGTTTGCCAGCTGAGTGTAATTCCTTCAATTAAGGTTAGAAGAATATTGTTATATTTTTAGTTCAAATCCAAATAATTCGTCTTTGCTAGCAATACTTTTCACTGACCGTTCCAAGGCAGTTCTTCTGTCTTGGTTTATTTTTGTTATAGTTCGTCTTTGAATGTGTGTGTGTCGCTTACATCTTTTTGTTTTGGATAGCCATTTGGACACTTTGTGGGAAAGTAATGTCCGTTTGGTTTTCTGCTAGTGATGTTTCCATTAGGGTCTAGTTATTTCGTGTTTGTGTTTCTTTCCCTTTGATGTCTCTGACGGGAGGTGTGGGATAATTGTATCCATTCCTGATCATTGCCTCCCCTTCTATTTTTTTTATTGAAAACAAATATTTTTAGATAGGGTCGTATTCCAGTGAGCAGACAGCCTATATGAATCCCCAGAGCGCCATCAGACAGAGTACTGAACGCTCTTTGGGTAGCTTGATGTCCGTACGTCTGTCAGACTTGTCCGTATGTCTGCTTAAAATACTGTACGAGGAACAGGTCTGCCTGATTTACACATAAGCCTGCCCCTATCACAGTACAAAGTACTATAAAATGCTTCTCATACGGTAGTATTAGAGCACATTCAGAGTTACTTATGTAATGGGTCAGATTCGTTTATTCAGGTCATATTTATGTAAACATGGAGCTCTGCTCAATAATTAAGGTTGCCTAGACCTATACTGCAGCAGTATAATATAGGTGTTTCTTATTAGTTTAACATAAATAGAACCAAATCGTATTATCCAAATATAAAGTTAATTTTCTAACATTTGGAACATATATATAGGTAAACACAAGCTGTCCCGAGGCACCGGATGAGTGTTGACTGTCCAAAGGTACCAGATAAGAGCTGAAAACATTTCTACAAGAAAATCTGTCGGAACCTGAATGGAATACTGACTTAGTCTATAAATTCAGAAAGTTTGTAAGTAACAACTCATTAAGATCGTCACATGCTACAAAAAAAAAAATAAAAAAAAAATAAGGGTACAACATGGGATATTCTGCGGCAAACTGCATGTTAACTAAGTTATGGTATAGTGATTTAGTCTATAAATTCAGAAAATTTGTTATTACAATTGATTTTATGGAACAGCTAATAAAGATCGTCATTTGCTACAAAAAAAGGAGATAAGGTTACAACATGGGATATTCGGCGGCAAACTGCATCGCATGTTAACTAAGATATGGTTGATAACTTTGATTCCCTCTTAATTTACACGGCGGTGAGTCAGTCCTCAGACTAAATGACGTCATCCTTCCCTGTTTCATACATTTGACTAGCCATATCTGGGTCGGCGTCCTTGTAATCCTGTCTGTGCTGTGTTTAATGGTTTGGTGTGTATCGTGGTTTCAGATTGAGCCCTTTTACATGTAGCTGAAAGTGCATTAGGGTTAAGGACAAGGAGCGCATATCCATAAATCTGGGTTCCAACCAGTCACCTTAATAGTTTTAATACTGAGTTTTTCAAGGCGTCATTTTTGTTGAAATTTCTTATTGTTTGGCCCTTCGAATTTCGAAGAAATATTTTTTTGTATTATCATTCCATATAAGTAAACTTAAACCGGCGTTTTGGGAAGGCTTATTTCCATGAAATGCTCATTGCTTTAACAGGTCTTTCATTTTAGAATTCATTTCTTAGGCATTATGTTTTAATCAAGGAGACTGTATACACTTTGCAGATATTCCGTCATTTAGTTCAAAGCTACAATTGTTTGACTTTATGTTTCCTTGGCCCTATTAGATGTAGCTGAAATTGCATTAGGATTAAGGACAAGGAGCGCATATCCATAAATCTGAGTTCTTAATAATTGCCTTAATAGTTTTATTATTGAGTTTTTCCAAGCTCCATTTTTGTTGAAATTTCTTATTGTTTGGTCTTTCGGATTTCGAAGAAATAATGTTTTGTATTACCATTCCATGTAAGTAAATCTAAACCGGCGTTTTGAGAAGGCTCCTTTCCATAATTGTATGCACATTGCTCTAACGGGTCATTCATATTTAGAATTCATTTCTTAGGCATTATGTTTTAATCAAGGAGACTGGATACACTTTGTAGATATTCCGTCATTTGGTTCAAAACGTACGCTTGTTTGACTTCCTGTGTAATCTCCTATACAGCAAGCTCCTTCTGCAAAGGTTCCAGCTCTGAAAGAAGAGACCTTGCTTCAACGGGGAGTAAATCTATTCATTTAAAGTATACCCGTTTTACAGTGGAAGAAAACTTATTTTGAAAAAGTCGCCCCCATTAAAAATACATCTATTCCCCAAAAATTCTTGTTATGAGAGTACGAGAGCCATACGTACAGAATGGTGTTTCTAGATAACGGAAGTAAAAAACCGAGTGCTGACTGATATGTACCGACTGTAAGCGAGGATATAGATTTGACGTGAACATGTATAAAACACGCCACAAAGGACTAACAAAGGACATACAATCAATTGCGTTAGTTCTGCGCATGGTATGCTGATGGGCCTCCTTTGTCACAGCTACCTTCCTGTGTCCTACTGTAACTTGGATATTGACTGTATAATTCGAGAATGGAATCCAATCCTCAACTAACTGCAAAATCTCCCAGACATTTCACAAATTGTCAACTTTACATCACCAGGGACGAGGTACGCAAGTGCGCACAGACTGCTGCATAGGACCATTATTATACACAATAACCGTCTTACCCTAGTTACATGTAAGAAGCAGAAACCTAATTCTTGTGGTTACTATCAAGTTCCTGTGGCATGTAAATACAACTCTATATGGCTCAGATGAAGGAATAATTAGACCCGGATGTCAGGCGAAACGAGGTTGACGTAATAGAAACTACTGACTGAACAGACATTGCCGTAACGACATCAATGATAAACCGAAGACCAAGATCAACGGGTTAAATTGACGTGAGGATAAAATGATACGACAAGATTAACTGAAAAGGTACGATAATATATGATAAAAACATGTGATACGAACTTGAATTACCAATTACTGTATGACATTCTTTGATGTGAAATATATATACATGCATTGTTTAAATTGATTCACTAATACATTCATAAGTAGTTGTGGTCATGGTACCCAAGCCATAAATAAATCTCATAAATCCGTAAACGAATTACATAATGTATACGAAATACAAGCATGAAAGTACATTGTACCGCTATATTATTATGATAAAAATCACATTTATGTGGTTAGATAAGAGCAGCTATAGTTCTAAGGAACTGAATACATTTACACTTGGGCTTAAGATTGTTTTTTACTTCTGTATTATCTTTTTTGATACTTCAGCGCCTTTGTCTTCGGGAGAAGATTTCACGTAAAATGGGAATATTTCTCCGGGAGGAGATTACACGGTAAATGGGGATATTTCTCCGGGAAATGATTACGCGGTAGATGGGAATCTCCGAGATCAGTTAAAATAGAATTTATACGGAATCTACGCAATTAAGAAATGAAGTATGTGAAAGAAATCAAGAATGTTGTATACAAAATTCAAGCATGAAAGTATACCATACCGCCGCATGATTATAATAAAATCACATTTATATAGTTGGATAAAAGCAGTTATCGTCACTGAGGAACTAAATCCTATTCCATTCGGGCGTAATATCATCTTCAACTTCTCTATTCTTGCTTGATGCTTCAACGTCTTTGTCTCCAGAAGAAGATATCCGCGGTAAATTGGAATATTTTCAATAGCTGGTAACACAGAATGAAAACGGAATCTAAGCAGTTAAAAATGAAATATATTAGAAAAGTTAAGAATGTTGTTTACCTGTAAACGCTTGAAGTCCTTTTAAACACACGACCAACGTTAATATGTAAAATATATTCGACATTGTTTACATCTGAAGAAAGGTTTTCATTGGTGTTGATTTCTTGTTAATGCATCCATACACGTTAGTACATCCATATAGTATTTGGAATAATTTGCCTAATAAAGGGGAGTAGATATACTTGATATCTTTCCTGTCGTTTTTACAACGGAGTCATTTTTGTGACTTCCTGTTTGTGTTCCGGCACACTAGATCCCTTCTGAAAAGGGGTCTACCCTAAAAGGAAAGCAATTGATCCCAAGAGGAGCAAAGTTTCTCCTTTTATGGTAGAACTCTATACAGAAGGGAGGCAAACAATTCTGACAAAATTACTTCCTACAAGTGTATCAATTCAACTGAATATGTCGTTCGTGACACTTTACACACTTCACCGACGGATGATAATTTCAAATAACTTCAAAACATAGTTTCGAAATCCCCTAAACTTTAGCACACTGTTTATACTCTGTTGCACACCTATGCAGCGTATAATAATTTGAAATACACTTTTCATTTGGTCTAGTATATCCTTCACAGGTATTTAACACGTTTGAGGAGCTGCGAACCAGGAAGTGGTAGAGTTTCTATATATATATATATATATATATATATATATATATATATATATATATATATATATATATATATATATATATATATATATATATATATATATATATATATATATAGTAGTATGTTGCATTGTTGCATTTGGGAATACCTCAGACCTGCTTGTGTACGAATGTACCTCGAACCAGCCTGTGAATCTGTGTGGTAACACGGGACATTTGTTGATCGTTAACATATATAAACAAATAGGAAACATATGATCTAATGACATATGCGATCAGCGTAAACTTAGATCAGACACTTCGTAAGTTGTCTGCTCAGAATCCATCACAATGTAAGGTTAACAAACAAATAAGATTAACTGCCAGTATGGACTCTGATGATACCATGCACATACATAGGCTAATTTGAGCCTGTGGTTGTCACATATGATATAAAATTGTTTTCAGTTTGGACAGGCTCAATTATTCTTTACTGTTAAAGAATTAGGCAAAAATTCAGATCTTACATTTTAATAAAAGATTCAGAATATACAACAGGATCATATTAATTACCTACAGATAAGGTAAGTTCTGCTTTCGGATGGTCAGGTGTTTTTCTCCCGGGTTCTCCATTTTTCGCTCACCTGTGAAGAACAATCGGCTCAATATAAGTGAAATAATCTTGAAAGGGCCGTAGAACCCAAATAATTATAAAAAAATACCTAATGGTAAATTCTTTTCTACGAAGACCTATTATAATCATACCAATTGCAATTATTTCTAACATTGATAGCTATGTAACCATGCAACTTGCAATTCCATTACATAAACTTAATCTTTTTATCCATAGTTTGCCACACATATCCGTATGACTGATTGAATGTGTTATTTGTGTGTAGTGCTGTCTGTGAACTTAAAAGGTACTGAGTAGATTCCTCATGTGAGCAGAAAGGGTCTGAAATCACATTCACATTAGTTACAGTTGTTCTGTCGCACTGAAGTATCAAAAGATAATACAGAAGTAAAAACAATCTTAAGCCCAAGTGTAAATGTATTCAGTTCCTTAGAACTATAGCTGCTCTTATCTAACCACATAAATGTGATTTTTATCATAATAATATAGCGGTACAATGTACTTTCATGCTTGTATTTCGTATACATTATGTTATTCGTAATGAATATCCTTTAAAAGGCTGCAGTCAGGCAGCTTAACCCTTCTATGGAGACGACAGAAGAAAAGCCTTTGAAACAAAATATAAAAAATAGCACAGTTGCAGTATACTCCGGTTACAAGTAATAGACCGGGCGTGGTCTAAATGGGAGCAAATGACATTGCCTATCACTGTCAAAATGGCTCAGTCAGTTCATATATTTGGTTAAACAGCGTTTCTATTACGCTGGTACCCTCACTGTCGTTATATTCGAAATGAATGGCTACGCCTGGTAGACGCAGTCTGTTGTAAATTTTGTGTATGCATTTGTCACAGATGTGTCCGGTGTTCTTTATCGTCGATCTCGACCATACAGCTTAATCCTCTTATACAAGTAAAATCGATTTCCTAATAGATTACACAGTTCATATATATATATATATATATATATATATATATATATATATATATATATATATATATATATATATATATATATATATATATATATATATATATATATATATACCTTTTTCCATGTACAAGGTATAGTTCCTGTTCAGCATTTAAAGTCCTATATCAACACTTGTTGCACACCTCGGACTCAGAACCACTCCGTTCCAAGTTAGACATCTGAACTATGAATTCAACAACCAAACATAATAATAAGAAGGAATAAAATGAAAGAAAGAAATAGTGAATGAATGACACGAAGTTGGAGGGTTGTATTGCATTTAGGTAGTTTGTTCGTTTGTTCATCCGTTTGTTCGACATGCATTGCACAGAGATAGAATCTTGAAACTTTATGTGTGGAATCAGGATACAAATAAATAAAAGTAGTTCCAGGGTTATTTCCCTTCTTTTTAGAATAAAAGACTAAAAGACATAAACGCAAATTGCCCCAGAGGAAGCTCCTTGTAACTGACACAAACCAAAACTAAACAAACAAATATACAAAAAAAAAAAAAAAAAAAAACACTACTGAGGTCCTGATAAATTTATTCATACGAAAGTGCGTTTTAATTCAGACGCAGCTTTATTTTCAAGGTACCTGTAATATCCGTGAATCTAAAAAGAAAGAAAAAGAATTAAAAAGTCAGTGAAATTTTAACAGATCGTTATTATTTACAAACGATAGGTTTGAAACATGGATATTCTGCGGCAAACTGCATGCAAGGTTGTTAACCCAATTAAAATTAATAACTTTGATGCACTCTTGAATTGCACGACAGTGGATCGGTCCTCAGACTAAATGACGGCTTCCTGCTCAATCTGTTCAGATGGTCTACCTATCAGTGTCTGTAGACGAGATCATCGTGATCTTATTTGTGGTTTTCTTGTGGTGTTGCCTCAGATCGCTACTAAGCCCTTTGTTTTGTTTCATGACAGTTTTTTTTTTTGTTTTTTTTTTTGGTTTTGTTTTATTATTATTATTGTTATTATTATTATTATTTTATTATTATATGCGTTCCACTGTGATCTTATACAGATGAGGTAGAGAACCCCTCTGCGGACCGACCATATATTTGTAATTTGGAGGCTAAAGAGTAAATAGTGCGGTTTCGCGCCAATAAAACTAGTTTAAGCCCTGCCAAGATGGTTCTTCTGTTGCAGGTCTTTTTTTTTGTTTTGCATCTGTGGTTTCATATGTGGCGTTCTTCTTTTGGTGCCTCGGGTGGGCTGTGCTTCATGATTTTGGCAATTCCTGGGTACCATCATTTACAGGCTTGGTCCACGGATGGGTGCTTTAACTCATTAATAACGCATCGCAATGAAATGTATAATAATCACATACAACAAAATGAACAAATGTTAAGGGCCCTATGATAAATGGAAACAACTGTAATGGGGAGCTGAATGAGCTTTTAATTGAGTTTACTTTGTCAAAAATCGTTTTCTCTCCCTTTTGAAAAGAGATCTACTCTGAAAGAAAAATATTGACTATTCCTGGGAGCACATTCTTTCCGTTTAGTGAAGATAATTTCTACAAGGGACTTTGTATGCGCTGCAGATAAGCAACTAAGAAGTCTCAAAAATTGTTTCCCACGTAAGCAAAAACTATTCTTTTATTTTGCCTCACGGTAGAGTAGAAATAAACAATCAAGATGGCGCCTAAATCAGTTAATTTTTATCCTTACGCCAGGCTTATCCTGAAAGATAATTAAACACTGCATGCATGTAGCAGCGTTTCAAGTGGTACCATAGTTTCACATATAATGCACGTGCTCAGTAATCTCAAAGGACCAGAAATCTTAATGATATCTCTACTAGTGATAGTACGAGGCGACCTTGTACGACTTCTACACAAGCACTAAACGGCAGCAGTTGCTATCACAAAATAATCTGAAAGGAAATAAGAAACATACGAAACCTGAAAACCTTTCATATGATCTGTTTCGCTTGTTATTGTATTCACAGTTGGTATCCTTTGTTTTGCTTCACTTATTCAACAGGTCGTTTCAAAATGGCGTTTCCTTTGCAATTCTGTTTCGTTTGTTAGTTGTGATTTTAATGTGAATGTTTTTATGTGTTGTCACCTTACACAATTATTCTCCCTTTTTTCTTTCGCTACCCTAGAAAGGCCGGGTTTTGTCCATGTTTCTGCTTCTTTCTACGTCCTGTGGCGTATATATTTCGCAGTTGATTCTGTTTAGTTAGAGCATCTTGTCAAGTCAGTGACATTTCTAAACGGTATAAAAAGTATTTTCAAAGTTTTATCGCCATGATTCTGAATCAATGTCCAAATATAACGTTGGTTTTAAAACACGTCTTCAAGACCTAAATTTGATGGTGACTAATTCAGAAAAAATGTTGACAAAATGATTTACAAACCAATAGGTTACAGCATGGATATATAGCACACATGATGAGTATAACAGTGTACAGTCTGATGCTACATTCGTCAGAATCTAATCTGGGCCTTCATTGTTGGCAGTGGCTACGGATACGGCCCCGTATCTTTAGCTTGTCAATCGAGAGATATGGGCCAGTATCCTAAGCCATTCTCACTGCACTTGGCTAGAAATATATCTGTGGATTATTTTCATACTATTTCCATTATTTTATGTCGTGTGTCGTAAGCAAACTACGGATAACTTTAGACTGGCTCCAGTCTCCAGTGACTAGATATTTTTCTCATGATCCTGTTTGATTATCCACTAAAATAAAACAAACAAACAAAATGACTATAAAGGCTGGTCACTTTAAACGAAAAATGTTTGTCACTAGAGACTGGAGCTAGTCTACGGATAAGTTTAAAATATCGATTTTTAACTTAACTTCCTCTACTTCCATACCATTTTCACGGGTACTGATCGGAACGGCAAATTACTGAAATGCAACAAATACGATAACAGGATGAAAAAAAACACTGTTTATTATTATCACTATTATAGGACGTTTATATTATTATTATTATTATTATTATCATCATCATCATCATCTTCACGTTAATTGCTTCCCCACCACCCACACCCCTCCCCCCCCCACCTCCCCCCCCACCCCCCCCCCCCCCCCCCCCCCGCACAAAAAAATGAACGATACTGTGCTTACAGAAACTTCTAAACACAAACATCTGGGTCTCACTTTCTCAAACTCCTGCACATGAACAGAACACACCCTATGCGTATTAATACCAAACTGTTTTGAACGCTTTCTTCCCTTTTATTATACGTGCATGGAACGAACTTTCAGAGCAAACAAAAGAAAGAAACACAATTTCAGCATTTAAATATCGCCTTACTAGAAGCAAACGGTCTCCGCCTAAATATTACACTGTTGGTACCAGAATAGGACAGATATTACACGCTAGGATACGCATGAAATGCAGTTCTCTAAATTAGCATCTTTTTCGGAAAAAAATAGTTGCTAGTCCAACATATTTTTGTGGCGGTTTCGAAAATCCTCATCACTTTTTCATTATCTGTCCTAGATTAACAGACATTAGAAATACTTATCTATCAAAAATTCTTCAAACTCACAGCAGAAAAGAACTACTATTTGGAAAGGAAACTACCACAGTTAATGATAATGAGAATATATATTAAACGTTAAAGAGTATGTGATTAAGTCATGAGGATTATATTATTATGTACTACGATTTAAATGAAGTTGTTATAATAGTTATCTCTCTGCTATAAATCATGTATTTACCACTACCTACTTATACAAGGATACATCTGCATTACCCCCATTACATTAAGAAAGTATGGCAACTACCAGACAGAACAGAATTGTAAGTCCTTAAATACACATATAAGTTCTTAGTTATAAAAGTATATATTGTACCAATCTATATGTTCATTGTTATAGAAATGTACTCTCTCTTTCTTTCGCTTACTCTCACTCTCTCTAATCAGTTACATACTGTATTGGTGTATTGTCATTTCTAGTCGTTCACACGAACGTAAATTTTTCTATGAAAACGGGAAAGACCTATACTCAGTTAGCAACCTATATCTTACTGTCATCGGACCGATATTTTTGCAAATCGGCTAAATATCGTAAGTGATATTGGACCAATATCTTGTCAGATACATATCAATCCGATATCGGACAGATGTTACTATAGTTAAAACATATTTAATTCTGAGAAGTTTACAACACAACATACAGCACTCAATATATAACATGTAATTTTGAAAGGATAAGAACAAAAGCAAAAGCTTATATGGTTCTTCTCCTTAAAATATTCAGCTGTATACATTGATGCGGTTTACAACTTTTTAAGATACTGAATAAATACAGAGATGAAATAAAACGTGGCAAAAGCAAATATCACTTAAGTCAGCCATACGCCATCGGACCTTTCACATCGGTCCAAAATAAGACAGTTATCTCTAAGGCGGTTATTCATCATTTTTTCCAGTTTGCCTGATATCGGGTAGTTATGACATAAGTTATCTATTTATCATTGTGCAAACTGTTTTGCATATTCATATAATATCAGCTAGCAAGCAGTTTAGATTAGGAAGAGTTAGAAAAAGAAAGCAAATGTTCACATCACGAAAACTTAAGACACTTACATGTTTTGTGTACTTGGGTAAACTCATTTAAAACAGTTATTTGTTAGTAACTGTGACTTGAAAACATTTATTTAGTCTATTATAAAAACAAACAATGTTTTTATTTCAAATATGACTTTAAACTGTTCAATTTACTAATTGTTCGCCACGTTTGACAAAATGGTGGCGCGTTATTCATGTTTTTTTTTTTTTTGTTTTTTTGTTTTGTTTTGTTTTTTTTTTTTGTGTGTGTGTGTGTTTTTTTTTTTTTTTTTTTTTTTTTTTTTTTTTTTTATTGTTGTTTTTCACTAGTCTTTTGTTTTCAAACAAAACACGATTCAGCACTGATATTATTAATTCATTAACTAGTTTGGTTTATTTTATTTTATTTTTATTTTTTATTTTTCAATAAACATTTAACTTTCTAAATCGCAAGTATTTCATGCTATATTTATTTTTCATTAATTTAAAAGTACATGTTTATATTTGACTTTTTTTTTATTCAATAAATGTTGCACAATTCTCTCTGTTATGGTCCCGATATTTGGTTACAAACTGATATAAAATGACCAAAGAGAAATTGGGCACACTCAGAAGCATTCCAATCCAATATGCATTTAAAACTTCATACTTATTTTCGAAGTACGAGTGCATATATATGTGGTTCATGTTAAATATCGGACAGATATCAGGCCATTATGAGGCCGATCTACCGACATCCCGACGAGTAACCGATATCTTATATGAAGAAATAAAATTTAAAACTGATTAAATTGATTATTTTTAGGACCTATTTTTTTAAACATTATTGCTGTAATGTGTGTAGGCTGGTGTGCGAAACTAATCACTGCCGTGACATACAATGTTCCTAAATTAATCTGCCTGATTGAGCGGCCAAGTTACCACAAAGACATCTAAATGTTTAAAGATTCGTACACTAGTCTTTGTTTTCATCACAAACATATCAAGAGTTAAATAACGCAATTGTATTTTTTACTCAATGCAAACAGAGCATTATGTATTAAGTACAATGAAATCACCTACAATTGTAAGGATACACCAGCCTAACAAGAACAACAATGGCGTCAAAGTTGAGGAAGTAAATTTGAATTGAAATTTTAAATATATGCTGTGTCTACATACTAGGTAAGTATTGAAAACAGGATGAAAATAAACCTTAATCGTATCTCTAGCCGAATGCAGTGGGAATGGCTTTGAATACGGGTCCGCGTCTCTAGACTGTCGAAAAGTTTTGTTTTGAATGTAAATACATAATACTCTTTTGGAAATTATTTTAGAGAAACAAATGGCCACTAACTGTGCGTTCTAACATCTCACTGAATTTTTTTTTTTTTTTTTTTTTTTTTTTTTTTTTTTTGTTGTTGTTTTTTTTTTTCGTGCAGAATAAAAATTACCATGATAATAATTATCCTAGGTATAGGTATAGAAAGGCTCGATTTTAAAAAAAAATATGGTAAAATCTAACTTTTCGGAACAGATCGGAAAATTAATTAACCGTTGCAAAAGAATTGGCTATAGCCTGGATATTATACGGTAGTATGCATGCCTAGTTATTAACCGAATCATTGTTGATGGCTATGCTGCACTTTGTAATTGCACGACGGCTGTTCGGGCCTCAGACTCAATGACGGCCTCTTCGTAAAACTTTAACCAGTGGTTGGGTCTTGATGATATGTCTTTGGCTTGGCCCACCGTGGTTCAACTATTGGTTTTCATTTACTCTGGCACACAGTAGAATTAGCCATGGGTATTCGTCTTTGTTTATCCTAATGATTAACTTGATTTTTATGTTTTCGATTTGATCCATTGACTGAGTTGGGAGCCTTTATGCGAACCGATGTTTTATTTATCTTTGTATTAAGAGAAGCATCCGGACCCAGGGTAAAGTTGGCTGGCGGTAAAAGCGCTTTAACACTCCTCCCCCTATCCACCCGCCCCGCCACCCCACACACCCCCCGCCCCCCCCCCCCCCCCCCCCCCGCCACTGTGATTTATTCCACTGGCCGTTCTAAGGCGGTGGTCCCGGAGATAGTCTTACCCTGTTTTGCTTTGTGGTTTATCCTACGAGGCGATTTGTTTTAAGTCTTGTCTTGTGCTATTTTGTTCTTATGTTCTTGTCCTTTTAGTATTCCAGTTACCTTGCTTGGGGAAGGGAGAGCTAATCTAAGTGCTTTTCGTACGTTTTTTCGACTTGCGTTTGTTCTGTTTTGTCTGTTTCCTCTTCCTCTTGGTGTCTTGGAAGGACTGTTGCTTGTGATTGTGGCACTCCTTGGACTTTTCTCTTATCTTTTTCGAATGAACTGTGCAGACGCAAAATAGACGCCACAGAATGTGACTTCAGATCAAGGTCTACACTGTAGGGATCAAACATGATTTTTCATGCATTTACATTCGCCAGGTCCCGAGGGAGGTGTTGAAAACCGAGGCCGAAGGCCGCGGTTTTCAACACCTCCCTAGGGACCTGGCGAATGTTAATGCATTGAAAAACCATGTTCGATCGCTATTATTACATAGAAATTGAAATCATTTGCTATATTTCGCATTATTTCTTGCACTATTTTGTTTCGCCTCTTCACCTATATCTCCCGTATGCAATTTTCACGGACTATGCTCGTTCTAGGGCCAGGCACTACATATCTCGTGACGGCAGCTATTCTGTGGCCTCGGTACAGGCATATTGAAAGTTGCGTAGCTGTGCATTAACAGCGCGTGAATTTCCTTGTTAATACATTACTTTTCGCCGGTTAATGCACGGCTGTTAATAATGTGCGTCACTGCTTTTTTATGCAATAATGTCAATTATTTAACAGTTTTAGGCACATCAGCGGGTAGCCAAATGGACATGTCGGACAGGTATATGCATTTACAATTACATTGAGCACGGAAAATTGGATCACCAGGTCAATATTTTTATATGAAATTTTTCGTAAAACATTAATACCGCGATATTTTGAAGCGTTATTTTTAATGTTTCAATATTTTGTATACTCAAACTGACATCATTTCGAAGAAGCGAGCCGAGAAGTTCACTTCGATAGACAAGAAACAGTATAAATCTGGCCCGCGCAAATCCATCAACAGGGCTTTGAGAGTAAGAAATAAATATGGTCAAATAAATCGAAGAGTAAACGGAAGCAGACCAGTTTTACTGTATGCCGCCGGAAACATAAAACCTGTTTATTACAGACAGGCAGGCGCACACACGGAAAAGACAAAAACTATATTGGCATATTATAACACACACACACACACACACACACACACACACACACACTTAGAAAAGACAAAACTATATACTCACTTGGCTTACTTTGTATAACACACACATAGAAAAGACAAACTCTATACCCTCCTGGCATACTATATATGACTGGCCGGCAGGCAGACAGACAGACATACACACACACACATGAAAAAGTAAAAAACTATATTCCTACTTGGCATACTATATATGACAGGCGGACGGATAGACAGAAACACACACATACACACACAGAAGACAAAAAGTCCATGCCTCCTTAGAATACTCTGTATGACAGACAGACACGCGTACACACATGGAAAAGATAAACACTCTATACCTCCTCGGCACACGTATGTCGTGGGTATGAAATAATCAGACCAGTTATAAAAGTCAGCAAATAGGAAACTCGATCGTACAGAACTTTCAGAATGACAGGCTGTGCTTCATGATTGTGGAATTCTAGGTATTTTCCTGTATATGTTTAATACTGAACACCAATAGTTCGAAACCCTGATTGGCTGGAACACCTGATAAGCCCCTTTAAACAATTAACAAATACCGTAGTTGGCCTACTTGAGTCTTACTCTACCTTACTCTACCCTACTCCATCCCACTGTACCACACCCCTTTTCTAAGCACCTAATCATATCCTTTATATCATACATCTGCCTAAATTAAGCTAGCTAACATTTCTTTTACTACACACTCAAACGTGCATTTCATGTGCTACACTGTTGGGAGGAAATGGTTCAAAAGAAATATGTAGTCAGTGTACCATAGATTTAGAGTAAACTGAGGATAGGCAAATGGCAAATTAGTATTAATTTCTGAAAAAAAAAGACAAAGGTCCTGAAGGATCCGAAAGAAAAAGGTGTAACCAGGTGTATAGGAAGGTAAGAATTACATGGTAAACATGTTCCCCCTTCCCCATTCCCATGCCTATGAGCCCAAACCAGGAAAAGAAGGTAAAGGATGGGAGAAAATGATAAGTCTTGGAAATTGAAAGTCTGCATATATATGTCCTCTTTGTGGTAAACATTCGAAATAAGTCTGACATTGTAAGAACCGACAAAGTTGTGATGTCTCCCACAGGGCTAAAATGAATAAGGGTACAGGACAGTAACATATTTTCGCAGATGCAGTAAATATGGGTCTAAACATTTTGATAACTGTTTTCATTAAACCAGCTGGCCAAATCTAAACTCTATTGCACTTACCATATATTTTAGAAATTCAAAAGAAAAATTCCACTTGTAATATGGATAACTTGAGATCTACCATGATTTCTCTGTTGAATTATCAAAGTAATGAATTTGTTTGTGGTTAAACATAATGACTTCCTTCAGGTCGTTTGTGTTTCATACCTATCTAATAGCAGAGCATCTTACATTTTTTACGCATTTTATCCCTTATATTCTGAAGCACCAATATGACGCTTTCATTCTTCAGCTTGATACTTAATACAAGGCTGACCAACATACCAATAACCCATACTTTAGGCGTATATATATATGGCAATAATATATTACTTCTGCTTCTGCTGCAGTGCTGAATGCGAGTTCTGACCTTTATAATGGTTTTTGATTATTGATTCTGATGATAACTTGATGTTGCGTAGTAGCAAGTAAACAAAAAAGGTCAGTTACCTATTATTTTTTTCCTTTTGTGACTGGGTATTATGCCAACATACATAGAAAACATGAAATTGATAAGATGAGTAGTTTCCACATTTCAGCAATGTATCAAAATTACTTCTGGGCAGTGTTACTGCTGTGCATCAGTAAAACATTTCTTTAACTAATTTGTATCCCGAATAACAATTTAATTGAAATCTAAAATATCAGCAAAACTAGAACCTTAACTCTTTTATAATTGAACACTCAGCAATTATAAGCATATTAACTAGGGGATAACTGCATTCACATTTGTTATTTGGGGAGGTAAATCAGCGGTTTTACGGTCGGAAATTTCGTTTTACGAAGACGGTCAGCGGAGCCGTAAAACGTAATTTGAGATCGTAAAACCGCCGATTTACCTCCCCAAAATGACAAATTTGAATGCAGTTATCCCCATTCTAATGCATTTATTCATTTTTTTCTGTTGAAAAATAATGTACTATTTGCACAAAGCGACAAGTGCTGTGGGCTGCGTAAAACAAAATGCAAGCCAATGAGAAACGACGTTACGTGATGACGTCGGATTTCCGACAGTATATCGCAGAATATACCGTCGCAAATTTTTGACGTTATCCAGTCAGACGTCGCGTTAAATACGCAAGTGCATTAGAATTACTATAAATCATAACGTGCACTGGTGTCTTTTTTTTTTTTTTTTTTTTTTTGAATCTGATTGAAATCCTTCTAATAGGCCAAGACAACAAAGAGTCAGGGATATTTATAGTTTTTCTTCTTCTATCATGAAAATGTATGTTGTGTGTTCACTTGAATTGCCCCGTCGATTCGATTCTAATTAGTAAACTGAATATATCATTATAACGAGCTTAAGCGACCTGCGAAGCAGGTGGCGAAGCTTAAGCTCGTACTATAGGTATCGTGAGTCTCTCACATACTATGCAGAAGAGTTCGCATGCGGCGGCTGACTGATTTTCCAAATCTACAGCGGAACGTGTTGGCTTAATCTTGAATCCGAAACCAACGCTGATATGGCCGGTGTCATTGGCCTGGTTTTCAAAAACTATGATGATAAGATACTCTCGCTGCAAACACGGGAAGCCAGTCAGCCGCCGCTAGCGATCTCATTAGCTGTAATGTATTGTATGGCCAAAGAAATAGAAGGATACATTTTTACGTCATTGACACAGATGAATGCATGACCGATATGAATTTTAGCCGCCATTAAACAACATTTTTGCGTATTTAATTGTAGCCCGGCGTCCTACTTTATCGCGCCCCTTACGACTCCTAGCAAGATAAGGGAAGATGACACTGTACCTTTTGTCAAATTATTTTTTGTATGTGGTTCAACCTTTTCTAAACAATTCTGCATAAAACATATTTTAAATCGGCCTGTCAGATTTTTCAGACACGTTGTTTTTGCCCGCCATGCGAGTTGCAGTGACACGATAAGGGTAGGATATGCGGTGCTTTTAACTGACTGGCAATCAGCTGATCGTTCGTACTTTTGCGACTGCAATGCTCTGCTTGTCAAATTGTGTCGTAGCTCGTGTTATTTGATAGACAACATAAGCACCCATGAAGTTAATATACACTGTGTGGCATTATTGTTAGCAGTATCGACGCCGTGGAGAGGACTACGTCCCTCCCCAAACCCAACAGTCTAGAGAAAGATCGATCGACACGGAAGCATCGGTTGCATGTCATTTTGTAAATACCTGTCAAATTAGTGGTGTTTCCAGGACATGCTTCCATTGTACCCTGAAGGAATCAAATTTGGATATCACGGATGACAGATTTTAGGTGATTCAGTCTGGGCTGCAACATGACACGAAGAGACTGACATGGAAAATTCTAGTTGCATGTCTTTTGTAAACTCTGTCAATTAAGTGGCGTTTCTGAGACATTCTTCTATAATTTCCTGGACACAGCGTTTCTTTTGAAAATGGTGATGTATGCCAGGATTTCCTTGTTTGAACAAAAGAAACCAGTAATTAGATTTGACTGCAAATAATAATGTTTGCCATCTACTCAACAGTTTGATATTTCAGCAGGTCGCCAAAATCGTTATTTGTTTATAATTGTATTGAAAGATGTGGCTTGCCGTCCCAGCTTGGACGTCTAGCCTTGGAGGCAAGCGGACCTGAACCAGACGCCTAGCCTGGCCACATAAGACAGGCTAGCAGTCTTGATTACATCAGATAATTTTTACATGTGTCATGCAATTAAGAAAACAAAAAGACCGATTATTGTTTGAGCTTCAAACCCATTAATACACAAGACTTTACTGTCTACCAACATGCCAAAGCATCCATAGCTTATAGGTAGCAAAGTTATCTATCAAACTTTACTGTCTTTAATCTATTGCTCAGAATCGGCATAAATATGCATTTAAAGATACATAAACACATACGTTACGACATTAATTAATAACATTGAATGTCTAGGGTAATCAGTAGAATATAGTACATTTGTATTTATATTGCGGGCATTGCATAGCATTAGGAAATTACATGGTCGTTTGACAATGACTGAACGTACTATGAAATTCTGTGTTGGAGAATTAGTAAGTAAGAAGTAGAATATAACAGTATCAGCGTGCCACTGAACCATGTGCAACTGTACTGTCGTGATTCACATTCGGTGTCTGCAGCAGCAGCAGCAGCAGCGGGTTATCCAAAGAAAATCTTCAGTCAGGCCTTTAAGTATACAGAATTGACATATACAGTACAGCTCAGGTAAAAGAAACAAAAAAACTCTTTAGTCCGAATCTCGGCGTTTCGCGGACCTCCCAAAATCTCTTGGAATAATTCCGAGTAACGCGCATACTCGGCGGAGAACCTTGATAAAATCGAAAGTTCCGCGTAATGTATGCAGTAGCCAAGTTTCGCAAAGTTACTCGGAGTTGTATTATCGTACCTGGAGGCAATATTTCTCGCGAAGTTATGTGAAGGTCCTCTGAGTATCTACCTATTTATTTTAAGTCGTGAAATTAGTGATCCAGCCCCAGGGCAATTATTCCAGTCGTAAACACATGTACACGTGCTGTGTTGATACATTGTGACGGTAGTATCTCGAGACTCACCTCAGTCGCCTAATTGCGAGTTTTTGAGAAATCCACTGTCATACCCTCTTTTTTTAAGACTTATTGGCTGTCAAAATATATCCAAAATCAACTTCATATTACAGAAAATCAGTTGTGTTTGTTTCTCTAAATACACAAAAAAAACGGGTCAATCATTTATATGCCACGGTAACCAAGAAATTAAGGATAAAATCCAACACCATATGTAACGGAAAATAAGAGATAATGACTCACAGAAAGACAATCTGACAAGTCAGATATGGTCGCAAAGGCAAAACTCAACACATGTTTGAATTGATCGTATAATGATATTTATATTCAAAAAATATTATAAAAAAAAAGGAATAAGAGGAGAGGGAGCAATTACTGTTTCATGGCGGTGAGGTTGTGCTGGCGCTAGACGGCTAAGTGAGACAGAATGGATTCCTATGCGGCCATTTATGGTCTTTCTTCAGTACGTCTGTGCTGTCACAACCACATCCCCAGAAAAAGTAGGTAGCTCAAACATACCGTGTCGAGGCGCGAAAATGAATAAACAAATGAATAAACAAACGAAATACCGGCATTTGAAACACTGTATATACTTACATACTTACTTACTTAGGTGCGTGCGTGCATGCATGCTGCGTGTGTGCGTTCGTGCTCGTGAGCGCGGGCATGCATGCGCGTTTTGCGTTTTTTTTTTTTTTTTTTTTTTTTTTTTTTTTTGTTGTTGTTGTTTTTTGCGTTTTTGTTTTTTTTTTTTGTTTTTTCACGTTTTACGGTTTTTATTTCTTCCTTTATTTATATGTTCTAAATTCGAGTTCCTCGGAGTAATTTGAAGAAATGCCTGTCTGATTTTTATTAATCAATTTATTCATTTTAAAATTTATGTATTCATTTATTTATTTATTTTCCGTCATATAGTACAGTCAGTGTGAAGGTTATATCGTCCACGCTCATGTGGATGCTCAGGTTGATCTGAGTCTGCACTGGTCCTAAAGGTCTTATTGCCCCAAAAGTGTTTTCCAAATAGCTACATTCCATGTCCTCTAAAATTAGATTCATTCCATTGTTCTCGTAAAATATTAACCGATGTTGCCTTGTTCCCTGAACGTAATTGGGTGTTCTCTTGTTCCGCAGAAAACCCTGGATAGTCCATTTCACTCTTCGAGCACATGGGCCTCAACAAAGCTCCATATGAAAAAGTATCAGATTCTGTGGCTTAGTCTGGTCCGGTCACACAAGTGGGTTCGACATGGTCATTTTTACTTAATGTGCCACAGGAAACAAAATTACAAAGAGAATCAAACACTTGCCCCCCCCCCCCCCCCCCGCCACCCGCACCCCCCCCGCCCCCCAAACCGGACAAAATCTACATTGCTACAATATACGTGCGGCCAGCAAAGACTCAGATCAATCTGTGCATCGATCCACTATACGAGGGATGTTCGAAATGAATTGCTTATTGTCCTCTAGCTCGATATCCACGTTGGGCACAATAAAAACCAATATATACCTGTATAGGGTTATTCAATATCTACACAACGGTGTATAAATGTACATGTAAGACTAAGTGTAAGACATAAAAATTGCCATTTGAATACACGCAGTCATTGACCACTGCAGTAAAAATGGTTGGTAGAAGCGTCGACAAAAAAGATGAAATACGGGCTTACATCAAAGCTCGCTCAAAACTTGGCTGTTCTTTGAAGAAGCTGATGACTGAAATTTCTACTGCTTTTGGACCTTTTTGTGTGTCTTATGACACAGTTCGGCGGTGGAGAAAGAAATTTGAGTCTGGTGTAGAGTCCATCAAAAATGCACCGAAATCAGGTAGGCCAAAATCTGCATCTCGTAAAGAAATCGTTTCCAAAATAAAGGAAATCATTGAAGGAGATGCCAGATTTACAATTCGTGATATTGCACGAAAGGTAGGCATACCACTATAAACGGTTCACCTTATTTTGAAGAAGCATTTGAAAGTCAGAAAGATTTCTGCTTGATGGGTGCCACATCTGTTGACTGACGAGCAAAAGAGGCAACGGGTTAAAGTGGCCAAAAAGCTGCTTCAAATGTTTCCAAAATATGACAAAAAGCAGTTTTCCAATGTCGTCACAGGTGATGAAACCTGGGTCCATTATTTTGAGCCCGTCAGAAAGGTTAGTAATAAGATCTGGGCCACTAAACACAGCAAACGCCCAATAATTGCCAAACGTTCTTTGAGTACAAAGACGGTTTTGTATGCAATCTTCTTCTCTGGTGAAGGAGTCGCAATAAAAGTGCCAGTGAAAAAGGGCAAAAGCATCACCGGAAAGTACTACAAAGACGTAGTACTGAAGAAACTGAAAAAGTATTATCAGAAACGACGCCCTGCCACTGGTTTTAAATATGTCCGTCTTCTACATGACAATGCCCTAGCTCATACCTCCGCAATAGTTACGGCGTTTTTGAAGTAAGAAATAGTAACTGTTTTGCCTCACCCCCCCCCCCCCCCCCCCCCAGACCTTGCCCCATGTGATTTCTTTTTGTTTCCGAAATTGAAGCATTCCTTGCTGGGCGGAAATACCAGTTCCGACAGGCACTTGGATCTGCCATTCATCAGTACCTTATTACTGTGCCCAAATCAGCGTACCGTGACGCCTTCAAGAAGTGGATACATCGGCTGAAACTTTGCATTTCTAGCCACGGGGAGTACTTCGAGGGCATGAAATGAGTACTTTTGGGCTAACTTGAAATTTGAAGTCTCCAGATAGAAATAAGCAATTCATTTCGGACATCCCTCGTATATAAAGCAAGCTTTTTGGATAGCCCGGAGTCCAAAGAAGGTGCATACTGTACGATCAACGAAGGGTCTGATCAGAATGTGCTGTTGCAGTCGCACTGTTTATCCCACTTTGGACAGCCCGGCTATCGAAGGTATAAACGATCAGCGAATTTTCTTATCAGAATGTGCAGTTTCGCAGACTGACCCGAGTCTTCGCTCGTCGCACAAGACAAACCCATGGATTATTGGAGGTAAATACGATTAGAGAACAGACGACATTTTGAAATATTTTTTCATTCTTCCAAGAAAACAGGATTTGACATTCATGCAAATTGTCTACATTGCATTAAATGACAAATCCTGTTTTCTAGTGCACGAAATGTCAAATCTGCTTTCTTTGTAATAAAAACATAACGAATTTGTCATCTGCTGAATTATCCCAGATAGTGGTAATCCAGAAGCTGCGTGTTCGATACTCTCAAGCACCAAGTGTTGCGTCACTGAGCAAGACACTTTATCCTCGTAACTTAGTATTGGTTTCGACCAAGGAAGACTGCTTCGAATGTCTGCATTTGCATGGCAGTATAGACAAAATTTACTGACCGGCGCGGGAATCGGGCTAAGATTGATCTCATCAGCCATCTTAGAACACATAAATAATAACACTCCACACATTTGATTAGGAATGGTCATTGTCAGTTATGACAGACAAACACTGATTCTAGAATAGTATAGTTTATATTTTATTTTTTAAAAAATGTGTGTGTGTGTGTGTGTGTGTGTGTTTGACCGGCGCGCGAATCGCGCCGGTCTCTTAATATAACTTTGGATTTTTATATATGAGAGACTATCCGATTAGCTCATTAAGGAATTTTTATATTTGCCGGGATCGTCGGTTTGTGACGATCCCGGCAAATATAAAAATAAATGTATAACAAACTGTGTTATAAACAGATTAATGTGTATTTCATTTTCAAATTAATCAAGAAATGTTATAACGTTTAATAAAAGCAAGCATTAAACAATCACATAATGTTCTTTCTTACCTGCTACATTGAAAATTTAATAAACTTTAGTGCGCCCTTGTCCCATATCTCTAAGTAAACATGAACAAAATTTGCGCCGGTACTTAGACGTTTACGTCTAAATATTTTGTCTTTTATCATTTTGAAGACGCTTTCCCGACGATGTCAGGTTTATACATACATCCGATTTACTTGTTAAATAAATTACGGTCTTGGTTTTGCATATCGAATATTGAAGACACAAAAGCAAAGATCACTTTACATGAAACCGAAAGTTCTGAAGATTGCTATGTAAAGCCAATAAATAAAATGTTATTAATGTATATAATGAAAGAGAATAACATAACATAATAATTAGGGCATTAGTAATACACCCGTTTTGAAGCTTTTTTCCTTTTGACCGAATGTTCTAAATTCTGTAACTTACAGACCTTGACCTCCGATCAGGCGAGGTAGTACACGCATGAAATTCGTCAAAAAAACATAACCACTAGGTGGCAGGTATTAGTTTCCCTATATATCTATATCGTAAGAAACTTTTGGACTGATTTCAACATAACTTGACGCTCTACCAAGTTTGTTCAAGCTGTCGTGATTCGTAAAAAAAGAAAACATGGCCGTCGTGGGGTGGGGGGTGCGGGGGAGCGGGGAGCAGGGCTTATTTTCCCTGTATATCTATATAGAAAACTTTTTAATCTTCTTATCAGAAACAACTGGACCAATTTTAATATACCTTGACAGAAATGTTCCTTTGGTGACTGGTCTACCATGATTGTTCAGCCGTCATGATACATAAAAAAAATATGGCCGCTAAGGGCGGACCTTATTTTTCCTATATATCTATACAGAAAACTTTAAAAATGTTCTCGTCATAAAACAATGGACCAATTTCAATATAACTTGGCAGGAATGTTTCTTTGGTGACCCTCTAACAAGATTTTTTCAAGCCGTCATGATTCGTCAAAAACATAGCTGCTTTGGGGCGTGGCTTATTTTCCACATATATATATATATATATATATATATATATATATATATATATATATATATATATATATATATATATATATATATATATATATATATAGAAAACTTTAAAGATCTTCTTATCAGATACGACTGGACCGATTTCAATACATCTTGGCAAAATGTTCCTTTGGTTACCCTCTACCAAGTTTGTTCAAGCCACCATGATACGTCAAAAAACTTGGCTGCTAGGGGGTGGGGGTGGGGCTTATTTTGCCTATATATCTGTATAGAAAACTTAAAAATGTTCTCGTCATAAACCAATGGACCGATTTCAATATAACTTGGCAGGAGTATTTCTTTGGTGACCCGCTAACATGATTGTTCAAGCCGTTGTGATTCGTCAAAACACTTGTCTGCTAGGGGTGGGGTTTATTTTCCCTATAGATCAATATAGAAAATCTTCTTGCCAAAAACCACTGGAGTTCAATGTAACTTGGCAGGAATGTAGCTTTTGTGACTTTCTACCAAATTGTTCAAGCCCGCATGATATGTCAAAAAACATGGCCCCGGGGATGGGCGTGGTGGGGTGGTGGCTTATTTTCCCTAAATATCTATATAGAAAACTTTAAAATTCTTCTTTTCATGCAGAAATCACTTGACTATTTTCAATATTACTTGGCAGGAATGTTGCCTTGATGACCCTCTACCATGATTGTTCAAGCAATCATGATTCGTCAAAAACATGGCTGCTAGGGGGCGCGGCTTATTTTCGCTACATATCATAACAGAAAACTTTAAAAATCTTCTTGTCAGAAACCACTGAACCGATTTCAATATAACTTGGCAGGAGTGTTTCTTCGGTGACCCTCTACCAAGTTTCTTCAAGCTGTCATGATTCGTCAAAATAACTGACTGCTAGGGGCGGGGTTTATTTTCCCTGTATGTAGTTATATAAAACACTTTAGAAATCTTTTTGTCAGAGACCACTGAACCGATTTCAATATAACTTGACAGAAATGTTCCTTTGATGATTCTCTTTCAAGATTCAGTTCAAGCCGTCATGGTGTCTTAAAAAAAACATGGCTGCTGGGTGGCGGGTGTCGGAGAGGGGGGACTGGATAGTAAGACTATGAGGTGGAACAGCATGTATGTTTATGAGATTACGGTACACCAGACATTAAGAGCGTTATATGTCTTTTAAGATTTTGAAAAAAGTTTGAAAACTTACACATTCTGATATATAGTTATGTCCCTTGATATGACTGACCTTGTTTGCTGTATAGCTCGATCGGGTTTAATTTGACCTTCCTTAAACTTGCAGATGGGGCGAGGGGGGATATATTAAGAGTTAAATCCTCCAGATGAATGAATGTTGTAGACACTGAGTGACCTTGATCTACTTTCAGCACAGGTGAGCGTTAAGGACCATCATGGTCCTCTTATTTCTAAACATATCTGCGATGTATCTCGAAGAGGCCGTCAGCCATATTACATTTTTCCTTTCATTGTATCTCCTCCGTATACAGTCAAAGAATTTTGTCGAAACTTCGCTTATGGATTCTTTCTTCTCAACCCCTTGATGGTTCTCCCAAGAAATGATTCCAGTCTGTCAACTGATATAGCTGTCAAATGGTCATCTTAGAAATTGCCACTTCCCCTTTAATTTGCATTGCATCAAAATCATACCCTACCAACCCTACCCCTACTGATATCCCAATTCTTAACATACCCTTCCCGTCTGTCCTGGACTATATCCTAGCTTGGACTGGTAGATAGTGGTATCAGAAGGGAGGGTAGGGTAGGCTAGAAAAGGCATAGCATCGCCGGAAATAGCAAGTCAAAATATAGCGATATTTAGTATTAAATCAACCTCTTTTCACTTGCTTCACTTTTAAATATGTAAAACAAAAGTTATTTCAAAGGAAACTGAATTAAATTGATGTAAACATAATACTTGATTTGTACACTTTGCCTCGGACCTATTTAAACAGGTTTTGTCTGGTCCGCGACTTTGAATACCTCATGAAAAATAAAAGCATAAAATGCTTAAGCTCGTTTCAAAGGTAACACCTATTTATTTCATGTTATCTTATAATAAGAAATGGTATCGTTTTTCTATCTTTACGTCAAAACAAAACACAGGTTTGATTAATAAACTCTTTTTTTTTTTTAAATAAATTTCTTTCCGCGAAATTAATGTATATGTATTTAAAAGACCTTTAAAAACATACAGTCAAAATTTCATAGAGGTCGGTTGAAAAATAACACTTTTATTGAAGTCTCAAATATTTGTAAACCTACAACCTTTACTCTTTTGTGATTGAACACTTCACATTCATAGAACTTTATCAAGTTATGATAAATTATGCAAATACAGTATAATTTCAATGACTCCAACGTACACTTATAGCTTGTTTGCTGTGATTGAATCGAACTCGTTTTTTAATCTGTATGAAATCCTTCCAATACCCCAAGACAACAAATATTTATATTTATAGAGATTTTTTAACATAAAAATGTGTGTTGTGTATGTTCATTAGAATCTCTTAGTGGAAGCGATTCCAATGAGTAAACTGAATATGTCATTATTTTAAAGATAAAAAGACATACCTACATTATCCCCATTTGCCATCTGATCTGGCGCTATCAATAACCCTCAGTAACCTCTACTGAAAGAGGTATACACTCGTAGATGACAAAAATCTTTCCTTTAAGAGTAGACCCCTTTTCGAAAGGGAGCTAAAACAACTTTGAAAGCACTACCTCCCTTCCCCTGAAATTTATCAATATCTTTTCAGCAAAACGCCACTCAAAGTAAGAAAAATGGCTTTGTTACAACAGGACCCAGATCATACTTACAGACCTATCTAGGTGTTAATGATTGCCCATGGAATATCACAGATAAAGAGGGAAATCAACATATTACTTTTTTTATTTCTCGATAAAACCGTATGTTGTTGGTACTTATTAGAAGCGCATCTTTGAGGCGCTTTTAAGGAGTCTCATCAACACATGTATATGTTAAGTCATAAAAATAATAATACAAAAAAAAAATAAATAAAAAAATCCGGATCTGGGCATATGCATACAGACATTCTCACATTGTTTTTCATAAGTTTACGTGATAATCAGGGGAATGTAGTTGAAGAGAGAGCTAAACTTAGTGTTTTTCCGTACGTTTGTTCGATTTGCTCTTGTTTGGTTTTGTCTGTTTCCTCTTCCTCTTCATGGCTAGGAAGGGCTGCGGTTTGAATAGTGGCATTCCATGGACTTAACCCTTTTTTGTATATTGTTACTAATGACAAGAACACATGGACTACCTTAGTGTTTTATGCTTAATGTTGTATAACCCGTTTTAGTCTAGAGAGCCCCAAAAAGGGTATTAGGCAAACGGTGCAGACATAGATCATATGTCGCAGGATGAGGTGTTTGATCAGGTCTGTACTGTTTACAAACAGTTTCTCTACGAGTATCTAAAACATATAGCCTGACATACCTTAAATTGGAATTGGAATCTTTTCATATATAATATGGAGGAGTCTATTCAGTCTTAAATGAGTTAAATCATTTTTCAGCAAAGCCGAAACACTGTTATCGATGTTCCTCAAGATATCGCGGCATCTGACCAGTCTACACTGTTTGCCAATCATGCAGTAGGTTTTCGACATATGAGCTTGTGTAAAATCTTAGGACAGGTATTGTATACAAAAGAATACAGAATATAGTAATAAAGGTGTCAGAATATTAACCCTTAAAGCGCCAGTCACAACTATTGTCGTCTGCTTTGTCGTCTGCTTGTGATTTTAAAAGTCATTTTTGCAAACAGTGTGGACCAAGATCAGACTGCTCCTTTAGCAGTCTGATCAGGGTCCACACTGTTTGCCTACATCTAAAAATAGGTTTGAAAAGTCTGCAAGAATATTCAACAGACGACATAGACAGACGACATTTTCAGATGCAGTTTTTCTTGGCGCTTTAAGGGTTAAGATTGATAGCGTAATCTCCAAAGCATTTGTTAACACTTAAAATATCAGGTTGTGGGCAAATTCAGCAGACGACAACTTGATGATTTGGTCTAAGGAGACGATTTACATGACATGTCAAATCCTATTCATAGGAAAATATCAAAACAAAAACAATAAGAAAAAATAATCAAACTGTTGTCTGCTGCATGTTTACCCAGACTGCTAGTGGAGATGCTCTCCAGAACAGCTGCTTCATTAGCATCCAATGATTTTATAGTTTTTATCAGATCAGGCGGTGTCAGTTTTGGGGTATTAAAGTATATATGTTGATGGACGCGGGCATGTACATAGTTCTTTAGTTTGCAAGGATTGCATTCGTTATCAAAGTCAGTGTTTTGTGATCTTTGAATACTTTCGCTGATATTTGCGAAAAAGGCATTTAGTTTATTTATGACGGTACACTGGGTGTTGCAGGTTTCATTTCCAGTTGTAAGTCATCATATACCACTGAAGTCGACCTAGAATCTCCTGAATCTGCGATAATACTGTATGGTCTAAACTCATCTGGCACCACACGCGACGGAGTTTCATACGTAGGATTAGCATCAGTATTATGTCTGTAATAAAAAAGTACATTTGTGTCATTAAGGGGATATGAAACGTGCTCCGGGGACAGGACTTTAACAAAACTTTTTCCCCTCTCCCTTCTGAATGCGAAATCTACTGTAAATGGAAACCAATTTTTCGCCTGCAAAGAAAGTCTTTCCATTTAGAGTGAGCAGAAGGGGATGGTGTGGAGGTAAATAAACAGAAAGTCACAAACATTACAATAAGGTAAATTTTGCCAAGTGTAACTAGTGCTAGTCATGACTATGAATTTACATTTACTTACCCATCATAATAATAATAATTTGTTTAAGAAGTGTTTCAAATGCTGGTGGTTTGCTTTCGAATGTGACAAACAGAACATAAAATAAATGAAGTTACCCAAGAAAGGCTACAATTACGATGTACAGTCTTCTCCCCAGTAAGCATTCTTTATAAATCTATAGCGGGCGTTATCGGCCCGTCAGAGTAGTTGACGGGCCGATAACGGCCCGCTATAGATTTATTAAGAATGCTAGCTGAGTCGATACTTCGTGAATAGAAGAGATGGAGAACAATGACTAAACAAAACGAGACATTAACAACATTTGTAAGAACAAAGAAGAACTTCAAAAGGGGAACTGCCTTCACAATGTCAAAAAGCTCATAAAAGGTTATAACATGTATGTTCTGCGGCAATCTGCGTACATAGTAATTAACCAAAATTACGGTTTATTACTTTGCTTTTCCCTTTACGACGGTGAGTCTGACCTCAGCCTACTATCGGCTTGTCCCTCAATCTGTTAAGAAGGTAGGTGCCGGATGATCGTCATCTTTAATCCGGTCATTGTTGTGCTCTGGCTTCAGATAGCCATTGAACTATCTGTTATGTTTTAGCATGTTTGTGACTATATTTATCTACCTGTGACGTTTTACTGATGAGGTTTGAGGATCTACGTGGACTAAACGCACGTTGACAATTTGGAGCTGCATCCGAATTAAGGGCGAGGTTTCCAGCTTTTCTCCTGACCTTTCCAAGGCGGTTTTTCTATTGCAGTTATTCTTTGTTTGTGTGTCGGTTAATGCAAATGTGCCGATTTGTTTTGGCATTTGTTTGTTCCTCATCTCTTCTTCTTTCGGTGCTGCGAGAAAAGTGTGCTTCCTGATTTTTGTCAACCTTTTAGTTCTTTTACTTCACTGCAACTGGTGTTAAGTTTCGCATGGCGGTCGTGAAACGTCTCTCCGTACTCACCATAGTCTAGCTGCTTTGAAAATCAAATACCGCTTAAGCCGATGCTAGGGGCCGTATACAGCCTTGCAAAAAAAAAATAAAATAAAAAAAAATAAAAAATAAACATAGCTTTATATGAAAAGACTTAAAAAAACCGTTCGTTAACTTACTGTCAAGCAATGTGATCTTATTGTTGGGGAAGAGAGAGGTGAATGCTTTGCTTTTCTTTGATTGGCGGCTTGTGTACTATGTGTCTTGGTTTGTTTGCGCTTCTTCTTGGTGTCATCGGTAGGCTATATTCAGTGACTTGGGCTCTCTGTAGACGTCTTATATTCTATTTTGTACACAACTAATACCATACAGTAGTGCTAAGACTAAAGGTTACACCTAGTGCACTTGGTGTTCACTACATTTAGACATGGAATAGATGTCAAAGTGAACTAGAAGTTAACTCATTAGGGCACAGTTGTTCACTAGGGTTTGAACACCGAGTGCATTCAGGCCTGTTTGTGTAGGTAATCACAGAGGAGATTATATGTTAGGCAACCCATAGTGCACTTACACGGTCTTATTGGATAGTTTTAAAAGGACACTTTTATGATATTTTTTATTATATAAATGTAATGGTTGTATTTAATTTGTATTTATTCTGCTCATGATTTTGGACTTAAGATGGGAACTCGTGTTCATATTCTTATTGATATAGTATAATAATATAAATTAAAACAAGTTTTTTGATACTAATAAGATCATTCAATTATTATTTGTAGTAGTAGTAGTAGAAGTATAAAGTAACATCACAATTTTTAGAATAAATAATCTATGTCGGTCATATTTCATTCAGTAAAATATATTTATTTAATAAATTATTTAAAATATTTAAGAAATTACATTCAAACAAAAAGATAGCATTATTATTGATATTATTTTCAGAAATAATTAGAGCTGTCAGAGGATCTGACTATAGCCCCGCTGCAGCTATATCAGAGGAAAAAATACATATAGTGTTGAAATATTTCGAATTCATCCTTACCAGATAACACCACTGTCAGGCATGGCAACATGGCATCACAAAATCTATCAAGGGATTTTAATGCATGGGTTATGGGCACTTAGCCCTGATTCCTGAATAACGATACATCAACCCACTGTCCATGCATGCACCACTTTTTTAAAGCCCCTAAGTGTGGTGTATGTTTCATCGAAGAAGAACCACAAACATAAAAAGTTATTAAGAAAAATGCATTCTAATGTTTTGAAAACCTACCAAGGAACATAACTCCAAGAGTTATAGATTTTTTTGCCCCTATTCCGGTATACAAAATACATCCAGTCACTGGCCATGTTTATACAAACTTTCAGCTTTCTAGCTTTTATAGTTCCTGAGAAATCTGTTACGAAAATTTTCAAGAATAGCCAAATTTAAAAACCTATCAAAAGGCAAAATTCCAAGAGTTATGGGCCCTTTGCCATCGTTCTGCCACTACACGTTACTTACCTTAGAGACCAAGTGTGATATAAGTTTTATCGAAGTTGGAGTCTAGCGTAGTAACATTAATTATCCGAAGAAAGCGACATTTTATCCATATTTGCTATTAACTACCAAACACAGAAATAACACGAGTTTCAGGATTTAATATGATGTGCAACCATTGTAGTTCCAGATCAGCATGTGCATACATTTTTCGCCGATAGAATGTGCAAGCTCTATTCAACATGTTTAATAACAGCACATGATGTTTATTTTGCATTTCTTTAAAGGTGAACAGGTTAAATACCATCTTCTCAAGGGACCTGTATTTTCTGGTTTCATTTCTCTGCTTGACATCACAAAGTTGGAAACCAGAAGCTTCAGGCCACTGAGCAAGTTTATAGTTTGATTTATTACTTATGAAATAAAAAAAATAACTAATTTGTTTTCTTAGAGTAATTGTTGATCTTTATTTTAATTTGTACTGAGTTATCGTTCACTAAATATAGCACTTTTTTTACTTTATTAAAAAACGTATTAATTATTATTTTGTTATTATCGTTATTAATTAATTAATTATTAGGTTAAACTATGAATATTCTTCTGAAAGTCATACTGAATAATCTGTTAATATTCATTCATTTCTTCTAAAGAGCACCCACACATGCAATGACCATTATTTATCTGAACTGGAAGTTTGACAGACCATACATTTGAAAGAAAACATGGAGTGCACACCGTGTTATCAAATTAAGACTTTATAGTGCACTGTAGTCCACTCTGAGTTTCACTATTAGTGAACACCATGTCTAAACGTTATGAGCTCCATGTGCACTAGGGTGTAACCTTTAGTCTTAGCAGTACTGTACCACATAAAATTATTTTAATACACAGTAAATGCTATAAACGTATTATGTATAATCCTGGCAAATATGATATATAAAAACAAAATTAAGTCCGATTCCACAATGTTTGCAATATATTTCTTTCTACCGGTTTCACTTTTAATACAGATCTTTAGGAGTTCAATATGGTGTTGTTGCAAAGTAACAAGCGTGAATAACGTTAATGACGTTACGTTGACGCAGTGTTAACCTTATTAACAGTAAAATAACATACATTTCAATATAATAATACCGCCATTTACATTACGTCTAAAGTTCTGATGTGCATGTATATAATTTATGCCTTTAAGATTGTTACTGATAAGTGATGATAGTTTATCCAGTGGCATAGATTACTTTGTTTTATTCAATTTAGGTTTTCGCAGGTTGATGAAATAGTTTCCCTTAGCACGTCGAAATGACGCACTGTCAGAGTACATTTTATAGAAGAAAAAAGATTGTATATTTTGGATTTAATTGGTGAGCACATGTATTCATGTGCTCACTAACGTAGAACATTTTTTACCCGGATTTGTTGATTGTGAACAGTTACTCGTTTTCAAAAATAATTCCCCGTTTCCCCTATGTAATCTTGGCCGCAGTCCCTGCATTTTTCACGACATACGCCACATTTGAACTTCACAACGTCATGGATTCGTGAGCATAAAATTTTCGTCCGCATTTAAATTCTGTTGCGTCACCTCCTAAGAGATGTGTGCAGAGGCATCAAATAGGTCTTTGTCACCGTTTCACTTCGTGGTGATTATTGTTATTAAATTTTGCTTTCGTTAGCAGTTTTTGTAAATTATGAGGGTCGTTCTATATGTAATGTGTAAAGTGTATTATCTTAAAAAGAACCGACTCAAATGATCATATTAGCTTAACATCACCTCAAGGTATTCTCTGCGGTTGGAAACACATGACTTCAGTCTGTGGATCCAATTCTAAAATGCGTCACGTTAGACTGAATGATAATACGTCTAAGACACTGGCTGACGGCTGATCAAAGGGCCTGCCTGGAGTTATATCGAAGACCAGATAAGAACTTTTTTTTCAGTTTTGGAAAAAAGAAAAAGTCGCAGGGGGTGGGGGGGGGGCTAGATCTGGTGAGTACGGTGGTTACTTTCTCCGACTTCAAAAAGCGCTTTACAGTTTCAGATGTATGTGCAGGAGCATTATAATGCAGTATATAAACATTGTTGAAATCCTGTCACTGGACGTCTTTTCTGACAATATTTTTTTTAATACAAAACCACGGTAATCCCGGCCAGTGACACTGTTGCCTTTCGGCACCGGCACTTGATTGGCTATACCGTCACATAATAAGAATATAGCCCAGGAGAACTTCTTTGTGCTCATTGTCCTTTTGGCAACTACTGGACGTTTACTGTGTTTGGATAGCCATATCTTGTTTCCAGTTTTCTTACCTGGTTCAAAATTGTGTACTCATGTCTCGTCACCAGTAGCAATGTCTGCGAATTGCCTTTGGTTGAACTTAGGAAACTTTTGAACAATTGTTTGACCATTTGTACGCGTACCCTTTTTGTTTATCTGTCAACAGAGGAAGTCTCCTTCTGGCAAAAATCTTTTGTTTACTTTCAAAATGCGCTTCAGAATAACATGTACTCTCGAAAGTGATATGCAAACAGCTTTGGCAATATAGCGAATCGTATATCTGCCATCAGTTTCAATTACTTCCCTAACATTGGTATTGCCTGTTGCAGTTACAGTTCGTCCTGATTGTGTAGTATCTTTAACAGTATGAATTTTCTTTCTCCACCTACGAACTGTCTCATAAGATGTTTTATGGGACCCATTACTTTCCCAAATTAAGTATAAATCTGCTGAATGACCGAGTTTTGTTCGAAATTTAATGTAAGCTCTAATGTCTTTCATATTCTCAACATGTTTTCCAACCATTTTTACAACAGTGGTCAATGACTGGCTCTATTGAAATGAAGATTATTTTGAAACTGTGTCGAACTAAAGGTTTCTGTATATACCATTGAAAATGTGTATCAGTATCGCTGAAATCGTGCACACTTTTATCGTGCTGTAGTCCAATACACATAACATATCGAACAACCCTCGTATTTGGTTGCCGCTTGCTTTTGATTATATTGAAGTTTGACAGTATGCTATTCATTTTGGGATCTTCATTTAAAATGGGAAGATTAAACTGGATGACTTTGTATATTTCTCGATTTTGGGTTTATGTGTCGAACGTAAGAAATAACTGGGTCTCCTATTTTCTCTTTCATATAGTGTTTTGTCTAGGTTTATGGGTTTCTCTATACCACCGTCGATAAGTTAGTCTGTGTATTGTTGTTTAAATAAAAATTATTTCATTTTTTTCATTCTATTTGCAAGGATATGTTTTTCCGAAATGATTGCTTTTTGTCGACGTGCAAGGTTATAGGGTATGTTTATTTTTGTATCTCTCATTAAAAGCAAGGTAAAGATGGTATTATTTTTCAGTCCAGACAAGTTTTTTTTTAAGTTATAAACTGAAGTACGTGTCTGTCTTTACATAGAAAAAAATATAAAAAAAATAAAATAAACATCGAGAAGTTAAGACACATACAGAGGAGACACACTTCATATGTACTAACACAATAAAAATTAGTACCTTTTCCGTCTCACCAGTCTCACCAACAGAATGCCAACAACAGAAAGGATTATGATAATCACAACACTACCTCCGACAGAACCAGCAATAACAGGTAACTTGTCACTAGCCACCAATTCTAAAATTTAGAGTAACACGTGTCATTCTAAGAGAGACAAGAATTACTCGTGTTATTCTAAGAGAGACAGAATAACATGGGTCATTCTAAGAGAGATAAGCACGCAAATCCATGGAGTCCGATCAGATCCCAGCTGTCGGCTAACTGAACGATTTGATTAATTGAAGTGTATCATAACTAAATTGGAATGCTCTGATGAGGCTCTGTGGATGTGCAACAGATCAGAATCGACACATTGACCATATATTAGAAGGCTCCTTTTCATTTAATGCGACCTAATAACTAAAGTGGCATTGGGTGAAATTATAATGAAAATTCTCTTCTGACAAATGTTTCTACAAAATAATATATACTTTTCATAAAAATACTTTTGTACCATGTGTGCATTTTCAGAAACTCACAGCGGATTTACCGACTAAAGAAAGGGTACATGCTTTGCATTTGTGATACTTAGTTGAAAAATACTAGTTGAAGAATACCTAGCATCATGATAACACCGTTTGCCTACAAGGACTGTGCACGCAAATGCTCTTGGTACATGTGCTATACTGAAGCTGGTACTCCCACACAATAATCAGTCAAATATCGAATAGACTGTCAGCCGTACAATTAATCATGTGTGTAGAACTATTTCTTGTTTATAAGAAAATAGTATGGTGCAAACTTGCTAAATAAACTAAACGTAACCTTAAATATTTCAGGTGTGCACATTACTTAATTTATTGTCATCAGTGTTACTAAAATATAAGTGAAGATCATAGGAAATGTCACAGTCACAAAGCACAGCCTTCTAGATGCACAAAAGTCAGAAATATGAGGAACAATCAATGACAAACCAAACGCCACATAAATCCCGTCCCACCCCCACCAAAAAAAGAAATATGTTGTAATACACAAGCTGGCATGCACTGTATATACCCCTGGAGCTAGTACCTAAGCTGCATTCAGAAGTGCAAAGTTTTAGCGGATTTTTCCCTCGATCCCTGTATCTAATGACGAGCGTCAACAGGATCATGGGTCCAGGGCAAACTATCGCAAGTAACTGGCACTTCTGAACGCACCTAGTTGTCCTGAGCCGCCACACAGCGCTTCCAATCATGAAACAGGGGAGACCTGCTGAAGATAACAGAACGAAGACTGCATTCATTAACCGAAACGTTCATGGTCACTCGCAAACAAAAGCACATTTTGTGTTCACTTGTTACATTTTTCGATGGACGGGAGCTAGTATCCTCAAATTATTCTTAAGCTGTCTTTTGCACAACCAAGATGGCGGCCTATGCAAATAGTTTTTATATGCGCATGCATATTCGTAGCAAAACATACAGAAATATTTACTGGGTCGATATTATATACTTGATCGCTCATAAAATTAATAATTATTCTTATAATTTATTCGTTGTAATATTAAGTCTCGTCAACGAGATTAACGGCTACTCTGTAAAGTGGGGTAGCAAAACATACAGAAATATACTCCACAAAATAATGTAAGGGCCACCAGTTTTATTTTCCCTTTGATTGTCACTAAAATGCGACCCTCAAGTTTTAAAATTATTTCATAGGCAAAACTGGAAGTCTCAGCCCTATCTCAATCAGGTCAACATGTTTGCAACATGATCAGCTACAAATGTCAGTGGCACCAACAATGCGAGACCAAAGGATTCTAAGAAAAACGGGAATTTCCAAAATAACGATTTTTACCCCAAAATGAAGTTTTTTCACAATACCGAAAAAATTCTTTGTTTAATGAAACAATACTCTGTCACACACAAAATCATGCATATTCAAACTTCCGTCGAGTAAAAGGCACACAGATATGGCTAAAAATGCCTCGAAAGTTCCCCATAGACAACGAATAATCTGTAGAGGGTACCTCTAGCAAAATGTGCGTTTCTTGATAAGAAATAACGCTTTCTCTATGATTTTTTCACAGTTGGGAGACCAGATATCACTTATGACGCGAAAATGTCAATTTTCAATTTTTGGGTAAACAGTAGTGTTTTTTTGCAGTTTTTAAAATAAAAATTTTAATTTAAATTTTTTTGTTGGAAACAGTCCTTTAGGGCTTCCTTTTAAAGAAACAGTCAACGATATTTTGATACCTTCTGTCGTTTTGCCCATACACCCGGCCAAAATTTGTATATATGGAAATTTGCACTATGTGGCCTTTAAATTATTTTGTTGAGTATATTTACTGGGTTGATATTATATACTTGATCGCTCATAAAATTAATAATTATTCATATAATTTATTCGATGTATTATCAAGTCTCGTCAACGAGAATAACGGCTAATCTCTAAAGTGGGGTAGCATAAGTTTACAATAACCGTTCAGAAGATGCAAAATAGTCTCGCAAAGGATTTGCTTTACTAAACGTATCCCAGGTATAATTCTCCTAGCCGCATCAACTGTTTTGAATCGCACAGAAGACAACAGCCACATTTATCAGATAGACGCTTTAGATGCAGTGAACACCTGTAAGTGAAGCCACGTTCACCCCAAAGAATGGACGTTAAATCCAATAACAAAAACCTCTTCCCTGAGAAGAGAGACTTACGATCATTCTAGAAATTGCATAATGATACTAGTTTCATATCAGAGCTGCGATACTGGCAATATACTGACGGATCGTCAGCAGAACTAAAGCACTGACTACTGAGTGAATATTCCCTCGGGGACTGGAGTCCATCAGTAAAGGCATCGGGTCATTGATTACATAATAAATGTAACCATACAGATTTCAGTGTGTCAGATATACGCATTTTTGAATTTGTCTCCTTTCTTTGATGCCTCGGGAGGACTGTGTCTCGTGTTTGTGGCATTTCCTTGGTATACTTATATTTTGTCAGTGACACTAACCCACTAAATGGGAATCTATACACTTTAATGCGGATAGCGCTGTCTAATTGCTTTGTCCCTTCTCATAAGGGTTCTACTCTCTCAGAAAAGTAAATCCTCCCACATTGAACAGATTCCGTCATTATAGAGTAGACTCTTTTTCAGAAAGAGTTTGCATGTATGGTTATTAACCATATATGGTTGATAAGTTTGCTTCTCTCTTTAATTGCACGAAGGTAGGTGTGTCCTCAGACTAAATGAAGACTCCTTTCTCAGTCTGTTTCAGATGGTTGGCTTCTGACTATCAATGTATGTAGTCGGACCCATTGTGGTCCTGTTTGTGATTTTCTTGTGTTCGGGGTTCAGGTCATCATTGAGCCCTTTGTTTTGTTTCATCACAGTGGCTTTAATTATACTTGGTTCACTGTGAAACATAAGCTCCACATAGGGGTTCTCTACCTCATCTGTGAAACATCACAGTGAACCACATATAATTAAAGAATATAGATATATTTGTAGTTTGGAGCTGCACCAGAATTAAGGATGAGGTTTCGCGTGAGTAACACTAGTTTAAGCGTTCCTTTGGTTTAGTTATTTTTATTTGTGCGTCGGTGGTTTCAAATGTTGCGTTTGTTCTGTCATTTCTTTTTCATCTCTCCTTTTGTTGATGCCTCGGGAAGGCTGTGCTTTGTGATTGTGGCGTTTCCTGGGTAGGTTCATTTATATTTGTTTGGTGTTGTCTTGATTGGCAAAGAAGAGAAAATCTGCTGAGTGTATACAGTCTATTAAATGTGCAGTTAAAGCCTGCAAAGTAGACTTTACTCGAGCTTGCATCAGTCATTATCATAAGTGAAACACGGAAGTCACTGACATTAGGCGGTAGGTACCTGCCAATAAAAGGTCGCAGATGTCATTAATTTAATACAATTATTTTGTACTTGTCTAACGCTTTTTAATAAATAACCTACAAAGTGATAGAAATATGAGTTCAGTAAACTGCTTCCTTTTTGTTGCAGTAAACCTCTCAAGACTCTTTATTACTGCCAGAAAAACAAACTTGCTGAAAACAGTATTAACGGACACTAAATGTAGGTAAAACTGTCTATTTCTTCTATTAAATTAAATGGAAAATGGAGATGTGTAATTAAGAACCGTTCCGTACACCAAAAAAGGTAAGAAAAAAGTCCACCGAGTGCCACAATTAAAAATCGCAGCCCTTCCCAGACACCAAGAGGAAGAAAAAACAGACAAAACCAAACAAGCGCAAATCGAACAAACGTACGAAAAGCACTAAGATTAGCTCTCTCTTCCCCAAGCGAGGTAATCGCAATGCTAAAAGGACTGAAAAACACAATAACAAAATAACAAGCCAAAAGGATAAATAAATCGCCTCGTAGAATAATAAACGTCAAAAACATTGCCTTTGGAAACAAAGAACACACTACAAATAAGAAAATGGGAGTCTTGGTTTAGAACACACTACAAATAAGAAAATGGGAGTCTTGATTTTATTGAGACTCTTCATAAGCAGTAATGAAGTTTGCAATACTGCTTACGCCCTCTAGCGTATACATGAGTAGAGCTCCATTTTCAAATGTACCATAATGGGCCCAATGATACCACAAAGCAACAGATAGTCCTATAGGCAGGCATTGGAGATAGTCCTTAAGCAGGCATTGGAGAATATGAATATTTTACATTATATATGTAAATGGGTACCTAAGGCAAGGGGCGATAATACCTCAAAGACAAACATCCCTTTTTTCCACTGTCAATGTAGCAGTTTTAAGCATGTAAAGAAGTACAACTGTTTTAATTTGAACTGCCTTAACTGACATGTCCAGGCATATATTAGAGTTTGAACAATAATTAATTCATCCATATATTTAGCCATCTGTCTGATATTTTGGCAGTAAAACAGCCTCAACTTAGTAGATGTATAATCTGATTCCATAATAAGCAAGGAGAGCAACTGTACAACACAAGATACCTGTGCATATGTATTGTGTATACAACAAACTAAGTGTAACGCACAGACCGATGTTGATACACTATAAGGCTCCAGTTAAGAAGCCAGATACATGATTTTTTCATATTTTACTGGATAAAATGACCCGAAATCTTGATGATTTGTGTTGTTTTATAGATCTAATAAGATTCTAAAGCTTATTATTTATGCAAATAAGGTTTAAACGTACTAATACTGAGCCACACAATAACAAATTTACCAGAGTTGCCATCTTTGTTTGGGAAAGAGCTTCAAACTCTGCTTGCCATCTGTTCATTATGTGGCTGCTTAATTCATTTGTCTATCTTTCCCTTTGCTGTTGGGGGCTTGATATGCACCTGACTGTATCAGTTCCTGAGTTCGCTTATTTACTTTACCGGTGCTTCTGGTTACAAATCAGATTAATAACCAATAAATGATAGCACTGATATAGGACATGCTAATATTTCTGGTGACAATGATAACAATTAGTGAAAAATATAAATTAATACAGTACATTCTAGACACGCCATTGGATGTATACCAGAATTTAACTGTATATTTGGTATAGATATGAATAAAAAGTCATTTGTATGCACTCTTTAAATCGAAATACTTATTTTTACAATACATGTTACCTTTCCCTCAATAAATGTGGCTTCTGTAATCGTACAATCAAAACAATATAATTATTTCTTCTTTATCTTCCTACAAATACTAATTATAATTATATGGACAAATTTCGGAATCTGAGACAATACCTAAACTAGGCAGATTACGTATGTTACTGTCAGAGGTCCTTCCTTGAAGAGGGCTGGACCAAATTTCCAGTGTATGTCTACATATCAATTTCGGCTTTCTAAGCGATGCAGAAAGTATATTAAAGACCATATTTTGGTAAGAACATTAGGACAATAGGCTGAACATTTTCCGGTAAGAAATTGCGACAATAGGTTGAAAATATTTAGGTTAGAACATTCCAACGATAGACTGAATATATTCCGGTGAGAAAATTACAACAACAGATTGAACATATTTTGGTAACAACATTACGACAATAGTCCTAACATACTCCGGTAAAAAAATTACGACACTAAGTTGAACATATTTCGGTAAGAAAATGGCGAAAATAGATTAGAAACATATTTTGATAAGAACATTGAGACAAAAGGTTGAACATATTTAGGTAAAAAAATCACGACAATAGATTGAACATATTCCGGTAAGAAGAGTACGACAATAGGTTGAACATATTCCTGTTAGAAAATAGCGACCGTATATTAGGTTGAACATATTCAGGTTAGAAAATGGCAACCATAGGGTTTGCCCTGAATAACGTCACTTCTGTTCTTTTGAGATAATAACAAATTATTTTCAATACACGTCGGTTCCATTTCGTTCTGCTGGCATATTGTAACTGTCTACTTTTCTGGCAGAACAAAGCCATCATAGCATTCAAAACTCAGTATTGTATTTAAATTGAATTTCTGGAAAGTACTCTGCGTGTCCGCTCCATTTCCATTATTTAAGATAAGGATATATCGATCATTTTTAGTTCTGTTTTCATGAGAACAAGTCACGACTGTACAAAACAGTTGGAATAAATACATAAATAGACATTAACATCATCAACTCCTTTATTCCTATGTCCGAGTGTGTTTGTGTCTGAAAAGACGATATTAAAATGTGATAGAAACAAAGATATCAATACGGAATAGTTGATTACATTAATTATCGGTTCGTTTTGAGCGTGTTCTGACTGTGTGCCGTTTGTGTGCGCACGTGCGAATATCTTCTTTTGAGTCCTTAGAAAGTTGTTATTTGCGACTATGGTCTTTTCTGAGTAACCTCCATTCTTTATAAACAGAAAGTACATGAAAAACATGTGTTGATTATTACAGGTTGACCTGGCGAGCCGCATATATAGGAGTTATGCTAATCACAAATCAAATATGGGAATCAAACCGCTCCACTAAATTGAAGTAACTACCAAGACAGACTGTTGACATAGAAGTCGTGCGTTTGATAACAAAAAATAGTTTCATTATCCATTTATGGTATCTTTCGGGTGTACTCTTAACCCATTTGTACGTCCCATAAAAGGGACAACGGCACACAATATAAATCCAGATCAAACGTGGCGGCTGATCTAGGTCCACACTGCATTAGGTACAGAAATCTCTATATTTTATGATAATATAAAAATGCAATTCAGATCCCCTTTAACTCTGAAATGAATTTGTCCAAAGAGTACCTTCATTGGCATAAAGTTGAAAGCATTCCATTTTTAAATCAGCTAATACTAGCCCAGGACACACCCATCTAGTGATCTATTATAGTCAAAATGTTGAAAATCTCAAGGATATTTGAAATTTTCAAGAAACAAAATCCGCGGAACCTATTATTTGTCTATACGTCAGAGGTAAATTTGACAGTTCGGAGTGAATCAAAAGTCGGAAAGTAACTGGAGTCATTCAGGTTAATCAATTAATCTTGATATAATGCCATCATGTGCTGTATATTAGTCATAAGCGTACATGCTATTGTTGAAGCTAAACAACCCACTAGCTTTTTGAAAAAGTTAATACTTGTATTATTGGAATACAATTAATGGCATGGTCACTTACTTGTACAAATTGGCTGAGATCCGGACCAATTTCCATTTGCCTGACACGTTCGTATTTGACTTCCAGATGTGCGTGTATATCCTTTGTTACAGGTACTGAATACAATTGAACCAAAAATGGAATTGATGGGAAGCCACTGTTTTCCGTTTATGACATCTGATAAATCTGAGCTGCAGCTAACAACTAAAAAATAAATTTTTGACATGTGTAAATGTCCCTGATCATTCATGTTTCGAGTGAAAAGTGATTCTTAGTCCAAGAAAACAAAATTTTGAGTCGATAATGTCTTTTTTATTCCATTCCAACCCGGCTGTATTTCAATACGAAATCAGCCATTGATGGCTTTAAATCACACACACACACACACACACACACACACACACACACACACACCTTACTAAGCGAATAGTAATATGTATTTTATCTAGACTCCATTCATTTACAATCGGTATGCGACACTAGCAATAACAACACAGTCATGGAAAACATGAAACATGGTAATATTAAATAATATTACATTCTACTACTTCTACTACTATTTGTTTCTATTCTTTACAAATAGTTAAGAAAATTTCTGGATACTGAGAATGATACGGCATTTTCTTACTTGTACAAACTGGCTGAGTTCCGGACCAAGTTCCATTAACCTAACATGTTCTCATTAGACTTCCGGATGTGTGCTTATAGCCATTGTTACAGGTACTGTAAACAACTGAACCAAATATAGAATTGTTGGGAAGCAATTGTTGTCCATTTGTAACATCTGATAATTCGGTACTGCAGTTGACATCTGAAAGATATATTTTTACGTGTGTTAATATTCCTAAACAAGCATTTTAGAGTAAGAATTGACTATTTTAATTCCAAGAAACTATAACCGGTATAATTTCGAGACGCTAGGACTGTTTTGCATTCCTACACGGCTGTATTTCAAAATGACTTAGGTCTTTGATGGTATGCGTCAAAAGCAATAACAACACATTCACGCATATCATGAAACATGGTAATATCAAATAACATTACAGTCTACTACTACTACTATTAGCTTCTATTCTTTATAAATAGTTATAAATAAAATAACTGCAAAACTTTTGTTTTTGTTACATTTTGGAAAACCGAGAATGACAAGGCATTTTCTTACTTGTACAAACTGCTGAGTTCCGGACCAATTTCCATTAGCCTGACATATTCTCATTAGATTCCCAGATGTTAGCTTATAGCCATGGTTACAGATGCTGTAAACAACTGAACCAAAAATAGAATTGCTGGGAAGCCACTGGTGTCCGTTTGTAACATCTGATAGATAAATTTGTTACTAGTGTTAATGTTCCTAAACAAGCATTTTAGAATTGATTATTCTAATTCCAAGAATCTATAACATTGGTTTAATGTCTAGAGGCTAGGCTTTTTTCGCATCCTACACGGTTGTATTTCAAAATGACAGGTCATTGATGGTATGCGTCAAACGCAATAACAACACATTCATGCAAAACATGAAACATGATAATATCAAATAACATTCTACTACTACTACTAGAATTAGCGTCTTTTCTTTATAAATAGATATAAAGAAAATAACTACAAAACTTTTGTTTATTACATTTCCTGGAATACCCAGAATGACAAGGCATTTTCTTACTTGTACAAATTGGCTGAGTTCCGGACCAATTTCCATTAACATGACATGACATGTTCCATTAACATGACATGTTCTAATTAGACTTCAAGATGTGCGCTTATAGCCATGGTTAAAGGTGCTGTAAACAACTGAACAAAAACAATAATAATAATAATAATATTTCTTGGGAAGCTATTCGTTTCCGTTCGTAACATGATTCGGAACTGCAGTTAACAATTGAAAAATGAATTTATTACGTATGTTAATGTTCCTAAACAAGCATTTTAGAGTAAGAATTGACTATTCTAATTCGACTATAACCTGTATAATGACGAGACGCTAAGATTTTTTCGCATTCCTACACGGTTGTGTTTCAAAATGACTTAGAGCTTTAGAACACACACACACACACACACACACACACACACACAATTTACAAAGCGAATCGCCGAATCACATTACTGTGTTTTTTTTTTTTTGTTTTTTTTTTTGTTTTTTTTTTTTTGTTTTTTTTTTACCTAGGGATTATTTGCTAAGCTTGCAATCGGTATGAGTCAATACAAGTAGCAGTAACGACTCATAGAAGCAAGGTAAGAAATATGATAATACAAAACAACATTAGATTCTTCTACTACTACCCTGACTACAAATTTACCAATTGCTACCATTTCCACGAGCGATACTGCCACATGTTTCAAAGGACCAAACTCTTAGAGATAATATAAATGAAGTTATCAAACAAAAGCCACAATCACAAAGCACGGTTCTCTTGAGGTATCGAACGAATGATAGATGATGAGCTATGACAAATCGAACCGGCATCTTTGTAAAATCTCGCGTTCGATTAACGAAGGACTTCAACCCAATCATTGTTGATGGCTATGCTTCACTCTTTAATTGCACGACGGCAGTTCGGGCCTCAGACTCAATGACGGCCTCTTCGTAAAACTTTAACCAGTGGGTTGGGGCTTGACGATATGTCTTTGGCTTGGCCCGCCGTGGTTCAACTATTGGTTTTCATTTACTCTGGCATACAGTAGAATTAGCCATGAGTACTCGTCTTTGTTTATTATAGTGATTAATTTTATTTTTATGTTTTCGCTTTGATGCATTGACGGAGTTGGAAGCCTTTATGCGAACCGAATTTTTATGTATTTCTGTATTAAGAGTAGCATCGGGACCCAGGTGAAGATAGCTAGCTGTAAAAGTGCTTTAAACCCCCCGGTGGTTTGCTCTACCGACCGTTCTAAGGTGGTGGTCCCGGTGTTAGTCTTACTCTTTGATGCTTTGTGGTTTATTCTACGAGGCGATTTGTTGTATGTCTTTCCGTGTGTCATTTTGTTCTTGTGTTTTTCAGTCCTTTTAGTATTGCGATTACCTCGCTTGGGGAAGAGAGAGCTAATCTTAGTGCTTTTCGTACGTTTGTTCGGTTTGTGCTTGTTTAGATTTTTCGGTTTCCTCTTCCTCTTGGGGTCTGGGAAGGGCTGCGGTTTGTGATTGTGGCACTCCCTGGACTTTTCTCTTACCTTTTTTTTTAAAAAAAGGAATCGCCTTAAAATGATTTATCTGCGGGACCTAAACTAGTTTTAGAAGCTGGATAAGCTCTTAAATGTTACACCACATTGTGTAACAGGAGATACGTCGCCATAGAAAAGAAAGCATAAATGATAAATATATAAACAAATAAATAAAAAATATATAAATAAATAAATAAATAAATAAAATAAAATAAAATGTAAAATACATAATAAAATAAAAATACATCAGCTTGTCATAATTTTACGAGAATACTTTAGATTTACATACGAATTCAAATTACTATATGTAGCTGACTATACGTTAAGGTTAAGAGCGAGGTTTGTCGCCTATAGAACTAGTTTAAAGCCTTTACTCACACAACAGCCATTCTGCTGACCATGTAATAGCAGTATTTTCTTGCATATGTTTCATTCGTTCATTTTGTTTTCGATTAATCGTTTTATGTCGTTCACCCCGATGCTTCCTAGCAAGTTTGTAATCAATTGGCCTTTCGGTTCAGGAGAAGAAGCGAAAACTAGATTTTCAAGATGGCGGCCATCTTGGATTTTCGAACGGCACAATTTTAACTATTTTTGAGCTACAAGTCACCCCGATACTTCCTACCAAGTATCGAGTTAATTGGCCCAGGGGTGTAGGAGGAGTAGGCTTTTAAAGCAATTGTTGACGCCGCACGACGGACGACGCACGACGAACGACGGACGACGCACGACGGACCACGGACATTGACTGACCACAATAGCTCACCATGAGCACTTTTTGCTCAGGTGAGCTAAAAAAGGACATATATGAAAATAGCCCCACACTGAGTAGCCACAAGATCACATAAAGAACAAACATCACCAGAACCATCGCCTTAGAATGGTCAGTAATAACATGTAAAGGATGGGTGAGGTTAAGTCGAATTTGCGGGTAGCAAATCTTCAGTCAAAGTTCAAATATATATATATATATATATATATATATATATATATATATATATAGAGAGAGAGAGAGAGAGAGAGAGAGAGAGAGAGAGAGAGAGAGAGAGAGGTTTCTTAACTAAATAATTGAAAAATCACAAAAACAAAAGTGTAAGTCAACTAAAACGACTGTGATGGAACATGGGTGAGAGCTCGTGACAGACACCTTAATCAAAGCTAAAGAAAACACGAGCTGATTTTCTCTTAATCCCTATTCAGGCTGATAGGCATGGTGAGCGAAGCGCGCTTACCAAGTATTGCCTACTCTCCAGGGATGCCTGATTACACGCCATTATATTGGTCCATGTCTGTCTGTCTGATCTTTCCTTATGTTGCCTTTGTGTCTATCGACTTTCTGATTTTCCGGAATATAATTTTGATATATTGACCTTAGACCCGATTGACATAACACCAGACATCAACACTGTAATGCAAGACTCACAGAATCTTATCCCATCAGTCTGTAATGGTTAATAATTGTTTTGAATCTTTCTAAAATATGGCTTCCCCAGCACTTTTCCTAAATTTATAAACTATGTCACCGTAAAATTCCGATATTCTTTGCTGCTGAAGTGTTTTTATGCTAACTTTATATTATCAATCAGTTCGTTGTGTCGGCGGGAGATTTTTAATAGGCTTAAAGTTGTTTATGATACCAATAGCCTTGTGTAAGTAGTTAGCATTCTGGACCTTTTTCCGATTGTTAAAATTATTTAACATGAGTAGATATATGTAAAAAGAAATAAGATGAGATATGCATACAGCATAACATTTTAAACTTAAGTTCGGTGAGGTAAATCTGATCAATCATTTGTTCAAAATAAAGATTGTCGATAGTAATACTAAAATAGAATTAGAAATCTCAATAATATCAGCTTAACTTTCTTCAGAGACAGTATGCAAATCTCTCGTATAACCGAATAGAAACAAATACGTAGCAAGAGGGCACGATTAGTTCCAATCGGAATATCCACAAAACATCTGAAAAGTTAAGTGCCAAATCTAATAAATATACACCAACATGTTCAATAAGGCTTTTAGCTGCTTTTTCCTTGGATGTTAGGTGTGGCTTCCGAAGTAAGGGTGAGGTTTGGCGCCAGGAAAAACAGATGTAATTCAACAACTCCCACCAGCTGTACTATTAGCCTTTCAAAGGCTGTGATTCTGACGCAGTGTCTTGTCGTTTGGTTGTTATGTTTTTCTGTTTCTTTTTTTTTTTTTTTTTTTTTTTTCGATAAACTGCCGTTTTGTGATGTTGTTTTATGTCATCCAACCCTTATCCGGTGTCTCGAGACTAGCCACAACATCCTTTAACAAGGTGTAACAAATACCAACTAACATTTCAGCGAAATATTCACGACATCAATTATACAACTTTCATCAAAAAAAGGTAAGAGAAAAGTCCAAGGAGAGCCAGGGTAACCAGGGTAACAAGTACCAACTAACATTTTGATCTGAATAGCGGCGCACAAATATTTCGCATATTACCACAGTAATTTTCATGTAACATCTTGGAAACTGTAACGTAACATATCAGATGCCTCAAAACATAGTTTTCCAACTCATGTTCACCAAATGTTATTGTAACATTTTAACTTTTTATCTGAATAGCGGCCCATAAATATTTCGCATGTACCGCAATAACTCCGATGTAATATCATCGAAACTTCAATATAACATACAATTTATTTCACTAGCCATGCATTATTGGATGACAAGTAACATATGAAAATGCCTTGTAGCATCGTTGTAATTTCCAACAAGACAAATAAACGCAAAATAAAGCATATACGAATGCATTTTCACGAAATAATACTGTTTGGTAATATCAAACAACATTACATCCTATTACTACTACTATTAGCTTCGACTCTTTACCAATAGTTATAACGAAAATAACTGTGAGAAGTTTTGTTAATTATATTTTCTGGAATCAACTGAACCAAAAATAGTATTCTTGGGTAGCCATTGGTGTCCGTTTGTTACATCTGATGATTCGGAACTGCAGTTAACAACTGAAAGATAAATTTGTTACGTGTGTTACTGTTCCTAACCCAGTATTTCAGAGTAAGAATTGACTATTCTCTTTCCAAGAAACTATAACTTCGGTATAATGTCGGGACGCTAAGATGTTTTTGCATCCCTGCACGGCTGTATTTCAAAATGTCTTAGTCATTGATGGTTTAAACACACACACACACACACACACACACACACACACACACACACACTCAGCGAATAGCATTACTATGTACTTTATCTATGGTCTGTTCTTTTGCAATGGGTCAATACATGTAGCAGAAACAACACGCACACACACACACACACACACACACACACACACACACACACACACACACACACACATATATATATATATATATATATATATAGAGAGAGAGAGAGAGAGAGAGAGAGAGAGAGAGAGAGAGAGAGAGAGAGAGAGAGAATCGTTGAAGCTCTTCGTATGACGTACAATATAGTAAAAAAGCAAATTAAGGGATAATGAATATAAGTGGAGTAAATGTAGTTGTTTAATTTTTCGTAAGCGCTTTCACAGCTAATGCTGATCGTCAGACAAACATATTGAAAACACAATAAATGGTGACGTTTAAACGTAACACAGAAAACACACATAACAAGCGTTACGTAACGTTTAACGCTTTTCCAGCACGTTATATAATGCTGTTCCGCGTCTTTACAGAGTCCGTCCGCGGACTAGCGATTTCAATATTATACTGAATTCGGACGAGTCCCACTCGACCGCCGAGTAAGGCCCATACGAATACAATATCCATCACAGTCCCAAAGCAGATCTCCATAAAGCGTATTTGAACAAATAGTTCGTATAAAAGGCTATAAGTACATGTATAGCCAGAAGTAAGTCCCGAGTGCGCATCCGCGGCACCTATATCATAGACAAAGGTCAAGTGAGAAAAAACATACCATATCCGTATAAGCTACTATGATTTTATCAAACTAACATAGAGTTTTTTTTTTGTTTTTTTTTGGTTTTTTTTTTGTTTTTTTTTAAACATCCATTCTTGTGAACTAGTTCTGATTGTTCCCCTTGGAAATTTAAAAGTCATCTATTTAAAATATTTTGGCATGTTACATGCCCAAGTAGAAACTATTTGTAATTTAGAAGAAAAATATTAATATTTCTAAACTAGTAACTAATAAACATATGAGTTAAAAATAGCCAGAAAAAAACGTGAAAAACATATGTTTTAAGAAATTTCTCTAAGACACCTTTAAGTTAATATAAGCACGTGCTACAAATTCTCAATGTGTCTATATACCGCTGCCTGCCGCAGCCTCTATGTGCCTCATAGCGTTAAAAATTCGCACAACACAACAAACACAATACCGCTGCCTCCATGTGCCTCGGGTGTCTGGTAGCGTTAAAAATCCGCACAACAACAATACAAATGAACATTACAGTTAATTCCCCTTACCAAGAGAAATCACTGCAAGTTTATCTTACAATCTCATAAAATTAAGCATGGGAAACTAGCTACGATCTAGTAGAAGAAAACAACCGCTGATGCATGCAGAGATCATGTTATGGCACCTTTGTTTCTCCGGACAAATCAGCAGCGCTGTGAACTAGAGTGAAATCCCCTGGTAAATATAATCATAAGCATTTAAGGACGGATGCGAGATCTTAAGAAAGATCCAGCATGTCGTCATATGAATTGGACACCCTGAAATGGAGATTATTAATTTTTTTTATCACCCCCCCGCCCCCCCCCCCCCCCCCCCCCCCCACACACACACACACTTCTCCAATTCCCACCTCCCCCCCCTCTCCCCAACCCCAACCCCACTTTGCCCGACCCTAGTAAGTAAGCCGTCTGCCTTAAAAATAAAATGAAAAAAAACATTTTATATATTTAAATAAATCAAAACATATATATATATATATATATATATGAGTAAAATAAAGTTTGACGTTACATGTTTTGATTTATTTATATATATATATATATATATATATATATATATATATATATATATATATATATATATATATATATATATATATGGCACGCCGCTCCACAACACAATATGCAGAATAGACATCCTACATGTAACATCAGACATCCCAAACAGGATACAAGGCATTCAATCCAGGATACCAAATTACCGATATACTAAGACATCCCACAATCTGCATCAGATATCCCACACCCCACACAAGACATCCGCTACAATAAAGAAGTAAACTTATTAAATTCCACATATAAAAAAAACATCTTATTCCTCACGTAAGACATGCCACACGCCAAATAAGACATCCCAGACCTTAGTATAGACATCCGCCATACCAAATAAGACATCAGATATACCAAGTGGGAGATCCTACTTAATTGAATGCATGAGATATCCCCTCCAGCAGACAAGACATCCCATATCCCCGATAAGATATCCCACACAGCACGTTACGGTTTAAAGTCACCATTTATTGTTGTTTTCAATATTTTGTCTGAAGATCAGCATTAGCTGTGAAAGCGCTAACGAAAAATTAAACAACTACATTTACTCCACTTATTTTCATTATCTCTTAGCTTTTTTACTATATATATATATATATCGATAAATTCAAATAAAGCATTTCCATCGGTATCAGAAGAATTAACCGTTTTAAACTAAAGTACGGTGAGGTAAGTCTGCTCAATCATTTGTTCCAAATAAATAGTTTCAACATTGTTAATAAAATAGAAATGAAATTCTCAATAATGTCAAATTAACTTTCATCGGATACAGTATGTCGTATAACCAAAATAGAAACAAATCCGCAATCAGTGGGGGGGGGGGGGGGGGGGGGTTTGGGGCACGGGTGCGGGGTGTGGGGGGGGGGGGGGCAGGGGCGGCGGGGCACAATTTGTTCCCATCGGAATATCCACAATTCAAATGGATGTAAGGTGCGGCTTCCGAAGTAAGGGTGAGGGTCGGCGCCAGGAAAAACTGATGAAATTCAACAACTCTCAACACATTTGCTATTGGCCTTTCCATGGCTGCGTTTCTGATGCAGGTCCTTCTCGTTTGGATGTTCTATTTTTCCATAAACTGCCGTTTCTGTGATGCCGTTTACTTCATTTGACTCTTATCCGGTGCCTCGAGACTGGGTATCTCCATCTTTGTTTTCAAAAGCTTTCTGACAAGGCCATAAGGCATACTATTTATAGTTTTATGTGCCTCAGAAATGACGAAACACGTTTCTCATTACAAAAAAAAGTCTTACTACTGTAATTTCATTATAGTGTATTTGATCTGTTATCTGTAATTTTGGCTTTTCCTGGACATTATCTGTACTATTTTTGATATCTTTGGCCCATTAACATGAAAGGGCTGAGAGCCCAAAATATATTTTCTAGCACACAAAATTTGCCCAAATAAATGAACACCCTTGAATTTTACTCGTGTAACATCCTGTAACAGGGTGTAAGATGTACCAAGTAACATTTCAGAGACACATTCACATCAATTATAAAATTTTCATCAGACCAGCGGTAACAAGGACCAACTAACATTATGATCTGAATAGCTGCGCATAGATATTTCACCTGTTTCCGTAGTAATTCTCACGTAACACCATGGAAACTTTAACGTAACATATCAGGTACCTCAAAACATAGTTTTCCGACTCATGTTCACAAAACGTTTCTGTAACATTGTAACATTTTGATCTAAATAGCGGCATATGGATAGTTTACATATAACCGCAGTAACTCTCACGTAGCATCATGGAAACTTGAAGGTTAACATATCCGATACATTGAAATATAGTTATTCGACTCGTGTTCACGAAATATTACTGTAATATTATAATATTTTGATCTGAATAGCGGCATATAAATATTCGCATGTTACCGCAGTAACCCCGCTGTAGTATCATCGAAACTTCAACATAACATATCATTAATCAAAGTACCGATGCATTATTGGAAGACAAGTAACATAAGTAAACTCACAAACATCTTCGTAACTTCCTGGTAATAAGAAAATAAAAGCAAAATAAAGCATATACGAGAGCATATTCACGAAATATTACTGTAAAATTGTAACACTTTGAGCTGAATAGCGGCACATATTATTTCATATATAACCGCAGTAATTCCTTTGTAACGTCATCGAAACTTAAACTTAATATATCAGGAACCTCAAAATAAGTCTGAACGAGTTCATATTGACGAAATTACCGCAGTAATTTCCATGTAACATCATTGAAACCGCAACGTAACATATTAGATACCTCAAAATATAATGTATACGAGCTCATGTTCAAGACATGTTATTGTAACATTTTACGTTTGAATCTGACAAACGACGCATTATTTACGAGTAACGTAACATAAGTAAAGTCCTTGTAACGCCTTCGGTACTTCCAAGTAACAAGCAAAAAAAAGAAAAATACAATGTATACGAGTGCATATTCATAAAATGTTACTGTAACATTGTAATATTTTATCTGACTAACGGCTCGTTATTGGAAGACACGTAACCTAAGTAAACTCCTTATAACATCGTCGTACATTCCTGTTAACAAGACAAAAACAGGCAAAATAGTGTATATACGAGTGCGTGTTCACCAGATGTTACTTTAACATTATACCATTTTGATCTAACCAGCGGCTCATACATTATTCGCATGTAACCCTAGAAACCTACATAACACATCATCTAAACTTCAACGTAGCATACCACAAAACTCAAAATATAGTCTAAATGAGCTCATATCCACGAAATGTTACTGTAACCTTATAACATTTAATCTGACCAGCGGCTCATAAATACTGCACATGTAACCACAGTTACTCTCACGTAACATCACAGCTACGTCCAAGTAACTAGCAGACACACACAAAATACAGTGTATACGAAAACATCTTCACAAAATGTTACTGTTGCATTGTAACATTCTGTTCTAACTTTCGTATGTAACAGCAATAAATCTCATGTAGCATCATCGAAACTTCAATGTGACATTTCAGAAACCGTTCGTCGTTTGTCAGATCAGAATGTTACAATGTTAATGTAATATGTCGTGACTATGAGCTCGTGTTTACTATAATTTAAAGTATCTGATAAATTACATAAAGATTTCGATTATGTTACATGGAGGTACTGCTTTTACATGATAAATACTTATGTGCCGCTAGTCGAATCAAAATGTTACAATGTTACAGTAACATTTCCTAAATATGCAATCGTATAAACTGTACCTTGCTTGTGTCTGCTTGTTACTTGGACATAACGGTGATAAAAATAGCTTTAATCGTTCAGATCCAAAATCCAAGGTGTCCGCCATGGCGCCCATCTTGCAAATCTATTTTGCCCTTCGTCTCCTGAACCGAAAGGCAAATTAACTGGAAACTTGACAGACGATATCGGGGGCAATTTGCAAATCAAAAGTAAATAAAACTGTTCTGATGGTGGCCATCTTGAAAATCTATTTAGCGCTTCATCTCCAGAACCAAAGGGCCACTTGACTCGAAACTTGGTAAGATATATTGGGACAACCTGTTATTCAAAAATAGTTAAAATTGTTCAGAGCGGGAATCCAAGGTGACCGCCATGGCGGCAATCTTGATGATTTAATTTGCGCTTCTTCTTCTGCACAGAAAGGCCAATTGTCTCGAAACTTTGCAGGAAGTATCGGGATAAATAGTAGACCAAAAATAGCTAAAATCGTTTAGATCGGAAAGCCAAGGTGTCCGCCATTGCGGCCATCTTGCTAATCCATTTTGCCCTTCGTCTCCTGAACCGAAAGACCAAATGATTTGAATCTTAATAGGACGTATCGGCGCAATTTGCAGATCAAAAGTAGATAAAGCTATTCTGATCGAAAATCCAGAATGACCACCATAGCGGCTATTTTGAAATTCTATTTAACGTTTCTTCTCCTGAACCCAAAGGCCATTTGACTCGAAACTTGGTAGGAAGTATTAGGGCAACTTGTAGATCAAAATAGCTAAAATCAAATCACCATCGGAAATCCAAGGTAGCAGCCATGGCGGTCACCTTAAAAATCTATTTTGCCCTTCGTCTCCTGAAGTAAAAAACCAATGGACTTGAAACTTGGTGGGAAATATCGGGGCAACTTATAGATAAGGAAGCTATAATCGTTCCGAGCGGAAACCCAAGATGACTTATAGCGGCGATCTTGAAAATCTATTTTGACCCTCCAGCTCTTAAACCAAAAGGCCAGTTGACTTGAAACTTGGTAGGAAAGATCATGGTGATTTGCAGATAAAAATGAAATAAATAAATAAATAAATCGTTCTGATCGGAAATCCAAAATGGCCGCCACAGCAGCCGTCTTGAAAATCTACATTGAACTTCTCCTGATCCGACGGGCCAATTTACTCGAAGCTGGGTAGAAAGTATTAGGATGACTTGCAAATCAAAAATAGCTAAAATCATTTCGATCGGGACTTGAAGATGGCTGCCATGGATTCCATGGCTGCCATCATGAAAATCTGTTTTGTGCTTCTTTCTAGAACCGAAAGACCAGATTACTCGAAACTTAGTAGTAAGTATCGGGGTAACTTGTAGATAAAAATGGCAAAAATCTTTCCGATCGGATATCCAAGATGGCCGCCATGGCAGTCATCAAGACAATCTCTTTGACGCTTCTTCTCCTGATCTGAAAAGCCAATTGAGCCAAAACTTGGTAGGAAGTATTGAGGCAATATGTAGATCAAAAATAACTTAATACGTTCCGAAACGAAATCCAAGATGGTCGCCATAGCCGTCATCTTTAAAATATATATTGAACTTCCGGGAGGCCATATGACTTGAACGTTGGCAGGAAGTATCAGTTTGACTTGCAGATCAAAAAATAGCTAAAATTGTTCCTAATAGAAATACGTGATAGTCACCATAGCCGCCAGCTCGAAAATCTATTTTCAACTTCTTCTCCTGAACCAAACTCTCAACTGACTTGAACTTTGGTAGGAAGTATTTGGGTGACTTGTAGATCAACATAGTCAAAACTGTTCTGATCGGAAATCCAATATGTCCGCCACAGTCACCATCTTCAAAACATATTTTGAATTACTTCTCCTGAACGGAAAAAACAACTGACTCGAAATTTGATTGGAAGTGTCGGATTGACTGGTCGATCAAAAATAGCTAAAATCGTTCTGTTAGGAAATCCAAGAGGGTCTCCCTAGCAGCCACATTGAAAGTCTATTTTGAACTTTTTTTTTCCTGAAACAAAAGGCCAGCTGACTCGAAACTCCATTGGCAGTACTAAGGTGACTAGTTGATCAGAAGTAGTAAAAATCGTTCTGATTGTAAATCCAAGAGTACCACCTTGCTACAATATTGAAAATCTATATTGAATTTCTCTTGAACCGAAAGGCCAATTAACTCGAAACTTGTCAGGTATTCAGGTTAGCGGTACATGGTCATCTTGGCCCTTTTGTTGTTTGGAAGTTACGAAAATGTTACAAAGACTTTACTTATGCTACGTGACTTCTAATAATGCGTCCTTTGTCAGAACAAAAGGTGCCATGTTACAGGACATGTGGTGAACATGACCTCGTTTACACAATGTTTTGAGATAGCTGATAAGTTATGTTGAAGTTTCGATGATGTTTCATGTATGTTATTGCATTTACATGCACATTAATTCATGCCGCTATTCAGATAGAAATATTACAATGTTACAGCAAAAAAAGGTAAGAGAAAAGTCCGGGGAGTGCAACAATCACAAACCGCAGCCCTTCCCAGACCCCAAGAGGAAGCGGAAACCGACAAATTCAAACAATCACAAATCGAGCAAACGTACGAAAAGCACTAAGATTAGCTCTCTCTTCCCGAGGCCAGGTAATCGCAATGCTAAAAGGACTGAAAAACACAAGAACAAAATGACACAAGGTAAGACATAAAACAAATCGCCTCGTAGAGTAAACCACAAAGCAACAAAGACTAAGACTAAAATCGTGACCACCGCCTTAGAACGGTCAGTAGAGTAAACCACCAGGGGATGGGGGTTAAAGCACTTTTACAGCTAACCAACTTCACCCTGGGTCCCGATGCTACTCTTAATACAGAAATACATAAAAATTCGGTTCGCATAAAGGCTCCCAACTCAGTAAATGAATCAAAGCGAAAACATAAAAATCAAATTAATCACTATAATAAACAACGACGAGTACTCATTGCAAATTCTACTGTATGCCAAAGTAAATGAAAACCAATAGTTGAACCACAGCGGGCCAAACCAAAGACATATCGTCAAGCCCCAACCCATTGGTTAAAGTTTTACGAAGAGGCCGTCATTGAGTCTGAGGCCCGAGCCGCCACTTCATGAATAGGAGCTTATATACAGTATGTTTTGAGGCACTGGTATGTTATGTTGAGGTTTCGATGACATAACTAGGGAGTTACTGCGGTTACATGCAAAATATTTACGTGGCGCTTGTCAGATCAGAATGCTACACTGCTACAGTAAGCTGCATTTCGTGAACTGTTTTTTTTTTTTTTTTTTTTTTTTTTTTTTTTCAGTTTTATATGTACATATATATATATATATATATATATATATATATATATATATATATATATATATATATATATATATATATATATAACATACTGTTACAGGTCGTTTCATTGCCAACAAATTCAAGGTGGCTCATTTATTTGGACCATTTTCTTCATTACTGTTGATTTTACCAGGTAAATGCTGTTTGCGTACCAGCAGGAGTTGGCGAGACTTGTTAGCATACTTTCATTATTAAAATAACTTTTGTAATATAATGTTTATGGTGAAGCATCTTAAAGCACATGACTTAAACTGCTATTTTCTAAAAGCACGAATTTTAAAGACTCTATACAAGGTAGTTGTGGTTTCTGCCAAGTGGCTTAAGCCCCAACGCAACAAACTAAGCTGAATATGAGATACCATGGAATAATATAATTAAATTAGACAATGCTGTGCTTCGTAATTGTGGCATTTCCGCGGTATCTTCATATACATTTACATTTTTTTTATAATTTGTAAATACAAAGTTAAAATATTACATGGGCGAACTAATGTACATAATTTACATAATAAGCATAAACGTGCACAGCGGAAAGTCAGAGCTAAGACATCACCAACAGAGCTTTCTTCCTCAGACCTCTCTTGTTCAATCTGCAACAGGCAGTTTAGAGCTAAGATTGGTCTCATCAGCCATCTTAGAACACATAAACAGTAACACATCACACAGTTGATTAGGATTGGTCATTGTCAGTAATGGCAGATGAACATGTAATAAGCATTATGAAATGCGTTTCATTTAGAATCTTTTTACTATTTTCATACATACCTGTACAGTTAGGTGTCGTGTCATTCAATTTGCCGCTGGTGGTACAAGTAAGTTCTCTGTGGCCATATAGAGTGAATCCTATATTACAGCTAAACATAACTGCTGATCCAGCTGGCACAACATCAGTTACTTCTTTTCCATCTTGCAATGTTATCCTTCCGTTGTCTAACACAGGCATTGTGCAGTTCGGCGCTTTTTATGTAAATATATGTGTAAATAAAATACTTTTTGCTTGCAACACGCACTGTGTCAATAATAGCTTGGCTATATTAGTAGACTGAGAAACTCCCGTTCTGCATGGGTTTGTTTAAAGGGGATTGGGTACGCTTTGTGGGGAGACAACTCTTTTAAATTGTTATCCCTCCCTTCTGAAAAGGAGTCTACTCTAAAAGGAACCTGAGGAGCACATCTTTTTATTTTTGTATTCCCCTTTGTCAGAAGGACTTTGTGTGCGAAATAGTAACCGTGAAGCCAAAACATTGTCCCACCTGTAAAAAAAGGCAGAAAATCGGCCAAGTGTATCGAGATATAATCTCCTGTCAGCAACATTCCACAATGATTTATTAAGACATGCAGTTTTACATGAGAAACTTCCAACGTCGATTTAAATATGGCATCATTACATTGGGATAAAGGAGACTGTTCTTCCACTGAAAATTTTTTTAATCAGGTTTACAGATGGGTGAGTAGGCAACTGTTATGAATTTCAATCTACGTGGCTGCACACATATCTTACCAAATAAATGTCAATTCTAGAAAGAAAACTACTTTTTATCCCTATGCTGTCGCTTTTAAATGCATCACTTTTCAGAAGAAATGCAAATAATTTCAAAAGTGTGATCTTCCCTGAAAGTGCGGTCATTCATTTCTAATCTTGCAGAAACTTTCGCGACCCAGGGTGAAGTTAGCTAGCTGTAAAAAGTGCTTTAAACCCCCCGGTGGTTTGCTCTACTGACCGTTCTAAGGCGGTGGTCCCGGTGTTAGTCTTACTCCTTATTGCTTTGTGGTTTATTCTACGAGGCGATTTGTTGTATGTCTTTCCGTGTGTCATTTTGTTCTTGTGTTTTCAGTCCTTTTAGTATTGCGATTACCTCGCTTGGGGAAGAGAGGGCTAATATTAGTGCTTTTCGTACGTTTGTTCGGTTTGTTCTTGTTTAGATTTGTCGGTTTCCTCTTCCTCTTGGTGTCTGGGAAGGGCTGCGGTTTGTGATTGTGGCACTCCCTGGACTTTTCTCTTACTTTTTTTACGTACTTGCAGTCGTCATGTGACACACCTTAAAGTGCAGAAAACTATATAGAAATCAAATGACATAGAACGACTTTAACATCATAGTATAATGTTTAACCATAAAATGAAATAATAATGCATTTTGTATAAAATGTTATTTTCTTTGAGCTTACAACTAGTACCGAACTCACCACTTTGTGTTTCTGCTTGTCTGCGCGTCATCATTTGTCGTTCAATTTTATAACCACTGGGTCAATGTTCAGCTGATATATTTCCCCGGAGGCTATCATTAGCCCAGTAATCAGTGCTTAGATGCTTAAGACGATTATTTGGTGGGCGCTAGGTAAAGAGGGGGGTATCGGCGTATGCAGAAAGTTTCACAATCTGCCATTCAAAAGTCTACTTCCACCTTTGGAGTTAAGTGTTATTGACGATGATAAATTTAGAAATGTACATATCTGGCACGCTAACATTACTATTGTTATGTTTAGATTACTGCTTGCGTACACCTGCACTTTACCAATTGGTTTTCGTGTGAAAATCTGGAATAGAAATCTGTTGAATAAGTGAGAAGTGCAGTCACGTGCGTGAGTCCAAACCACAAAATTTGGTACTGCTATAGATAGATTTATATTTAGTTCTGGCTGACAGATTAACTCACAAATGACCAAGTAATATTATTTTATTGCTAGCGGTGAAATCAGTGTATATCTGGTGAAAATAAAATGGTATCCATCACTAATGAAATGATATCGTATCATTTCACTAGCGACTGATACGATTTATATTTCACTACTCGCTTTGGATGACTTCCGTTTCCTTCATTGTTTCAAAAGCGGATGTTACCACCACTCAAATTTTTAACAGCTCTTTGTTTCTGAACTGAACTTTGATTTGCCGAAACCTTTTTTTTTTTTTTTTTTTTGTGTCTCTCCAGCGTTTCAAATGTTAAGCACTGAGCGTCGACGCCATGACTTTCATGTTTTGTTAGGTGACGGTAGTTATGACGTCAGAAGCGTGCATTGGCGTGTAAACAATAAAACAAAAAGAAAATTTACTCTTTTTCAGTGAATACCATAAAAATTTTCACTCGTGTATTGAAACCATTCAAATTTTTGCTCGTACTTCGCACTCGTGAAAATACTGACGTTTTCAATACACTCGATGAAAATATTTATGGAAGTCACAGCAGAACAGTAAATATCCTCTATGTATTTGTAATGTATAGACGATATACAAACATTGTCACGCTGAAAATTTAGCAATAACTATTTTTACTTTTGGTTTTAGTGAAATATTGTTTTAGCGAAATATGTTCAGCGACAAAGTATGTGCGACCTCCGCAAACTTCTCCAAAAGGTTTCAGCTTCAAATCAATTATAGACATTCCGCTAATTAGGAGAAGAAATTTTAATTTTTCAAGATCCTGTCGTTTTTCTATATCCGCATCTGTCAATCATGCTATTGTGATGTAAAAGAAAGGTGAAATACGTGCTTTACATCGGTATCAATAGAGTCATTGTACAGCATTATTAGAGAATTGTTTAAAATTTACCAAGAGAACAGTAACCAGGATTTTAAATATGTTTCCGCTCGATGTTTCTGAGATAAAGGTTTTGATTTTTTTAGCTTTGCGAAATATATCCAGCAACAAAGCTGAAGAGGTAATCTTTGCCGACCTCTCCAAAATATCCCAGACCGCAAAGTTTTGCAGTGTTTGTTCTACTAGGATAAAAGAAATTCAATTTACTTACAAGGCAGGCATTTTCCTTTCATCATCAGGAAAAGTGATCTCCTGACCGGTCACTAATATTTAGACGCGGTGGGGTGGGGTGGGCAGGCGTGGTGGGTGGGTGGATTGGAGTGGTGGGCAGGGTGGGGTGTAAGGGTGGGTGTAGCGGAGTAGAGTGGGGTAAAACTGGTTGGGTGGATGAGAAAGGATACTCTCACCTCTATTTCCCATTCTTTCACTGGTTCATATACATTTTAGCCATATCCATTCGCGTAAAATCAGACAGTAGCTCAATAGCATTAAAAATAAATCTGCAGTACTAAGTGAAATTGTGCCCCTGGAGCATATGCGGACAACAAAGGCTCAAGACCGTTTCGGCTGGAATAGCTGGTAGAGCGCTTGCCTTCTGACCTTGAGATTATGGGGTCCATCTCCAGCCGGGTCATATCTAAAACTTCATAACATTGGTATCGGTACTTATGTCTCTTGGCGCTCAGCATTAGGTAGTAGGGCTAGGATTCGTCACACCGCTGTCAGTATAATGCAAGAGGTAAAAGTGTCCTGTCATAATCTTTGGGTCATGCTACTGCATTGTGGTGACACACAAACATGACATCATTTCCCGTTATCAAATCCAGATGTCCTGACATGAGTGAGCGATTGTTGACAGTGGCGTTGAACCTCAACTCAAACAACGCGAATGCCCAGATCAGTCTGTGAAACCACAAAGTCTGATCAGGGACTGCACTGTCCGCTTACAGATTCCCTGAATAATGTATAAGGTATCAATTTACATGTATAAACCGAAGTCCCGTATTAGATTCGCTGGCTGATCTGCAGCTTTACTGTAAGCATATGCCCAGAAAGCACCTTTTCTCTTTGCCTGTCTCAGATAAGTAAATAAATAAATAAATAAGTAAAACTCGACGTTTTTCACATCATGTACGAACGCTTATAACAGGCTATACACATTTCATCTACCCTTATGTTTGCTTGATTGAACAAGTAAAACATTGCGAGGTAACACCTAAAGGCGGTTTTCTTGACGAATCTTGCAAAGCGAAAAACGTTTCATCTAATCGGCACAATACTTTTGACATGTAGGAAGAGGAAACCTTTTGGAGAAGTTTGCGGCGGTTGCCTGCTACAACTTGGTCGCTGAACATGTTTCGTTAAAATCAAACATACAAAAAAGAATTATTGCGAAAAATTAAGCGAAAAAAAAAATTTAAACAAGCAAATTCCATGGGAATTTATGTCCCCCGCCTTATTTTTATTATAGGTGTTAAAAATGGTAAAGTTAACCAGAGGACAATTAAAGCACCTGTAAAGTTAAAACTGTGGTAGGAGTTACGGGGTCAAGGTATACTCTATACTCTTCTGTAGTATTAGAACTCAAAAAATGTCTAAGTTAAAAATGCAGAAAAAGTGGTAAAAAATTATTTCAGGATTCTGAAAAAATCACATGCATATTTTCAGGCCATTCTAAAAGCCCTTGTAAAGTTTAAAAAGGATCGAACAAAAACTGTTGGAGGAGTTAAGGGGACAAGGTACCTGCACCCTATACACTTCTGTAATATTAGAACTCAAAAAATTCCTAAGTTAAATATGCGGAAAAAAAGTGATAAAAAATTATTTCAGGATTCTGAAAAAACCACATGCATATCTTCAGACCATCCTTAAAGCACCTGTAAAGTTTCAAAAAGATCGTACAAAAACTGTGGGGGGAGTTAAGGGGACAAGGTACCTGCTCCCTATATACTTCTGTAGTATTAGAACTCAAAACATGTCTAAGTTAAAAATGCAGAAAAAGTAATAAAAAATTATTTCAGGATTCTGAGAAAACCACATGCATATCTTCAGGCCATCCTGAAAGCCCATGTAAAGTTTCGAAAGGATCGGACAAAAACTGTTAGAGGAGTTAAGGGGACAAGATACCTGCTCTCTATATACTTCTGTAGTATTAGAACTCAAAAAAATGTCTAAGTTAAAAATGCTGAAAAAGTAATAAAAAATTATTTCAGGATTCTGAAAAATCCACCTGCATATTCTCAGGCCATCCTAAAAGCCTACATAAAGTTTCAAAAGGATCAGTCAAAAACAGTGGGAGGAGTTAAGGGGACAAGGTACCTACTCCCTATGGACTTCTGTAATATTAGAACTCAAAAAATGTCTAAGTTCAAAACGTGTCAAAAGTAATAAAAAATAATTTCAGGATTCTGAAAAAAACACATGCATATCTTCAGACCATCCTTAAAGCACCTGTAAAGTTTCAAAAGGATCGTACAAAAACTGTGGGAGGAATTAAGGGGACAAGGTACCTGCTCCCTATATACTTCTGTAGTATTAGAACTCAAAAAATGTCTAAGTTAGAAATGCAGAAAAAGTAATAAAAAATTATTTCAGGATTCTGAAAAAAACACATGCATATATTCAGGCCATGTTAAAAGCCCATGTAAAGTTTCAAAAAGATCGGCCAAAAACTGTGGGAGGGATTAAGGGGTCAAGGTACCTATTCCCTATACGCTTCTGTAATATTAGAATGCAAAAATTGTTTATGTTCAAAATGTGTAAAAAGTAATAAAAATTAATTTTAGGATTCTGAAAAAACCACATTCACATCTTCAGACCATCCTTAAAACAGCTGTAAAGTTTCAAAAGAATCAGCAAAAAACTGTGGGAGGAGTTAAAGAGACAAGGTACCTGCTTCCTACACACTCCTGTAGTATTAGAACTCAAAAAATGTCTAAGTTAAAAATGCGGAAAAAGTGATAAAAAATTATTTCAGGATTCTGAAAAAATCACATGCATATTTTCAGGCCATCCTAAAAGCCCATGTAAAGTTTTAAAAGGATCGGCCAAAAACTGTCGGAGGAGTTAAGGGGACAAAGTACCTACTCCCTATAGACTTCTGTAACATTAGAACTCAAAAAATGTATGTTAAAATGTGGAAAAAGTAATAAAAAAATATTTCAGGATTCTGATAAAATCACATGCACATCTTCAGACCATCCTTAAAACACCTGTAAAGTTGCAAAAGGATCGGACAAAAACTGTGGGAGGAGTAAGGGGACAAAGTACCTACTAAAAATTCGGAACCACGCACCACGCGCCACGCACCACGCCCCACGGAAAACCAAAAACAGTGTCCCTCCGCTTTTCTTCGAAAAGGCGGGGGACAAAAAGATTTTTTTTTAATTGTCAGTATTCCCTTATTACTGAGTGGAAACAAATATGGTAAATCAGTCATCGTAACACGATTAATAAACGCAACTTTGGGGGACTCAGTTGCAATCGATTTGCTACTTAATTCCATTTGACAGACTGTGTTTTGTTCTGTAGAATACTTATTCCGTCAACATATCAGATATTACTTACACGTGGCATAGAAAATGCTGTAATAAGATGGGAATCTGTTTTATATGTCTGATCACACCCAAGTCTGTTATTCAAATATCACAGACTAATGAGATGCCCAAATTGACGGTTACGCTATTTCTAAAAACAAATATTCATGACAGCTTTACAGGTATATTATTATAACTAAACTCTGTCTCTTGTTTCACCAACTGAGACGTTTTCGACTACATTGGCTGGAGTAGATGATTGCTATGCGGCATTTATACGTACAATATTACGTTATATAGTCTGTCCACATTACTCGATAAGTAATCCACTTACCCAAATACACCTCAACTTCACATAATGCTAAGACTGAGTAATTGTCTTTTGCAGGGATGGCAATAGTTATATTTGAAAATTTGGTATTTCTGTAGCTCTCAGGGAGACTGATGATGATAGGATCTTTCAAGTATTCCACAGTAGGTCTGCGGTCGACGTAAATCTCAACGTAGTTTGGTTCACCATGAATGGTAAAGCCTTTAAGTCGGTCCCAGCAGCATTTTCCTGGAATGATAAAACTGAAATAAAATATGACGAAATCGCTTCGCCCATGCTTCTCTTTTATTTCGAAAATAATAAGACTTAAGTAATGAATCCCTCGTGCTATGTACATCGTGTATATATATTTCTCTGTTAACTCGTTTTGCTAGAGCATCTAATCAAGTTAGTGACTTTAATATTCGAAATAAAAATATAAATGATAAACTTCTTAAGCAAGAGTAACCTTATCATAAAAACCGTAAAATGTCTTCTATGCTTCATCGGCGTCATTTCGAATTAATGTCTAAATATAACGTTGTTTTGAAAATATTTCTGCAAGAAGATCTGTCCAAACCTTTATGGCGACTTTATAAATTTTATAAATTCATAAAGATTGTTGGCAAACAGTTTTTTTTTGTTTTTTTTTTTTTTTTATATAGTTTGAAAACGGTATCCTCTGGCTAATCCAAGGTGATTCCTCTATTGAAGTTAATCTTTCTTTATGCGTCTGTGATTTCATATGTGGCGTTTGTTTTGTAATTTTTTGTTGCTCATTTGTCCTTCTTTTGGTGCCTCGGGAGGGTTTAGCTTCGTGATTATGGCATTTTCCGAGTACCTTCACTTATATTGACTTTTCATTCAAATTATCTCCGAAGGATATACGTTGAATGAATATCGTCAACAACAAATAAACTGTTTGATTCTTTAATCCAAATATAAACAGACATTAAACACAAAACCAGACGTAATGTTTATGGTTGCACAGACATTTATTTTCTGTAGCATTACATCCTAACGCAGGACTAAAATTCTGGGTGTGTAAACGGTGTTACGTAGTTACAAGCTCACCTTTAATTTCGACGTAGTTCCAAATTAATAATGAGTGTTCAACAAAATTATCTTTCCCAAAATGATTACCATATTTGTTGGATCTATGATTTATTACTTCGAATCTATGATCGTTTTTCTACTATACTGTGAATATATGCATAGTTTAGAAAATATATTATGCAGTTGAAGTTTGATAAGGACGGACAAGCAGTCGAAAAAGGTAAACCGACTGCTCCGTTTCTAAAATGAAGTATATAAAGCTTATCCTTGGAAACAAAGAACACATAAGAATAGAGAAATGGGGTCTTGGTTTAATTGAGATTATTCGTACGACAGCAGTGTAGTCTGTGTGCGGGGCTATATACGAACCTTAGCACATGCATGTGCGAAACTCGATTTTCCAACTAGAAAATAGAACGACATATATAAGTAAGAACTGCAACAGAAAAACCGAGTTAGACTGATCAAGAACAGGACTGTTTAGGACCGGGATTCTTAAGTATGTTTCACACCTACTCAACCTACGGTGACTTAGTGTACAGATTTAGAAAAATTGTAGGTAAATCTAACTTTTCGGAGCAATTCAGAAAACTTATTACCCGTTATAAAAGAATTGGCTATAGCCTGGATATTATGCGGCAGACTGCATGCCTAGTTGTCAACCCAATCATTGTTGATGGCTATGCTTCACTCTTTAATTGCACGACGGCGGTTCGGGCCTCAGACTCAATGACGGCCTCTTCGTAAAACTTTAACCAGTGGGGTGGGGCTTGACGATATGTCTTTGGTTTGGCGCGCCGTGGTTCAACTATTGGTTTTCATTTACTCTGGCATACAGTAGAATTAGGCCATGAGTACTCGCCTTTGTTTATTATAGTGATTAATTTGATTTTTATGTTTTCGCTTTGATGCATTGACTGAGTTGGGAGCCTTTATGCGAACCGAATTTTTATGTATTTCTGTATTAAGAGTAGCATCGGGACCCAGGGTGAAGTTAGTTAGCTGTAAAAGTGCTTTAACCAACCCCCCCACCCCCCCCCCACCCCCCCCCCCCCCCCCCCCGGTGGTTTGCTCTACCGACCGTTCTAAGGCGGTGGTCCCGGTGTTAGTCTTACTCTTTGTTGCTTTGTGGTTTATTCTACAAGGCAATTTGTTGTATGTCTTTCCGTGTGTCATTTTGTTCTTGTGTTTTTCAGTCCTTTTAGTATTGCGATTACCTCGCTTGGGGAAAAGAGCTAATCTTAGCGCTTTTCGTACGTTTGTTCGGTTTGTGCTTGTTTAGATTTGTCGGTTTCCTCTTCCTCTTGGGGTCTGGGAAGGGCTGCGGTTTGTGATTGTGGCACTCCCAGGACTTTTCTCTTACCTTTTTTTCTAGGTACTTAGTCCTGATGTTTACAACTACGTTCTACTATCAGGAATTTTTTACATATATTAAAGTTAAAATTCTTAATGAAGTTTATTATAATCATAAAACTGTTGAATTCGCTTCGACGTGCTGTAAGGAACATGTTATGATGCATACTTGCCATACCGATGCTATCGGAAAGAATTTAAGAAAGAACAATGCAATCATACATCATGGCTGAACCTTATCAGGCTACAAGTATAGTAATCGAAACGTAAGACTGTCGAACCCAACTGAGTATACATATTCATATATTCACACAGAACTTCAGACGCTTATTATACCCAAACATATAAATGAAGTTACAAAGGAAAGGTCACCATCACGAAACAGACTTTCTGAGATACTGAAAGAAGAAGAGATGCGGAACATACAATGACAATGCACAACAGAGCCGTTACAATAACGGACCAACCAGCCATAAAGAACCGCAAGGACAAGCCGCCTTCGGACAATAGGCAGAAACAACTACTGAGATTTTGAATTAGGGGATAACGGCAATCAAATTTGTTATTTGGGGTAGGAAAATAATTTGCGACCGTAAAACCGCCGATTTACCTCCCAAAATGACAAATTTGATGCAGTTATCTCCATTCTAATGCATGTATTCAGTGCTATTTGCACAAAACGACAAGTACTGTGAGCTGCGTAAAACCAAATGCAAGCCAATGAGAAGCGACGTTACTGATGACGTCGGATTTGCGACAGTATATCGCAGAAAATACCGTCGCAAAATTTTGACGTTATCCAATCAGACGTCGCGTTACATACGCGAGTGCATTAGAATTAGTTTTATACGATCGATTTTCCCAGAGAGTGCATTAGAATTAGTTTTAGACGTCGCGTTACACACGCGGGTGCATTAGAATTTGTTTTATATGATCGATTTTCCCATTTCTCTTCGTCTTTTGTTAAGACGAAGAGAAATGTTTAAGACAAGCTCTAAAATTTCACAGTAGTAAAAACACTTTTATGTCTACTCTACTACAAAAGTAGATCATTTCTTCACATAAAACTTCCGCGCCCCCTCGTACATTCTCCTAGAAATTACAGTAGATAGCATTGCATTTTCTGCGTATCAGAAAGTTGTTACGACAATGGGAACATACATGGTGGAATTATTTAATCGTCTGATCCCTAGGACAGACGCATATTCTAGAAAATGTATGCTAAATACACTGCTGAGTAGCATGGGTCATTATGCATTATCCAGTGTATGTACTGAGACGAATGATTCAAACAGAATCCTCTTTTACTCAAACCTTGGATATTTTCTTTAACTCCAAAGATTTACTGATTATTCATACAAAGTATGTCCTGTCACCTGTTATTCAAATGTTGAAGTGAAGGCTATGAAAATATCTCTTTTATAAACAAGCAAATGGTGAGTAGTACTATGTCTATATAAGAACAATAGACATTGATGACATTGCTTGTAACTAAAAGTGAATGCACAAGAAAAATGTCAGATGTATGTGCAATAGTGGGAAGAGGGCGAAAAATAACTATCTTTGGCTTGAAAAACAAATACTGTTTAAGCAGTGACTATTTGAATTTGGGTTTTATGACGATTTGGAAGAGGTTGACTTTTCTTTTACCTTTCTTGGTGATTCGGATTTTTATTTTTTATTTTATTTTATGTATTTATTTATTTATTTTTTTTTTTTTTTTTTGGTCTAAATAATTGAAAACGATTATTTACCTATCTAAAAAAGATATGAAATAACGTAGATGTTAAGCGACACTCTGCATGTTAATTGTTTAATCTGAACAAGGTTAACAACTTTGCTGCTTTGCTACACGACGATATTTGGAACCGCAGACTCAATGGCGGCTCAGTCAGAAACAGTTTATAGATGGGGTGTGCCTGAACTTACTCGTCGGCAGTCGGGATCATCGTAGTCCTACTAATAGTTTTCCTTTGTTCTGACTTTCGGCTGGTAGACAAGCCCTCACCTGTTTTTCATCATAGTGTTGAGACGTTAGTTTATGCGTTCTCTGTGTTAATGAGCTGATGATTCACGCCGCCTCACCCACCCCGTGTACTTATCTAAACACTATACATAGCTGGTACTGTATGAGGATGAAATGTGATGGGTTGGTGCTTGTAATACCAAGTTAAAGCGCCCTCGAACCACCCAACAGCCGTTCCAAGGTGGTATTTATGTTACAGTTCCTTTTCAGTTTGTTCTGTGATGTTGTTTCATGTCATTGTAATCTTACCCAGTCCCCTATGAGGGCTGTTTCGTGATTGTTGCCTTTCCTGGGTATCCCTATATTTATAGTTGTGATGCTGGATGTATCTTATTAGCTTCACTGACCATAGTATATGCTAACGCTGTTTGTTTTCGAGTCTTCAGTACATAAATTGCCCTACTTGTCTTAGGTTCGTCTACAAACGACAATACCAATTACCAGCGTCAGAAAGTATATTCTATGAAAAAAACTGTGTTATGATAGACATGCAAAAGTATATAAATGCAGTCAGTGCTTGCATATATAGAGGATCTCACATGAGTGGTCACTTCATATAAAATTTATGAAACGAGCTTTCAGTGTGTTTCATAAATTTCATACGAAATGCCCACGAATTGACGATTCTGTTTATCATATGACTTTTAAACTGAATTTTATGGCTGTAGAAGTTGAACCGCTTATACATATCAAAACATATCAAAAGAAAACATCACGTTGCTACGGACGACTGGATAACATTATGCGCCTGTAACCGCGTATGTAACGTATGATCATATAATTTGTTATGACATGGCGTTTCCCACTGAATAATAGTGACGTCATACGAAAAAATATGACATGAGCCGCAACGTTAGAATATGTACCTTCGGACATGTGCGCCCAGGGGAGATTCAGATCAGTTTGTGCATTCGCGCAGTCTGATCAGAATATTCACTGGACATTTTGGATAACCAATGATGTAACGTTTCTTTATGCGGACAAGGAAAACCCTGTTCTGACTTCATGGATGCGCAGGCTGATATATTGTCTTCGTTGGGCGCACAGGCAGAAGGTATGTTTTCTCACGTTGCAGCTCATTCGAATACTTGTGGATATATGCAGAGTAAATAAATGGGGACATTTACTAGCATTCCAACAACACGTCAATACTATTTACATATCAATAACATACCACTGCCGAATAAGGATTTAACATACTATTTGTGATATTAAACCATGAAAGGTAGTACAGCCCCTCAAAATCAACACTCCATGAAGCAGGCTTGTTTTTCGCATCTGTGTCTGTATGAGAACAGTGATCATAACGCCACCAAGGATTGGAATCGCCGTCAACAGCACCACCTGACACAGCACACACACTGCATGTACCACTGATCCACTGTTTACAACCATTCTGACAATAGTCGTACGGACGTTGTTCAGTTGGTTTGTTCAATGCAATATTATAGTTTCCTGAAATGCAATTGTCAGCGCTAATCGTTTTGTATCTATCAATATATGGTAATATAAAATAGTTTGGAATTGCTAATGGGCAAATTTCGTCGAATTTTTACGGAGTAATCTGCCCGAGACAGGCATATATTTTCCTATAGACAGGCCTATATTTTCGTTTTCGGACGATAACTTAAGTAAATAACAAGGTATTTTAACCAAACTTGCTATATGCATTGACATTAAGGAGAGCTACTTTGGAATTGCTAATGGACAAATTTCGTCAATCTTTTACAGAGTTATCTCCCCGAGACATGCCCATATTTTCGTTTCCGGACGATAACTTGTGTAAATAACAAGGCTTTTTAACCAAACTTGCTATATGAGGGTCCTGCAAAAAGTTTTGTCACTGGGTTCAGATTACTTCAGTGTTACGTTTTATCAAACATATTTTTTTACAAACCTTCAAAGTATTCCCCCTTTACTGAAAGACATTTGTGTAACCTTTTTACCCAGTCGCGAAAAGCAGATAAATAGTCTTTGTTTGGTATCTGTTGGAGACACTGATAAATAGCGCTGCCAAGAGAACTTTTAGACGTATACTTATTTCCAGAAAGCATTTTCATAAGCCTTGGAAATGAAAATAAGTCACAGGGACTCAGGTCAGGTGAATAAGGTGGATGGTTGAAAACTTTCTCCTTTTCAGAAACCAAAAACAGACACCTCACACTTATGAGAGGAGGCGTTGTCATGTAAAAGGTGGACTCCTGACCATCCTTTGCTTGGTCGTTTCTTATTGTAAAACTCTTTCACTTTCTTCAGTACAGAATTCTTGTAGAATCGACCAGTGACTGTATGACCAGATGGACAAGGCACTTGAACGACTGGCCCTCTTGAATTAAAGAAAATTGCGTACAACATCTTTTTCGAACTATGGTTCTCTTGGCAATACATGGGCATTTTTTATCTTTTCGCTTCCATTGCATATTATCAGCCCTTCTTTGTGGCTCAAACATGTGCACCCAGGTTTCATCACCTGTTAGCAAGTTAGAAATAACCCGACTATTACAACCTTTTGTATGTTTTCAAAAGTTCCCGGGCACAATTAAGGCGTTGTGTCTTTTGCTCCTCAGTGAGCAAATGAGGTACCTACCTAGCGCAAACCTTTCTCAGGTCCAAACGCTTTTTCAGAATTGTTTGCACACTGCTTTCTGATATGCCAGTACAACTAGCTATATCTTTGACAGACAATGCGCATCCTGTTCGACCACAATCTCTACAGCAGCGATGTTAGACTTGGTAACAGAGGTTTTAGGCCTTCCAGGACGGGTATCTTCTTCAATAGAAAATTTCCCAGCTTTAAAATGTTTAACCCACCTAAAAACTGTGCGCATTGAAATGGTCTGAGGGCCATATATACCACACAATTCATTAGATATCTGCTTTGAATCTATATTAAGGTTTATGCGGCATTTAATATAGCTACGAATTTCAGTCTTCCTGTCCATGTTCCAATGTAACAAGTAATTGGTCAGTGTATATGACTGCATCTATTTAAATTTGAAATAACTCGGTCAGTTGGAAAGCAATGTGCACGACATAAACGGGTATCGTTAGCTATTTAACACACCATTCAAGTACAGTAATGCAGTAAAGCATTTTAAAATATACCTGGGATAAAACTAAGGAATCCTATTAGTGACAGAATTTTTTGCACGACCCTCATATTCATTGATATTATCAAGATCTGGTTTAGGATTGTTATCTGTCCATTGATATTATCAGGATCTGGTTTAGGATTGTTACCTGACCATCCGTCATTTTCTTTCCAGACATTTTCGCAACGATAACTATAATACATAAACAAATAATTGCTGTGGCAGGGTATTATACTTGCGGTGTTTTTATTTTTATTTTTCTTGAAAATATTCGTACCTCATATTTTCAAAATTTGCGATGGAGGAATGTAGTAGATGTAGACATTTGCAGCTACTTTACAGCTTGTTATTTTGCTCAGAGAAGTCAAATCTGGCAAGTAACTGTAGTTCTGCAATACGTTTCTAAGGACGATAATTGAAGGGAACTAGTTAATTTAGCTTTTTTGCTGTATTCGTACCTCATATATTCAAAATTTGCGATGGAGGAACGTAGTGGTAGACTTTTGCAGTTACTTTACAGCTTTTTACTTTGCTCAGATATCAAGACATTAACTGGAAATCAAATCTGGCAAGTAACTGTAGTTCTGCAATATATATATTGAAAGGGAACTAATTCAATTCATTTGGCTTTTTGCTGAATTTTAGTACTGGTTTGCTTATTCAAAAAGCATATTGAGATAAAGATCTTAAAAATAGCAAAATCATATTTCCATTTATGTAATTCATTAATTTTAAATGTTTGTACAGAGGTAACAAATGATAATTTTCATTAATAAATGAAACGACCTTTTGTGAAAGTAAATCACCTCAAGTTTTAATTCTGGCAACTTTTGGCAATCGTAGATTGGTTTCTTTGCTGTGCATTATCGTTCACTTATCTGCATTTTTTGAGCGTCTTCTCTTTTACCGAGTTATCCATAGGTCGTAACTATCAACTGTTTCAACAGTTGTTCATTCATTTAAGTCGTTTCATTCATCGATCTAACCCTAGGTCGTCCTTATCAACTGTTGCCGCAGTTGTTCACTCATTTGACTAATGTCGTCAACATTTCTGAATGTGGACCAGTTTGGGATCGAACTATGTGCCCACCTTTTCATTTGTTTGCCAGCTGAGATTAATTCCTTCAATTCAGGTAAGAAAAATATTATGTTTTGCAAGAACATATTATTGTCTCAATTCCTGATCACATCATCTCGTGAAGTTTATTGTAGTTCAACTCCAAATTAAATTTTACTGAATAATTCTTGAGATGGGATCATATCCCAGCAGTCGGACCTGCCTGTACGATTCACCGGAGTGCCATCAGATACAGTACTGTTCGTACTCTGGGTGGCTCGTCAGACTTGTCCGTACGTCTGCCTAAAATACTTTACGCGCCACTTGACTTATTTTGTGTAATTACAGGTCTGCCTGATTTACGCACAAACATGCCCCTACCACAGTACAAAGTACTCCAAAATTCTTTTCATACAGTAGTATTAGAGCACATTCAGAGTTACTTATGTTATGGGTCAGATTCGTTTATTCAGGTCATCTTTATGTAAACGTAGAGCTCTGCTGAACGATAAGGGTTGCCTAAACTATACCGCATCAGTATAGTATATGTGTTTCTAATGAGTTGAACATATACAGAACCAAATCGTATTATTCAAATATAAATGTAACTTTCTGACATATGGAGCATACATATATTGGTATACATAAGATATTCTGAGGTACCGGATAAGAGTTGAAACACTTCTACAAGAAAATCTATCGGGACCTGAATGGTATCGTGACTTAGTCTATAAAAAAAGGTAAGAGAAAAGTCCAGGGAGTGCCACAATCACAAACCGCAGCCCTTCCCAGATCCCAAGAGGAAGAGGAAACCGACAAATCTAAACAAGCACAAACCGAACAAACGTACGAAAAGCACTAAGATTAGCTCTCTCTTCCCCGAGCGAGGTAATCGCAATACTAAAAGGACTGAAAAACACAAGAAAAAAATGACACACGGAAAGACATACAACAAATCGCCTCGTAGAATAAACTACAAAGCAACAAAGAGTAAGACCAACACCGGGACCACCGCCTTAGAACGGTCGGTACAGCAAACCATCGGGGGGTTTAAAGCACTTTTACAGCTAGCTAACTACCCTGGGTCCCGATGCTACTCTTAATACAGAAATACATAAAAATTCGGTTCGCATAAAGGCTCCCAACTCAGTCAATACATCAAAGCGAAAACATAAAAGTCAAATTAATCACTATAATAAACAAAGACGAGTACTCATGACTAATTCTACTGTATGCCAGAGTAAATGAAATTCAGAAAGCTTGTTAGAAAAAATGATTTTACGGAAAAACTCATAAAGATCGTCACTCGCTACAAAAAAAAAAAAAGATAACGTTACAATATGGGATATTCTGCCGCAAACTGCTTGCATATTTTTTAACTAAATTATGGCTGATAACTATGCATTCCTCTTAAATTACCCGACAACGAGTCAGCCTCAGACTAAATGACGGCATCCTTCTTATTCTGTTCGACTAGCCATACCATGGGGTCGGTGTCCATGTAATCCTGTCTGTGTTGTGTTTTATATTTTGGTGTGTGCGTTGGTTTCAGATTGGGTACTTTTGCATGTAACTGAAAATTACATTAGGGTTAAGGACAAGAATCGCATATCCATAAATCTAGGTATAAACCAGTCGCCCTAATAGTTTTAATAGTGAATTTTCCAAAGCGCTATTTTTATTAAAATTTCTTATTGTTTGTCCCTTCGGATTTCGAAGCAATAATGTTTTGTATTGCCTATTCCATATCAGTAAACCTAAACCGGCGCTTTGGGAGGGCTCTTTTCCATGATTGTATCACCATTGCTCTAACGGGTCATTCAATTTATAATCCATTTCTTAGAAAATATGTTTTACTTAAGAGGACGGGATACACTTTGTGGATATTGCGCCATATTGTACAAAAGATACAATTGTTTCACTTCCTGTTTTATCTCCGATACACCCAAGCACACTCTGAAAAGGTTTCAACTCTAAACGAAGAGGTCTTGCTTCAACGGGGAGCAAATGTATACTTTTTAGAGTAGACCCGTTTTACAATGGAAGCAAACGAATTTTGAAAGAGTCGCCTCCCTTGAAAATATATCTAATCCCCTTGTAAAGAGAGTACGAGAGTAATACGTACAGAATGTTGTTACTTGATAGCGGAAGTAACAAACCCGAATGCTGAATGATATGCACCGATTGTAGGCGAGGATAGAGATTTACTTTTGACGTGAACATGTATAAAATGCGCCAGAAAGCACTAACTAAGGACATGCAATCAGTCGCGATAGTTCCGCGCATGTATGCTGATGGGCCTCATTGTCACAGCTACCTACTTGTGTACTACTGTAACATGGATATTGACTGCATAATTTGAGAATGGAATTCAATCCTCAACATGGTATGTTACCTCAAAACCTCCCAGACATTTCATAAATTGTCTATATCACATCACTAGGGACGAGGTATGCGAGTGAATATAGACTGCTGCATAGGAACTTTATCATACGCGATGACCGTATTAACCGAGTTTAGAAGCAGAAACCTAATTGCTGTGGTTACTATCAAGTTCATGTGGCATGTAAATATAACTTTTTAGGGCTCAGATGAAGGAATGATTAGACCCAGAAGTCAGGCAAAACCAGGCAGAGATAATACAAACTACTGACTGGACAGACATTGTCGTAACGACACCATTGATGACCCGAAGACAAAGATCAACGGGTTTAATTGACGTGAGGATAAAATGATACGATATGATTAAATAAAAAGAGTAAGATAAGATATGATAAAACATGTGATACGAACTTTAATAACCAGTTATTGTATGACATCCTTTGATATACATATATACATGCATTGGTTAAATTGATTCACTGATATATTCATAAATGACATAATGTATACGAAATACAAGCATGAAAGTACATCATACCGTCACATTAATATGATAATAATCACATTTATGCGGATAGATAAAACAGTTATAGTTCTTATAGAACTGAGTCCTATTCCACTCGCGCGTAATATTGTCAGTAGTATAGGCAGGCACTATGACTACTATTGTCTTTAACTTCTCTATTAACTTTGGATACTTCGACGTCTTTGTCTCCGGGTGAAGATTACGTGGTAAATAGGAATATTTCTCCGGGAGAAGATTACGCGGTAAATGGGAATATTTCTGAGAACAGGTAAATATAATTAATACGGAATCTACGCAGTTAAGAAATGAAATATGTAATATTATGGAAGCGTCCTAGTGACAGGTGAAAAATAAATATATTTAAGTCCTACGTAGGAGATAATAAGTCCTACGTAGGAGTTAGTAACTCAGTCGTAGGAGATAATATGTCCTACGTAGGAGATAGGAGATAGTAACTCCTACGTAGAAGATAATACGTCCTACGTAGGAGATAGTAAGTCCTACGTAGGAGTTAGTAACTCCTACGTAGGAGATAATAACTCCTACGTAGCAGATAGTAACTCCTACGTAGGAAATAATAAGTAACTCCTACGTAGGAGATAATAAGTCCTACGTAGGAGATAGTAAGTCCTACGCAGGAGTTAGTAACTCTTACGTAGGAGATAATAACTCCTACGTAGTAGATAGTAACTCCTACGTAGGAGATACTAAATCCTACGTAGGAGTTAGTAACTCCTACGTAGGAAATAATAAGTCCTACGTAGGAGATACTAAGTCCTACGTAGGAGTTAGTAACTCCTACGTAGGAGATAAGTAACTCCTACGTAGGAGATAATAAGTCCTCGTAGGAGATAATAAGTCCAACGTAGGTGTTAGTAACTCCTACGTAGGAGATAATAAGTCCTACGTAGGAGATAGTAACTCCTACGTAGGAGATAGTAAGTCCTACGTAGGAGTTAGTAACTCCTACGTAGGAGATAATAAATCCTACGTTAGAGATAGTATTTAGTTATAGATATATCAACACGATATTGAAATGAAGATCAATAGTTTAACCTAAGAAAACAAAACATTGTTTAATTAAAAAAAGGTAATATATTTAGTGAATGATAATTCAGGAAAACCAACAAGTTGTTGTCTGCTGAATTAGCCCAGAGAGTGGTAAAGGTTAAGGAATCAAATATCCATCCCCACCCCGCCCCCACCACACACACACACACAAGAAAGGATTTGACATTTCATGCAAAGTGTCTCTGTTGGAAACAATTTGCTTGAAATGTCAACTCCTATTTTCTGGGTAAAATAAGACAAATATCACCAATTTATCGTCTGCTGAATTAGCCCAGAGAGTGGTAAAGGTTAAGGGTTAAACTATCTTACCTCAAATATTATTTTGCCAGTTCATGCAAACTGTCTCTATTGGAGACAATTTGCATGATATGTCAAAGCCTATTTTTGGAAAAATTAAGATTATCATCAGTTTGTCCTTGATGCATAAATGTTGCCTTACAATCATTTTTCAGTTAATCAATCAAACTTAAAAAATTTTATTGATCTGACAGATTAAAGCATTGCAGTGACCTGTCTCAGATACAGGACACTTGTGTCAGATTATGAAAAAGGGAGATTGTGTATTATGCAAACACAAAACACCCAGATCAGACAGCACATCTGCACATTCTGATCAGGATTTTCACTACTTATCAATGTATTCTACAGTAACCTGAGTGTTTCTTTAGGTACACAATTAAAGATGCCGATTTGTCTGCTCGGATTCTTAGATCATTGCCGTAATGGTCCTTTTCAAATGTTGATGTTCCTTTGATGTTTTGACCACTTTGTTTTTATTGCATGGGTTATAGATCAAACTATAACCTTGTCCAGTGGCCTAAGGCTTCTGGTTCTCAGCTGTATAATGTCAAGTAGATAAATGAAACCAGGAGGTACAGGTCTCTGGAGAAGGTTGTATTTAACCGGTTCACATCTCATGGAAATACTGTCTCTGTCTGGCAGCGTTAAAAATGTAGATACAGATATTGGAAATACACAATTGATGTTATTAAACTTGTGTTATATATGTATAAAACAATGTACTAATAAAAGTAAAAATAGAATGTCTTGTTGATATTTTGTAGAACTTTTAGGTGTCTACAAGTAAAATAAGAAACAATGGTGGTTGAGTCTTTTCAAATAAAAATGGACTTTATGAATTATACGACCACTATATGGACCAAGATTAGTCTGTACGTCCGCTTTATGACCAGAGTCTACACTGCACGCGAATAGAGCTTGCACATTCTATCAGCGAAAAAAAAATATGCACATGCTGATCTGGAACTAAAATTGTTGCACATATTATTAAATCCTGTTTTTATTATTTGGAGAAACTCTTGTTATTTCTGTGTTGGGTAGTTAGTAAATATGGATAAAATGTCGTTTCCTTGGGTTAATACTGTTACTACCCTATGTTTCTAGACATAGAGGCATGTGCTTACAGTGTAGACCCAGATCAGATGTCACGTAACACATTGTGTAATCAGGGTCTACACGGTTCTACACTTAGCCAGCAATGTTTAAACAAATCGGTGAGTACTATAAGGCCCTAGTAAAAAATATAGGGCAAGTGTGGTAAAGGGTCGTTTGTTTTTGAACCAAATACCTTTGCTTTAGGCCAATGTTTGAAAAGGTGTGAACAATTTATTGAATCTGACAGATGGTGGTTAGAGAAGAAAGTGATTTACAGTATTTAACCTAAGTATTCTGATAGACACGCCTTAACAAACAGTAGTCGCGGCCCCTGATCAGACATTACATTACAATGCTTTAAGGTCTGCACACTATTTATCACTCAAAAAAAACCCAGCACGTATAAGCCATGTCAAGAGGTAATAACACGGACTAAATCAAATTTCAGTATGCTAGAGATTTAAGGTATTTAATAATTAGCAATATTATACCCCTATGTACACATGCAGCAAAAACTGTTAAAGCACCACGTAACTCTTTTAAAAACAAAACGTTTTGAACATGACCGACATAATATTTATTCTTCGGAATTCAAATGTACAGTCAAATCACTGTTGCTATTACTAATTATTTGAATAAATCAATATAAATAGATAAATAAACAAATAATCAATTGAATAGATATATTTTATGTAATGAAGTTTGACCAACATAAGATTGTTTTTCTCCGTATTGTTATGCGGTTACTAACACCTTTGTAGGAGAAAGTAAGTTCTACGTAGGACTTATTATCTCCTACGTAGGTGTTAGTAACTCCTACGTAGGACTTATTATCTCCTACGTAGGAGTTACTAACTCCTACGTAGGACTTATTATCTCCTACGTAGGAGTTACTATCTCCTACGTAGGACTTATTATCTCTACGTAGGAGTTACTAACTCCTACGTAGGTGTTAGTAACTCCTACGTAGGACTTATTATCTCCTACGTAGGAGTTACTCCTACGTAGGAGTTACTATAACTCCTACGTAGGACTTATTATCTACTACGTAGGAGTTACTAACTCCTACGTAGGAGTTACTATCTCCTACGTAGGAGTTACTATCTCCTACGTAGGACTTCAATATTTTTTCTCCTGGCACTAGGACGCTTCCATAATGATAATAATCACATTTAAGTAGTTATATTCACTAAGGAACTGAATTCTGTTCCACACGAGCGTAATATTATCTTCAAATTCTCAATTCTTGCTTGATGCTTCAACGTCTTTGTCTCCGGGAAGATTACGCGGTAAATGGGAATACAGAATGAAAACGGAATCTACGCAGTTAAGAAAGGAAATATGTGAAAGAAATCAAGAAAGTTGTGTACCTGTAAAAGCTTGAAGTCCTTTTAAACACACGACCAAGATTAAAATGTAAAAAATATGTGCCATTGTTTATAGTTGATGAAAGGTTTTCATTGGCGTCACTTTCTTGTTAGTACATCCATATAATCTTGGGAATAATTTGCCTTTTAAAGAGGAATGGATACACTCCGTTGCTTTTCTGTCATATTTTACAACGGAGATAATTTTTGTGACTTCCTGTTTGCTTTCTTGCACCCTAGATGCCTTCTGAAAAGGAGCCTACTCTAAAAGGAAAGACTTTGCTCCCAATGGGAGCAAATTCTATCCTTTTATAGTAGTTCCCTTTTCAGAAGGGAAGCAAATAATTCTGACAGAGTTACCCCCTGCAGGTGTATCAGGTCCCCTAAATATGTCGTTCACGACTTCTTGCACACTTTCACCGACGAATGATAATTTTCAAATAAATTCGAAACATGATTTAAAAATCCTTTACTCTTCAGCAGATGTATATGCTCTGTTGCACCTATACAGCGTATAATGCTTTGAAATACACTTTTCATTTGGTCTAGTATTCGTATATCCTTTATAGGTATTTTACAGGTTTGTAGAGCTGCGAACCAGGAAGTGGTAGCGTATAGCATGTTGCATATGGGAATACGTAAGAACAGAAGTACCTTGAACCAGCCTGCGCATCTGTGTGGTCGCGTGGGACATTTTTTAATCGTGGACATGTATAAATAAATAGGTAACAAATGATCTTATGACATATGCGATCAGCGTAAACTTTGACCAGACACCTCGTAAGTAGTCTGCTCAGAATCCATCACAATGTAAGGTTAATGATCAGTGTAGACTGTGATCATACTGTGCGCATGCATAGGCTGATCTGAGCCTATCTTGTCACATATGACATAAAGTTGTTGTTTGTTTTGACAGTCTCAATTATTCCTTACTGTCAAAACGTTTGGCAGAGACTTAGACCTTACATTTTCATAAGAAATAATCGAAATGTACAACAGGCTCGTACGAATTACCTCTCGGTCTTTTGTTGTCTTCTTAAGCCCATTTAACTCGTACCTGTTTCAGTGTTTGTAAAATTAACAGCATGTATTCAAGCAACTTGCAATTTAATTACAAGAACTTATTTTTTTTCTATCCACTGTTTGTCAAGCATACCCGTATGACTGATTGAATGCGTTATGTCTGTGTCTTGCTGCATGTGAACTAATAAGGTCCTGAGTAGATTCCTTGTATGAGCAGAAAGTGAGATCCCGTTCTCATTCAGCTGTCGTTATTCTGCCGCACATTATTTACACAGACATAGAGATGATTTCAATAACCCTTGAAAGGTTACAATCAGGAAACTTGACCTTTCCTTGACGACGACAGAAGAAGAGCTTTTGAAAAAATTAATGTGCACGTACAATAGCACAGTTGCAGTAACAGACATAAACACAAATTGTAACAGATGAAGCTCCTTCTAACGGACACAAAACAAAAATAAACAAACAAACATTGACAACAACAAAACACTCATTGAGGTCCTGACCTAATTTAACTCACATGAATCTGCGATAAGAGTTCTGATGCAGCTCTATTTCACAAGTACGTGTAAAATCCGTAAAATCAAGAAGTTATAAAAAGATCGTGCAATTTCAACAGGTCGTCACTAGCTATAAAGGGATAGATTACAACAGTGGTATTCTACGGCAAACTGCATGCATGGTTGTTAACCCGATTATGGTGATAACTTTGCCTCCCTCTTTAATTGCACGAAAGTGGGTCGCCCACAGACTACATGACGGCTTCCTACTCAATCTGTTTTAGTTGGTAGGCGCCTGACTATCAATGCCTGTGGTCGGGATTATCGTGATCCTGTTTGTGGTTTTCTTGTGGTCTGGCTTCAGATCGCCACTGAGCCCTTTGCTTTTTTATCACAGTGCTTTTATTATATGTTTTATCTGTGTAGAGATGAGGTAGAGGAGTCCTCTGAACTAAGGTTTTGCACAAATAAAACTGGTCTAAGACACTACCTCCCTACACACACACACACACACACACACACACACACACACACACACACACACACACACACACACCTAAATGCGGTTCTTCTGTTACAGTTCTTCCTTGCTTGTGCGTCTGTGGTTTCGTATGTGGCAATTGTGTTGTCTTTATTTTTTCCACATCTCTCCTTCTTTTGGTGCCTCGGAAGGGCTGTGTTTCGTGATTGTGGCAATTCCTGGGTACATCACTGACAGGTTGGTCCGCGGATGGGTGCTTTAACACATCAGCACTACATCACAATTAAAAATATATTTTTCACATACACTAAAACGAAAAATATTAAGGGCCCTATGATTATTGGAAACCATACAAAAGGGAACTAAATACGCTTTCAATTGAGGTTACTTTCTTGTTTTCCCTCTCTTCTGAAAAGAGATCTTCTCTAAAAGAAAGAATTGACTCCTACTCATTCTTTCCGTTTAGTGTAGATACCTGGTGTGTCAAAAAATGTCTTCCACGTAAACAATGGCAGAAATTCTTCGAAGTGTATATGGCCCCACTATTAGGATCACCATGAGCTCGACAACTGATATCAAAACTAGAGTGCACAATTTATAAAATAAACGTCAAGAATCAATGGATGGTACCAGGGGATAACCCAGGTCTATCTGTTATTCAGTGACTGAGAGTAGATCCTACTCTGACCTCGGGAGCATCCCAGGTTCATTTTCAGGTACTTATATCAGACAGACATCAGAATCTACGGGTGGCATCATGGGAGTCAGCCCATTTCTATCCGTTATTCACTGATCCGTCTGAGGGCAGATCCTATCCTGGACCTTGGGAGCAGCCCAGGTCCATTTCTCTGGCACAATTATCAGTCAGTCATCATGACGGGTAGCATAATGGGAGTCAGCCCAGATCTATCTGATGACCCATCTGAGGGTAGAGCCTACTCTGACCATCACAGCAGTCCGGTCCACTTCTCTGGCACAATTATTAGCCAGATTCTACAGGTGGCATCATGGGAGTCAAACCAGATCTATTGTGTTAGTAGGTTATTCAATGATCAGTTCCTAACACTTTTCATTGTCAGCTATAGCATGTATAGAGCATTTCATTTCATGGGTATATACAGTTAAAGCAACATTTCACTACACAACACGTCATAAGACAGCAGTAAACCATACTGGTAATATGGTGAAATAGCAGTAGACCATACGGGGAAATACAGTAAGAACAGCAATTCATTATTCTAGTAAATATGGTAAGAGCAGCGATTCACTATTCTGGCAAATATGGTAAGAACATCAATTCACCGTACTGGTTAATATGGTAAGAACAGCAAATCACCTTACTGGTATTTGTAAATATGGTAAGAACTACCGTTCACCACCATATTAGTAACAATGGTAAAACAGCAATTCATCATTTTCGTAAATATGGTAAGAACAGCAGTTCTCCATACTGGTAAATATGGTAAGAACAGCAATTCACCATATGAGTAAGTATGGTAAGAACAGCAATTCACTATACAGGTAAATATGTTAAGAACAGAAATTTACCATATTGGTAAATATGGAAAGAATAGCAATTCACAATACAGGTACATATTGTAAGAACAGAAATTTGCAATACAGGTTAATATGGTAAGAACAGCAATTCACAAAACAGGTAAATATGTTCAGAACAGAAATTCACCATATTGGTAAATATGGAAAGAACGGTAATCAACATACAGGTAAATACAGTAAGAACAGTAATTCACTATACAGTTAAGTATGGTAAGACCAGCAATTCACCAAACTGGTAAATATGGTAAGAATATCTTCACTAGACTGGTAAATATGGTAAGAAAAACAGAAAACATATTGGTAAAATATGGTGAGAACACCATTCACTTAACTGGTAAATATGGTAGGAACAGCAGTTAACTATACTAGTAAATATGGTAAGAACAGCAACTAACCTGGGAAGTTTCTGTGTATTTAAACCATTAGAGTGGTTTATTTAATATCTTCTATTCAGGTAATGGCCATCTGCAGGCCACCTGCAAGAGGCAGTGTGGGCTCCAAATAACAGAAGATCTTTATTCTTACATGATGTTTTGGTCTTGACAGTTTGTGGGTGGAGTCATCTTGGTGGTTAGTAGGTCAGCTCGGCTGCCATTTTATCTTCTCTTTTATAACTGTCTTAGCATTGGTATTGGTCATTTTAATTAACCAAATATAGCATTTATCATATGAATTCTTCAGGTTGGAACGCCTTCTCACTTTACCCTACTTTATCTAATCTGGATCTAGTGCTGGGCATGTCGGACCAGGAAACTTGAATCAGGTCCTAACAATAGAAATGTTTCATCTGGGTGTACACTGTTGCCACAGTTTGATCCATTACAATACTAGGGATACATGTAACAGTGGTTGTAATGTGAGGTTTATTCTTTGGCAGGTTTGACTACTTAAATACGCATGTTACATTGTTATATATGTGTACTGTGCTTTATTTACCCGCATTGGGTGGTCACTTTTAATTCATAAACAATATCGGCAACAGTTACTCTTCTTCCCCCACTAAAAGACCAATACTCATGATTCATATGCTGATTAGTTGTGTGCAGCTGGGGAGTGTATCTTTAATTAGCAATATCTATTATATTATATCTGTAAATTGCTTTTGGCTGTTTGAATCAGGATAACCTGCGCTGACCTCTGGCCCGGCATGGGTTCTGGCCGGTTACAGCCACCCTTATTAGAATCAATGAATGGTGGTCGGCGATAACCCAGGTCTATTCACCGAACCGTCTGAGGGTATATCCGACCCTAACCTCGGAGCATTCCAGGTCCTTTTCTCTGGCACAACTGTCAGCCAGTCGAATCTACAGGTGTTAACATGGGAATCAGCCCAGATCTATCCGTTATTCACCGATCCGTCCGAGGGTAGATCTTACCCTGACCTCGGTAGCATTCCAGGTCCTTTTCCCTGGCACAACTATCAGCCAATCGCATGATGCTGGCACAATTATCAGCCAGTCAGAATTTACGGGTGGCATCATGGGGATCAGCCCGTATTTATCCGTTATTCAACGATCCGTTTGGTAGATCCTATCCTGACCTCGGGAGCATCCCTGATCCTTTTCTCTGGCACAGTTATCAGCCAATCAGAATCTACGGGTGACATCATGGGGAGTTGGCGCAGATCTATCCGTTATTCAGTGATCTATTTATACTCTATCATTGTCAACATAACATTTGCAGGGACTCCAACTTGAATTAATTATTTTTGCAAGGATGGGCTGGACAGCCCCAGGGAATAATAAAAAACAAAAGATGACACTAAGGAGATGAACTCATGTCTCAAGGCTCACATTTTTGGGGGCCTCACTTGATTATATCAAATTTGTTTGGTCTCCTTAAACTGTATTCACTTGGTCTGCATTGTTTACTAAGCTTACGTCTGTTATTATGAGAAGCTCCAGTCTGCTTGGTGGTAAATCAACCTAAATCATTTGCCTTTCTGAGCATCAGTTGGTTCAATCTGTTGCTGCAAACAGAGAGATTAACAATCCACTTCTGGCTTATCCTCTACTTCATCCAGTTCCAAAGCTGAGCTCTTCTGGCTCAGTATTCATTTCTGAAATGCAAGGGTTGAATCAGACAGCCTAGACTATAAAACCTTCAAAGGTCTGTATGTTTTTTTTCGGGGGAAGTAAGAAGATAAATCAGGTAAACAGTTAAACATTCAGTGTTTACGATAATCGAGTGAGTAGCCTCCAAAGGAAGAGCCAAATATATTGTGTTTATGTTTGTAATGTAGTTGATAAATGAAGTGAATAATTCCATCTTTTGTTTTTGTTGTGTAAAATTACAATTTAGATAATCGTAGTATATTCACAATATATGTTTGGATATCTAGACATTAGAACTTAACCTGCCTTTATGCAGTTACTAGTTTTATTTCTGTAGTAGAATAGTATAAGTGGCAATCAGAAGGTATCATTTATTACTATTCATTACATAAGCTCTAGTGCTTGATGTTTTCTTGAAGAAAGATACTGGACAATTAGATAACACAAGAGATGAGTAATATACTTCTGCCTCAAGTGGGTCAGTTCAGTTTTGGTTTTTGTAGAAAGAAGTGCCTGGGCAATAATCAGGAGCCTAACCCACCAGCCATCCCCATCGCCACCATCTTAGGTTAAACCACATTAAAGTATAAACCAAGGAGATGGTCAATGCTGTTGGTTGTCAGTTTAATCAGATTCAAGTAATGCATTGCTACAATCACAACTGAATCGGAATTACTGCAAATATTAACAGTTAAGCAACCTGTTTTTCTTTATTGTGCAACTGTTAGAATTATGTCCTTTTGATACTATTTAAGAATTGTCTGCTACTGTTATACATGTATACACTCAAGGGGCTAATCACTTGATCTGCCTTCTTTAATCCCCCCCAAAAACTGTATTCACTTGGTCTGCATTGTTTACCAGGCTTAAAAGGTAAGAGAAAAAGTCCAGGGAGTGCCACAATCACAAACCGCAGCCCTTCCCGGACCCCAAGAGGAAGAGGAAACCGACAAATCTAAAGAAGCACAAACCGAACAAACGTACGAAAAGCACTAAGATTAGCTTTCTCTTCCCCAAGCGAGGTTAAGTCTGTTATTAAGTCTCTCTCTTCCCCAAGCGATTAAGTCTGTTATTATGAGCTCTAGTCTGTTTGGTTGTAAATCAACCTAAATTACTTGCCTTTCCGAGGATCAGTTGATCCGATCTGTTGCTGCAAACAGAGGAAGTAACAATCCACTTCTGGCTTATCAACTCCTCTACTTCATCCGATTCCAAAGCTGAGCTCTTCGGGCTCAGTCTTTATTTCTCAAATACAAGGGCGAAGTCAGACACCCTGGACTGTAAGACTTTCAAAGATCTGTATGTTTTGTTAAATCCGCCAAAAAACTGTATTCACTTGGTATGCATTGTTTCTCAAGCTTACGTCTGTTATTATGAGAAGCTCCTGTCTGTTTGGTTGTAAATCAATCTAAAGCATTTGCCTTTCTGAAGATCAGTTGATCCAATCTGTTGCTGCACAAAGAGGGAGTAACAATCCACTTCTGGTTTATCCAACTCCTCTACTTCATCCAATTTCAAAGCTTAACTCTTCGGGCTTCATTTCTGAAATGCAAGGGTGAAGTCAGACACCCTTGACTGTAAGACCTTCAAAGGTCTGTATGTTTTCTTTTCGGGGAGGTAAGAAGATAAGTCAGGTAAACAATTAAACATACAGTGTTTACGATCATCGGGTGAGTAGCCCCCAAAGAAAGAGCCAAATATATATTGTGTTTATGTTTGTTATGTATTTAATACATAAAGTGAATAATTCCATCTTTTCTTTTTTATTATGTATACATCTAATAATGTTGTACGGCCTCTACACAAGCACTTAACGACAGCAGTTGCTATCACAAAATAATCCTAATGGAAATAAGAAACCCACGAAAACCTGAAAAAGTTTTCATATGATATGTTGCACCTGTTACTGAGATCAAAGTTGGTATCCTTTGCATTGATTTTTTTATTCAACAGGTCGTTGCCTTTCGCTACCTTAGGAGCCTGTTATTTCGTCCATGTTTGTGCTTCTGGCTACATCCTGTGGCGAATATATTTCGCAGTTGATTCAATTTAGCTAGAATTACCTTCTCTCACATATTTGGCCTAAGATGCCTCTCTTAGACGGTCCGGAAAAGTCATTGCAATTGTAACTTAGTAGGCTTATTTCTAGATTTTTTTCCCATTTTTCCTGCTTTAGCTTTCGACTACGCGTTCTTTCTCTTCTCTTTTTATTTTTGACTACGCGGACTGTTAGACTACGTGAATAAAATGCAATCCAATTTAATACCCTACACACCCCTTTTAGCTTCCGACTACGCGCTTTTTAGATCACTCGTTTGAGCTAAGTTCCGGAATGCTCATCAATGCTCGCTTCTCAAGCCTCCTTCATTTTTCCGCGGATTCCGGGCCCACCTCATCCTAGTGTTTGAAATTTTATCGCAGACACAGTGCCTTGTTAGAAAAATATAGCGTCAGTCTGAAAACACTTCTGCAACAAGGTATATCAGAAGTAGAATTTTACGGTGACTTAGTGTACAGATTTAGAAAAATTGTAGGTAAATCTAACTTTTCGGAGCAATTCAGAAAACTTGTTAACCGTTATTAAAGAATTGGCTATAGCCTGGATATTATGCGACAGGCTGCATGTCTATTTGTCAACCCAATCATTGTTGATGGCTATGCTTCACTCTTTAATTGCACGACGGCGGTTCAGGCCTCAGACCCAATGACGGCCTCTTTGTAAAACTTTTTAACCAGTGGGTTGGGGCTTGATGATATGTCTTTGGCTTGGCCCGCTGTGGTTCAGCTATTGGTTTTTATTTACTCTGGCATACAGTAAAATTAGCAATGAGTACTCGTCTTTGTTTATTACAGTGATTAATTTGATTTTTATGTTTTTGCTTTGATGCATTGACTGAGTTGGGAGCCTTTATGCGAACCGAATTTTAATGTGTTTCTGTATTAAGAGTAGCATCGGGACCTAGGGTGAAGTTAGCTAGCTGTAAAAGTGTTTTTTAACCACCCCCGCCCCCCCCCCCCCCCCCCCCCGGTGGTTTACTCTACTGACCGTTCTAAGGCGGGGGTCCCGGTGTTAGTCTTACTCTTTGTTGCTTTGTGGTTTATTCTACGAGGCGATTTGTTGTATGTCTTTCCGTGTGTCATTTTGTTCTTGTTTTTTTTTCAGTCCTTTTAGTATTGTGATTACCTCGCTTGGGGAAGAGAGAGCTAATCTTAGTGCTTTTGGTACATTTGTTCGATTTGTGCTTGTTTGGATTTGTCGGTTTCCTCTTCCTCTTGGGGTCTGGGAAGGGCTGCGGTTTGTGATTGTGGCACTCCTCTTACACCTTTTTTTTATTAATTTAGCACGAAGCGTATGGGTCCGTGGCATGGTGACAGACGGAGAATAACACATAGACAAAACACCATGATGTAAGTTTTTAGTTTTAAACTCGAACCCTTTAGGCAAACGTTCAAAGTTCTGTTACTTACAAACTGGATGACTATTTACATTCACGGTATCTTGGCGAGGTAACCTAGTGAGAAATTATAACTAGGCCCGTTTTAAGCCAAATCCGGAGTCCAGTAAAACTAATCCGGATTTTCTGGGGCTGCCTCTTTGTGACTCAGTTGCCTGATAGCGTTAAAAATCTGAACAGGCAGTCAGTTTAGTTAGAGCATCTAGTCAAGTACGTTTGTAATCGGTATCAAAATATTTTCAAAATATTATCCCCATGATTCTGAATCAATGTTCAAATATAACGCCGGTTTTAAAACAACACGTCTGCAAGGCATAAATTATTTGCTGGTGAGTAATTCAGAAAGATTGTTGACAAAATGATTCTCATTCGCTACACATCAATAGGTTACATAATAGATATATACAGCGCACATGTTGATAGAAACAGTATACACCCTGATGCTGTATTCGTCAGTAATTAATCTCGATCTTCATTGTTGGCAGTGGCTACAGATACGGTCCCGTATCCTTAGCTTGTCAGTAGATATGGGTCTGTTCCCCTAGCCGTTCCCACTGCATTTGGCTAGAGATACCGCTGTGGATTATTTTTATACTATTTCCAATACTTTATGTCATGTGTCGAAAGATAACTACGGATAACTTTAAAACATCGTTTTCAACTTAACTTCCCTAACTTCTACGCCATTTTGATGGGTACTGATCGGAACAGCAAAATACTGAAATGCAACATACGACAACGGGATGAATAAAACCGTTTATCATTATCATACGAGGTTTATATTATTATCACCATCATCATCATAATCATGATGTTAACTGTTCTCCCCTCAAAACGAATTATACTGTGCTTACAGAAACTTCGAAACACAAACCATGGTTTCTCACTTTCTCAAGCTCGTGCACATGGACAGAACACATGAATAAGATCACTGAAACTGCATTGACTAGATTCAATCTGAAAAGAGCTCTGAAGATTAAGGTAAACTGACAAGCACTAGGACATAGATACGTAGCACTTATACGTCCCCTCGATGGATAAAGCGACTCAGTATGGGACAATTGCACAAGTAAATCTAAGAAACAGTTGTATGTAATACACCACGAAGCAGCCAGAATCATCGACGTGGCAACAAAACTATAGCACTGAAAAGATCATCGAAGTGCAAACGCTTTGCATCCTATACATATCAAGACAACCCTTTTTGAACTCTTTATTTCCTTCTGTTATACGTGCACGGAAAGAACTTTCAGAGAAAACAAATAAAAGAAACACGGCCTCAGCATTTAAATATAGCCTCACTAGAAACAAACAGTCGCCACCTAAATATTATACTGTTGATACCAGAATAGGACAGATATTACACGCTAGGATACGCATGAAATGCAGTTCTCTCTTTTAGCATTTTTTTTTATGAAAAAACAAAACAAAACAAAACAAAAAAAAAAAAGTAGTTGCCAGCCCAACATGTGTTTATGACGGTTTTTAAAGTCCTTATTACCTTTTCTTTATCTGTTAAGAAATACAGACTTTAGAAATACCTTTTTAGCAAATATTCTTCAAACTCGCAGCATACAAGAGCCACAGTTAATGATAATGAGAATATGTTTAAACGTTCACGAGTATATGATTAAATCAAGACGAATCACCTGATTTAACGTGCATGCTATTCTACACAACACCTGAGCCGAAAGATACAGCTCGTCTGTAAAACAATGTCTGAAATATGCCATCGAACTGTCATTTTCCACATCGGTCCTATAATAAGACCGTTACCACTTAGGCAGTTATTCAACTTTTTTTTTCCAATTTGGCCGATATCGAGTTGTTATTGGTGCAAAATGTTTTCCATGTCTATGCAATATTAGCTAGCAAGCAGTTTAGATTATGAAGAGTAAGATAAAACAAGCAAATATTCACATTACGCAAACTAATGACACTTACACTTGATTAAACTCACTTAAAAACAATTATCTGTTAGTAATGTGACTTGAAAATACTAATTTAGTCTATTGTAAAAAAAAAAAAAAAAAAAAAAAAAAAAAAACAATGTTATTATTTCAGCCATGGCTTTAAGCTGTTTAACTAACTGATTGTTCCAAATGTTTCACAAAATGGCAGCGCGTTATTTTTCAAATAAAAGATGATTCAGCACTAATTATTATATTCATTAACTAGTTTTGTTTTAAATTTTGCTTTAAATAAATATTTGACTTTCTAGATCGCAAATATTTAATGTTATATTTATTTTTCATTAAAGTGCGTGTTTATAATTGCGTTTTTTCTTTATTCATTCCATTTTACACGATAACGGATAGATATCGGCCCGTCATCTGGCTACAAACTGATATAAAATGACCAACTCGAAACCGGGCACATTCAAAAGCATTTCATTATGCACTTAAAACTTAATACTCATTTTCGAAGTTCATATATATGTGGTTCGTGTTTTATATCAGACAAACATCAGGCCGTTATCGGACCGATCTGCCGACATCCCGACCAGTAACCGATATCTTAAATTTATATATGAAGAAATAAATTTCCAAACAGATGGAAAAAACGATCATTTTTAGAACCTAATTTTTAAACTTTGTTGCTATAATCATCACGAAAACATGCCTATATAATTTTGACCCCCTTAAACCCCACTTTTATATAGTAAAATTGGGGTTTACAGGGGTATACATTATTTTTCTTATTTCTGATCAAACCATAGAATGTGGGTACTCGTTAGAACCGCCTCGACCCGCCTCGTCGAGGCGGTTCTAACGAGTACCCACAATCCATGTTTTGAGCAGAAACATGAAAAATATCAGAAGTTTTTATCTGAAAATTTTCATTTTTTGGTGATAAAATTTGCAGTATGTTTGAATAGGCATGTTTTCGTAATGGTTTGTAGGCTGATGTGCGAAACTTATCAATGCCGTGACATACAATGTACCTAAATTAATCTTCCTGAATGCGCGGCCAAGTTACCGCAAATACGTCAAAAGGTTTAAAGGTATAATAGTCTTTGTTTTCATCACAAACACATCAAAAGTTAAATAGCGCCATTGTCTTTTTTTACTCAATGCAAAAAGAGTATTATGTATTAAGCACAATGAGGTCACGCACCACTGTGTACATACACCGGTCTAACAACAACGACAATGGCGTCGAAGTTGAGGAAGTTAATTTGAAAATTCAGATTTTAAATATATGCGGTGGCTACGTACCAGATAACTATTGAAAACAGAATAAAAATAATCCTCCTTAACCGTATCTCTAGCCAAAAGCAGTGGGAACGGCTAGGAATACGTGTCCGCGTCTCTAGACTGACGGCTAAAGGTACGGGCCCGTATTTCTAACCTCTGAGGCTAAAGATAAAGAACCGTACTTCTAGCCACTGCCAACATTGTTTGTTCAGGCCTATCTGTCCCTATACTTAGGATACTTAAGGCAATTTCCTTGTGAACGAAAATTTCCTGTTGACAGTATATACATAATGCTTTATTGGAAAATATTTTAGAGAAACAAATGGCCAGTAACTGTGCATTGTAACATCTCACTGAAACGGTTTTTCATGCAGAATAAAAATTATCATGATAATAATTATCCTAGGTATTGGTACAGTAAGACTCGATTAAAAATAAAAAATGGAAAATCTAACTTTTCGGAACAAATCAGAAAATTAATTAACAGTTACAAAAGAATTGGCTATAGCCTGGATATTATGCGGCAGTATGCATGCCTAGTTATCAAACCAGTCATTATTGATGGCTATGCTTCACTCCTTATTTGCACGACGGCTGTTCGGGCCTCACACTCAATGACGGCCTCTTCGTAAAATTTTAACCAGTGGGTTGGGGCTTGATGATATGTCTTTGGCTTGGCCCGCCGTGGTTCAACTATTGGTTTTCATTTACTCTGGCACATAGTAGAATTAGCCATGAGTACTCGTCTTTGTTTATTATAGTGATTAACTTGACTTTTATGTTTTTGCTTTGATGCATTGACTGAATTGGGAGCTTTTATGCGAACCGATGTTTTATTTATCTATGTATTAAGGAAAGCATCGGAAGCCAGGGTGAAGTTGGCTGGCCGTAAAAGTGCTTTAACCCCGGGCCCTTCGCAAAATGGATAACAAATGGAATGAGAAGGAGTAGGCTTGGTTTATTTCTTAAATACAAAGCGTTATATCCAAACTTTGTACCAAAATGCAAATGCCTAGAAGCAGTAATAGTTTACCAAAATGTGTGTTTGGAGAGAAAGAGAAATGGACAAATAAATGGGAGAATAAGCAGGAGCAGACCAGTCCTATTTCTGAAAATAAGAGTCATACCTAACATTTGAACCAAATTTTAAGATCAAGGTCATTTTCATTGCAACACAAAAAATAAGGTGTTGAATTTACTTTGCAGTTCAGAAGTGTTCTCTTTCTTTTTTGTGTATTTGTCTGTCTGTCTGTCTGTTTGTCTGTCTGTCTGTCTGCCTTTTTTTTTTTTTTTTTGTCAAACAGTCATTTCTCTGGAAATACTGCACGTAGGATCTAAAAATTTGGTTATGACTTATATTAAGGGAAAGAATGCTGGCCTGCTCCTGCTCATTTTTCCATTTATTTGTAATTGTGTTTTCCTTGCAAAGTATTTTTTTCTGACAAATATTTCTCTGGACATACTGCACCTAACATGTTTGTCAACATTTCGTTTTGCAGTATAGTTTATATATATATGTAAAAATAAACAATTCAAATATACCTCAACTATAGATTTATATGCACGTTTACAAGCAAGATAAATTTTGCATTCATACGACAGTAGTCTTTGTCTTTTAGTCATTTCTTAGTGGGACGTTTCACTGTTTGGTCGGTACATACACCCCACTTGCCGTATCATGTATGCCTGGGATATAATAATTCCTACAACGTGAAAATAGAGGTTCAGTGGCCCAGATCAGCTTGCACTTCCACGCAGCTATCAGGATGGATGATTGTATCTTGATTGTTCTCATATTCCCTGAATAAATGTATGGCAGTATGACTCAAGCATAACAGTCTGTAGGTAGGCACAGAGTACAGAACTTTCAGAATGACAGGTTGTGCTGCATGATTGTGGAATTCTAGGTATTTTCCTGTATATGTTTAGATACTGAACACAAATAGGTCGAAACCCTGATTAGTTGGAACACCTGTCAAGCCCCCTTAAACAATTAACAAATACCGTATTTAGCCTACGTAGGCCTGAGCAAATGGTGTAAATCCATGCCAGGTACTGTATAATACCACATCTGTTCAGGTCAAGGCTGTTTGCTACTCATCCAGAAAACACTATATAAGGCAGCCAAATAAACGTTCGAATTTTAGGACAAGTATGGTACAGTTTTCTGCCTGGTCTAGTTCCCCAAACTGCGTTATTTTTATATAGCTCCTGATAACAGTGGTTGCCAGATATTTTTTCTCGACAATGTATGTGTTCATGCAGAAATGGAAAAATAAGTTTATGAGGAGATATGAGTATTTTTTCCCTGATTAATGATAATGTGTTAAAATAAAGAGAAGGATATAAAACTATTTTAATGTGATGTAGATGTGAATTAAAAATACATTTTATTATTACAAATGTCATGTTATAAGGTATTAACAAATAGCAGTGGAAAGAACAAAGGGTGAGAAAAAAAACATGTAAAAGCAAGTATATCAATAGTTCATTAATTAAACTTTGGCAGTGTGCATAATCAGCAGACAATAAATTATTGCTTTTTATTAGAAAATAGGAATTGACAATTATCAATTATGCAAATTATCTTAAATAGCAAAGGCACTGACCAGATGTCGGAAGTTGACTGATCAGGGTGATCACTGATTCTTAATTTTGGATATTGATTTAACACTTGATAAGCTGGGTAAAGATTACACATAATTTAAAATATTTTCTTTTTCCTGCAGATTCTCAAAATTACAACCAGCTAAAGAGTCAAGTGTTCTGGGCCAGACTAGCTAAGTTCGGCCAATTAGGCCTCATCAGTGAAACTTGTGTAACTTTTCAAAAATCCCGGAATGGGCTCACTGATCACAAAGGTCAAGGAAATATAAACTACACCACAGTGAAGTACGGGGAGACGTTTTACGGCCGCCACATGGCGCAAACATCAGCTGCATTAAATATAAATAGATTTTAAAAGGAAGGATTCTTGAGAACAATACATTTACAAAACTGAAAACAGCTGAATTGTCAAGTTTTCTTGGCCAGACTAGCGGATGAAACTAACGTCCCTTGCTGAAAGACGTACACTTTTTACTTACGAATAATATTTCATCCTGCAGGGTTTTTGTACCCCTTATCCCGGACTATATACATATATAAAATCATGAATTCTTTAAACAGCTTCTCGACTAATATAGCATGGCCAGTTTTCAACAAATGTCATGTGGAGCGTTTGTTCGAAGCAAGATTGAAAGTTTATTCAAACTGTCACAGTCCATGACCAAAATGGCCGTCACGCATATGTATGGTGAGAACTGTAATAAATTTCATTTGCAGGACGAAGAGAATTTTAGGTTGAATCTTGATATAGGACTACGAGTATAGGAGATCTACAAACTTGGTTTAAATAATAATCCTTAATGTGACAGTTATCTTTTTCTATATCAAGATTCGCTTTCTTTGTCTATGTACTTCTTCGAAGAAACTGTTTGAAATTCTTTTTCTTATAATGTATCACGGACTAACTGCAAATCCATTTCGTTATAATCAAAGTTTCATTTCATACGGATCGTCTGCTCCAGAGCAATTGTTTTTAATTTGCTGAATGACTGGACAGATTTTAATGAGAGATTGTGGCTATTCCTGGACAGCATTTATACTATTGATATCTCACTGCACCAAAATAACCAAGAGGCACTTAAACAATTCTGACCTAAGTGCCTAGGTCTCCATCCCAGAGGCTATGTACGTATAAAAAAATAAAATCAGAGTTTGAATTTACTTTGATGATCGTAAGGTGCAAACTCTATTCTCTAGGAATATATATTGCCAGGTCAGGAATCGTGTAACTATTATGTGTGTCAAAACATTACAAAGAATAGCTTGATCTTTAAAGTTTGATTGGTTAGATAGTGGATAAAGGTGTTCATTGAGAATATTACAACTGGCAGATGCTAGTTGATATAACAGTCAGTACCAGCCCTTGTCATTTTTGTTTTCAAATCAGTTCTTCAGCATCATTTCACTCATTTTGAGCCTATCCCATTCATCTGCAAATAGCTTAAGGATTACGTCTGAATAAGATCTCATATCAGTTTATGAAAAAAAAGTATGTAGCTGCTACTTTGGCCCTGGGTAGGTTTGCCAGTGTAGGTTCGGCCTTATACTAGAGTTGGGTAGTTTTGACCATAATAGGCAAGTACTGGAGTCTTACTCTACCTTACACTACCCTACTCCAACCACTTTACCGCACTCCTTTTCTAAACACCCAATCATATCCTTTATATCATACATCTGCATGACACTGATCTGCCTAAATTAAGCTACCTAACATTTCTTTTACTACACACCCAAACGTGCATTTCATGTGTTACACTTTTGGGAGTAAATGGTTTAAAAGAAGTATGTGGTCGGTATACCATAGCCTCAAATAAAGTGACGATACTGAATTTCTACAGGTATTGTCTATTCCATGCTTATCTAATAGTCCAGCACCTTTCTTTATATGCAATTTCTCCATTAATGTCTGTAGCACCAGACTGACCCTTTCATTCTTCAGTTTTTGGCACCTTACCACTAAATACAAGGCCGACCAACATACAAATAACCCATACATTAGAAGTATATATATATATATATATATATATATATATATATATATATATATATATATAATATATATATATATATATATATATATATATATATATATATATATATATATATATATATATATATATATAATTCTTTTTTCAACCTTAGGCAGTCACCCCTTTTAAAGCACCCTTAGGCAGACCAAGACCAGACTTTGCATTTCAGTGAGAAACATTGCAGCTGCAATTCTTTAAATATGCTCAGAAAAAAGCTGTTCTCGTATCAAAGTCATGCGGCTAATAGTAATAGACATACATTTTTTTTAGTCTGCCTAAATTTTGGAACATACAATTAAGCCATTAAGCAGACCATCATTAGGAGGACTGTATACATATATCATTCAGTCTGCTTAATGAGGATCTTTAATAACAACTTCAGGGATGTTGTTTGATTTAAGCCCAGCACGTTTAAAAATGTTGTTGGTCAACAGGGCCATTGCTGTATTTTTAATTTAACTTGAACACTACTTCTATAGTTTATAGTTGAAATAAACTTCTGACAATGAGCCCTAAGAAAATTTAAGATGACTTTCTTAAATGCAAACTGCAACCTTGATCCCTTGACTAATATGACTTTTATACATGTAGACAAAGGACAGTTCACATGGTTCAGGCGAGCTTTCCTGTCTGGCGACAGGTCTTGTTTTTTTGTTTTTTTTTTTTTTGTTTTTTTGGGGTTTTTTTTTTTTTACTGCTAATCTAACCAAAAGATATGTGGAGTCTGATCAACAACAGGATTTGCCAACCATTGGAGTGATGTTCACCTCAACTTTGCCTGATATTGGCAAAAGCTTTTGATGCTCAGCCCTGACTATCCTGTTAAACAAGTCTATTTTGAGCCTTAGGCAGTCAAACTGTAGGCAGACCAAGACCTGACTTTGAGAGATATGTATCGATTTCAAAAAAGAAAAGTCCATCATACACAAATGAATGAATAAACATTTTCATACAAAAGTTTATCTAAATGTTATGCTAAATGCATTAATACATAAAGGGTAGTGCAAGGAAGCTACAAGAAGGTTGGTAAGTGTTGCTTAAGGATATTTGTTATGTCGCAGTAAAGCTCTACAGAGCTTATGTTGTCTGTTTCCAAAATGCAACTTTATTCCCGCTTCCTTATCTTGTTATCTTTTTTATACTATTGTCCATAGGTAGCAAATAGGAGATGCTAGAACCAGAATGCTTTACGTTAGTGGTCATAATGAAAACTGTGCAAGAAATCAGTCAATAAAATTTAATATACTGCCACAATATAAAATAAAAGAAAAATGGTCTGTTTAAATAGCCTGCGAGTGCCTTATAGCCATTTGGCCAGGTCTGGCTGAATATCCCTAATACTATGTACTATGTAACCAGACCCGGCAAAATAGCCCCTAGGTCCGGTTCAATAGCCACTCCTCTTATATCTGAATATGCCCAGGACTATTTACCCGGACCCAGCAGGATAGCCCCTAAGGGCTATTTGACTGGGTCCAGCTACATGTAAATAGCCACTGCCCAAGAGAAAATAAGTTTATCCATTCATTAGCTGAATATACATATATATTGTGTGTATTTCTTCCATAGGGAGATTTGGTAAAAAATAAATGTGTACAATACTACATAAGCAGACACTATACATGTATATACAATTTTTATACATGTACAAACAATCAGCTTTAAGCAGACATTTATTGTTTAGCTTTGCCTCAGTGAACATCAGTTCAAGACATAGAATAAAATGGTCTTTTCATCGGCAAACGAGTTATATCTTAATTTATCCTTTGGAACAAGACCGCTTTTAGAAAATACCATATTTTTGACTTACTAATATTAATATCTAGGCCAAACTTTTACAAAATGCATTTAGTCTATCAATATTACTTTGCAATCCAGTTTTGGAAGTTGACAACAAAACTAAGTCATCTGAATTTAATTGTCCCCATGATTTGTTCTTTAAAATCTGGTTAAGGTTTGGTCCCGACTGCCAACCTAAGTATCGGCTTTTATACTCTTCCAGTCATATGTTGGAATGTTTACGATTTGATCAGCCTGATCAGTTGCATAACAATAGAGAAGAAAATAAACCTGAAAGTCAGTTGTTCACCGCTGTTACACATATTGACAGGTCTTGTGTAACTGCCAGCAAGAGACACAAGACCTGTTGATATGTGTCCATATAGTGAATGACTGACTTAAAGGAGCACTGAGGATATTTCAATGTGCTATTTTGCAATGATACATCTTGACATGGGCTGACAGACTCATACATTGTACTAACTCACAGCAAAGGCTCAGACAGAGCTGCACATCTGAGCTTTTGCTGTCTCTGTGAAAGTACCTATTTAGACTAATTGCACTTTACTGAGAGACCTATCCAGCTTTCAGATCCACCATGCTGTGGAATTTTGACAGTTGCATAAAAAGTACAAACAAGATGTTGATAAATTTACTATTTATTAAAACTAAGATGTTGATATTAAAGTTTCTATTTATTAATACATCAACCAAGCATCTGGACAAAAATCTACATAGATTTATACAGAGGACCTTAAAATAACAGCAGCATTTTTCCCTAAGATTTTGCTGTAAATAAGAATTTGCAGCTTTAAAGGACCCAAACATGTAGCAGTATAATAGGTATTACACTGTTAAAGGACTTTTTTTTTTTTTAGTTACACACAGAATATTTCTTTGTGGGTATTTATAAGAACCACCTCGGTGAGGCGATTCTAACAAATATCTGCAATATATGTTTCTCAGAGTATTAAATCAAGTATTGTTGAATAATTTCTTATTATCTGTCTCATCTTGAGCTACATGTAAGGACTGTATCAAGGCTGTCTAATCAGAGCTAAAAAAATAATTGATTATCAGTCCTGCCATTGTGACTGATAATCGATTAGTAATCACTGAAGATTTAGTAATAATTTTGCCTATCTGACCGAGCATGACATATTTTACTGTATGCATTTGGTCAGACAAGCATAAGCAAAGAGTGTAGACCCAGATGAGACGATGCCACAAATGTGGCGTCTCATCAGGGTCTACACTGTTTGCCACTCATCCAGCTATTCAAGACATTAAAGTGGGTAGTAAACTGTACTTGTTCAAATTTTAGACTAAGTATGGTAAAATTGTTGAGGTGTCTGAATACTAAGGGTAAATACGGTAAAGTAACAGACACAGAAATCAAATGATCGATTATTAGCAAATCTATTATGATAATCATTTTTGTGGTATTTATCGATCAATTAATCGATTACCTAATTAATCGTGCCAGTCTTAACTGGTTCCAGTCATACTATCGTTATGAAGAGTTTTGCTGTCATATCAAATGTCCGGAAAGAGGGTTGACAGTATTTTTAAAAAGGATTATGTTTCTATTGAGACTTAAACCTAGACCACTCTCCTGGGAAAAAAAAAAAAAAAAAAAAAAACACACACAAAAAAGTTATGTATGTGTTTAGGTTTCAGACTGGGAAATATTAGGTATCTTTGACTGGATTTTTAATACTTTACACACATTTTCCCATTTTTTTCAGTATATTTATCAAAATACCAAAATAGAATGTTTAGGGCACAGCAAAAGTATGGTTGGAAAACTCAAAACACATACATGTACATATATATTTTTATAGATCCTATAAGAAATAAGAATTGATCAACCTCTTCCACATTTCCTTGAATCTTATCACTGCACATGACCAAAGGTATATTTTCTTGTATAATGAGTTCGGCTCAGTTCACTGTCTTCATGATAAATACATGTATAAGAGAGATCAATTCAATTTCTTATTTCCTCATGAAACATTTTTGTGAGTACTTGTTATAATCACTTCCCCAGAGGCGATTCCAGTAAGTACCCACAACATATGTATTTATGGAAAAAAAGTTTTTTTCACTATATACATGATGCTGCATCTTGAGTAATGAAAATTCTCAGAAGCACTAAAAAACATTCATATTTGGCTGTTTTTCATTGCGTTAACATGCCCTCACAATGAGGCGGTTCTAATGAGCACCCAAAATTTACGTTTTAAACGAAAATAATAAAAATAACCCATACCCCTGTATACCCCACTTTTCACTATAAAGTGGGGTTTGCGGGGTTTAAACTGTATGGGCATGTTAACACAATGTCAAGAGCTGAAACATTCCATGTACATTGTGTTTTACTATCTACTAATAGGAGTCCAGTGATCTTCCCAGACCATTTAGGCATGTTGCTTCTAACATGCATGCCTCTTCAAACTACATTTCAATGATGAAAATTTATACAAGTCACTGTTATTTCACTTCTTAGTCAGTAAAGGTTTAAATGCATAAAGATGCATCAGTAAGTTATTTATGATATATATTTTGGCTAATATTGACAAGGTATCGATATATTAAGGATTTTAAAAATTGGTCAACATGTCAGAACATAGCTCCAGATAAGAAGGGGTATCCGCTCCAGATAAGAAGGGGTATTTTTCTTATTTCTCGAGAAAGCATTGTCTTGTAGGTACTCATTAGAAGCACCCTTCCAAGGCAGTTCTAATGAGTACCCACAACATGGTTTTGTAGAGAAATAAGAAAAGTATCAAAACTATCTGGCTGAAAAAAGCGCCTGTTAGGAGCTATGTTAGAAGCTGGGTTTTTTGTTTAGTAGGACATGCTTTCTGAAATTTCTTGGGAGAACATTGGGAGTCTTTGCTTCTTATTTAATTTTATCAAAATGCTCCTTTCTGTATTCAGTCACTACTTCGTTCGATATCTCACAATGTACATTTACAAAGAAGCAATAATTTTTTTTAAACAGTTTGTTGTAAGTTTGCTCTTTCTTCCAATTTATACATCTGATAAATCAACAAATAGGTCAGAAGAAGAATGAAACATATGTTGTGTTTACTTGTTAGAATCGTCTCACTGAGGCAATTCTAACAAGTACCCACAACATTTATTTAATTTTAAAATCTGAAGAATTTATCATTTGTTTTTTCTGGGTGTGTACATTTTTGGTTGGACAAGTGAATTTTTGTTTGTGTTGAGGTTTTACGGCCCAGTCAACCCAATGGGGTCATGGCAAGCGCGGTCAATTTATCTAACTACACATTTACTGGGTAGGCTTAGTCCTCTAAGCGGTAGGACAAGTGAATTTCCACGATTTACTTGCCCTTGGACAAGTGCAAAATTTTGTTATTAATTCCACAGCTCTATCTCGCCCAAATACAAGTTACTTGTGTATGCTAGTTAAGGCAAGAAAGTGTGTGTCACTTATGTGTACTAGTTAAGGCAAGAAAGTGAGGAAGCAGTTTCTCAAAATATACAGAACATAATTTTGGCAGCATATCTGTCTTGAAGAAGTTTTCATTTCTTTTAACAGGCACAGTGATAATATCCTTTGTTGGCACAAAAACAATTAATATACATTCAGATATACCAGTGATATTAAGCTGTCCCTGGATCTGATAATAGTAATCATGCTTGTCTGACATAAAATATTTCCCAGCACTGTCCTTTTTTATATAAAATTTGTTTGAATCTATTTCCTTTTGAAGCTTGGACGTTTTTTGAAAATTGTTTGTGTTGAGGTTTTACGGCCCAGTCAACCCAATGGGGTCATGTCGAGCGCGGTCAGTTTACCTAACCACACGTTTACTGGGCAGGCTTAGTCCTCTAAGCGGTTAACCAGTATTGTGCACATTCTTTCGCCAGAAACTGACAACTGCCCTTCTTGAATCAGCGGAAGGGAGAGAATGACCGTAGAAAATATTTCATGATCAATCTCCACGAAAGACTTTACTTTTTTTGAAAAACACTGTACGGACATTTCACCTCTAGCAACTTAATTTCTCCATTTTCTATTATCAAGCTGTCTGGTGATGCACCTAGAAATAGAATCTGATAATTAACAATCAATCCAACAGGACTTTCGTCACACTTATTTATTTCTAGAAACGAAGCACTCGCTACATCTTCATACTGTATATCATGCCTTACGCTCTGACTTGTGAAAAATGATCTTTTCTGTTCAAAAGTTTTCACAGGATCTGTAGAATTTTTCAGACGACAGAATGTTCCGAAAGTAGATGCTGTGATTCTGTGCTGCCTTTGTCTAAACCAGAAAGCATTTTTACTTTGCAGTCTAGTTCTTTTTTTCAATAATTTCAAACTTTTTGTCACTCAAATCAACCAAATTACTATACTGTAGTTTAGTGCTCTCATCAAGTTGATCAATGTAGTAAGAGATATCGAAACTTGTATTTCTTACAGAAGCAATGAGTCTCTCATGCAGGTTTAGAATGCTCTCTTGTTGTTTGGGGAGCACAGGGGTACACTCATTACTTCGAATAGTCTCCAATACAGGAAGTTTGACTCCAGATGCATCATACAGCTTTACTAACTTTTCAATTTTCTGGTCTGTCATCTTGGCAAAATCAGGAACAGGATTATGGTTCACCACAGTAGAACTCAGCTCTCTTTTAATTGGTTTGTTTGGATCCCGTTTAACAAACTTTATTTCACTGAATAAGAGTGGATCATCTGTCAGTGGTTTCCTCACATGCCACATTTGAAGTTTATCAGTACACGATTTCATCTGGGGAATTGAGGTAACAAAATCAATCAATGTGTAAAGAACTGCCACCACATGTTTACACTGCCCATCTACTCCAGCCTAGCCCATTTTAATTTTTTACCTCCATCTTTAAAACAGAAATACACTGTGTACGTATTTGGTTTCATTTTTGGTGCCCAAACACTGCGGAAATAAATGTACTTTCCCACTTTATTACTTGATAAACGTTTTACACATTCTTCCCGACAGAGGTTATATCCCTCATTTCTGTGTCTCTTTGTTGTAACATGTTCAAGGATGACTGTCTCGTCTATGTCTTCTATCCACAAGTCTTCTCCCCATCCTTCTTTAGGAGCAACTCTGCCTTGAAATCCAAGTAGCCCTGAAAACATTCAAAGACTCATTTAAAAGAAAACCAGGGGGAATTAGGCCCTGAATTGCTGATCTGAGTCCGAGCCTGTTCAAAGTTGTACCATCCCTACGCTTTGCCATATACACCTCAAAAGGAACAAAATTTTGGTAATAACAAAGCTTTTGTCACTGATCTATTCTAAATAAGTCTGACTTTTTCCAGAATTTCCAAGATTTTATAATGTATAAAAACATAGCTCTTGATAAGGCACTTTTTCCAACAAAAAATATCTATAGTTTTCTTATTTCTCGACAAAAACATATGTTGTGGGTACTCACTAGAAGCACCTCACCAAGGCACTTCTAATGAGTACACACAACATATGTTTTCGTCGAGAAATAAGAAAAATATTTACCTGAGACCCACTCTTATCTAGGCCTATGATATATACAGTCGAACTTCAATGGCTCGAACATCTTTGGGACCATAGAAAATTGTTCAAGGGTAGTTCGAGCCACTGTGGGTTAATCATGGCACCAGTTCAGGAAGCAAATAGCGATAATTTAGGGAAATCTTTTCGATTTTCTACACAATGATTGTATGTTGAGTGTACTCATTAGAATTGCCTTGATGAGGCGGTTCTAGTGAGTACATACAACATACGAATTATGATTCCATGATAAAATAAGAAAAAATCCCTAAATATTTGTTTTCTTGAGCTATTGGAAGGATTTTGTAGGGACTGAAAAAAGTTCAAATCATCCAGGGTAAACGAGCCATCCAGGTTCGAGCCATTGAGGTTATACTGTATAATGTTATCTAAAATATAAAATATGATCATCATGGTCCCTTCATGCCAAATTTGGTCCAAATCCCTTTAGCAGTTCTGGAGAAGACTTTGAAAGTGTTTTTACCATATATGGACATGGCGGCCATCTTGAATAATGGATTTGCATAAAAACACAAACTTTAATCCCCCCTTTGCTCAGATGCTTAAAATGAAATATGAGCCCAAAGGGCCCAATTCTTTCAGAGGAGATGTTGTTTGAAAGTGCAATTCTGTCATCATGTATATGGATTAAGCTGGGGGCATACATGCCTTTAGGCACATTTTTTCTTAAAACTTTGTTTCATTGATCATGTCTCTCATTTTTCAAACCATTTTCATTGAAAACTTATTAAAACAGAAATTTTCACCATTTTGGGTATAGCAGGGGCATTTGTTATCCAAACCTTACGAAAAATATAAAATATGATCATCATGTCCCCTACATGCTCCATGCCAAATCTGGTCTAGAAGAAGATTTTTGAAGGGTTTTTACCATATACGGGCATGGCAGCCATCTTGAATAACGGATTTGCATAGAAACACAAACTTTAATTTCCCCTTTGCCTAGATGCTAAATATGAAATATAGCCCTGATGGGCCAGTGGCTCAGAGGAGATTTATTTTAAAAATGTTGACGACATCGATGTCAACGACGGACCAATGCCCATCCTATAAGCTCACCCAGAGCCTTTGGCTCTGGTGAGCTAATAAAAAAATGCCATGTTAATATTCCATAAGGCACATTTCTGTATCAGGGTTCACACTAGGATTTCTTTTTCTTTCGCCACTATTTTCGCCAATTTGATTTTTTTGTGCCATTTTCTTTGAGCCAGATTTTGAGCCAAATTTTGGCCATTTTTCGCCAAAGAATTATCTTGTCAGAAAAAGGGTGTTCATTTACTGATTCCTTTAATTGCAGCGATAGATTCAAGAGTCAGTATAATGTGAAATGTGTGGGGGACTTGAAAGTAATTCTTGCACTGATTTTTAAAACTTTTGCTGTAATTAATTAATTACAATGTCATGAATTAATAATAAGTCTTTGTTTTGCATATCGAATGTTGGACACAAAAATGGAACACTTTACATGGAAACGAAAGTTCTAAAAAGTGCTGTATAAGCCAATAAATATAATGTTATTAATGTATTATACTGTAAGAGAATAACGTAACAATATTCATTTGTACCCTGATAAATGCGGGGTAAGTTTCTAACACAGCAGGTTTTACTGTTTTAAGGGAGCTAACTGCAACTGACTTAAAAGGGAGTTTACTGCAATTGCTTTACGAGTCTGGTCTATGCGAAATGGAATGGAGAACAGCATTTTTTTATGAATCGCGCCAATAAAAAAGAGGGGGCATGCTTATACAATAAGCGGTTAACCAGTACATTGAACACCCTTCCCCAAGAAACTTGTAACTGCCAGTCTTGAAGCAGTGGAAGGAGCGAATGACCGTAGCAAATTTATGTGTTTCATAATAAATCGCTATAATCTGTGGGGATCGAATGCGCGATTCGAACCATCGGAGACTAATGTGTCCGTCTCCGAGGCATTACTCGTGTTTTTTTTTTGTTTTTTTTTTGTTTGTTTTTTTTTTTTCGGGACGATGTTCGTTGATCGCCAAATAAAATTAAGGCTCATAAGAAGGTACCGAAACATGCTTAATTAAAGTCGGCACTGTCAAAGTGTACTTACCGCTTTAATAAGCCGAATCGATTAATGACAATAATTATTTCTCGTGTAATCAATTTGTTTTCCATCTTTCTGTTTGACATAGGGTTCCACATGATTACATTCTGGGTAAATTTCCGTGACGTAGGCGATGCGACTTTGACATTAATTCCTGATTGGTAGTTTCGGCAGAGCGTCATAAATATTTAGGATGAAAGGCGTGGAAAGTGGGTGGTGCTACTGTCAAACTGCGCATCACGGCACGTGACCTTATATCGCTTTCATCAAATTCAGGTTAATTTGATCAGCTACCGTTTTCTGATCGATAATTGAGTTGCTAATTAGCGAATTATACAATCAAGGATGGCGCAATAGACACGCGTGACAATTATATGACTCAGTAATGGGTAATTCAGGTGATATTTTTTTCGCCACTTGTTTTCGCCAATTTATGATTTTTTGTGCCAAATTTTATTTTTCTGCGCAAATGGCGACAATGGCGATCGGTAACGCGAATATGAAGTGACTCAAATGTATGTGGGGTCTGGAGACTTTTGACTGTATAATATTTATAATATTCTTTTACTAGAGATTGAGCAAATAATGCTGGGACTGATACAAACAACATATCAACTTTGACAAAATCAGTGGACCATGAAATATAGGTCATGGTCTTACAGTATTATTGCACTGATGGCAAAAAAGTGTTAGGGAAGATTATTTATTTCCTTGAACTGCCTGCTGGGTTTTAAGCAAATGCTGTAATATAACATTTACAAACAAACAAATGTACATGAAAACTGGATGTAATCATAGCATCAGTTGGTTTGTGTCTTTGCATCTCAGCAGCAGCCAGCCAAGTTTAATAGTTAATAATACAGACTTTTATCTATTTGATCCATTACTGCAGTGGTTCCCAGCCTCCTTGGACCTGATGTTAGATAAACTTAAGGGTTACTTTGTGGCTTGCCCCTCTTATTCTAGACTAGCCACTTACCAGATGGGCTAAAATCAAAACATTTTATGGACCTGAACGCCGGCCTCGGTGGCTTAGTTGGATGCGCCGTCCGACTGGAGACCAGGAGGTCGCGGGTTCAACCCCAGATGAGGTTGGCAACATTCTTTCGTAGAGATTGATCATGAAATGTTTTCTACGGTCATTCTCTCCCTTCCGCTGATTCAAGAAGGGCAGTTGTCAGTTTCTGGCGAAAGAATGTGCACAATACTGGTTAACCGCTTAGAGGACTAAGCCTGCCCAGTAAACGCGTGGTTAGGTAAACTGACCACGCTCGACATGACCCCATTGGTTTGACTGGGCCGTAAAACCTCAACACAAACAAACAAAACCATCGCCATGTGTAGTGCAACAGCTTTTCCTGAACTTTCGTTCAGACAAGCTAAAAATGGCTTAACATGCCTTCTCCAGACACTAAATTAAAAAAAAATATATAAAAAATCCAGGGAGACCCCCAATGAGAAGTAGTAACGCCTCCTCTCATACTAGCTTTCCTCCCTCTCCACCAGCAGCCCCTCTGGATTCAGCTCATAAAAGGGATAAAAACTGTTCCATGCTGTGTATAATGTAAAAATTTGGATACCTTTTTTTGACATGACTGGATTCACTGACATTAGGTCAATGCAACCTGGGCAGTGCCATCTAGCTACAGCTTCATCTTCATCCACTCCCACACAAGCTGGATGAAACCACTCCTGACAGAAGTCGCAACACATCATCATTTTGTTTTCATCATTTGGCTGACGACAAATGCAATACAGTCTTCTACATGTATCTGTATCAATTTCACTTTGTGCCTTTCTCTTCTTCCCCATGGTAGAGCAGTCTGTGTGAAAAGGAAAAGAACATTATGCAAAACTCATGGAACACACAAAGTCTTGTTAACAGACAAATTATTGTTCTATGAATCAGCGGAAGGGAGAGAATGACCTAAGAAACAATTTCATAATCAATCTTTACCAAAGAATTTTGCCGGACCGGAGAATCGAACCCGCGAACTCCTGATTATCGTTCGAATAAGCATCCGACTGAGCTATCGGGCCCAGCACGGCTACAAGTAGCTGACCTGTTACTGGTGCTTCAAATAACACTGTAGACGGAAAGATTGATCGCGATTTATTAATTTTGTCTCATTTACATGACTTCGTTTTGACCAAGTCTGTAAATCTTTAGATCAAATAGTCTTTGACTTTATAGACTGTCTAAAACTTTATGACTTTCTTAGACCTGGGTATACTGATTTTCTGTAAAATACAAGGATACTGTCACAGGGCATAGGTAAATAGCTGCTTAAACTGCTTTGTGGTACAAGGTGACTTTTACAGTGACGTCGTAGGCTGTTCTTAGCATACATGAGGTCCAGCCAGGTTGTATAAATTTTTCACCTGCTACATTTGGCACGGGTCCATGACATTTCGTCTAAACCCATTTCGTCTAAAGGACATTTCGTCTAAAAGGCATTTCGTCGAATACGACATTTCGTCTAAATTTCGTCGAAAAGTGTCTAAATTCGTCTAAAAATGTCTAAATTTTTTTGTCTAAATTTTTTTCGTCTAAATTTTTTTTTGTCTAAATTTTGTTTACACATATACTGGTAAGGAAAGACAAGTGATCTACGAAGGCTGATCTTTATTTGCCAGTGACGTGAAGATTGTGTTCAGTTTCTCTTATCACCTGATCCAAGGACGTAAATAATACAATATATTTTATACGTCTTTGCCTGATCGTTTTTTGTGGTCAAATGTCCCTAGCATTTCCTATCTACACACTTCCAGTAATGTCGTACCAGACCGGTTTTTTAGACCAATTGTCGTATTAGACGAAGTGTCTATTCGACGAAATGGGTTTAGACGAAATGTCGTGCACCCATTTGGCACCATTGTAAGTAACTCATATGTGCATTACATCTCCTTCAGTCTCATTTCCCACGACTCTCGGATTGAAGTTCTAGAATGAATTTTAATGTGAAGGGACAGAATGTCACAGGGTATATGTAAATAGCACACTTGTAATGCCTTATGATGGGAGTCGGCTTTTACAGCCACATGGTAGAATCTTTGCTTAGCATACAAACAGTCCCTAGTTTGATTCCTGATCAGGGCTTATGCATTTTTCAATTGCTCAATAAAACTGTAAAAAATTATGTAACTGGAACTCTTTTTATTTCTGCATCTTTAATACAATTCGTTTTTTATGCACCACTAGTTTATGGTGTAGAGACAGACTGAGTTATTATACTATGCGACTACGAGTTCTTTCCGAACTTATAAATCAAAATGAAGTATTTCGCAGCATACTGGTATTTATTCTGCTCTATACTGTTAAACAGATCATGAGATGCGTGGAATTTTATGTTAGTAAGAATTTCTTACCTTCTTTTACCTTATTTCCGGCTAATTGTAATGATATTGATGAAATACTGGCTTTTCGCATTTATAAACCGCCATATTACGCATATCGCTATCAACCGCTAGAGGGCGGTGAACTTGAAAGTCGCGTATTTGTGTTCACAAACTATCGGGCCCCAAAATTTCAATTTCCTAAATATTTTATTTTGGAAGATTTTGATCCCGATATCATAAAGTCAACACAAGAACATCAAATACTACAAAGTAAAAATAACAATATATATTCATCTTTACTTGGAAATAGAGGTTTAAAAATTGTCTGCTTAAGCAGCAAACTAACATTTTTGAAGTTATATGTCAGTCAAAATATAATAAAATTCTACTTCTGCTACAGTGCTGAATGCAAGTTCTGACCTTAAAAATGTTTTTTGAATATTGATTTTGATGATAATTGTAAGTTGCGTAGTAGCAAGTAATTAAGAAAGGCCATTTATTTATTTTTTTTCCTGTTGTGACTAGGCACTATGCTAACATAAATAGAAAACATGAAATTTGTAAGTGAGTAGTTTCCATACTTCAGCAATGTATCAAAATTACTTCTGGGAAGTATTGATGCTTTGCACCAGTAAAACAATTCTTTAACCACTTTGTATCATGTATAACAATTTAATTGAAAAAAAGGTAAGAGAAAAGTCCAGGGAGTGCCACAATCACAAACCGCAGCCCTTCCCAGACCCCAAGAGGAAGAGGAAACCGACAAATCCAAACAGGAACAAATCGAATAAACGTACCAAAAGCATTAAGATTAGCTCTCTCTTCCCCAAGCGAGGTAATCGCAATACTAAAAGGAATGAAAAGCACAAGAACAAAATGACACACGGACAGACATACAACCAATCGCCTCGTAGAATAAACCACAAAACAACAAAGAGTAAGACTAACACCGGGACCACCGCCTTAGAACGGTCAGTAGAGTAAACCACCGGGGGGGTTTAAAGCACTTTTACAGCTAGCTAACCACCCTGGGTCCCGATGCTACTCTTAATACAGAAACACATAAAAATTCGGTTCGCATAAAGGCTCCCAACTCAGTCAATGCATCAAAGCGAAAACACAAAAAATCAAATTAATCACTATAATAAACAAAGACGAGTACTCATGGCTAAATGAAAACCAATAGTTGAACCACTGCGGGCCAAGCTAAAGACATATCGTCAAGCCCCAACCCACTGGTTGAAGTGTTTTACGAAGAGGCCGTCATAGGGTCTGAGGCCCGAACCGCCATCGTGCAATTTAAAAGTGAAGCATAGCCATCAACAATGATTGGGTTGACAACTAGGCATGCAGTCTGCCGCAAAATCTGCACAATTAAAACTTTAACTCTTTTATGATTGGACTTTGCAATTATAAAGCCTATTAATTTATGATAAGTCATACAAATACTGTAATCTTTAGCGACTCGAACGTGCACCGATGTCTAGTTTCCCGTGGCTGAATCATACTTGTTTTTATATTTGTAAGAAACCCTTCCAATAGGCCTAGACATCAAATATTTAGGGATATAAATAGGGATTTGTCTTATTGTATCATGAAAATGTATGTTTATGTGTGTTCATTTGAATAGCATCATTGTGGCGCTTCTAATTAGTGAACTGAATATATTATTAAGATAAAAAGACATACCTAAATTATCCCAAATTACCACCTGATCTAGCCCTATCATTCATCCTTAGTGACCTCTTCTGAAAGGGGGTATGCCTTCAGAGAAGACATAAATCTTTCCTTTAAGCGTACACCCCTTTTTGAAAGGGAGTTAAACAATTTACAAAGAACTACTTCCTCTGAAATTTATCAATTTCTTTTGAGCAAAATGCCACCCAAAGTAAGAAAAAATGGCTTTGTTACAACAGGATCTAGATCATGTTTACAGACCTATCTAGGTGTTAGTGATTGCCTATGGTATATCACAGCTCCAGCTAAGGAGGGAATTCAAAATATTATTTTTCTTATTTCTCGATAAAACCATGTTGTTGGTACTTATTAGAAGCGCTTTCTCGAGACGCTTTTAATGAGTCTCATCCACATATGTTTATGTTTAGACATAAAAATAATAATACAAAAAAATCCTTATCTGGATATATGCATACAGATATTTCTCACATTGTCATAAGTTCAAGCGGTAAACAAGGGAATGTAGTTTTGTATATTGTTAGTAATGACAAGAAGAACACATGTATTACCTTAGTGTTTTATGCCTTTAATTTAATGTTGTATTACCCGTTTTAGTCTAGTGAGTCCCAAAAAGGTATTAGGCAAACGGTGCAGGTTGTGGGCAAATTTAGCAGGCAACAACTTGAGGATTTTGTCTAAGGCGACGATTTGCAAGACATATCAAATCCTATTGCCCAGGAAAATAAGAAAACAACAACAACAAGAAAAAATCAAACTGTTGTTTGTTGCATGTTTTACCCAGAATGCTAGGGGAGATACTCTGCAGACCAGCTGCTTAATTAGCATCCGAAGATTTTATAGTGTTTATCAGATCAGGCGGTGCCATTTTTGGGATATTAAAGTAAAACATGTTGAAGAATGCGGGCGTGTATATATTTCTTTAGTTTGCAAGGATCGTATTCGTTATCATAGGTAGTGTTTTGTGATCTTTGAATATTTTCGCTGATATTCGCAAAAAGGGCATTTAGCTTATTTATGATGATACACTGGGTGTTGCAGGTTTCATTTCCAGTTGTAAGTTATCATATACCACTACAGTCGACCTAGAATCCCCTGAATCTGCGATAGTACTGTATGGTCTGAACTCATCTGGCACCACACGCGTCGGAGCTTCATATGTAGGATTAGCATCAGTATTATGTCTGTAATAAAAAAAAAGTAAAATTGTGTCAATAAGGGGATATGATACGTGTTCAGGGGACAGAACTTTAACAAAATTGTCTCCCTCTCCCTTCTGAATGCGAAATCTACTATACATGGAAACCAATTTTCCGCCTTCAAACAAAGTCATTCCAATTAGAGTGAGCAAACATTCAGAAGGGGATGGTGTCGAGGTAAATAAACAGGAAGTCACAAACGTTACAATGAGGTAAATTTTGCCAAGTGTAATTAGTGCTAGTCATTACTTTTACTTACCCATCTTAATATATTCGGTTTAAGAAGGGTTTCAAATGGTGGTGTTTTGCTTTCGAATGTGACAAACAGATCATAAAATAAATGAAGTTACCCAAGAAAGGCTACAATTACGATGTACAGTCTTCTCCCCAGTAAGCATTCTTTATAAATCTATAGCGGGCCGTTATCGGCCCGTCAGCTAACCTGACGGGCCGATAACGGCCCGCTATATATTTACTAAGAATGCTAGCTGGGTCGATACTTCGTAAAAGGAAGAGATGAAGAACAATGACCAAACAAATCGAAAAATTAACAACATTTATAAGAACAAAGAAGAACTGCAATAGAGGAACTTCCTTCGAAATTTCTCACGGTAATAATTGGAGGTGTTGGTGAGTGAAGGCGGGGATGCCTTTGGAGAGTCAAAATGAAGGTCTAACCTACAGTATTGCTAAATGTGACGTTGGTTTGAAAACATTTCCGCACGACGGTCTAAGTGAGTATTTTAGTGACTTTGTATACAAATTCAGAATAAGTGTTAGTAACAGTGGCATTTTGGAATTATTCGAAAATATTGTGAGTCACTACAAAAAAAGATCATAAAAGGTTATAACATGTATGATCTGTTGCAATCTACGTACATAGTAATTAACCCAAATTATGGCGTACATAGTAATTAACCCAAATTACGGTTTATTACTTTTCTGTCTTGGATTATTTTTGTTATAGTTCGTCTTTAAATGTGTGTGTGTCTTACATCTTTTTTGATTTGCACAGCCATTTGACCACTTTGTGGAAAAGTAACTGTCCGTTTGGCTTTCTGCTAGTGAGGTTTCCATCAGGGTCTAGTTATTTCGTGTTTGTGTTTCTTTCCCTTTGATGTCTCTAATGGGAGGTTTGGGATAATTGTATCGATTCCTGATCATTGCCTTCCCTTCTATTTTGCTTTTCTCCTTACGACGGTGGGTCTGACCACAGCCTACTAGCGGATCGTCCCTCATCCTGTTTAGAAGGTAACTGCATGATGTTGTTTTCTTTAATCCGGTCCTTGTCATGCTTTACTTGTGCTCTTGCTCCAGATCGCTATTGAAACATCTGCTACGTTTTAACATGTTTGTGACTATATTTATCTGCCTGTGACGTTTTACTGTTGAGGATCTACGTGGACTAAACGCACGTTGACAATATAGAGCTGCATCCAAATTAAGGGCGAGGTTTCTAGCTTTTCTCCTGACCTTTCCAAAGCGGTTCTTCTGTTGCAGTTCTTCTTTGTTTGTATGTCGGTTAATGCAAATGTGCCGATTTGTTTTGGCATTTGTTTGTTTAAACCGTTCTTATCTTACTGTCAAGCAATGTGACTCACATTGTTGGAGAAGACAGGGGTGAATGTTTGTTTTTTTTTATTGGTGACTTGTATACTATTGGTCTTGGTTTGCTTGCGCTTCTTCTTTGTGTCATTGGTAGCAGGCTATATTCAGCAACTTTGGCTCTTCCTAGACATCTTATAGTCTTCTTTGTACACATCTTACATCATACCACATAAAGCTATTATATCTGTCTTTTCATAATTAAAACGTTGAGGTTTAGACATATACAGCGGAGACACACTTCATATTCATGTACTAACAAAATAAAAATCAGTACCTTCTCCGTCTCACTAGTCTCACCAACAGAATGCCAACAACAGAAAGGATTATACAAATCACAACACTACCTCCGACAGAACCAGCAATAACAGGTAACTTGTCACTAGCCACCAATTCTAGAATTCAGGGTAACATGTGTCATACTAAGGGAGATAGTGTCTCCGCGCATATTTGACCAGCAAAGTTCCAGATAAGCACGCAAGTCCATGGAGTTCGATCAGGTCCCACCTATCGGCTAGTTCAAGGATTTGATTAATTGAAGTGTATCATTACTAAATTGGAATGCTCTGATGTGACTCTGTGGATGCGCAACAGATCTGAATCGACGCATTTCGCATATATTAGAAGATCACTTTTAATGCGACCTAATAAATAAAGTGTCTTTAGATGAAATTATAATGGAAATTCTCTTCTAAGACTGACAAATGTTTCTACAAAATAATATATACCTTTCATAAAACGCATAGTGGATTTACCGACTAAAGAAAGGGTACACGCTTTGCATTTGTGATACTTAGTTAAAGAATACTATTTGAAGAATACCTAGCGTCATGAAACTACCGTTTGCTTATAAAGACTGCTCATAACTGTTCTACTCTCTCAGGAAAGAATGTCCTCCCATAGGGAGCAGATCGTCCTTATAGAGTAAACAGTTTTCAGAATGGGTTTGCATGCATGGTTATTAATCATATATGGTTGATAAATTGGCTTCCCTCTTTAATTGCACGAAGGCGAGTCGGTCCTCAGACTAAAAGACGACTCCTTCCTCAATCTGTTACAGATGGTTGGCGGCTGACTATTAATGTCTGTAGTCGGACACATTGTGGTCCTGTTTGTGATTTTCTTGTATTCCGGCTTCAGATAGTTATTGAGCTCTTTATTTTGTTTCATCACATTGTTTTAATTATATGTGGTTCACTGTGAAGCAAATACTCCACATAGGATCCTCCACAACATCTTTGAACCATCACAGTCAATCACAAATAATTAAAAAATATAGATATACAAATGTATTTGTAATTTTGAGCTGTATTAGAAATAAGGGTGGGGTTTCGCCTGAGTAGCACTGGTTTATTCCCCAAAGTAGTTTTCTTACTGACAAATCCAAAGTGGATCCTCTGGTCAAGTTCTTCTTTATTTGTGCGTCGGTTGTTTCAAATGTGGCCTTTGTTTTGTTATTATTCGTTCATCATCTCTCCTTCTGCTGATGCTTCTGGAAGGCTGTGCTTTATGATTGTGGCGTTTCCTGGATAGCTTCACTTACATTTGTTTGGTGTTGTCTCGATTGGCAAAAAGAGAGAAAATCTGCCGAGTGTATACATTCTATTAAATTTGCAGATAAAGCGTGCAAAGTAGACCTTACACGAGCTCGCATCAGTCATTAGCATATGTGAAACACGGCGGTCGCTGACATCAGGCTGTAGGTTTCCCTTCAACAAACTGTTGCAGATGTCATTAATTTAATACAGTTATTTTGTACTTGATTTACGCTTTTCAATAGATGACCTACAAAATGATGGAAATATGAGTTCAGTAAACTGCTTCCTTTTTATTGCACTAAACCTCCAATAGCCCGCAATTGCTGCCAGGAAAACAACCTTTTTGAAAATGTAATCGGACACTAAATTTAGGTAAGATTGTCTATTTCCCTTATTAAATTGAATGGAAAATGGAAATGTTTTATTAAGTATTTTCCGTACCCCAAACCACAGATAATCCTTAAGTAGGCATTAGAATATGAATATTTTATATACTGTATGTAAATGGGTACCTAAGACAACGGGGGTGATACCTTAGAGACAAACATCCCTTTTTCCACTGTCAATGTAACAGTTTTAAGCATGAAAAGACCTACACCTGTTTTAATTTGAACTACTTAACTGTTATGTCCTGGCATAAAAAATAGAACGTGGACTATAATTAATCCATATTTAGCCATCTATCTGACATTTTTGACAGTAAAACAGCCTCCATTTAGTATGTTACAGATGTATATCCTGATTCCATATTGCGCATTTGGAGGGTAGCTGTACAACACAAGACACCTGTGCATATGTATTTTGCATATTACAAATGAAGTGTAACGCGTAGTCTGATGTTGATACACTATAAGGCTCCAGTTAAGAAACCAAATACATGTGTTTTCCTATTTTACTGGATAAAACCGACCTAAAATTGTAATCGTATTGTCTTGTAGATCTAATGAGATTTTAAAGGGCTGCGGCTTATGATTGTGGTACTCCTAGGACTTTTCTCTTACCTTTTTTTTATTTGTGCCAAAATGCCAAAACATACTTATCACTGATGCGCATCTGATTGTTCCTGAGCTCACTAAGGTTTCCTCTTCCTCTTGGGGTCTGGGAAGGGCTGCGGTTTGTGATTGTGGCATTCCCTGGACTTTTCCCTTACCTTTTTTACTTTTACTGGTGCCTCTGGTTACAAACTAGATCACTGAACAATAAATGATGGCACTGCAATTCCGCATGCTAATATATCTTGTGCAAATAATAACTTTTAGCGGAAAATGTAGATTTATACCGTCAATATTAGACACACCATAGGATGTATACCAGAATATAACTCTATATTTGGAATAGATATGAATAAAAATTCATTTGCATGCAAAACTTCTAAATACAGTCGATTCTCGTCATCTCGACCTCGCTTATCTTGAATAACCGTTTATCTCGAAGTGAAATTCTAGTCCCTGTTTTAACATGGAAAGCTAAGAACAAATAACAAAATATTGTGGAAAAGAGGAGAAATTGCGCAATTTCTCCTCTTTCCCACAATATTCTCAATATGTCTCTAACTTCAGGGTCAAATTACACATTCATTTGTTAAATGTGGTTGTTCGATTTGTTGTTTTCCTAACTTCTGCAACTCTGATATTTCGAGGTACAGATATCTCGAAGTGTTTCATAGAATCCCTTGGAATTTGAGATAACGGGAGTCGACTGTACTTATTTTTACAAAACATGTTGCCCTTGCCCCAATATTAAAATGCGGATTCTGTAATACAATCTTTCCAATATGATTACTTGTCTTTCTTTGTAGAACATTTATCTTCCTACAAATACCAGATTGAATTCTATGGGGAAATCCTGGAATCTGAGACAACACTTAAAATAGTCAGATTACCTACGTTACTGTAGAGGTCCTCCATCGAAGTGGGCTAGACTAAATTGCAAGTGCATGTATAAACATCAATGTCGGCTTTCTAAACAATGCAGGAAGAATATTACAGAATACGTCAAAAACATTAAACTACACTCGATAGTTATATGGTTGTATTCCACTTAAGAAATCAGTACAGGCAAATATTTGACATGGAATTTGCTTACTTTCAGTTGACTTATGTTGGAGTTCCTATATACATTTCACTGTTCAAAAGATAAATGATTCACTATCGTCTTTCTGATGTTTTGAATTTCTACCATAGAAATAAAGTTCGCCACTCCGTGAGAAGAGGTGACTTCGGGTTATATGCTAGCAGTACAAATTCTTATCAGCTAGCAAAGTTCAATAATCTTGCTCATACACCGATATGTTCTAAATTATTGGATCAGTATATGATCGCACAGACTAATCTGGCTCTTTGCTGACAGCATACACCCAGAAGACACATTTCCCTTTCACTTGGCTCGTATATTTACCAGTACATGTCGGCTCCAATCCTGACCACGTCTGATTCTCCTGACATATTCTGTAACTCTCGTACATGTCTGCTAGATAAAATCCAGCGTTGCATTTGAATCGCAGAGTCGTATTAAAATTCAATGTTTTCTTGAAGGTGACTTGCATTACCACTTCATTCCCATTATTTGCAATAAGGAAATATCGACCATTTGGCGTTGCACTTGGATGAGAGCAATTCTTAACTGTAATAATATTAAGCAGAGGTGTCAGATATGGTTTGGACCTTATCATAATACAAACAGTTTAATATAAGGCCCTAAACCATATTGTTTATGTCAGTGTATGTGTCTGACATAAGGTGTTTTTGTGGGACAGAAACATACTTATCCAGAATAACAGACATCATCTATATTCAGTTTTGCAAGTGTGTTTATCGCTCTCAAAGGTCAGTTCTTTTAGACTATTTATCGCTGAGCATATCGTATTGTGTTGAGTATCCCCAATTTGTTTACATGAGTGTGTCTGTCAGCTTTCGGCGCTTTGTTAACATTGTGCTTTGTGAATCTATCTCTCTATCTATCTTGCAACACCTCATAGCGAGTATTACTTGTAGGAAAACTGCGCGCCGTGAAAGAACACGGGAAAGATTTTTACTAGGAATAATTGTGCGATAGTTATCTTTTAGAACTGTTAAACAAGACTGTAGTTTAAATGCAGTAAGCCGTTGTGTTCTGTTTAGATAAATAGATGATCATGCGACATTTTTGCCCTGCTTAATGAAAACAGTGTGCAGCGTAAAAAGTTCAACATGTAATCAGTCCACAGCAGAAAAAAAAATGGAATAAGGAAATCGTGTATCCTTTTGTGGGGGTACATATTTGACGCCGTGAGTGTCTGTACGTGCCATTCTTGCAGTCTGCTGAACTTATTCAGGTAGGAAAATGGCGTCAATAGATTTAACACATTTAGTGAGAAAAATTGCGACAATTGGTTGATCATATTAAATAAGGAAAATGGCGACAAAAAGCTGATCATATTCAGGTTATAAATATAAATTTACTTACCTAAATGTGTTTAACCTATTGTCGCAATAGGTTAAGCACATTTAGGTAAGAAAATGGCGACAATAGGAAAATATTTTGGTAACACAATTGCAAAAATAGCTTGAACATATTTTGGTTACAAAATTGCCACAAACGGTAGAGCATATTTATTTAGGTAAGAACATTGCGACAATAGGCGGAACATATTTCCGTAAGAAAATGGTGACATTGTTTGTAAGTTTGAATATATTCACGTTAGAAAATGGAAATAATAGGGTATGCTCTGAATATTGTCACATCTGTTCTGTGCGAAAATAATAAATGCTTACCAGTACACGTCGGTTCCATTCCTGACCAAGTCTCGTTCTGCTGGCATATTCTATAACTGTCGTACTTGTCTGGCAGAATAAAGCCACCATTGCATTTAAAACGCAGTGTTGCATTAAAATTGAATGTTTTGTTGAAAGTCTTCTGCATATCCACTTCATTCCCATTATTTGAACTAAGAAAATATCGACCATTTCTAGTATTGCGTGGATAAGAACAATTCACTTCTGTAAAAACATTTGGATTAAATACATAAACATTAACATAATCGTCTTCTATTTTTCTGTGTTCAAGCGCTATTTTGTCTTTACATGTGATTGAAAAGAAGGTATTAAGTTGTGACAGAGATTACTGAGTAGCTGCTCATATTAATTATCAGTTCGTTTTGAGCATGCATATTCTAGCTGTTTGTGTGCGCATGCGCGAATATCTTCTTTCGTGCCTTTAGAATAAAAGTCAAACAGGATTGGAAACAAAGAACACAAAAACTCACAAAATCGGAGACTCAGTTTGATTGAGTCTATTCATATACAGCACTGTAGTTTGCAGGCTGCATACGCACCACCCCCACTCCCTCCCCGCACACACCCCTAGCACTGGCTTAAGCGGTATTCGATTTTCAAAATAACCAGAATGGGCTCAATCTCAATGATCCCAAAGGAAAAATAGTTATTTGTAACGGTTGTCTTGTCTGAGTAACCTATATGCTTTATAAACAGAAACTACCCGTACAATATTCGTTAGTTATATTTATTTGACTACAGAACATCACATGGTCACTTACTGGTACAAACTGGCTGAGATCCGGACCAATGTCCATTTGCCTGACACGTTCTTATTTGACTTCCAGATGTGCGTTTATATCCTTTGTCACAGGTACTGTTAACAAATGAACCAAAAATAGAACTGTATGGAAGCCACTGTTTTCCGTTTTTGACATCTGATAACTTTGAACTGCAACTAACAACTGAAAGATAAATTTACTAAATTGACTCGTATTACAATGCACTTTAACTAGACCTATTCATTTGCAATCGGTATGCGTCAATAGCAGTAACAACACGTTCATGCAAAACATGAAACATGTTTATATCAAACAACATTACATTTCGTCTACTACTACTACTACTACTACTATTACCCTAATTACATATTTAATCTTTGCTACCATTTCCATGAATAATACTGATACATGTTTTTAAGGACCAAACTCTTAGAAATAATATAAATGAAGTTATCAAAGAAAGGCCACAAGCACAAAGCACGACCTCCCTGAGGTACCGATTGAAGAATCAATGACGAAACATGAACATTCAAACCGGCACGATTATAACAATTTAGCATTCTAATAACGAAGAACTTACAAAGGAATCGCCTTGAAACGATTTACTTGTGGGACCCTAAATAGTTTTAAAAGATGAATAAGCTAAATAATGTATACACCACATGATGTAGCAGGAGGGATATTACCATTAAAAAGCATAAATAAAAATATATAAATGAATAAATGTAAAAACAAATAAATAATTAATTAAAATAAAAAATACATTTTTAAAATAGGTAAGAGAAAAGTCCAGAGAGCGCCACAACCACAAGCCGCAGCCCTTCTCAGACACAAAGAAGAAGAGGAAACAGACAAAACAAAACAAGCGCAAATCGAACAAATGCACGAAAGGCACTGATATCAGCTCACTCTTCCCCAAGCAAGATAATCGCAATGCTAAAAATACTGAAAAACACAAGAAAGAAATAACACAAGGCAAAACTTAAAAACAAATCGCCTCGTAGACTAAACCATCAAGCAACAAAGCGTAAGAATAACATCCCGGAACCACCGCCTTAGAACGATCAGTAGAATAAACAATCGTGGGGTTTAAAGCACTTTTACAACTAACTAAATTCACCCTGAATCCCGATGCCACTCTTAATCACAACTAGTCAAACAGAAAGCAAAATGGGCAGCTGTTGAAGGTGACCAAAATGCTAGCATCACGACACAACTAGTAAAAAAGAAAGCAAAGTGGGCAGCTATTGAAGACAGTGATCACAAAATATATAGAAACAAGATGGCCCTGTAGCGCTCACCTGTTTACCAGACAAGTTTTGAATCAATTGGCCTTTCGGTTCAAGAGAGGAAATTCAATATATATTTTTTCAAAATGGCGGCCATCAGAACGATTTTAGCATCTTTTGATCTACGAGTCCAATGAAGTTTCGAGTCAGTTGGCCTTTTGTTCTGGATAAAAAAGTTCCAAATAGATTTTCAACATGGCTGCTAGGGTGACCATTTTGGATTTATAATCAGAATGATGTTAGCTATGTTTGATCTACAAGTCACCACGATACTTTCTGTCAAGTTTTGAATCAACTGGCCTTTCTTTTCAGAAGAAGTTCATAACAGATTTTCAAGATGGCGACTGTGGGGCCATATTAAATTTCCGATCTGAGCAAACTTAGCTAGTTTTAATCTACAAGTCACCCAGATACTTCCTACAAATTTAGAAATGCCTTTCAGTTCAGGAGAAAAAAAAAGCAAAATAGACTTCCAAGATAGCGGTCATGACAGCCATCTTGGATTTCTGATCTACAAGTCACCCTGATGCTTTCTAATAAGTTTCGATTGGCCTTTTGGTTCTGGCGAAGAAGCTCAAATTAGATTTCTAAAATAGCTGCCATGGCGGCCATCTTGAATTTTCGATTAGAAGGCTTTTAGCTAGTTTTTATTTACAAGTCTTCTTTATGCCTCCTACCAGGTTTCGAGTCAATTTGCCTTTTTGGTCAGGTGAAGAAGCGAAAAATAGATTTTGAAAATGGTGGCGACGACAGCCATCTTGGATTTCCGATCGCAACGATTTTAACTATTTTTTATCTACTAATCACCTCGATGCTTCCTACCAAGTTTTAAGTCAGTTGGCCTTTCGGTTCAGGAAAAGAAGTGAAAAATAGACTTTCAAGATGGCGGTCATGGCGGCTGTCTAGGGTTTCTGATCGGAACAATTTTCACTTTTTGATCTACAAGCCACCACTATGCTTCCTACAAATATCAAGTCAATTGACCTTTTGGTTCAAGAGAAGAAGCAAACAATAGATTTTTCAAGATGGTGGCCATAGTGGTCTTCTTGGATTTCCGACTGAACAATTTTTTTTTTCTTTATCTTTATGATTTACAAAAAAAAGGTAAAAGAAAAGTCCAGGGAGTGCCACAATCACAAACCGCAGCCCTTGTCAGACACCAAGAAGAAGAGGAAACCGACAAATCCAAACAAGCACAAATCGAATAAACATACGAAAAACACTAAGATTCTTCCCCAAGCGAGGTAATCGGAAACACAAGAACAAAATGACACAAGGTAAGCCATAAAACAAATCGCCTCGTAGAATAAACAACAAAGCAATAAAGAGTAAGACTAACACCGGGACCACCGCCTTAGAACAGTCAGTAGAGTAAATCACCGGGAGGGCGGGGGGGGCGGGGAGGGCGGTTAAAGCACTTTTACAGCTAGACACCTTCACTCTGGGTCCCGATGCCACTCTTAATACAGAAATACATAAGAATTCGGTTCGCATAAAGGCTCCCAACTCAGTCAATGCATCAAAGCGAAAACATAAAAATCAAATTAATCACTATAATAAACAAAGATGAGTACTCATGGCTAATTCTACTATATGCCAGAGTAAAATGAAAACCAATAGCTGAACCACAGCGGGCCAAGCCAAAGACATATTATCAAGGCCCAACTCACTGGTTAAAGGTTTACGAAGAGGCCGTCATTGAGTCTGAGGCCTAAACCGCCATCGTGCAATTCAAGAGTGAAGCACAGCCATCAACAAAGATTGGGTTGACATTTAGGCATGCAGTCTGCCGTATAATAACCAGGCTATAGCAATTCTTTTATAACGATTAATAAGTTTTCTGAATTGCTCCAAAAAGTTAGATTTTCCTACATTTTTTCTAAATCTGTACACTAAGTCACCGTAAAATTCTGGTTCCGATATACCTTGTTGCAGAAGTGTTTTTTCAGACTGACGCTATACTTTTCTACCAAGGCACTGTGTCTGCGACAAAATTTCGAATATAACGATAGCCCTGCATAAGAAGTTTGGCAATAAGGGCTTTATTACGGTAGTTAAAGTCATTAAGACTTGAAGAAGCTCTAACAAATTCTAATGAGTTCAGATATGTATACCCCACATGAGGTACGCCGGCGGACATCGCCATCCAGAAAAGGGAAATTGACTACATCAAAATCAAAATCATCCCATTTATCAGGAATTTTGGTGGAAACTGTACCATACATAGATTCAAATCAAACAAGGTGCCTCGGTATCGGAAGAATTTGCTCTATTTAATTGGAGTTTTGTAGGGTATATGTGGTCCACCATTTGGTCAAAGTAAATATTGTCACTATTTAATAAATTATCAAAATATCCTTGTTGAATTGAAAGCCTCAATAATGTCAGCCTGATTTTCACGTGAGAGAGACTTCATAAAATTTCTTTCATAACAAAAAAGAAACAAATCTGCAACAAGTGGAGCGCAATTAGTTCCCATCGGAATACCAATTCTTTGCCTATAAAGTTTAGTTCCAAATCTAATACAAAATATTATCCAAAAGATAAACAAGGGCATCACAGACTTTTTGACACGACCATAAATTGTGATTATTGTATACATCAGAAGTGAAAAAAGCACGTTCTTCGTTGCAAGCCAAATATTGGGCATTCTCCCGAATAAAAGTTCCGTTAATTAAATCAATAAGTTTATCTTTTATAAGATGATGAGGTAATGTAGTATACTGTGTAGAAAAACCATATGTAGATAATTTAGAAAAAAAAAAAGGTAAGAGAAAAACCCAGGGAGTGCCACAATCACAAACCGCAGCCCTTCCTAGACCCCAAGAGGAAGAGAAAACCGACAAATCCAAACAAGCACAAATCGAACAAACGTACGAAAAGCACTAAGATTAGCTCTCTCTTCCCCAAGCGAGGTAATCGCAATACTTAAAGGACTGAAAAACACAAGAACAAAATGACAAATGGAAAGACATACAACAAATCGCCTCGTAGAATAAACCACAAAGCAACAAAGAATAAGACTGGGACCACCGCCTTAGAACGGTCAGTAGAGTAAACCACCGGGGGTTTAAAGCACTTTTACAGAAAGCTAACTTCACCCTGGGTCCCAATGCTACTCTTAATACAGAAACACATAAAAATCCGGTTCGCATAAAAGCTCCCAACTCAGTCAGTGCATCAAAGTGAAAACACAAAAATCAAATTAATCACTATAATAAACAAAGACGAGTACTCATGGCTAATTCAACTGTATGCCAGAGTAAATGAAAACCAATAGTTGAACCACAAAGCCTGAAAGTTTTTAGATCTAAATTTATTGAGAATATCGTTGAAATTATTAATTGACCAAAAATAGTTAATTCCGTCCCTTTCGTAAACAGTATCATAGTATGTAATCCAATATTTTTAACAGCAGTAAGGCATGAAGTTAGCAGTTTGGACACAACAGTAGTCGTACATGAACTAGAATTAGCAATGAAACGTGCTTTATTAGGTCGTTTATGAAGTTTCGGTAACCAATATAACGTAGGAAGTCTGTCTTGTTTTTCTTTAATACTCATTGCAAATTTAGCAGTAACATCGATAGAATGGGTATTAATAATAGATTTCTCGTCAGTAGAAATCCGTTCATATGTTTTGATACTACCAAGTTCTTGTATTAGAATATTGATACAATAAAATCGTCACACAGCAACAACATTATTAGCAGCCTTATCAGCTGGAGCCAAAACATACTTCCTATGAAATTTTTGGATACCTTGTTTCAAATATCGAAAAGATAATTTAGGCTTAGGAGGGAAAAGGTCACGGTATTAGAGTAAAATAACACACGTACATCAATGATCTTAAAAGTCTTTAATTTGCAATACTTTAAAGCATTAGACTCAACATGCTCTCATTTACATTAACGCGTACAATAATCATTTAAAGCACTGGCAATTGTTTTTCGACATTTATTGAAATCAATGTGGGCTGGGAATCTATATTTAGGTCCTTTTGAAATAACTGAACGGATTCGTGAATCAGTTATAATCGTCAAGTTTCAAGTGACAATATGATCCGCTTGCTGATAACAGAATTTAGAATCTTTACAATCTCAAGAATCAGGGGAACTAGTTTCATTATCGGGATCAGAAACTAATTTATTGAAATTAAGTATAGTATTACGGATAGGTTTGTTATACTTATAACAAATAATAGGAGATTCCTTGTTTTCGAAATATAAAGGTATATAACATTATTATCTCAAAATATGCAAGGTCAATCTATGAATTCAACATTTTTATTAATAAATGGAATTTTGACGAAGTGTCTAATGTGGTTAATTTCAGAATCAATGTAAGGACAAAGAGCATGTTGAGTATAACATCTAGTTAGGAGAGCTACTTCATACAAATCATAAAATTTATTCGCCTCATCTTCTAACTTACGTAATGAAGAAATAGACAGTGAAGCTAGTTTAGAAAGCATTTGATGAATTTAAGAGAATATTTAAATAAAAAAGAGATAAGACGGTTTTATGTTTTCGTTTAAAATTACCATTATTGCGCTTACCATGGGATCGTTTATTACGCTTAATATATAAAAGGAAAAACCATCGAAATCCGGCATTTTAGAAATATTTCCTTCATGGTAAATATTATCTTTCAATCCAAGTGGAAAAAGGGTTTGTAAACGTTTAATCCATTTAAGTTCAAGTTCATGTCTTAAAATATTTCTTAATCTTTCGGTAGAATTCGACTTGTGTATAACTTTTTTCAACAGGTTGAACCAAAACTTTACTAGATGATCATGAATGACCAGCTCTCAGGAAATGTTGATAAAGAAACGTTTCAATTTTCTTTGCTTTCTTAATTTTAAACAAATGTTCCTTAAAAGTCACCCCGATGCTTCCTACCAGCTTTCAAGCCAATTGGCCTTTCAGTTCAGGAGAAGTGAAAAATACATTCTCAAAATGGTGGCCATGGCGGCCATCTTGGTTTTCCGAGTTGAACACTTTTAGCTACTTTTGATCTACAAATCTCTCTGATCGTTCATATCAAGTTTCAAGTCAAGTGGCCTTTTGGTTCAGGAGAATAAGTGGAAAATATATTTTCAAGATGGCGGCCACAGCGGCCATCTTGGTTTAACGATCGAAACAATTTTAGCAAGTTTTTATCTACAAGTCTCCCGTTTCCGGCTCAGTTTCAAGTCTATTGGCCTTTCGGTTCAAGAGAAGAAGCGGAAAATCGATTTTCAAGATGACGGCTATGGTGGCCATCTTGGAATTCCGATCGAAACGACTTTAGCTATTTAAATTTACAAGTCACCCCGATTCTTCGTATCAAGTTTCAAGTCAACTGGCCTAGGGGTGTAGGAGGAGTAGGCTTTTAAAGCAAATTGTTGACGCAGCATGACGGACGTCGCACAACGGATATTGACCAATGACAATTGCTCACCTTGAACACTTTGTGCTCAGGTGAGCTTATAATCTTTGGGTCTCAAGGTTTCAGAGAAAGATATTTTATTAATATTTTTTCCATTATATTGCTATGAAAGCTATTAACCCCCAGGGCGTGGCCAATTTGGACCCCAGGGGCATTTTTTGCAGGATTTATGCAGGAGCCCACTAAACATGCTACATACTAAATATGTAAGATTTAGACCTCATGATTTCAAATTAGAAGGCTTTTTTAGCTATATAATTCTATATAAACGTATGACCCCCTCCCCCCGCTGGGGCGTGGCCAAGTATCACCCAGGGGTTTGATTGGAAGGATTTATGTAGGGGACCACTAAACGTGGCTACATACTAAATGTGTTTGCTCTGGGCCGCATGGCTTCAGAGAAAATACTTTTTAGGTTCTTTAACTATATAGCTCTATATAAACATATGACCCCCTTGGTGTCTCCAGTTTGGACCCCAGGGGCTTGATTGGCAGGATTTATGTTAGGGACCACTGAACTTCACTACATGCTAAAGACTATAAGACTATGGGGCTAATGACCCCTGACTATATATGCATGGCTATAAGACTATGGGAGCTAATGACCCCTGTCTATATATGCATGGAGGCAATCTTGATTTACGGGGCGGCCATCTTGATTTACGGCCCGTGGCCATTTGTACAAATTTTCAATCCCCCTTTAACACTAGGCTCCACATGAAGTTTGAAGAAATTTGGCCCAGAGGTTTCTGAGAAGAAGTCGTTCAAAGGTGAAACGGACAGACGGACGACGAACGGGGAGTAACCACAATAGCTTAGCTCAGGTGAGCTAAAATCAGAAAGCAATGCGTGAACCATCAAGCTACAGAAAGCTACACAGAGCAAGAACAACACCAGGACCACCGCCTTAGAACGGTCAGCAGTGTAAAGTAGTCGAGCGGACTAGGCTTACTAACCGAATTTTATGTGTTTCTGTATTAAGAGTAGCATCGGGACCCAGGGTGAAGTTAGCTAGCTGTAAAAGTGCTTTAAATCCCCCGGTGGTTTACTCTACTGACCGTTCTAAGGCGGTAGTCCCGGTGTTTGTCTTATACTTTCTTGCTTTGTGGTTTATTCTACGAGGCAATTTGTTGTATGTCTTTCCGTGTGTCATTTTGTTCTTGTGTTTTTCAGTCCTTTTAGTATTGCGATTACCTCGCTTGGGGGAGAATGAGCTAATCTTAGTGCTTTTCGTACTTTTGTTCGATTTGTACCTGTTTGAATTTGTCGGTTTCCTCTTCCTCTTGGGGTCTGGGAAGGGCTGCGTTTTGTGATTGTGGCACTCCCTGAATTTTTCTCTTACCTTTTTTTACTATTTCAACATACAACAAATACAAAGATATTTAGCAAATCTCAAATGCCTTAAAGAGTGGCTATAAATAATTTTCCTTGGGCTACCTTGCCAAATGATTAGAGAAAGAAAATAAGTAGAACTAATAGGGTTTGAATCATCTATAGGTTTTATTAAAAGACAATGATTTGCAATGGTTTCAAATATGAAATAAACTACCTCTAGCAATTGTCACAGTCAAGGAACGATGCTTCTACAATGCAACCAATACAATATTTACTTACAACCAATGGTACGTTAGCGCAATGCTAAACAAAACTTATTCAACAACAACAACTACAAAATTAACCCTTAGTGCGATACTGAAAGGTTTTTCACCTAATCTGTCTTTTCTCCTTGCTGTCCCAACATAAAACTTACATTTGCAGCATCCCTTATATATAAGTGGAATTTTCCATTTATTTTTGACAGGGGAGTCTAGTAGGACCAAGATTTATTTATTTACAATTACCGACGTAGTTACTGATTGAATCTTTCTACAAATAATTTATAATGAAATTAAATATCTTATTTCAACTTTCTATTGACACATCTCTAAACATTCTGATTAAATATCCGTCCTCAAATTAATATTATTTACCTAATAATGAGATATTTCCTTGCGTTGATTGGGTTCTGGCTTATCTTTATAACAGAACAGATTAATTTGTGAAATGGGTACCAACCTTCGTAACCGAATATAGCTATTGTAAATGTTGTTGGAAAATCAGCATTATTGGGTGGGGAACCGAGGACTCTTTCATTGATTTTACAGAGGTGAGTGTCTTTTTGAAAGTTCTGTATATGCTAGGCCACCTAGTTTTGTCGAGTCTAATAAACGGTTACATTATTTTCAATGTAGTGACGGTTATTTCCATTTGAACTGTACAAATATTGGCTTAATAAAACAGCATAGTATCCATTATCGTCATAGTAGAATAAACTACCGAGGGTTTAAAGCACTTCAACAGCCGGCTAACTTCATCTTTGGTCCCGATCCTACTCTTAATATAGAACTACCTAAGAATTCGGTTCGCATAAAGGCTCCTAACTCAGTCAATGCATCAAACGAAAACATAAAAATCAAATTAATCACTATGATAAACAAAGACGAATACCCATGGCTAATTCTATTGTGCCACAGAGTAAATGAAAACCAATAGTTGAACCACGGCGGGCCAAGCCAAAGACAAATACATCGCTTGTCAAATTTTTAAGAGATTATATTAGATTTACATATAAATTTACAATATGTAGCTGAATCTAAGTCAGGGTTAAGGGCGAGGTTTGGCGCCTACAGAATTAGTTTAAAGCCCCTTCTTCCTACAACCACTGTTCTGTTGACCGTTTCTAAGGCAGTATCACCTTGCATATGTTTCGTTTGTCCATTCTGTTTTCGACTAAATGTCGTTTTGTGATGTCTTTGTTATATCACTGGAAGGGCTGTTTTTGTTCTTATTCCTGTTTTTATGTGATTTCCATCTTTTCGTGGTATTTTTATTTACAAACTGATATGCAACAGTATTAGCTTTGTTTGTTTTAAGATCAATGTTCTATCATTTGTTTAAATAAATCGTTATCAATATAAATAATAATAGCAAACAAACCACGCCCGACAACACACATAACAAAAACCAAAGAATCAAAGTAAGCGGTTCTCTCTTTCCCAACTGGGTGATCAAAATGCCAGGCAGGATCCACCAAGCACACCAATAAGACAAACAGGACAAAACAAAAGAAACGAAAACGTCATATAAAGAACAAACAGCATCAGAACTGCAATTAACCCTATACCGACATTCGATACAACTTGAGTGTCACGAAGCCTTTGCTTAAGAGGTGAATGTTAATAAGAAACTATGCAAAAATATTGCATAAAACTGCATTCAATTGCATAAAATTGCATAAAATCTTCAATCAACATATATAAACAAATAAAAACAAATCCGCAACAACGGGGCACAATTAATACCGATCGGAATACCCCCATTTGTCTACAAAGTTCAGTGCCGAATCTGATAAATATATACCCACATGGCAATTAAGGCTCCTAATTGACTTCTCGTTTGACGTAAGGTGCCGCTTTCGAAGTAAAGGCAGAGTTTGGCATCAGTACTGTTTGATGTAAGTCACTTTCCTCCCAACAGCTGTGTAATTGACCCTTCTAAGGTTTCATTTCCGATGCAGGGTCTTCTCGTTAGGGTGTTCTGTTTTCCGATAAACTGATGTCGATTATGTCATTCAACTTTTTATCCGAGGCCTCGAGATTGACTATCTCCATAATCTTTCTGACAAGGTCATAAGACATACTACTTATGACGGTGCATAAATATTGCACATGTAAACGTATTTACTCCCATATACAAGTAACATCACCGTAACGTTCAAGTCACAAGCAGACACACGCAAAATACAATATAAACAAGAGCATATTAACAAACTGGTACTATAACATTGTAAAATTTTGATTTGACTAGAGATACATGAATATTTCACATGTACCGCACTAACTCCCATGTAGCATTTTTTAACTTTCAATGTGGCATATCAGAAACCGTTTATCAGATCTAAATGTAACAATATTAGAGTAACGCGTAGTGAACATGAGCCCGTATACACTATGTTTTGAAGTATCTAACATGCTTCGTTGACGTTTTGACAATGTTGTATGGTAATTACTGTGGTTACATGCGAAATATGTAAGTACCGCAATTCAGTTAAAAATGTTACACTGTTACAGTAACATGTCGTGTCTCTGAGCTCGTGTTTACTACATTTTGATATTTCTGATTTGTTACATTAAAGTTTCGATGATGTTACATAAGAGTTACTGTAGTTACATGAGAAATATTTATGTGCCGCCAGTCAAATCAAAATGTTACAATGTGACAGTAACATTTCGTGAGCAAGCACTCGTTTATACTTCATTTTTATTTTGTGTGTTTTTTCTCGTTACTAGGTCGTTACGACGATGTTATAAGGAGTTTATGTTCGGTACGTGTCTACCCAATAAAGCACCGTGAGTCATATCAAAATATTAAAATACTACAATTATATTTGGTAACTATGCATTCGTATACACTATATCTTGCGTGTTTTCCTTGTTATTTGGAAGTTACGAAGGTGCTACAAGGACTTTACTTATGTTATGTGACTACTAATGATGTCGTCTATCAGATCAAAATGTTATGTTACAGTAACAGTTTGTGAACATTAGCTCGTATACACTGTTTTAAGGTATCTGGTATGTTACGTTGGAAGCTCAATGATGTTACATGGAAGTTACTGCGCCTACACGCACAATATTTATATGCCGCTATTCAACTCTAAATGTTACAGTATCATTTCATGAACAGGAGCTCGTATACACTATGTTTTGAGGTATCTGATATGTTACGTTGAAGTTTCGATGATGTCACAAGGGATTTACTACAGTTAAATGCGAAATATTCATGTGCCTTTAGTCAATACAGAATGTAGCAATGTTACAGTAACATTCGTGAATATGCTTTTGTATACATTCTATTTTACTGGTACTCCATAATGTTACATACCGTTACAGATATTTACATTGGTAACAAATTCAAGGTGGTTTATTTATTTAGGCCATTTGTTTACCCTATCTCAAAAATGTTTTTAATGTGTCATGTTAAAGTCGTGTTGTTTGCCATTCCCAGACGGTTCTTCTACTATGGTTCCCCTTTGTCAGTTGTAATGTTTTCGAGGCAGTGTCGTTTCAACAGGTCTCCCGATAGCTGCAAATACAGCGTTTCTTGATTGTAGGTATTCCTGGGTATATATACAAAGTACATTGAAGTTGTGGTATCTGCCAGATGGATAATGCTCAACGAAATAAACTGTGCTAAATATGAGATACCATAAACACACACACACACACACACACACACAAACACAAACACACACACACACACACACACACACACACATTTAAAATAGGAAAGGCTGTGTTTCGTGATTGTGACATTTCTTGAGTATCTTCACTTATATTTATGTTTTTTGTTTGCATAATTTGATAATACGAAAATGAAATATAAAATACTCGAACATGTGTTCAATGTACATACGCTACATAGTAAACATTATGAAATGCGTTTCAAAATGCATTCCTTTTAGAATCTATTTACTATATTCATACATACCTGTACAGTAAGGTGCCGTGTCATTCAGTTTACCGCTGGCGTCACAAGTAAGTTCACCGTGGCCGTAAAGAGTGAATCCTATATTACAGCTAAATTTAACTGCTGATCCGGCTGGCACAACACCAGTTACTTCTCGTCCATCTTGCAAGGTTACCTTTCCGTTGTGGAACACAGGCATTGTACAGTTCGGTGCTTGTTATGTACAAAATGTATGTATAAAATACGTATAATTTGTAACATCAGTTAAGGTTTGTCACAAACGGAGAAAAATTTACATATAAATCTAATTTATTAACAAATTACCTGATGTTTTTATACTAATATCACTGCAGTGACCAGGTAGTAGCTTTGTTTTATTTTAAAAAGCACGTGTGATTGCTGTTTTCATGTATGTTGCTGTTTTGCTTCGAGAGTCATAGAAGTAGCTAGACGAGAGCGTACATTGGAGGACACTGGGTTAATGTATTTCGTGATTCATAACAGTTGATGTGTGCCTGATATATAGGGCTCTTCTCTCCTTGCCGACACCTACACGCTACCATTTGTGTTACAATTTTACAATCACTGGGTCAATAACCAGCTGGTGTTTTCCCCGGAGGTATCATAAGCCCAGTAATTAGTGCTTAGATGATTAAGACGATAGTTTGGTAGTTGCTAGGTAAATAGGAGGGTAATCGGCGTGTGCAGTATTTTTCACCATCTGCCATTCAATAGTTTACATTCACCTTTGGAGTTAAGTGCTATTGACGAAACCTGTCTGTCACGCTAGCACTTATATAGTAATGTTTACTGCTTGCCAACATCTGCATTTTACCATTTTGTCTTGTAAACATTTGGGATATAAGTATGTTGAATAAGTGAAAAGTACAGTCACTTGCGTGCGTCCAATCCACGAAATTTGGTACTGTTATGTTTTGGCTTTGATGAATTAACTGAGTTGGGAGCCTTTATGCGAACCGAATTTTTATGTATTTCTGTATTAAGAGTAGCATCGGGACCCAGGGTGGTTGGCTATCCGTAAAAGTGATTTAAATCCCCGGTGGTTTACTCTACTGACCATCCTAAGGCGGTAGTCCCGGTGTTAGTCTTACTCTTTGTTGCTTTGTGGTTTATTCTACGAGGCGATTTGTTTTATGTCTTGCCTTGTGTCATTTTGTTCTTGTGTTTTTCAGTCTTTTTAGCATTGCGATTACCTCGCTTGGGGAAGAGAGAGCTCACCTTAGTGCTTTTCGTACGTTTGTTTGATTTGTGCTTGTTTGGATTTGTCGGTTTCCTCTTCCTCTTGGTGTCTGGGAAGGGCCGCGGTTTGTAATTGTGGCATTCCCTGGACTTTTCTCTTACCTTTTTTTTTTATTTAGTTAGATGATATGAAAACATTATTGCTATGGTTATTATTCGCTTATAACTGAGTGGAAACAATTATGGTAAATCCGTCATCGTTACATAATTAATAAACGCAACTCTGTGGGAGCCAGTTGCATTCGATTTTCTACTTAATTTAATTTGACAGACTGAGTGTTGTTCTGTAGAATACTTATTCCGTCTAAATATCAGATATCACTTACACTTGGCATAGAATATGCTGTAACAAGAGGGGAATCTGTTCCTTATGTCTGATGACACTCAAGTCCATGCCTCTAATATCACAGATTAATGAGATGGCCACATTGACGGTTACGCTATTTTTAAAAGCAAATGTCAGTGACAGCTTTACAGTTATATTATTATAATTAAACTCTATCTCTTGGCTCATTAACTGAGACGGTGTCGACTATATTGACCGCGGTATATTACTGCTATATAGCTGTATATACGGAATTTTTCCGTAAAATATTAACTAGTAAGAATTAGAGATTGGAGCTTGATCATGAAATATTTTCTACGGTCATTCTCTCCCTTCCGCTGATTCATGAAGGGCAGTTGTCAGTTTCTGGCGAAAATATGTACTGGTCAACCGCTTAAAGGACTAAGCCTGCCCAGTAAACATGTGTTTAGGTAAACTGACCGCGCTCGACATGACCACATTGAGTTGACTGGTCCGTAGAACCTCAAAAAAAAAAAAAAAAAAAAAAAAAAAAAAAAAAAAAAAAAATATGCATTATATACATGTAGTTTGTCCACTTTGCTCGACTAGTAATCCACTTACCCAAATACACCTCCACTTCACATAATGTTAAGACTGAGTAACCGTCTTTTGCTGGGATGGCAATAGTTATATTTGAAAACTTGGTATTTCTATATCTCTCAGGGAGACTAATGTTGATAGGATAGCTCAAGTTTTGAGTTCTGCGATCGACGTAAATTTCAACATAATCTGGTTCACCATGAATGGTAAAGCCTTCAAGTCGGTCCCAGCAGCAATCTTTTCCTGGAATAATAAAACTGAAATAATATATGACGAAAGCGCTCCGCTCATGCTTGTCATATATTTCACAGATAATAAGACTTGGATGATGATATCACTTGTGCTGTGTACATCCTATGGCGAATATATTTCTCTGTTATTTCGTTTTGCTAGAGCATCTAATCAAGTTAGTGACTTTAAAATTAGAAATAAAATTTTGACTGATAAACTTCCTAAGCAAGGGTAACGTTATCATAAACAGCGTGAAAGGTTTTCTATGCTTGATCGCCGTCATTTTGAATTGCTGTCCAAATACTGCGTTGATGTGAAAACATTTCTGCAAGACAGTCTGTCCAAACCTGAATTTTGTGGAGACTTATTCTATAAATTCACAAAGATTGTTGGTTAAACTGTTTTATTATTATTATTATTATTATTATTATTATTATTATTATTATTATTAAGGACGGGCGACCTGAGCGGGCGAGCAGTCGAACGAACTAAACCGATTGCTCCGGTTTCTCACATGAAGGATATAAAGCTTATCCTTGCAAACAAATAACACATAGGAAAAGGAAAATGGGGTCTTAGTTTAATTGAGATTATTCGCACGACAGCAGTGTAGTTTGCTGTGCTACATACGAACCTTAGAACATGCATAAGCGAAACTCGTTTTTCAACTAGGAAATAGAACGAACGTTATAAGTAGAAACCGCAACAGAAACACTGAGTTAGAATGACCAAAAAACAGGACTGTTTAGGCTCTTGGATTCTTAAACATGTTTAACACGCACTCAACCCAGGTACTTGATCCTGATGCTTACAACTACGTTGTTCGAGTATCTACAAGGAATAGTTTACATATACAAAATTCTTAAAGCAGTTTATAATAATATATAAAAGTAGATTATTTCTCTACAAAACGCTTCCGCGCCCCCCCCCCCCCCCCCCTCCCCTCCCCACCCCCCCCCCCCCCCCCCACACACACACACGTACATTCTCCTAGAAATTACAGTAAATAGCATTGCATTACCTGCGTATCAGAAAATTGAATACGACTATGGAAACATACATGGTGGAATTATTGAACCGTCTTGTCCATAGGACAGCCGCGTATACTGGAAAATATATACTAAATACACTGCTGAGTAGCATGGGGCATTATGCATTTTCCAGTGTATGTACTGAGAAGAATGATTCCAACAGAATCCTCTTTAATCAAACCTTGGATATTTTCTTTATCTCCAAAGATTTACTGATTAGTCATACAAAGCATGTCCTGTCACCTGTTATTGAAATGCTGAAGTGAAGGCTATGAAAATATCTGTTTTATAAACAAGAGAATGACAAGTAGTACTATGTCTATGTAAGAACAGTAGACATTGATGACTTTCCTTGTATCTAAAAGTGAATGAACAATGAACATGTCAGATGTATGTGTAATGGTGGGAAGAGGGCGAAAATAACTACCGTTGGCTTGAAAAATAAAAAAAAATGTTTAAGCAGGGACTATTTGAATCTGGGTTTTATGATGGTTTGGAACAGGTTGAATTTTCTTTTACCTTTTTTGGTGATTCGGATTTTTGTTGTTGTTATTCTGTTGTTGTTGTTGCCTTTATTTTGTCTAAATAATTGAAAACGATTATTCATCTTCATAAAAAGATATGATATAACGTAGATGTTAAGCGACACTCTGCATGTTAATTGTTTAATCTGAACAAGGTTAACAACTTTGCTGTGTATTTTTACCTGCACGACGATACTTGGAACCGCAGACTCAATGGCGGCTCAGTCCGAAACATTATATAGATGGGTTGTGCCTGAATATATATGCAAATTGGGGAAAAAACCCCGTTGGTCTAAACATCCACTGATCTTCACTCTTGAGAGTCTCTGTGGGCTACTTTTTGGTGCCTAAATCCATGGATTTTCACTCCTGAGAACCTCTGTGAGGCTACTTTTTAGTGCCTGAATCCATGGATTTTCACTCCTGGAGCCTCTGTGGGCTACGTTTTTAGTGTTTAAAAACCACTGGATCTGTATTTTTATATGGGTTGTGGGCTATTTTTTTGGTGTCTAAAACCACTGGATCTGTATTTTTATATGGGTTGTGGGCTACTTTTTTGGTGTCTAAAGACCACTGGATTTTTTGTCCCATGCGGTCTTTATAAAATATTTCAGCTCAATTTAGTCACATCTTTTTGTCTCAGCCTATTACAATATACATATCACATATAATGCAGCGTTTCACTGGACTTTTTCAGCAGATAAGTGTGTAGTACGATAACAAGTACTACTGAGCTGATATGGTTTTACTATGGAATGTTTACAAACACTCATATCTGAACGAGAAATGGCGATAGTTCAAGTGTGCACACGCGAGGTATCAAAGTGCAGATACGCCCCCCAAAAAGCAACTCAAGAAGAAACGAAATTAAAATTTTCAGCCAAACTCTATTTACCTGTTTAAAACCAAGATGTAAGTATTTTAACACATATTTTTGTCGTTTTTTAATTACATACAATCAGTACTATTAATCAGAATGTTGATTATACCAGTGGATAGTATTAATAGGGCTATTTGCATTAGTTTCTGTTTCATAAAATGTGTATGCTGTACGTTCTTGTTTACTAAACAGAGGATATTATTTTTGTTTTCAGGGACAAGGGAACATTTGAAATATTCAGCACAGATTTCAGAGGGTTTGTAGAGTGGCTCATGAGCAAATATCCCGAAGATGCAGAACTGAAAGAACGTGTAAGCATCTTTCAGGAAAAATACCAGCACCTCCCAGCGGATGTCTTCACAAAAGAAGTTCGAAGAGCCACCAGCATTTCATTGAAACAGGATGAGATTAAGAAAATGCTGAACAGTTCGTATACATCCGAAAGAAGATTGACTGGTGTATATGAACTGGACACCTCATCTGAAGAAGCGTGTATTAAATCGTACAAAGAACTTGAAAAATTAATTAGATCAGACAAAAGAAATATTTTATTAAATTCTGCTAATCAAGGACGTGTGTTAAAATACCTGAAAACAACTATGACAAATAAAGATTCCTTCATTAAAAGCCTCTGTGACAAGGAAATTTCAATCTCGTTATCACACTGCAACTTTTTAATTGCATTTTATGAGCTGACAGAAAAATATCCACAGATTGTCCAATGTGCTCTGGAATTGCGTTTTTTCACAAAACACTTTAAGATTGTGAAAGAAGTTGCACCCGAGGTATTTGCTCAATAGACAAAAATGTTGTCTTACGCTAGTAAATACGGTGTCAAGAAAAAAATGTCATTATATATGTACTCTACTGTTTATGTTTAGATAAGTTTATCAGTGATAAAATTAGTTTAGTCAAGTTCAGTGAAGCAAATACTTACGGCGTAAGGACACACATGAATGGCATAAACTGTTATCAATACATTGATTGATAGCGCCATTGTAGATATTTTTGTTGATATTAACAAGCTCATACAATAAATACCCCACGTTCTCTAGAGGGAAACGCCGTATTCATTATTCTTATTTCTGCTCAAACACATAGATTGTGGCGATGTTCACCCATAATATATGTTTTTGGGTAGAAATATCATAGGTTAGATTTTTTACTCTTTCAGCAGGTAACATTATGGTTTATTGTAATAAAAACAGAGCTATGAAATATCTTATTGTTGTCTTAGTGTGTGTGTGTGTGTTACATTTCATCCATGTCTGAAAACTGTGATTACTCACATTAATTTTGCGTTTCTTGCAGAAATGGGCTGTACAGATTCATGCCCCAGAAACCCGAGTCCAAATCAATAGTTTTTCTACCCTCATATGGACTGTACAATGTTTTTAACTGTTGCCAATAGCATCGTTAGTGGCAGAAATTGGCTGTACAAACTTTTTTCTTAGCACAGATAAACATCTAAAGGTCAAATACGTCTGGTTCTTTCTTAAACAAACTTGGTCTTGTTGGTTTTGTCGGGTTAATTGGCACAGGTGCTGTTGGCCCAGCTGACACAGGAGACGTGCTTTTATCTATATGTTTCCAGGTTTTACATAACACTTGCCACACAGCAAACCCAGTAATAGCACAATACACAAGTGTTTTGGTAAAATCTGTGTATTCTTGTACACTCCTTCCTATGTCCTGCAATGTGTGGGATTCTTTATTTTCCTTATCCAAAATAGATTGTGTATCTGACTCTGACACAGCATCCAAAGAATCTAATATATTTTGCATTAATTCTGTTTGTTTCTCCATCTGTGTTGTTTGTCTCTCCATCTTTGCCTCTAACTGTCCAAGTCTTGCAAAGACATCTTCCACTACAATTTCTTTATGTTGGTTTGTCACATGCTCTATTTCTCTTTGTATATTTTCTTGCTGTGTAACAGGTGTTTGATCTTGCTGTGCAGGTTGTGTAAGCTCTTGTTTTTTAATATTTTTAGCATCTTGTGCATCAGGTTTATCATTCCATAGTTTTTGTAATCTATCCCAACCAATATTATACTTTCTTTGCACCTCTGATGCAGATAACTTACCTTTGGATTTTTTAATCTGTTCTATGTCTTCCAATGTAAGATTTGCCTTAGGCATTTTTTTCTGTGCATATAAATTTGTTTAAAAATAAAATAACAGAACCATAACAGAACCACGGTGAACCACCGTGGAGAGTGTAGTGATAAAGTGGATTATACATGCTAATTTTGTATTATTATGAGCTAATAGCCTGATAGCTTGGCTTATAATGCTACAAAACTGCTATATCATTGCTAATAGCAAAAATAGCTTGGCTTATAAGGCTACCAAATTACTATATATTGCTATAAGCATTGCTAATTGCTATTAGCATTGCTATTAGCATGTATAATCCACTTTATAACTACACTCTCCACGGTGGTCCACCGTGGTTCTGTTACGGTTCTGTTATTTTATTTTTAAACAAATTTATATGCACAGAAAAAAATGCCTAAGGCAAATCTTACATTGAAAGACATAGAACAGATTAAAAAATCCAAAGGTTTCTAAACATAAACAGTAGAGTACATATATGATGACATTTTTTTCTTGACACCGTATTTACCAGCGTAAGACAACATTTTTGTCTATTGAGCAAATACCTCGGGTGCAACTTCTTTCACAATCTTAAAGTGTTTTGTGAAAAAAACGCAATTCCAGAGCACATTGGACAATCTGTGGATATTTTTCTGTCAGCTCATAAAATGCAATTAAAAAGTTGCAGTGTGATAACGAGATTGAAATTTCCTTGTCACAGAGGCTTTTAATGAAGGAACCTTCATTTGTCATAGTTGTTTTCAGGTATTTTAACACACGTCCTTGATTAGCAGAATTTAATAAAATATTTCTTTTGTCTGATCTAATTAATTTTTCAAGTTCTTTGTACGATTTAATACACGCTTCTTCAGATGAGGTGTCCAGTTCATATACACCAGTCAATCTTCTTTCGGATGTATACGAACTGTTCAGCATTTTCTTAATCTCGTCCTGTTTCAATGAAATGCTGGTGGCTCTTCGAACTTCTTTTGTGAAGACATCCGCTGGGAGGTGCTGGTATTTTTCCTGAAAGATGCTTTCACGTTCTTTCAGTTCTGCATCTTCGGGATATTTGCTCATGAGCCACTCTACAAACCCTCTGAAATCTGTGCTGAATATTTCAAATGTTCCCTTGTCCCTGAAAACAAAAATAATATCCTCTGTTTAGTAAACAAGAACGTACAGCATACACATTTTATGAAACAGAAACTAATGCAAATAGCCCTATTAATACTATCCACTGGTATAATCAACATTCTGATTAATAGTACTGATAGTACGTAATTAAAAAACGACAAAAATATGTGTTAAAATACTTACATCTTGGTTTTAAACAGGTAAATAGAGTTTGGCTGAAAATTTTAATTTTGTTTCTTCTTGAGTTGCTTTTTGGGGGGCGTATCTGCACTTTGATACCTCGCGTGTGCACACTTGAACTATCGCCATTTCTCGTTCAGATATGAGTGTTTGTAAACATTCCATAGTAAAACCATATCAGCTCAGTAGTACTTGTTATCGTACTACACACTTATCTGCTGAAAAAGTCCAGTGAAACGCTGTATTATATGTGATATGTATATTGTAATAGGCTGAGACAAAAAGATGTGTGACTAAATTGAGCTGAAATATTTTATAAAGACCGCATGGGACAAAAAATCCAGTGGTCTTTAGACACCAAAAAAGTAGCCCACAACCCATATAAAAATACAGATCCAGTGGTTTTAGATACCAAAAAAGTAGCCCACAACCCATATAAAAATACAGATCCAGTGGTTTTTAAACACGTAGCCCACAGAGGCTCCAGGAGTGAAAATCCATGGATTCAGGCACTAAAAAGTAGCCTCACAGAGGTTCTCAGGAGTGAAAATCCATGGATTCAGGCACCAAGAAGTAGCCCACAGAGACTCTCAAGAGTGAAGATCAGTGGATTTTTAGACCAACGGGGTTTTTTCCCCAATTTGCATATATATCCTGAACTTACTCTCGGCGGTCGGGATCATCGTCGTCCTACTAATAATTTTCTTTTCTTCTGACTTTCGGTTGGTAGACAAGCCCTCATCTGTGATTCATTATAGTGTTGAGACGTTAGTTTATGCGTTTTCTGTGTTAATAGGCTCACCATTCACGCCGTTCCACCCTTCCCCGTGCACTGTTCTAAACAGTATATATAGCTGGTACTGTATGAGGATTAAAGGTGAGGGTTTGATGCTTGTAAAACCAAGTTAAAGCGCCCTTGAACCGCCCAACAGCCGTTCCAAGGTAGTATTTCTGTTTCAGGTCCTCTTCAGTTTGTTTTGTGATGTTGTTTCATGTCATTGTAATCTTATCTAGTCCCCTGTGAGAGCTGTGTTTCGTGATTGTTGCCTTTCCTGGGTATCCCTATATCTATATCAGTTGTGACGCTGAATGTATCTTATTAGGTTCACTGACCATAGTATATGCTAACGCTGTTTGTTCTCGAGTCTTCAGTACATAAACTGCCCTACTTGTCTTAGGTTCGTCTACAAACGACAATACCAATTACCAGCGTCAGAAAGTTTATTCTATGAAAAAAAAACTATGTTATGATAGACATGCAAAAGTATATAAATGCAGTCAATGCTTGCATATATAGAGGATCTCACATGAGTGGTCACTTCATATAAAATTTATGAAACGAGTTTTCAGCGAGTTTCATAAATTTCATATGAAATGCCCACGAATTGACGATTCTGTTTATCATATGACTTTTAAATTGTATTTTATGGCCGCAGAACTTGAACGCTTTATATCAAAAGAAAACGTTACGTTGCTTCGGACGGCTGGATAACATTACTCGCCAGTAACCGAGTGTTATGTAACGTATGATCATATAATTTGTTATGACATGGCGTTTTCTACCGAATGATAGTGACGTCATATGATAAAATGAGATATGAGCCGCAACGTTAGAATATGAACCTTCGGACATGTGCGCCCAGAGAAGATTCAGATCAGTCTGCGCATTCGCGCAGTCTGATCAGAATCTCCACTGGACATTTTGGATAACCAATGATGTAACGTTTCTTTATGCGGATAAGGAAAACCCTGTTCATGAATGCGCAGGCTGATTTGTCTTCGTTGGGCGCACAGGCAGAAGGTATGTTTTCTCACGTTGCAGCTCATTCGAATGCTTGTGGACTTATGCAGAGTAAATAAATGCGAACATTTACTAGCATTCCAACAGCACGTCATTACTATTTACATAGCAACAACATACCACTGCCGAATATAGGTTTAACATACTTGGTATGATATTAATCCATGAAAGGTAGTACAATCCATCAAGATCAACACTCCATGAAGCAGTCTTGTTTTTCGCATCTGTGTCCGTATGAGAACATGAACCAGAACCCCATTTGGGGTTTGTATTACCGTCAACAGCAAGACCTGACACAGAACAATTGTGGCATGTTCTAGTCCATTGTTTACAACCATAACGACAGTAGTCGTACGGACGTTGTTCAGTTGTTTTGTTCAACGCAATATTATAGTTTCCTGAAATGCAATTGTCAGCGTTAATCGTTTTGCATCTATCAATACATGGTAATTCAAAACACTATGTTATTCGTTCAATTACATGGCTATAAATATTGCAACAAATAAAGTGTCAGGATCTGAAGATACGATTAATGTCGAGCTTAAACAAGTCAATACCCGAATCATATAAGTTTAGACAAGACATATAGATGAATGGTAGACACTGCCTCAAAGACGGATTACAATGCGTCATAAAGGAATATTTTTTTTTATTCACTAATGCATTCTTTGCTTCTAAAGTTTTCACCTCTACAAAACAATATTAATTTCACAGCTGTGTTAAGTGGCGTTGGCGGTCGTAAAATTTCTACGCAACTTTTTTAAAGTGAGGACGATATCTTCTGGTCCTATGGAATCACCGAATCGATTTTGTGTAACTTTGAAAATACTCGTAGAGCTACGTCAACCCCTGACTAGAAGCGTAAATAGAGTTGTATGTGACAATACCGTTCTGGAACAGACTCGACAAAACTTTGTCTTCTGTTTTCGATTTCCTGCTCATCTCTATGTACGGAATATGAGAGAGAGAGAGAGAGAGAGAGAGAGAGAGAGTAATTTGCAATCTTGCCAGTGTACTGCAGTAGAAGTTGACTTTTTGAATTATTTTACAGCTTATTTTTTTGCTCAGATATCAATAATTATTTTGAAGTCAAATCTGGCAAAGGGCTCTACTTCTGCAGCAATAATTAAAGGGAACTAAATTCAGTTAATTTAGCTTTTTGCTGATGTAGTACTGTTTTGCTTATTTAAACATTATACTGAGATAAAGATCTTAAAAATAGCTAAATTCCTTTGATGCAGTTCATTAATTTCATCTGTTAATACTGAGGTGACAACTGAAAGTAAATCATCTCAAGTTTTGATTTTAATTTGACTTATAATGTTTCCTATCAGATTGTAATTAGGGTCCTCGCTCATCATGTGCAGCGGTGTGCAACTTACGGCAATGGAAGGATGGTTTCTTCGCTGTGCATTATTGTTCACTTAGCGGACTTTTCTTAGACCGTCTTCTCCTTAACCAAGATATCCATATGTCATACGTATCAACTGTTTCCAGTTGTTCATTCATTTGAGTCGTTTCATTTATCGATGATCCCTAGGTCGTGCTTATTAACTGTTGCCACAGTTATTCACTTATTTAACTCGTCTCGTCAACATTTCTGAAATTGGACCAGTTTGGGGTCATTCATATGCCCATCTTTTCATTTGTTTCCCAGCTGAGATTAGTTTTTCTTTTTCAATTAAGGTACGAAGAGTATTGTTATTTTTCCAAGAACATATTATTGCCTCAATCCACCATCACATCACTACGTAAAATTTATTGTAGTTCAAATCCAAAGTAAATTTACTTGAAATGGAATAGTTCTTGTGTTTTTGTGCAGACACAGGGTCATATCCCAGCGATCGGACCTACCCATACACAGATACAGTTCTAATCGTACTCTGGGTGGCTCGATGCGCATACGTCTATTCATTCATTTGAGTCGTTCCACTTATCGATCTACCCGAAGTCGCGCTTATCAACTATTGCCACAGTTATTGACTCATTTGACCCCTCTTGTCACTATTTCTGAAATTGGACCAGTTTGGGATCATTCATGTGCCCATCTTTTTGTTTGTTTGCCAGCTTAGATTTATTCCTTTAAATAAGATAAGATGAGTATTGTTATTTTGTTTCTTCCAAGAATACATTTTTGTCTCAATCCACCGCTGATCCGATTCTGTATTTGTTATTTGAGTCATTTAGGAATAGCGAGCAGGCTGCGCTAGGTTGTACAGTCTGGTCTTGGTTTATCGGGTTGCGTGAATTGTAGTTGCTGTCGTGAACGCTAAGTAGACTGCACTGGCATATGCAGACTGATCAGTCCTTTTGTAGCTGTAGGCGCTAGGTGTAGTTTAGCTGATGCGAATAAAACACTGCAGGATCAGAATAGTCATTTTGTTATGTGCGGTACCATATGAATCGCGTAAACAGAAAGATTAGATTTTACATACGCATACACAACATATGAACATACGCACGAACATACCCACATACATACACAAGGTTTTTTGTTGTTTTGTTTTTTATACTAAACATTAATTTGAATAAATTGTATTTATGAAATGTAATGTCTGATATGCTTGTTAGACAAATTTTGTGTTATTTTTACCGTCTGCGGAGTATAGTGTATGTATCTTAAAGCTATTCCGATTTCGTCTGATCAGAACACGGAGTTACTAAAAGTTGGAGTTGACCCTATACTACTCTCCCTCTGCATGATCATAATTCGGGAGTCGGGAGTGTTTGACAAATGTAATATCAGTGACATTTAGGATTGCGACATTTGGAATGTCACATCCCTGATTGGCATTTAGACATTATAATCAGATTAAAGCCGTATATATGGAAATGGAGTTTGCATATGACGTTAAGAGGGCGACGTTGCCCATGGTTAGCAACGGTCATCGTCGACCACGCCGACGTCATTTAAAGGGAAATAAAGCCACGGATTAGTCACATCGACGTCATTGATGGGTCTATCGCGGCATTAGGGATTCAGTCGCGACGTCAATAACGTCACTCACTCTATACGGTGATGTGCGTCATTGGAGAATAATTGGTAGAACCATAACAGCAGACTTATCTTGTATTATTGTAAGATATATCTTTAGTCTCTGTTTTTGTTTATTGTAGTTGTGTCTTTCAAAGAATATTTTGGTGCCCAATACCTGAACAGGAGGTCGAGCAGAGGCCGACATACGAATTCTTGAGAAGTTGTCTTCTGAAGTTTAAGTTCATCAAGAATAAGCAAAAGTTGGACAGGGCTCTAGAGCAAATAGGAAAAAGGTGTACTGCTATAGGGTGAAAGAAGCAAAGGCAGCCAATCTCTTCACATTGGCACAGTTTTCTTCATTTTGGTTGGTGACATACTGAATGTATAAAATTGATTAACCTAGCCAGGTTAATCAAGCAGTATACCTCGTATAAGTTCCGAACCGTGCCAACGTGAAGAGACTTGCTGGGAATTGTGGTCTGCATTGTGTTATATTTGTTGTAAATAGTATATGTACAGCAACAATTGTTAAAATTTTATTTAACTTCTGTTTAATGGTACAGGTAGGCATCGCCCAACCCGGAACTTAATCAAAATAGAGGTCACTCTTGGTCCGTCTTGACCGCATATGGCGTAACAGTCATATACATGTTAACATAGAGCTCTGCTCAACAATAAAGGTCGCCTAGACCTATACAGCATCAGTATAGAATATGTGTTTCTAATGAATTTAACATATATAGGACCAAATTGTATTATTCAAATACATATATAACTTTCTATCATTTGTAACATGCATATAGGTCCCGAGACACCAGGTGAGTTTTGAATGTCCAAAGGTAATGGGTAAGGGTTACAACCACTTCTACAAGAAAATCTACCGGAACCTGAATACTATGGTGACTAAGTCTATCAATTCAGAAAGTTTGTTAGTAAAACTGGTTTTACGGAACAACTCAGCGCATATCCATAAATCTAGGTTCAAACCAGTCACCCTTATAGTTTTAATATTGAGTTTCGCCATTTTTGTTGAAATTTCTTATTGTTTGTCCCTTCAGATTTCTAAGAAATAATGTTTATAGAGTCATTCCATATAAGTAAATATAAAGCGCCTTTCTGGGAGGGCTCTTTTCCATGACTGTATGCTAATTGCTCTAACGGGTCACTTATTTTAAAATTCATTTCTTAGATAGTATGTTTTAATTAAGGGGACTGAATACACTTTGTAGATATTCCACCATTTTGTACAAAGCTACACTTCCTGTTTGATCTCCTATATACCCAGCCCTAATATGAAAAAAATGTTTCAACTCTAAACGAAAAGGACTTGCTTCAACGGGGAGCAAATTTATTCCTTTTAGAGTAGACCCGTTTTACAATGAAAACAAAACAATCTTGAAAGAGTCGCCTCCTTGAAGATATATCTATTCCCCTAAAAATCTTGAAAAGAGAGTACGAGAGCCATACGTACAGAATGTTGTTACTTGATAGCGGAAGTTACAAACCCGAATGCTGACTGACATGCACCGATTATATGCAAATACAGAGCTGTGAACATGTATAAAACGCACCACAAAACTCTAACAAAGGACAGTCAGTCAATCGCGTTAGTTCTGCGCATGGTATGCTGATGGGCCTCCTTGTCACAGCTACCTTCCTGTGTCCTACTGTAACTTGGATATTGACTGCATAAGTCAAGAATGTAATCCAATATTCAACATCGTATGTAACCGCCAAATCTCCAACAAATATTATAAATTGTCCACATCACATCACCAGGGAGAGGTACGCAAGTGAATATAGACTGCTTCATATGAACATTATCATACGCGATGACTGTCTTATCCTAGTTTAGAAGCAGAAACCTAATTGCTGGGGTTACTATCAAGTTCCTGTAAATACAGCTTTGTAGGGCTCAGATGAAGGAATAATTAGACCCAGAAGTCAGACGAAACAAAGCAGAGGTAATAGAAAGTACTGAAAGGACAAACATTATAAAACGATACGAAAGGATTAAACAAAAAAGCGTGAGATAAGATAAGATGTGATTAATTAGTATGACATCCTTTGATATGAAACATATATACATGCATTGGTTAAACTGATTCACTTATGTATTCATAAATGACATAATGTATACGAAATACAAGCATGAAAGTACATCATACCGCCACATTATTATGATAATAATCACATTTATGTGATTAGATAAAAGCAGTTATAGATCAAAGGAACTAAACCCTATTCCACTCGGTGCGTATTATTGTCTTTAACTTCTCTAATATGTAATTAAGACAATGCGTTTTTCGCGACACCACTTTCTAAACAGTTCAAAGTAACTGAAGGTGCAATACTGGATGAACATCACCCCGTGCTTCTGAATTTCTTTTAACGACACTTTTATTTAACTTTAACATGCGTAAAGTAACGTTTATTATTTACCGATATTATCAGTTAGATAATACACTTTTGAAAGTAAAAACTACTGGCGTGTTTCTTATTTCTCTTAAGGAATATATGTTGTGGATATTTATTAAAAGAGCCCTACCAATGACCTTCTAATAAGTACCAACAGCATGTTTTTGTGTTGAAATTATAATTAAATAGAACATGTGTTTGTACAACACTATGACCCCAACTATATGCTTTCTCTTAAACATGCATTGTCCATAAAACCTAAACACCAAAAATGGCTAAGTTCGAAAGTAAAAAATAGTAATAAAAATTAAATTGACGATAATGCGAAAACTACACACATCTACAGACCATGAAATAGGGCCTGCAAAGTTTCAAATTAATCAGTGTAAAACTGTATTGATGGGTATAAAACAAGATACCCACGGTAATGCAGTTAATGCACAGTATTTAAGCACCAAAAATGGATAAGTTCAAAAGTCAAAAAAGGTCGAAGTCGAAAAGGGGGAATTACTCACGGTAATGCATTTAATGCATAGTATTTAAGCACCAAAAATGGCTAAGTTCAAAAGTCATAAAAGGCCTAAGTCGGAAAAGGGGAATATTTACGCAAGGAGAACCCTGTCAAAAAAAAAAGAAACGAAACGAAAAAATATGAGTCCGCTTATTTTTCATGCTGATTCTATATATAAAATTTCAGGATCCTAGTTCTAACCATTCCTGACCGTATGCGAGGGTAACGGATGAACAGGCGGATGGACGGACAGACCCCAAACTAATATGCTAAACTTTTTTGACGTTGGTGGCATAACAGAATTAGCTCAACAATTAATCAGGATATCTAAACATTGATCCCAAATAGTTGGCAAAACATCGGGATTCTACTTTTAGCGGTTCTCTAGATATTGTTTTTGAAAAAGGGTTTCCAACTGCTCTAAGACAAAGTAAAAGAAGAGGGGCATAACTGCGTCAATATTTAACGGAATCGGTTCAGACGTTAATCATATCATCTATATATTGATCCTAAACTGTGCGCAAAATATCAGAATCATAGCTAATGCAGTTGTCTAGATATCATGTAGGCAACATTTTCACATTGTAATACAGGCAAAGGCAAAAGGGCATAACTCTGGCATCAGATCATCTAAACATTAATCGTTAACAGTACGCAAAATATCAGGATCCTAGCTCAAGCGTTTCTGTTGATATCATGTTGACAAGGTTTTCCTATTGTTATAATAGCTAAGTGTGAAAAGTGGTAGAATCCATCAATACGAGGGCGAGTCAATAAAAAACCAGCCTAACTTATTTCTGGGTGGGATCGATCTCTTCCTTTTCGATGTAATTGCCCTCTAGAATGATGCACTTGGACCAACGGTGTTCCAGTGCCATCAGCCCAGAACTGAAGAAGCCAGGGTCCTTGACTCTGACCCACTCCTGAACTGCCGCCACGACTTCTTCGTTGGACCGGAAATGACGTCCACGGATATCCTTTTTCAAGTTTGGGAATAGGGAATAGTCACTAGGAGCTAAGTCCGTAGAATAGGCGGGGTGCGGTATTAGCTCGTACCCATTCCGCTCAACAGCATCCATTGCAATTATGCAAGTGTGGACTCTCGAATTGTCCTGTTGGAGCAGAATTCCTTTGGAGAGTTTACCTCGGCGTTTTTAACGGATCACAGTTCTCTGTCGATCGAGCAAATTTGCATAATATGCAACTGTTATTGTACTTTTCTTTGCTAAAAAGTCCAACATAATAACGCCTTGTGCATCCCAAAATACAGTTGCCATCACCTTGCCAGCAGGGGGTTGCATTTTAAACTTCTTTGGCCTCGGAGACCCCGGCCCTACACTCTGGCGACTTTGAGCTTAATTCTATTCTCTGGCTCATAATAATGGACCCAGGTCTCATCCACGGTCACCAGACGTGACAGGAAATCGTCTTTCTTTGACCTAAACCGATTCAACAATGCGCTGTATACTGATGCTCTGGTTGCCATTTGCTCGTCGCTAAGGGATTTTGGGACCCTCCGGGCTGTTAGCTTGTGCATACCCAAGCGATCATGTAAAGTTGTTGAAACGCTACCATGTGAAATGTGTAATGCATTCGATATTTCTTCCACCTTAATTCGCCTATCAGAGTACACCAGATCCCGTACTTTGTTACACATTTCTTCATCGGTGGCATCTGATGGGCGTCCAGACCTGGTTTCGTCTTCTAAAGACGTTCTACTGCGTTTGAATTACCCAACCCAGAATTTAACTTGTGCATACGATGACCCATAAACTCGCAATGTATTTCCTGACCTGTTTTCCCTTTCAAATACAAGTACCGAATTACAGCACGGTACTCAACTTTTTACGAAAAGCTGACTTTTGCATCGGTAGCCATGTTTGACATTCAATACCTTATGAGTGAATGACAAGATAAGAATGCAATTTTGCCCTCAGGCCTAAAACATGAATCATGAGTGTCTTGTTCAATTGGAAATGGGATAGGCTGGTTACTTATTGACTTGCCCTCGTATTTTACGGAAAAAACTGATCCTAAACCGTATCCCAAATATCAAGCAGTATTCTAGATATCATGTTGACAAAGTTTTCACATTGTAATACAGGCAAAGTCGAAAGGGGCATAACTCTGCCAAATTTCAAACGATAATCAGGTCATCAAAACATTGACCCTAAAGTGTATGCAAAATATAAGGATTCTAGCCCAAGCAGTTGTCAAAATATGGTGAGGATAAGGTTTTGCTATTGTTATAATAGCAATGTCTACATAACTCCATCAATATTTTACAGAATTCGCTCAGAAGTTAATAAAGTTGTCTTCACGCTGATCCAAAACTGTACGCAGAGGGGATGCAAGGGGTACGAACCCTTTTCTTGGAAAATTATTTGTGATCTGCAGACCCTGCATGTCGTCTGATGATTCTTTCTGTTTCTATAAATTTTCAGAACATACCTTGAATGGTTTTCAACTTCTACAGCGGAAACAAAACTACTACTGCCAAACTTCAAAGGGGAATAACTCTAGGAAATATATAGACAAAAATTACAACACTGCTTAGTCTGTACATCATCCAATGATGCTTTATATTTCTGTAAAAATAAAAATATCTTGGAAGGCTTCCTACTTATTCAACGGCAACGAAACTACCATTGTCAAATTTCAAAGGAGAATTTCTCGAAAAATATAAAGACAAGAGTTATGGTTCTTGTTGTCTGCATGTTGTCTGATGATGTTTTATATTTCTATGAAGTTTAATAAAACTATCTTGAACAGTTTTTTAAATTGTAGAGCGGATGTGAAAAGACCACTGTCAGATTGCAAAGGGGAATAACTCCTTTGGTTCTTGTGGCTGCACATGGTCTGATGATGCTTTATATTTCTATTAAGTTACATGAAAATATCTCGAACTGTTTTCAAGTTATAGAGCCGACACGATTTTGTGACAGACAGATGGACGGACGGACATACAACCAAGGCAAGACACAAGGCAAAACCAAGACATTACTAGAATTCGTTTATCTACAAAAACACAGATGTCTCCTCTTGTTTTTGTGTCATATTGTATTGTACATTCAGCGAAAAATTATATTATGAGCTTCAAAGGACAATAACTCAAGAAGGATAAATGCAACAGCTATGGTTCTTGTGCTTTGCATGTCCTGTAATATTGATAGGTATTCATAGAAAGTTTCGTAAAGATATCTTGAATGGTTTCCTTGGACACCTTTTTTGTGATGGACAAAATTCCAAGGAAATAATTCAAAAAGTATAAATGCAAGAGTTATGGCTCTTGTACTCTGCACGTCGTCTAATGTTGATTGATATTTACCTGAAGTTTCCTGAAGGTACCTTGAACAGGTTTTAAGGTACAGAGCGGACACGATTTTGTGAGAGACAAAGCTCCAAGGGAAATACCTCAAAAAGTATAAATACAAGAGTTACGTATGATAATATTGATTGATATTTATATAAAGTTTCGCTCGAAGCTTGTTGCATTTTCAAGTTATAAAGCGGACACGATTTTGTGACAGACAGACAGACGCCCGTGGGAAAAATAAAACAATACATATGTCTCCCTAACCTTAAGCGGGGAGTCATAAATATAAGAATCCTAGCTCAAGCTGGAGAGGACATATTGCTTTTGGTGCAGATCTTGTCGGCACTGGTGTCCCCATCCAAAGGGAGCAATATTTAGAATAGAATAGATTCAAAAAGCAGGCATAACTGGCATGCTAGGTCCTTTGGGAAAAAAACGGGTTCACTTATTTTCAGATTCCAAGCATAAGCCATTCTCTAGTTTCACAAGCAGCTAAGAGTGGTAACGCGCAGATGGAGAGACGGACAAAAACCAAACCAATATGACCCCCAACTTTTCAAAGTTTGGGGGATAAAAATATATATCTGGATGATCCTCTAGAATGATCGTTAAATGTATACAGTTTTGGCTATTTTCTATCTGTTATTTCATTTATTTGCGGATTCACGATCTCTATGGGGTCCTCAGGGATGGGTAACTCTCATGCCAACAGTCGAAAGTGGGCCAAAATTTAACTTGACTGAGAATTTATGCCTGTCCTTGTTATCTGCCTGTTCGATGAAGACTCAATCAAAAATGAAGTTAATATCATTTTCCCTATTATAAGTCTATGGTAGACCAAAAGACAAGTAGCTCTCCTGTGAATAGTCTGATCTGCCCAACATCAAATTTGTCCAAGATTTTATGGCTGTCCTATATACCTGCAATGCTGATAAAGATTTAATCGAAAATGAAATTGCTATCGTCTGGACAACATTTTCCTGCCCATATGAGACCCATAAGGGTGGTTAACTCCCATGTCAATATTCGAAACTGGAACATAATTGAAGGAGACTTTATGCCTGTCCTTACTGTTTGCATGTTTGATGAAGAGCTGGCCAAAAATGAAGTCGCTATCGTCCGGATAACATTTTCCCAATAATATATCTATGGGAGACTAAATGGTAAGTACCGTATTCGACCTAATTACCGCACCATGCGATTAGATTTTTTAAAAATTACTGGGAAAACTTGTGGTAAAATAAGCATCCACCTATACTAACGTTACACTTACAAAATGATCGGCAAAAGACTTATGTAATGATGCTTATTGCATATGCGATGTTTTTTTTTTTTTTTTTTTTTTTTTTTTTTTTTTTTTGCTGGGTTTCTTTAAAAAAAAGCATATGTATGGGTACCAATATAAATTGCATCAACAAGTTGATGAAGAAGTAGACAAAAAATACACTAGCTGCATTCTGAAGACTACCGAATCGCTTGTTTGTTCACTTATAAGGGTACGTGCGGTAATTAGGTCAAATACGGTAACTCAAATGCATGTTGCCACTCCTACCTTTGCAACATTTTCTGTCTCTTTAAAAGGCCAGACAAGAGATAAGTTCAACAGGTGCACAACATGGTCTTTCCCTGCTGGTGTGCAGCAAGGTCTTCTTTCCCTGCTGGTGAATAATAGGGTCTTCTTTCCCCTCTGGTGATTTACAGATTTCCTACTTTAATTTTGCCATGGCATCGAAAAAAATGACCAGGGGTGTGGAATTTTGAAATTGTATTACTTTACTTTTATTTCTTGAAAAAAAAGTTTTTGTTCAGTTTTTACGGACCAGTCAACCTAATTAGGTCATGTCGAGCGGAGTCAGTTAACCTAACCACACTTTTACTGGGCAGGCTAAATCCTCTAAGCAGTTAGTATTGTGCACAGGTTTGCCATATATTGTGGGTACTCATTAGAACAGCCTGGTTTTTCTTCGAGAAATATATATCTCATAATTTAGACACTCTTTTTGGCTAGAGCTATGAAGTCCTTGTCCCAGAACAAATAAATTGAAATGGGACAAGAAGTCAGACAAGTAAGGCACAGCCCTGAAAATCATCCTATCACAAAACATTTAAATTAGGTAGACAATCATCAAATGATCATAACTGCCAAATATGGTTTACATCCCTCCTCCAAGGTTATTGAGAATAAGCAATTTAACATAATAAGTCTAGGGGAACTTCATGTTTCCAAATCAACCAGACCAACAGGCAGATCACCATAATTTTTGCTTTTTTTTTTAAATCCCCCTACCGAAGCAACATCCTTAGCTAATTAGGCACAAGTCACTTCATTGACTTTGGAGAAGTTGTCATTTGAATGTGTTAACTGATGGACAAACAACGGACGAAAAGTGATTACTGTATAGCTCATCCTACGTATAACATGCACATTTGAGTAAAATAGTTGCTAAGCAGATGTTGGAAGCCATGTTTCTAGACAATGAATTTATCGTATTTTCGTATTAGTTTAAATTTGTATGTCTTATTATATGACCTTTAGTCAACGTTTTTAAACAAGAGGCCCATGGGCCACAACGCTCACCTGAGTTAACTGCTGTCAGTTAATCAGGTCATTTACTCATCATTTTCTATTAACCCGTCAAGTTTCAAGGCAATGGCTTAAACAGTTTTTGAGATATTTGCTTACAAGGTTAGAATGCTGAAATTTTCAAAGGACCATAAATAAAACCAGTTTAAACCCCAGGGGCTTGATTGGCAGGATTTATGTAGGGGAACACTAAATATTGCTACATGCTAAATACATACGCTGTGGGCCTGATGGTTTAAGAGAACCCAGGGGCATGAATGGCAGGATCTATGTAGGGGAACACTAAACATTGCAACATACTAAATATATGAGCTGTGGGCCTCATGGTTTCAGAGAAGATGACTTTTTAAGGGTTTACCATTATAAGACTTTGGCAGATAATGACCACCGGGGCAGGGCCAGTTTAGACCCCAGGGGCTTCATTGACAGGATCTATGTAGGGGACCACTAAACATTGATGCATACTAAATATTTAAGCTGTGGGCCTCATAATTTCAGAGAAAGAGATTCTTTTTATTTATTTATTTATTTATTTATTTTCAATATAAGTGCATGTGAGCTAATGACCAGCTGAGAAGTGGCCAATTTAGGCCCCAGGGGCATGGTTGGAAGAATTAATGTAGAAGATCACCAAACATTGCTACATACTAAATCTGTTAGCGCTGGGCCTCATGGTTTCAGAGAAGAAGAATTTTGAAGGTTCTTTAGCTACATGATTCTATCTAAACGTATGACCTCTGGGAGTGGCCAGTTTGGACCCTAGGGGTTTGCTTGGCAGGATTTAAGTATAGCACCACCGCACATTACTGCTACTTACTAAATATATAGCCTAGGGGCCTCATGGCTTCAGAGAAGAAGACGTTTTATAATTTTCCCGCTAAGTCTATGGGAGCTAATGACCTCCGGGAAACGGCCAATTTGGACCCCAGGGCACGGTTGGCAGGGTTTAGGTAGGAGACTACTACACATCGCTACATATTTAATCTGTTAGCTCAAGGCCTCATGGTTTTAGGGGTTTTTTAATGTTCTTTAGCTATATAGCTCTATATAAATATATGACCCCAGGGGTGTGGCCAGTTAAGAGCCCAGGGGCATGATTGGCAGGATTTATGTAGGGGACCACTAAACATTGCTATACACTAAATATAGAAGCTGTGGGTCTCATGGTTCCAGAGAAGACGGCTTTTTAATTGTTTCCCATTATAAGTCTGTGGGAGATAATGAACCCCGGGGCATGGCCAGTTTGGGCCCTAGGGGCTTCATTGGCAGGAATTATGTAGGGGACCACTATACATAGCTACATACTAAATATGTAAGTTGTGGGCCTCATGGTGTCAGAGAAGAAGATTTTTTTAAAGTTTTTCCCATTATAAGTCTATGGGAGCTAATGATCCCAGGGGCTTCATTGGCAGAATTTATGTAAACAATGCTACATACTGAATATATAAGCTCTGAGCCTTATGGTTTCAGAGAAGAAGATATTTTAAGTTCTATCAAATATAAGACTTCGGGAAATGACCCCGGGGTGTGGCATGTCAAGATCCCAGGGGTTTTATTAGCAGGATTTACATAAGGCTCCAATACACATAGCTACATACTTAACATATAAGCTGTGGGCCTCATTGTTCAGAGAAGAAGATTTTTTAAGTTGTTTTTTTTTTTCCATTAGAAGTCTATGAGAGCTAATGACCCCCGATACGTGGCCAGTTTGAACCCAAGGCAGGATTTATTTAGTGGACCACTAAACATTGCTACATACTAAATATATAAGCTCTGGACCTCATGGTTTCCGAAAAAAAGATTTCTTAAGTTTATCCCGTTATAAGTCTAGTAGTATAGGACGGCACTTTTAGTGCCGTCCTATACTACTAAGTCTATGGGAGCTAATGACCCCCGGGCCGTAGCCAGTTTGGACCAAAGGGGCTTGATTGGCAGGATTGAAGAAGGGGACCACTAAACATTGCTACATACTAAATATATAGACTCTGAGCCTCATGGTTTCAGAAAAGAAGATTTTTTAAGTTTTTCCTATTAAAAGTCTATAAGAGCTAATGACCCCCGATACGTGACCAGTTTGGACTCCAGCGGCTTGATTGGCAGGATTTATTTAGTGGACCACTAAACATTGCTACATACTAAATATATAAGCTCTGAGCCTCATGGTTTCAGAAAAGAAGATTTCTTAAGTTTATCCTATTATTAGTCTATGGGAGCTAATGATCCCCGGGGCGTGTCCAGTTTGGACCTCAGGGGCTTGATTGGCAGGATTTATGTAGGGAACCACTACATACATTGCTACATACTGAATATATAAGCTCTGAGCCTCATGGTTTCAGAGAAGAAGACTTTTTTTTAAATTCCCATTATAAGTCCATAGGAGCTAATACCCCCCCCCCCCCCACACACACACACACTCTACCCCACCCCCGCCCCCTGCGTGTGGCCAGGTTGGCCCCAGGGGCTTGATTGGCAGGATTTACATAGGGGACCACTACACATAGCTGTACTTAACATGTAAGCTGTGGGCCGGATGGTTTCAGAGAAGAAGACTTTCTAAGGTGTTTTTTTTTTTCCATTATAAGTCTATGGGAGATAATGACCCCGGGCGTGGCCAGTTTAGACCCCAGAGGGTATCATGGCAGATTTTATGTAGGGGACCATTAAACATTGCTACATACTAAAGATATTAGCCCTAGGCCTCATAGTTTCAGAGAAGAAGATTTTTCAAGTGTTTCCCATTACAAGTCTTTGGGAGCCAATGAATACTCCCGCCCCCTCACCCCCACCCCCGCCGCCACGGGCTATGCCAGATAGGGCCCCAGGGGCTTGATTGGCAGGCTTTATATAGGGGACCACTAAACATTGTTATATACTAAATATGTAAGCTGTGGGCCTCATGGTTTCAGGGAAGAAGATTTTTTCAGTTTTTTGTTTTCCATTATATGTCTTTGGGAGCTAATGACCCCCGGGGCGTGGCAAGTTTGAACACTAGGGGCTTGATTGGCAGGATTTATGTAGGGGACCACTACACATTGCTACAAACTAAAAATATAAGCTGTGGGCCTCATGGTTTCAGAAAAGAATATTTTCAAGTTTTTCCCATTATAAGTCTATAGAAGCTGATGACACCCGGGTCGTGGCCAGTGTCGGCCCCAGGGGCTTGATTGGCGGGATTTATGTAGGGGACCATTAAACATTGCTACATACTAAATATGTAAGCATCGGGCCTCATTGTTTCAGAGAAGAAGATTTTTAAGTTTTTCCCATTATAAGTCTATGGGAGATAATGACCACCGGGGCGTGGCCAGTTTGGACCCCAGGGGCTTTATTTGCGGGATTTCTGTAGGGGACCACGAAACATTGGTATATACTAAATATGTAAGGTGTGGGCCTCATTGTTTCAAAGAAGAAGACTTTTAAGTTTTTCTCATTCTAAGTCTATGGGAGGTAATGGCCCTCGGGGAATGCGGTCAGTTTGGACCCCAGGGGCTTGAATGACAGGATTTATGTAGGGGATCACTAAGCAATGCCACATACTAAATATATAAGCTCTGGGCCTCATGGTTTCAGAAAAAATTTTTTTTTTAAAGTTTTTCCCATTATAAGTCTATGGGTGTTCACTACCTCCCCCCCCCCCCCCCCACTCCCCCACCCCGCACCCACCCACCCCACCACGGAGTGTGGCCGGTTTGGACCCCAGGGACCTGATTGGAAAAATATATAAGCTGTGGGTCTCATGAAGAAGATTTTTTCACCCATTATAAGTCTATGGGAGCTATATATCGGCATGGCGGCCATCTTGATTTTCGGACCGTGACCATTCTTACAAATTTTCAATCCCCCTTTAATACAAGGCTCAACATAAAGTTTGAAGAAAGTTGGCCCAGGGGGTTCAGAGGAGAAGTCGTTCAAATGTGTAAATGGGCGGACGGACAGACGGACTGAGAGATATCACAATAGCTCATCCTGATCCTTCGGCTCAGGTGAGCTAAAAATAGAATCAAATAATCGATTATAGTAAAGTGTTTGGTAGGGCTGGGCAATCAGAGCTGAACAGATGATCGATTATCAGTCCTGCCATCGTGATTGATATTTGATTAGTAATCACTGGAGATTTGGTTATTATTTTACCTGTCTGTCTGAGCATGTCTCTTATCATATGTTATAGTTTACTGAACGTATTTGGCCAGACATGTCCGAACAAACAGTGTAAACCCACATCAGACGCCACAAACCGCGGTGTGGACATCAGGGTCTACACTGTTTGCCACCCATTCATCTATTTTTAGACAACATTTAGAAGTAAATTGTACTTGTTCAAATTTTAGATAAAGTATGGTAAGGAGGTTGTAACAAAGACACAGAAATCAAGTTCCGGGTAAGGTACAAATGTTTATACACAGGTGTGAGGATATTGATGAAGTGTATGTGAAAAATCTAAGACGTGACAGACGATTGAAGCGTAATATGAGCCTCGTTATGAGATAACCTACTTTATGCCATAAGCGAACAACAAAGACACACAGTTTTTGCATCTGCGCAGTCTGATCAGCATCGCTGTTTTTGCTGTCTAGACAGTATACAACCTATCACAACTTTCAAGACTAGCTAATCCAGCGCTGTGGCTGAGTTTGCATGTCTATGGCTGAGTAGGCCGGTCTGTGTCTTATTTGGTTGAAAACCTCTAAGACAGGTTATCTCATGTTGTCACATTTATTATCTGCACTTTGACAAAGTGCAGGGACACTATGTAGGGGGCATCACACAGCGGTAACCATTAGCTATAATTGGATTAACACATAAATATACTGCAAGCATATTTTATTTTCGGGCTTCAGAAGGGGGAAAATAGGACCTTATGCACATACTCCTTTCAACTTCTTAAACCTCATTGAAATGTTTTTATATTGGAAAGATCATAAATCCAGAATATAGGAGCTAAATCTTGCAGTAAGGAGGGTGTACAAGCTGAACAAATCGTTATGCCATGAATTATGCAAGTGTTGCGTAAAGGGCCGGTTTTAAGGTCTTTGTGAACCTGTCCCTTTGTGACGAATATCTTCATATTGAATTAATTCTCTCCGTAACACATAATACAAGTTAATAAAGCAATATATAGAGACTGTTGCATTATCCGAGGGATTTTTGCAGATCCGTCATTTATTATTCGGAACTAGCGAAACTGTTCAGAACTAGCCAAATCAGTGGAGTACTTCTCAGTCATCGCAAGGGCAGATAACCAAAGGCGAATGACAACTTCTTTAATCATTGGTACTTTTTCAGGCCACGGCAGATTTTTTTCAAGGGGTCCAAACATATAGAATACTGTATTTCATTCGCGTTACCATTTGATGCCACCGTCGTGGCTGCTTGGCAGCCACAAGGCGGTGTCCTTATTATCTTTGGATACTTCAACGTCTTTGTCTCCGGGAGAAGACTACGCGGTAAATGGGAATGTTTCTCAGGGAGAAAATATGTGAAATAAATCAAGAATGTTGTATACAAAATACAAGTATATCCTACCGCCGCATGATTATGATAATAATCAAATTTATGTGGTTGGGTAAAAGCAGTTATAGTCACTAAGGAACTGAATTCTCTTCCATTCGTGCGAAATATTATCTTCAAATTCCTAATTCTTGCTTGATGCTTCAACGTCTTTGTCTCCGGGAAGATTACGCGGTAAATGGGAATACAGAATGAAAACGGAATCTACGCAGTTAAGAAATGAAATTTGTGAAAGCAATCAAGAAAGTTGTTTACCTGTAAAAGCTTGAAGTCCTTTTAAACACACGACCAAGATTAAAATGTAAAACATAAGTGTCATTGTTTATAGTTGATGAAAGGTTTTCATTGGTGTCACTTTCTTGTTAGTACATCCATATATCTTGGGAATAGTTTGCATTTTAAAGGGGAATGGATACACTCCGTTGCTTTTCTGCATATTTTACAACGGAGACAACTTATATGACTACCTGTTTGCATTTTTGCACCCTAGATGCCTTCTGAGAAGGGGCCTACTCTAAAAGGAAAGAATTGGAGCAAATGCTATCCTTTTATAGTAGTTCCCTTTTCAGCAGAGAGGCAAATGATTCTGACATAGTTATCCCAGACAAGTGTATCAGGTCCCCTAAATATGTCGTTCACGACTTTTTGCACACTTTCACCGACGAATGATAATTTTCAAGTATTTTCTAAACATGATTTGAAAATCCTTTACACTTCAGCAGCTTTATATACGCTGTTGCACCTATACAGCGTATAATGTTTTGAAATACACCTTCCATTTGGTTTAGTATTTGTATATCCTTTATCGTATTTACACGTTTGTAGAACTGCGAACCAGGAAGTAGTAGCGTAGATCATATTGCATATGGAAATACGTAAGAACAGAAGTGCCTTGAACCATCCTGCGCATCTGTGTGGTCGCGTGGGACACTTTTTAATCGTGGACATGTATAAATAAATAGGAAACAAATGATCTTATGACATATGCGATCAGCGTATACTTTGACCAGACACCTCGTAAGTAGTCTGCTCAGAATCCATCACAATGTAAGGTTAACAAATAAGGTTAATGATTAGTGTAGACTCTGATCATACTGTGCGCATGCATAGGCTGATCTGAGCCTATCTTGTCACATATGACATAAAGTCGTTGTTTGTTTTGACAGTCCCAATTTTTTCTTACTGTCAAAACGTTTGGCAGAGACTCAGACCTTACATTTTCATAAGAAATAATCGAAATGTACAACAGGATCGTACGAATTACCTCTCGGTGTTTTGTTGTCTTCGTAAGTCCATTTAACTCGTATCTATTTCAGCGTTTGTAAAATTAACTGCATGTACCCAAGCAACTTGTAATTTAATTACAAGAACATAATTTATCTACTGTTTGTCAAGCATACCCGTATGACTGATTGAATGCGTTATTTCAATGTCTTGCTGCATGTGAACTAATACGGTCCTGAGTAGATCCCTTGTATGAGCAGAAAGTGAGATCCCGTTCTCATTCAGCTATCGTTATTCTGCCGCACATTATTTACACAGACATAGAGATGATTTCAATAACCCTTGAAAGGTTACAATCAGGAAGCTTGAGCTTTCCATGACGACGACAAAAGAAGAGCTTTTGAAAAATAAATGTGCACGTACAATAGCACAGTTGCAGTAACAGACATAAACACAAATTGTAACAGATGAAGCTCCTTCTAACGGACACAAAACAAAATTAAACAAACAAACAAACATTGACAACAACAAAACACTCATTGAGGTCCTGACCTAATTTAACTCACATGAATCTGCAACAAGAGTTCTCATGCAGCTCTATTTCACAAGTACGTGTAAAATCCGTAAATTCAAGAAGTTATAAAAAAGATCGTGCAATTTCAACAGGTCGTCACTAGCTATAAAGGGATAATTTACAGCAGTGGTATTCTACGGCAAACTGCATGCATGGTTGTTAACCCGATTATGGTGATAACCTGCCTCTCTCTTTAATTGTACGAAAGTGGGTCGCCAGAGACTACATGACGGCTTCCTACTCAGTCTGTTTTAGTTGGTAGGCGTCTGACTATCAATGCTTGTGGTCGGGATTATCGTGATCCTGTTTGTGATTTTCTTGTGGTCTGGCTTCAGATCGCCACTGATCCCTTTGCTTTATTCATCACAATGCTTTTATTATATGTTGTATCTGTGATGTTTCATAGATTAGGTAGAGGAGCCCTCTGAACTAAGGTTTCGCGCAAATAAAACTGGTCTTAGACACTACTAGCCCCCAACACACACACACACACACACACACACACACACACACACACACCTAAAGGCGGTTCTTCTGTTGCAGTTCTTCCTTGTTTGTCCTTGTTTGTGCGTCTGTGGTTTCATTTGTAGCATTTGTGTTGTCCGTATTAGTTCCACATCTCTCCTTCTTTTGGTGCCTCGGGAGGACTATGTTTCGTGATTGTGGCAATTCCTGGAAACATTTCTTACAGGTTTGGTCCGCGAATTGGTGCTTTAACTCATCATCACCAAATCACAATTAAACATTTATTAACCACATACACTAAAGTAAAAAAAATATATACTCGTATATATATTTAGGGTCCTATGATGATTGGAAACCATACTAAAGGGAACTGAATACGCTTTCAATTGAGGTTACTTTCTCGAAATAGTTTTCCCTCTCCTCTGAAAAGAGACCTTCTCTAAAAGAAAAAAAAAATACTCCTCCTCATTATTTCAGTTTAGTGTAGATACCTGGTGTGTTAAAAATTGTCTTCTACGTAAACAATGGCAGAAATTCTTCGAAGTGTATACGGCCCCACTAGTAGGATCACCATGAGCTCGACAACTGATATCAAAACTAGAGTGCATAATTTATAAAATAAACGTCAAAACGATTGCCTTTGGAAACAAAGAACACATTATAGATTAGAAAATGAGTCACGGTTTTGTTGAGATTCTTCATAAGCAAATGAGTATAAATGTAAATTCTATTTTATATCGCCTCACAGTAGAGTAGAAATAAACAGTCAAGACGGCGCCTGAATCAGTTATTTCTGTCCTTACGCCATACTTATCCTGAAAGATAAATAAAATCTGCATTCATGTAGCAGTGTTACAATCGGTACACTAATTTCACATGTAATGCACGAGCTCAGTAATCTCAAAGGACCAGAAATCTAAAAATGTTGTACGGCCTCTACACAAACACTTAACGGCAGCAGTTGCTATCACAAAATACTCTTAAAGGAAATAAGAAACACACGAAAACCTGAAACGTTTTCATATGATATGTTTTATCTGTTATTTAGTTCAGAGTTGGTATCCTTTGCGTTGCTTTTCTTATTCAATAGGTCGCTGTCTTTCGCTACCTTAGGAGGCTTGTATTTCGTCCATGTTTGTGCTTCTGGCTACATCATGTGGCGAATATATTTCGCAGTTGATTCGGTTTAGCTAGAATTACGTTCTCTCACATATTCGGTCTAAGAAGTCTCCTTAAAGATGCCTCTCTCAGACGGTCCGGAAAATCATTGCAATTGTAACTTAGTAGGTTTTTTTTTTTTATTATTATTATTTATTTTTTATTTTTTTTTATTTTTCTTATTTTTTTTTTTTTTAAGTGTTTTTTTTGTTTTAGCTTTAGCTTTCGGCTACGCGTTTTTTCTCTTTTTTTTGACAACGCAGACCTTTAGACTACGCGAATAAAATACAAATCAATACCCTACACACCCCTTTAGCTTCCGACTAGGCGCTTATTTAGATAAAGCGTTTGAGCTAAGTTCTGGAATGTTCCTCAATGCTCGTTTCTCAAGCCTCCTCCCTTTCCATTTTTCCGCATCCGGGCCTACCTCAACCTAGTGTTATTAATTTAACATGAAACGTGTGGGTTCGTGGCATGGAGACAGACGGAGAGTAATACATTGACAAAACACCATGTTTTTAGTTTTTAGTTTTTAACTCGAACCCATTAGGCCAATGTTCAAAGTTCTGTAACTTACAGACTGGACGACTATTTACATGCACGGTGTCTGGGCGAGGCAACCTAGTTAGAAATTATAACTAGGCCCATTTTAAGCCAAATCAGGAGTCCAGTAAAACTAATCCGGATTTTTCGGCGCTGCCTCTATGTGCCTCAGTTGCCTGGTAGCGTTAAAAATCAGAACAGTCAGTCAGTTTGGTTAGAGCATCTAGTCAAGTTAGTGACTTTTGTAATCGGTATCAAAATATTTTCAAAATATTATCTCAATGATTCTGAATTAATGTCCAATCAAACGCTGGTTTTAAAATACGTCTGCAAGACATTAATTTGCTGGTGAGTAATTCAGAAAGATTGTTGACAAAATGATTGTCATTAGCTCACCTTTAGGTCAGCTTTTGCCGGGGCCTGTTGTCCGTCGTCCGTCCGTCCGTCGTCCATCGTTAGCTTTTTACATTTTCGACATCTCCTCCAGACTCGTAAGTCGGATTGAGCTGAAACTTAGTGGGAGACATTGTGGCAACATGGAGAGTCAGAATTGTTAAAATCGTTCCCTTCCGATTTCCAAGATGGCCGCCATGGCAGCCATCTTGAAATTTTTCAAACGACATCTCCTCTCAAACCGTACGTCGGATTGAGCCGAAACTTGATGGGAACTATCACAGTGACATGCAGATTCAGAATTGCTAAAATCGTTCCGTTCTGAAATCCAAGATGGCGGCCATCTTGAAATTCTTCAAACGACATTTCCTCCCAAACCGTAAGTCGGATTGAGCCGAAACTTGATGGGAGGCATCATAGTGACATAGAGATTCAGAATTGCTAAAATCGGTTCATTCCGATATCTAAGGTGGCCGTCACGGCGGCCATCTTGAAATTCTTCAAACGACATCTCCTCCCAAACCATAAGCCAGATTGAGCCGAAACTTGATGGGAGGCATTGGAGCGTAATAGAGATTCAGAATCGCTAAAATCGTCCCGTTCCGACATCTTCAAACTATGAGACAGATTGAGCCGAAATTTAATTGGAGACATCATAGCGACATAGAGATTCAGAATTGCTAAAATCATTCCGTTCCGATATCCAAGATGGCCGCCATGGCGGCCATCTTGAAATTCTTCAAACGACATCTCCTCCTAAACCGTAAGTCAGATTGAGCCAAAACTTGATGGGAGGCATCACAGTGAGATAGAGATTCAGAATTGCTAAAATCGTTCCATTCAGATATCCAAGGTGGCCGCCATGGCGCCATCTTGAAATTTTTCAGACGACATCTCCTCCCAAACCATAAGTCTGATTGGGCCAAAACTTGATGGGAGGCATTGGAGCGACATAGAGATCATAATAACTAAAATCGTTCTATTCCGATATCGAAGATGGCTGCCATTGAAATTCTTTAAACGACTACTCCTCCGAAACCGTAAGTAAGACTGAGCCAAAACTTAATGGGAGGCATCACAGTGATAGAGATCCAGAATTGCTAAAATCGTACCGTTCTGATATCTAAGGTGGCCGCCATGGCGGCCATCTTGAATTTCTTAAAACGACATCTCCTCCCAAACAATAAGTCAGAAGGAGCCGAAACTTGATGGGAGACATTGGAGCAACATGGAGATTCAGAATTGCTAAAATCGTCCTGTTCCGATATCCAAGATGGCCGCCATCTTGAAATTCTTCAAACAACATCTCCAAAACCGTAAGTTGGATTGAGCCGAAACTTGGGATGCATCAGAGCGACATGGAGATTCATAATTGCTAAAATCGCTACGTTCGGTTATACAAGATGGCCGCTTGTGTGGCCATCTTAAAAATCGAAACTACATTAGCTCCGGAACCCTAAGTCAGATTGAGCCGAAACTTAGTAGATGGCAGTGGGCCCACATGGAGGTTTAGAATTGTTAAACTCATTCCATTCCGATAACCAAGATGGTCGCCATGTTGTCCATCTTGAAAAAAATTCAAATGACATCTCTTCCCAAACCGTGTCGGATTGAACTAAAACTTGATGGGAGGAATCGGAGCAACATAGAGATTCAGAATGGCTAAAATCATTCCGTTCTGATATCCAAGATGGCCGCTACAATGGCCATCTTGAAAATCTTGAAACGACATCTACTCCCAAATGGTATGTCAGACTGAGCTGAAACTTGGTGGGAGGCATTGGGGAGACATGGAGATGCAGAACTGCTAAATTCATTCCATTCCGACATTTAAGATTAAAATTCTTCAAATGACATCTCCTCCCAAATCGTAATGCGGATTGAGCCAAAGCTTGATTGGCGGCTTCGGAGTGACATAGAGATTCAGGATTGCTAAATTGTTGTGGTCCGATATCTGAGATGGCCCCCAAGGTGGCCATCTTGAAAATCTTCAAACCTCATCTGCTCCCTAATGGTAAATCAGATTGAGCCAAAACTTGGTGGGAGGCATTGGGGTGACATTGAGATTTAGAAATGCTAAAAGCATTTTGTTACGATATCTACGATGGCTGCCGCAGCAGCATTTTTGAAGATTTTCAATTGTTAGCTCACCTGGAGCTTATGTTGAGGTCTGTTGACCATGGTCCATCCCTCATCAGTAAGTCCCGTCAGTAACTTTTCACATTTTCGACATCTCCATCAGAATCGTATCCACGCTGCAGCCATGGTGGCCATCTTGAAAGTCTTAGTTGTTATCTGCTCCCAAACAGTAAGTCGGATGGAGCGGAAACTTGGTGAAAGGCACCCGGGCAGCATGGAGATTTAGATTTACTTAAATGGTTCCGTTCTGGTATCCAAAATGGCCACCATGGCAGCCATCCTAAAAATCTTCAAATCACATCCGGAACGGTAAGTCTGATTAAGCTTAAACTTGATGGGTGGCATTGGGGTTTTATGGAAATTCAGAATTGCTAAATTTATTCTGTTCTAATGTCCAAGATAGCAGCCATCTTAAAGTTATTCAAACCACATCTCCTCCAATACAGTAAGGCAGCTTGCGCTGAAACTAAAAGGTAGGTATCGGGGTGACATGAAGATTCAAAATTGCTAAATCGTTCAGTTCCAATATCCAACGATATGCCACGATGGCAGTCTTGAAACACTTCAAACAACATCAGATTCTAAATTGCTAAATGCTATCTGATCCAAGATGGCCACCATGGCACAAAGTAACATATCATATATGATGATCAGCCTAATCCAAGTGAGCAATTCTGGCCCACTTGGGCCTTTAGTTCGCTACGAATCAATAGGTTACAACATAGTTATATAGCGCACATGTTGAGTAAAACAGTATACACCCTGTTTCTTCATTCGTCAGTTTCTAATCTGGGTCGTCATTGTTGGCAGTGGCACATTTTAATCTTGTTCTCCACTTTGGTGCTGCCATAATTCACCATGGTTCTATGTTTAGCAACGCTAGAAGCATTACTTAACATTTATCATCACATTAAGCACATAATAACACGTTTTAATCTTCTGTCTCTGGGGTTATGCTGTTTTACTCCAATATAGTTTTATTGTATGTTATTTAAACTAAAAATGGGTAAAACAAAACTGTCATTGGATGACATAGGAAAAATTAAAAAATCTAAAGACCTTTTATCTGCATCAGAGATGCAGAAAAAGTATAATATTGGCTGGAGCAGATTACAAAAAAAATATGGGATGCAAACCCAGTAAGAATTACTAAAGAACCACAGAAAAAAAAAATAAATAGAAAAATAGAGCGTATTGTTCCACAAGAATCTATTATTCAACAAGAACCTATTCCACAGCATAGGGACAGTGAAAGATGTCTATGCAAGACTTGGGCGGATAGAAGCAAAGATGGAGAGACAAACAGAATTAATGCAAAACATATTAGACTCTTTTGATGCTGTGTCAGACATAGAGTCAGATAAACAATCTATTTTGGAAAGGAAAAATAAAGAATCCCACACATTGCAGGACATATTAACGAGTGTACAAGAATACATAGATTCTACCAAAACACTTGTATATTGTGCTATTATTGGGTTTGCTGTATGGCAAGTGTTATGTAAAATCTGGAAACATATAGATAAAAGCACGTCTCCTGTATCAACTATGTCAACAACACCTGTGCCAACAAACTAACAAGACCAAGTTTGTTTAAGAAAGAACCAGACGTATTTGACTTTTAGATGTTTGATTTGTGTGCTGCGCCTCTGTAGTTGCCTGTGAAATGGAAATGATCCCTTACTTTGGGGTTTGATTTTGTTATTTTTTGTTCACATAGCCAACACTTGGAGGCGGCTTCATAGTTTTTGGTGTCTTGCTCAGTCATAATCATTGGTTTTGGGTGAGCAAAGGCATTATTACTTATCTCACATTCTAAGTGGTTCAGAAATACTTCAACTGTATTTTGCCCTCCCCCCCCCCCCCCTACAACGTGAAAATAGAGGTTCAATGACCCAGATTAGCTTGCACTTCCACGCAGCTATCAGGATGGCTGATTGCATCTTGATTGTTCTCATACCCCCTGAATAAATGTATGGTGGTATGACTCAAGCACAGAATACAGAACTTTCTGAATGACAGGCTCTGCTTCATGATTGTGGAATTCTAGGTGTTTTCCTGTATATGTTTAATACTGTCCACTAATAGTTCGAAACCCTGATTGGTTGAAGCACCTGTCAAGCCCCCTTAAACAATTTACAATTACCGTAGTTAGCCTACGTAGGCCCGAGCACACGGTGTTGATCCGCGCCAGGTACTGTATACTATCACATCTGTTAAGGTCAAGGCTGTTTGCTACTCATCCAGAAAACACATTACAAGGCAGCCAAATAGACGAATTTTACGCCACTTATAGTACAGTACTTTGCCTGGTCTAGTTCTCCATACTGCGCTGTTTTACATAGCTCCAGATAACAGTGGTTGGCAGGTATATTTTTTGTCAGCAATGTTTGTGTTTATGCGAAAATGGAAAACAAGTTTATCTGGAGATATGAGTAATTTTTCCCTGATTAATGATACTATATTAAATCAAACAAGTATATTTAACTATTTTTATTGTGATGTAGATTTTAATTGATAATACAGTTTTTTATTCTTAAAATTTTATGTTATGTTATAAGATATCAACAAATAGCAGTGGAACACACACACACACACACACACACACACACACACACACACACACACACACAAAAGTGAAACATAAACAATCATGTAGAAAGCAAATATACAAATAGTTAAAATAGTTAATGAATTCAACATTGGCACAGTGTGCATAATCAGCATTGATATTGTTGTTTTTTAAGAAGAAAATAGGGATTGACAATTAATGCAAATTATCTGAAATTATCCGAAATAAAAAATACACTGACCAGATCTCGGGAGAGGACTGATCATGTTGTTTACTGCTTGTTTATTTTGGACATTGTTTTAACATTTGACATGCTGGATTAAAACTGCATACAATTTGAAACTTCTTTTTCCCATACATTCTAAAAATGGAACCCAGTTGAAGTGTCAAGTAGTCTGGTCCATACTAGCTAGGTTCGGCCAATAAGGCCTCGCCAGAAAATTCATGTAACTATTCAAAAATTCCTTGAATCGGCTGACTTATCACAAAGGACAAGGAAATATAAAATACATTATGGTGAAGTACGGGGAGACGATTAACGCCGCCACATGCCATAACACCAACTGTAGTGAATATAAACAGATTCTAAAAGAAATGACTTTTGAGAACAATACATTCACAAACTTAAAACAGCTGAATTGTCACTTTTTCTGGGCTAGACTTAAGGATGAAACTAACGCCCCTTGCTGAAAGACGTACACTTTTTACTTACGATTAATATTTCATCCTGCAGGATTTTTGAGCCCCTAATCCCGGACTATATACATATATAAAATCATGAATTCTTTAAACAGCTTATCGACTAATACAGCATTGCCAGTTTTAACAAATTTCATGTGAGCGTTTGTTCGAACCAAGATTGGACGTTTAATTAAATGGTTACAGTCTATTGACCAAAATAGCCGCCACGCAAACATAAGGTGAGAGATGTAATAAATTTCATTTGCAGGACGAAGAGAGTATTGACGTTAAATCTTGACATAGGACTGCGCGTATAGGAGATCTCTAAACTTTGTTTAAATAATATGCCTGAATTTGGCAGTTATCCTTTTCTACATCAAGGGTCGCTTTCTTCGCCTATGTACTTCTTCGAAGAAAATGTATGAAATGCGTTTTCTTATAATGTATCAACGACTAACAGCAAATCCCTTTTGTTACGATCAAAGTTTTATTTCATACAGATCGTCTGCTCCAGAGCATTTGTTTTTAATTTACCGAATGAGAGCAAATTTGTAGTCCTGTCATTGAGCTATATATATTTTGTAAATTTGAATAATATGCTGCTAAGGGGTGGGGTAAGAAATGTGTTGCAGTTTTTTTTTTTTTTTTTTTTTTTTTGTTTTTTGTTGTTTTTTTTTGTTGTTGTTTTTCATTATCGCTAATAAACGGACTTCATACAACCGAGTTTCCTATTTGCTGTCTGTTTTTATATTTCTATAGGCATCTCTTTCAGATTATTATAAAATTTATGATGGTTGTCCTTTGATACACCGAAAGCATAAAAGAAGGAAAAAAAGGAAGACGTCTTGCTTCCATTGATACTCTTCATATGGCAGTAGTGTAGTTTGCAGGACAGCATAAGACCCTTACGACTTAAGCAGAACCCTATTTACCAATGTATCTTCATGGTTTCAATGTTCCCATGGAAATTAATACATGAATTATGTTGAAGTACGGGGAAACTTTTAATGCCCACCACATTGTATATAAAACTAGCTGCACTGATAAATGAAAGTAAATATACTGAAGAAATTCCATAATGATGAAGCACAGCCTTTTAAAACCACAAACAGGAGAGGTGAGGTAAAATAAGAAGAAAGAAAAAAATGCCAACATGAAACTGTAGACGCACAAATATTGACGATGCAAGAGAGGAACCAACTTGGAACGGAAGTCAGAAACAATTTATGTCATAAATTATAATTATCATCATTATAGAGGATTTGCAGAAAAAGTATTTAAATATATATGCATAGAAAATATATAACATAGAAAAGTTAGAAACATATATAGTATAGTAAAGTTTAGAAAAAAAGTAAAGAAAAATATAAAGTATAGAAAAATAGCGTAAACGAATGATGTTTTGCATTAGGGTTTACAGAGAAAAATATTTTCCAAAGTCATCAGACTTTGATACCCAGGAACACATGCAGCCCTTAAGTGGCAATATTGATCGCGAAAATATTAAAAGTTTATTAAATGAAACGTTCGCGCAAGTAAAACTAGTTTAAGTTTGTACTGACTATTTCAAGGTGGTTACTCTGTTCTGTTGCATTTCTTCTTTGTTTGTGTGCCTGTAGTTTAAATTGTGGCGTTTGTTTTGTCCTTATTTAATTTTCATTTCTTTTTCTTTGGGTACCTCGGGAAAGCTGTGCTTCGTGATTGTGTCATTTGCTGAATATCTTCAGATATATTATTCCAACACGTTTGTAATTTAGAGCTGCATTATTATTAAGGAAGAAGTTTCAATCGATTAAACTGGTTTAACCCTTCCTTCCCTCCACCCAAGTAATTTGTTTTGCTGACTTACCCAAGGCGGTTTCTCTGTTGCAATGCGTCTTTCTTTGTATGTCGGTTATTATAATCGTGGCGTTGTTTCTTTTTACAGAAATTTGTTTTGGTGACTGTTCCAAGGAAGTTCCTCTGCTGCAGTGCGTCTTTGTTTGCATGTTGGTTATTGCATATGTGGCGTTGTGTCTTTTTACAGCAATTGGTTTTGTGTCCTTTCTTCAGTAACTGGTCTTGTTGACTGTTCCAAGGCGATTTCGGTTATTGCAACCGTGCCTTTGTGTATTTTTTCAGTATTGGTTTTGCTGACTCTTTCAAGGCAATGTCGGTTATTACAACCGTGCTGACCATTCCAAGGCATTTCCTATGATGCAGTGCTTCTTTTTTTTGTATGTCGGTTATTGCAACAGTGCCGTTGTGCCTTGTCCTTGTTTATCCTTCTTCTCTTCTTGCGGTGCTTTGTAAAGGTTGTGTTTTGTGACTATGTTCTTTGCTTGGTAATTTCATTGATATGATTTTCAAATATTTTAAAGCTATGTTCTGTCTTGACAAGAGTGTTTGGTGTTAAGCCTGGTATACGTTTATCATAATAAGAAAGCCAAGCCAAATAGATCATCCCGTCTAATGCAGTCTACTGTTTCTTTACAGGCCGCGATGAAGAGACAGAAAAGCTAGTTTGACGCGATTGTTTTTGGGCCTTATGTACGAAATGTGTTCTCGTATCCATATTGTTAGAAACAGACCAACCTGGTTTGAGAAACTTTCTCTAGCTGCTGATATATAGTGCTATTTCGCTGTTCTCCTTAATTTGTGAACATATACATTTCAACATAACTGAGAAATTTGAGGTAAAATCATGCTGTTTAAAAACACTCAAATTAAGACGTAATGAAAGGAAACATAACCTATTCTCTGATATCAGAAAGTACGTATAGCATGGTTTATATCATATGAAAACTTGTCTCAGAAGCTAAATGTTATAAAAAAAACAATGACAAGGCTATTTATAGAACTATTGATGTATACAGGCACTAGTCACACTGAATAAGGTCAGAATTTTTTAACTATCCATACCAACAAACATGGTCAGCTATTGACCTCAAAGCCAAAAACAACTTTACTAGTTTAAAGTAATATAACCATTAGCAGATACTAGTTTAAATAACAGTCAGTACCAGACAAGGTCATGTTTTTTTTTGGTTTTTTTTTGTTTTGTTTTTTTTTGTTTTTTTTTTGTTTTTTGTTGTTTTTTTTTTTTCTTTTTGTTTTCAAATCAGTCCTTCAGTATCATTTCACTCATTTTGTGCCAATCCCATTCATCCCATTAGTTTCTAAATTCAATGTTGGACTTAAATCTCCTCTGCAACAAGGCCTATCGGAACCCGAATTTTATGGTGACTTAGTATATAAATTCAGAAAAGTATATGCTTGCAATGACTTTAATACCCAATTCCGTGAAATCATTCTTCGATACAAAAAGATTGGGTACAACATAAATCTTATACGACAGACTGCATGCATGGTTGTTAACCATATCACGGTTAATAACTTTGCTTCCCTCTTTAATTGCTCGCCGGCGGGTTAGGCCTCAGATTCTATGATGGTTCCAGCGTAAAGGCTTACTTGAAATTTAATTTTGGGTAATATTGGTTGGTACTTGATGCTCTATCTTTGGTCGGGCCCACCGGGGTCTAACTGTTGGTTTTCTTTTGCTCTAGCATTTCAGTTTTTTTCGTGCTGTCGAGTCCTCATCGTTGTTTCATCTCTGTAATTTGTTGATTTTTTGTGTTCTCGGAGATGTTTAACTGATGAGTTAGGAAGCCTTCATGCGGACTGAACAAATTATGTGTCTAAACCGCGGCAGAAGTAAGGGCGAGGATTGTGGCCCGATTTAAGCCCCCTCCCTTCTCCCCCCGCCCCCAGTAAAATACTTTTCACTAACCGTTCCAAGGTCGTTCTTCTGTCATGGTTTATATTGTTATAGTTCGTCTTTGAATGTATGTGTCGCTTACATCTTTTTGTTTTGGATAGCCATTTGGCCACTTTGTGGGAAATAACTGTCCGTTTGGCTTTCTGCTAGTGATGTTTCCATTACGGTCCAGTTATTTCGTGTTTTTGTTTCTTTCCTTTTGATGTCTCTGATGGGAGGTGTGGGATAATTGTATCGATTCCTGATCATTGCCTTCCTTTCTGTTTTGCCTGTGTACGGCCTTATACTAGGGTTGGGTTCGTTGACATTAATTGTCGAATACTGGAGCTATTCTCTACCTTACCCTACTCCATCCCACTGTACCGTACCATTCTTCTGAACACATAATCATATCCTTTCTATCATACATTTGTATCAAACTAATCTGCCTAAATTTAGCTACCTAAAAAAGGTAAGAGAAAAGTCCAGGGAGTGCCACAATCACAAACCGCAGCCATTCCCAGACATCAAGAGGAAGAGGAAACAGACAAATCCAAACAAGCACAAATCGATCAAACATACGAAAAGCACTTAGATTAGCTCTCTCTTCTCCAAGCGAGGTAATCGCAATGCTAAAAGGACTGTAAAACACAAGAACAAAATGGCAGAAGGAAAGACATACAACAAATCGCCTCGCAGAATAAACCACAAAGCACCAAAGAGTAAGACTAACACCGGGACCACCGCCTCAGAACGGTCAGTACAGTAAACCACTGGGGGGGGGGGTTAAAGCACTTTTATAGCTAGCCAACTTCACCCTGGGTCCCGATGCTACTCTTAATACAGAAATACATAAAATTCAGTTCGCATAAAGGCTCCCAATTCAGTCCATGCATCAAAGCGAAAATATAAAAATCAAATTAATCACTGTAATAAACAAAGACGAGTACTCATAGCTAACTCTACTGTATGCCAGAGTAAATGAAAACCAATAGTTGAACCACGGCGGGCCAATCCAAAGACATATCGTCAAGCCCCAACCCACTGGTTAAAGTTTAACGAAGAAGCCGTCATTGAGTCTGAGGCCCGAACCACCGTCGTGCAATTAAAGAGTGAAGCATAGCCATCAACAATGATTGGGTTGACAACTAGGCATGCAGTCTGCCGCATAATATCCAGGCTATAGCCAATTCTTTTATAAAGGTTAATAAATTTTCTGAATTGCTCCGAAAAGTTAGATTTACCTACAATTTTTTTTAAATCTGTACACTAAGTCACCGTAAAATTCTGGTTCCGATATACCTTGTTGCAGAGGTGTTTTCAGACTGACGCTATATTTATCTAACAAAGCACTGTGTCTAAGACTTTTTTTAACTGCATCAAAATGTGCATTTCCTTTGTTGCACTTTTGGGAGGAAATGGTTTAAAAGAATTATGTGGTTGATGTACCATAGCCTTATAGTAAACTGACGATAGACGAATTGCAAATTAATATTATTTGCCGAAAAAAAGAACAGACAAAGGTCCCAAAGGATCCGAAAAGTCTGGGTTTTCAGTTTTCAGACTTTTAACGCTGCCAGGCAACTGAGTCACATAGAGGCAGCGCCTAGGTCTGGGAATTTGAAAGTATGCATATATACGTCCTCTTTGTGGCAAAAACAAAGAAATAAGTCTGGCATTATACACATTATAGGAACCGACAAAGTCCTGATGTCTCCCACATGTCTGAGAGACTAAGGATACAGGACTATTCTCCAATGACATATTTTCCTAGATGCAGTAAATTTGGGTCTAAACATTTTGTTTACTGTTTCATAAATTTTAACTCGATTGTGCTTACCATATATTTGTAGAAATTCAAAAGAAAAAGAAAAATTCCAGTTATAAGTGGGATAACTTCAGATCTATCACTATTTCTCTGTTGAGTTAACAAAATAATGATTTTGTTTGTGGTTAAACATACTGAATGTCTACAGGTCTTGTGTGATCCATACCTATCTAATAGCCCCGCACCTTTCTTTTTTATGCAGTTTATCCCTTTTTATATTCTGTAGCACCAATGTGACCCTTTTATTCTTCAGTTTTTGGCACCTGACCACAATACACGGCTAAACAACATACCAATAACCCATACTTTAGGCGTATATACATAACAAGTAATTAAAAAAAAGGGCCAGTTATCTATTCTTTTTTCCTCTTGTGACTGGCCACTATGCTATTATACATAGAAAAAAAATGTAAGAGAAAAGTCCAGGGAGTGCCACAATCACAAACCGCAGCCATTCCGAGACCCCAAGAGGAAGAGGAAACAGACAAATCCAAACAAGCACAAATCGAACAAACGTACGAAAAGCACTAATATTAGCTCTCCCTTCCCCAAGCGAGGTATTCGCAATACTAAAAGGACTGAAAAACACAAGAACAAAATGACACACGGAAAGACATACAACAAATCGCCTCATAGAATAAACCACAAAGCAACAAAGAGTAAGACTAACACCGGGGACCACCGCCTTAGAACGATCAGTAGAGTAAACCACTGGGGGGTTTAAAGCACTTTTACAGCTAGCTAACTTCACCCTGGGTCCCGATGCCACTCTTAATACAGAAACACATAAAAATTCGGTTCGCATAAAGGCTCCCAACTCAGTCAATGCATCAAAGCGAAAACATAAAAATCAAATTAAAACATGAAATTGATAAGTGAGTAGTTTTAGTTTGCATTTATAAAGCGTATTACTTTATGATAAATCATACAAATATTGTAAACTTCAGTAACTCGAACGTGCACCGATGTATAGTTTTCCGTGTCTGAATCATACTTGTTTTTTGAATCTGTAAGAAACCCTTCCAATAGGCCTAGACATCAAATATTTAGGGATTATCATAGGGATTTTTCTTATTGTATCATGAAAATGTATGTTGTATGTGTTCATTTAAATAGCATCATTGAAGCGATTCTAATTAGTAAACTAAATATATTATTATTTTAAAGTTACAAATATATCTAAATTACCCCAATTTGCCACCTGATCTGGCCCTATCATTAATCCTTAGTGGTCTCTTCTGAAAGGGGATATGGCTTCAGAGAAGACATAAATCCTTCCTTTAAGAGTAGACCCCTTTTCGAAAGGGAGTTAAAACAATTGTCAAAGAACTACTTCCTCTAAAATTTATCAATTTCTATTGAGCAAAATGCCAAAGTGAGAAAAATGGCTTTTGTCACAACAGAACCCAGATCATACTTACAGACATCTAGGTGTTAGTAATTGCCTATGGCATATCACAGCTCCAGCTAAGGAGGTAATTCAACAGATTATTTTTCTTATTCTCGACAAAACCATATTTTGTTGGTACTTATTAGAAGCGCATCCTCGAGGCGCTTTTAATGAGTCTCATCAACATATGTTTATGTTAAGACATAAAAATAATAAAACAAAAAACAAACCTTATCTGGACATATGCATACTGGTATTTCTCAACTTGTTTGCCATAAATTTACGTTGTAATCAAGGGAATGTAGTTTTGTATCTTGATACTAATAACAAAAAGGACACATGTACTACCTTAGTGTTTTATGCCGTGAATTTAATGTAGTATAACCCGTTTTAGTCTAGAGAGCCCCAAAAGGGTAATAGGCAAACAGTGCAGACCCAGATCAGATGTTGCAGAATGCGGCGTTTAAACAGGTTTCTACGGTTTACAAACAGTGTCTCTAGGAATACCTAAAACACATAGCCTGACATACCTTAAATTGAAAGTGGAATCTTCTATATATAATGTGGAGGAGTCTATTCAATCTTAAATGTGTTAAATCATTTTCGGCTATCGCGGCATACGATCAGTCTACACTGTTTGCCAATCATGCTGTAGTTTTTCGACACATGAAATTGTATAAAAACTTAGGCCAGGTATTGTATACAAAAGAATACAGAATATAGAAATAAAGGTGTCAGAATGTTAAGACTAATTGCTTAATCTCCAAAGCATTTGTTGGCGTCCAACGATTTTACGGTGTTAATCAGATCAGGTGGTGTCTTTTTTTGGATATTAAAGTATACATGTTGAGGAATGCGGGCGTGTACATAGTTCTTTAGTTTGCAAGGATCGTATTCGTTATCAAAGTTGGTGTTTTGTGATCTTTGAATATTTTCACTGATGTTCGCAAAAAAGGCATTTAGCTTATTTATGACGATACACTGGGTGTTGCTGGTTTCATTTCCAGTTGTAATTCATCATATACCACTGCACTTGACCTAGAATCTCCTGAATCTGCGATAATACTGTATGGTCTGAACTCATCTGGCACCACACGCGACGGACTTTCATAGGTAGGATTAGCGTCAGTATTATGTCTGTAATAAAAAAGTACAATTGTGTCATTAAGGGGATATGATACGTGCTCCGGGGACAGAACTTTAACAAAACTGTTTCCCCTCTCCCTTCTGAGTGCAAAATCTACTATAGATGGAATCCAAGTTTCCACCCGCAAAGAAAGTCGTTCCATTTAGAGTGAGCAAAAGGGGATGCTGTGCAGGTAAATAAACAGAAAGTCATAAACATTATAATGAGGTAAATTTTGCTGAGTGTAACTAGTGCTAGTCATGACTTTTATTTACCCATCATAACTATATTCGGTTTTAAAAAGGGTTTCAAGTGCTGGTGATTTGCTTTCGAATGTGACAAACAGAACAAAAAATAAATGAAGTTACCTAAGAAAGGCTACAATTACGATGTACAATATTCTCCATACTGCGTGAAAAGAAGAGATGACGAACAATGACCAAACAAATCGACAAATTAACAACATTTGTAAAAAAAAAAACAAAAAAAAAAACAAAGAAGAACTGCAAAAGTGGAACTGCCTATGACATTTCAAACGGTTAAATAATTGTGTGGGTAAGTGGAGGCGGGGATGCCTTTGGAGAGACAAAATAAAGGTCTAACCTTCAGTATTGCTAAATGTAACGTTGGTTTGAAAACATTTCTGCACGACGGTCTAATTGAGTATTTTAGCAACTTACTATACAAATTCAGGATGAGTGATAGTAATAGTGGTATTTTGGAATTATTCGAAAATATTGTGACTCACTACACAAAGATTTTAAATGGTTATACCATGAATGTTTTGCGGAAATCTGCGCACATAGTAATTAACCCAAATTACGGTTTATTACTTTGCTTTCCTTTGTTTTGAGGGTGAGTCTGACCTCAGCCTACTAGCGTTTAGAAGGTAGCTGCCTGATGATTATTTTCTTTAATCTGGTCCTTTTTGTGTTTTTCTTGTGCTCTGGCTCTAGATCGCTCTTGAACCATCTGCTATGTTTAAGCATGTTTGTGACTATATTTATCTGCCTGTGACGTTTTACTGATGAGATTTGAGGACCTACGTGGACTAAACGCACATTGACAATTTGGAGCTGCATTCGAATTAACGGCGAGGTATCCAGCTTTTCTCCTGACCTTTCTAAGGGGGTTCTTCTGTTGCAGTTCTTCTTTGCTTATATGTCGGTTAATGCAAATGTGCCGATTTGTTTTGGCATTTGTTTGTTTCTCATCTCTTCTTCTTTCGGTGCAGCGAGAAAGTTGTGTTTCCTGATAGTGGACAACCTTTTAGTTCTTTTACGTCATTGCAGCTGGTGTTAGGTGCTGCATGGCGGTCGTGAAACGTCTCTCCGTACTCACTGTAGTGCAGATTATATTTGTATTTCCTTTTAGGTCATTGAGCTCATTCTAGCTTCTTTGAAAATCGAATACCGCTTAAGCTGGTGCTACGGGCCGTATACAGCCTCGCAAAAAAAAAAAAAAAAAAACAACAACATAGTTTTATATGAAAAGACTTAATAAAACCGTTCGTTATCTTACTGTCAAGCAATGTGATCACATTATTTTTGGGGCAGAGAGAGGTGAATGCTTTGCTTTTCTTTGATTTTGTGGCATGTGTACTATCTGTCTTGGTTTGTTTGCGCTTCTTCTTGGTGTCATTGGTAGACTATATTCAATGACTTTGGCTCTTTCTAGACGTCTTATATTCTATTTTGTACACATCTAATACTATACAAAAGTGCAAAGACTAAAGGTTACACATAGTGCGCTTGGTGTTCACTACATTTAGACATGCAATAGATGTCAAAGTGAACTAGACTTTAACTCCTAAGGGCACAGTTGTTCACTAGGGTTTGAACACCGAGTGCATTAAGGCCTGTTTGTGTAGGTAATCACAGAGGAGATTATATGTCAGGCAATCCATAGTGCACTTACATGTCTTTAAGGACACTTTTATGATATTTTTATTATATAAATGTAATGGTTGTATTTAATTTGTATTTATTCTGCTCATGATTTGGGACCTAAGATGGCAACTCATATCCATATTCTTATTGTTATATTATAAGAATATAAATTAAAACAAGTTTCTGATACTAATAAGATTATTTTAATTATTATTTGTAGTAGTAGTAGAAGTATAAAGTAACATCACATTTTTAGAATAAATAATCTATGTCGGTCATATTTCATTCTTTAAAATATATGTATTTAATAAATTATTTATAATATTTAAGAAATTGCATTCAAACAAAAAGATAATAATAACATTATTATCGACATTATTTCCAGAAATAACTAGAGCTTTTAGAGGATCCCCGCTGCAGCTTTATCAGAGGAGAAATACAGAGAGGATATTTACTCTTTTGCTGTGAATACCATTAATTTTGTCATAGAGTGTAATGAAAAAATCAATATTTTCACGAGTGCGAAGCACGAGTGAAAATGTGAATGTTTTCATTACACGAGATGACAATTTTTATGGTATTCACTGAAAAAAGGTAAATTTTCTTTTTATTTCATTGTTTATACGCCAATGCGCGTTTCTGACGTCATAACTAACGTCACCAAACAAAACATGAACGTCATGTCGTCGACGCTCAGTGCTTAACTTGTGAAACGCTGGAGAGACAAAAACAAAAAGTTTCGGCAAATCAAAATAATTTTGATACCAAAATGTTCCTTACATTCTAACTAAGAAAATGCATAGCAACACTTGATAGTTTAGTTCAAAAACAAAGAAGTTAGAGGTGTTCAAAAATCTGAAGTGGGGGTAACATTCACTTCTGAAACAATTTTGAAACAATGAAGAAAACCGAAGTCGTCCAAAGCGAGGAGTGAAAATATAAATCGTATCAGTCACTAGTGAAATGATACGATGTCATTTCACTAGTGACTGATACCACTTTTACTTTCACCAGATATACACTGATTTCACCGCTAACAATAAAATAAATATAGTGTGGAAATATGTTGAATTCATCCTTACCAGAACACCACTGTAAGACATGGCAACATGGCATCACAAAACCTATCAAGGGATTTTAATGCATGAGTAATGGGCCCTTGGTCCTGATGCCTGAATACACGATACATCAACCCACTGTCCAAGAAAGTACCACTTTTTCAAAGCCTCTGAGTGTGGTATTTGTTTCATCGAAGTAGGACCATAAACATAAAAATTATTGAGAAAAATGCACTCTAATTTTTTGAAAACATACCAAGGGACATAACTCCAAGAGTTATAGACCTTTGGTCCGTATTACGATAAACAATATACATCCAGTCACTTTCCATATTCATACAAACTTTCAGCTTTCTAGCTTTATAGTTCCTGAGAAATCTGTTAAAAATTTTTCAAGAATGGGCAAATTTGAAAACCGATCAAAGGACAAAAGTCCAAGAGTTATGGGCCCTTTGCCATCATTCTGCCACTGCACCTTACTTACCTTAGAGACCAAGTGTGATCGAAGAAGGACCCTTGGGTAGTAACATTATTATTCCGAGGAAAGCGACATTTTATCCATATTTGCTATTAATTACCCAACACAGAAATAACACGAGTCTCAGGATTTAATATTATGTGCAACCATAGTAGTTCCAGATCAGCATGTGCAAGCTCAATTCAACTTACAGTGTAGACTGATTATTAAGTGGACGCACAGACTAATCTTGGTCTAGGCTGATCGCGTAATTCAGAAGATCCTTTTTTATTTGCAAAGACTCAATCATCATTGTTTCTTATTAAAGTTTTAAAAAGATCAGCAAACATTTTATTTTTATTTTCATTAGATTTAAAAGATTGTTCACACACACACACACATACACACACACACACATATATATATATATATATATATATATATATATATATATATATATATATATATATATATATATATATATATATATATATATATATATATATATATAAACACACACACATATATATATAATTTAAGGGCCACATAGTGCAAATTTGCATATATACAAAGTTTGGCGGGGTGCACGGGCAAAACCACAGAAGGTGTCAAAATATCGTTGAATGTTTCTTTAAAAGGAAGCCCTAAAGGAATGTTTCCAACAAAAAAAAAATAAATCAAAATTTTTATTTTAAAATTCGCAAAAAAACACTACTTTTTACCCAAAAATTAAAAATTGACATTTTTACGTCAAAAGTGATGTCTGGGCTGCCAACTGTGAAACAATCACAGAGAAAGCCTTATTTGTTATCAAGAAACGCACATTTTGCTAGAGGTACCCTCTACAGATTATTCGTTGTCTATGGGGAACTTTCGAGGCATTTTTAGCCGCTCAAAGAGTTTGCCTCTTTTTCTGGCCATATCTGTGTGCCTTTTACCCAAAGGAAGGTTGATTTTGCATGATTTTGTGTGTGACAGAGTATTGTTTTCTTTAAACAAAGAGTTTTTCCGGTATTGTGAACAAACTTCATTTTGGGGTAAAAATCGTTATTTTGGAAATTCCCGTTTTTCTTAGAATCCTTTGGTCTGGCGTTGTTGGTGCCATTGACACTTTTGTAGCTGAACACGTTGCGAACATGCTGAGCTGATTGAAACAGGGCTGAGACTTCAAGTTTTGCCCATGAAATAATTTTAAAACTTGAGGGTTGCAATTATAGTGATAATCCAAGGGAAAATAAAACTGGTGGCCCTTAAATTATTTTGTGGAATATATATATATATATATATATATATGTTTTAAACAGCACATGACGATGTATATTTTGTATTTCTATAAAGGGTGAAGAGGTTAAATACAACCTTCTCAAGGGACCTGTATTTTCTGGTTTCACAGGTAAAAAACAACCTTCTCATGGGACCTGTATGTTCTGGTTTCATTTCTCTACTTGACATCACAGAGCTGGGAACCAGAAGCTTCAGGCCACTGGTCAAGTTTATAGTGGGATCTATAACTTATGAAATAAAAACAAAGTTGTCAAAACATCAAATGAAAAGGACCATTCTGACAATGATCTAAGAATACGGGCGGACAAATCGGAATCCTAAATGTGTACCTAAAAACAGTGATTACTGTTATAGTAGAATATATTGATGAACATTGAAAATCTTGATCAGAATGTTCAGATGCGCAGTCCGATGTGGATATTTAGTGTTTGCATAAAACATAATTCCCTTTTTTTTCATAATTTGACACAACTGCCCTTTATCTGAGACAGGTCAACCAGTCCTGCAATTCTTGAGATGATAAAATGAAATAGAAATAGCATATGCTACATCAATTGTTATGTAAGTTTTTGACAGTTTGTCTTATGTTTTTTCTTAAGATTGTTTGGTTAACTGTAAAATGATTGTAAGACAACGTTTATGCACCAAAGACAAACTGATAATATTCTTATTTTTTCCCAGAAAGTAGGCTTTGACATGTAATGCAAATTGTCTCCAACAGAGACAGTTTGCATGGATTGTCAAACCTTTTTTTTTTTTGGTAGAATATTTCAACCCTTAACCTTAACCACTCTCTGTGCTATTTCAGCAGGCGATAAACCGGTGATGTTTGTTTTATGTTACCCAGAAAATAGGACTTGACATTTCATTAAAATTGTTTATAACAGAGATTTTTTGCATGAAATCGCAAACCCATTCTTTTTAGGAGGCGGGGTGACATTTGATCCCTTAACGTTTACCACATGCTTGGCTAAATCAGCATACGATAAAGTGGTTATTGTCATATTTTATCCAGAAAATAGAATTTGTCATTTCATGCAAATTTTCTTCATTGACGAAATGTCGAAAACTGTTGTTTTTTTGTTTTTTTTGTTTTTGTTTTTGTTTTTTTTTTTTGTTTTTTGTTTTGTTTTTTTTTTTGTTTGTTTTTTTTTTTTTTTTTTGTTTTGTTTTTGTTTTTGAAAATGAGTACTCACGATATATGTTTTTCTTTCGCCTTACCAAGGTTCTTCTTATGAATACCTACAACATTTGTTTATGGAGAACTGGAGAACATCATCCCATAATTATGCTGTCTGCTAAAACTTTTACCCAAAGTGAGAAGTACTATGTTAATTCGCGCCACCAATGGGTGTCACCAGCACACTCCTACATTTATGAAGTAGGATTTCAGTGGCGTAGCCAGATAAAAATGATTTTTACGCACTCTCAAAAAAACTCTTGAAAACCCTGCCCTAGAAGCGCTTCCAAAATGGGTGCTACTCTTCAAGGAAAGAATTTGCTCCCGGAGGGAGCAAATTCTTTCCTTTAAGAGCAGCCCCTACGGTAAAGAAGCAAAGCATTTTATGGTAATTATACTTTATTACAAATATTTTCTTACCAATATTATGCGCATGCGTAATATGCGTTTTGAGCGCAACGTCTATGGATTTAGTTGTCTTTATAAACAAATAGCCCTAAGCTATTCATGTACCTGTCTTGAAAGAAATGTCCTCCTTGTACACCTCTGTCCAGCTGTTGGTCTCTGTGAGCCTTGCAGACTGGTTTCAACCTGCTGTTTTTATTTGAGATATTGGACTAAATCGCCAATAATAATAATAATAATAATAATAATAATAAACCCTAGACTGACAGTATTTCTATTCATATCATGTACTAGAAAAGGAAATTATGACAAGCGTTGTTAATACTTTAGACCCAGACCAAACTGTGCTCAGGCGCAGAATGATCAGAAGGATTGCTTAGCATAAGCATCTGCACATACTGATCTACACAATCAGATCTGTAACACGCATTTAGCAAAGAGCATAAACCTTGCTCAGAAATCGCAATGGGGTCTTGGTCTACAAAGGGCACATATCTAAAGGTTGCTTAAACCGCTGTAATATTTAATAAATATTACTCATTATTGCCAGAAAAGGGACATTGACAAATGTTTTTGACCCAGATCAGACACCGCATATCATGGTGTCTGGTGAGCATTAATTAAAGACCTTTGACTGATTTCTGATTAACATGTTTCTTTAATTTGAGGTGATAGTATTGATGAGTAATTGGTAACCTAGATCACATCTAAGAGTAGGTATCTTTAATTACTGTCCTAACAAATGTCTAAGGATACCCTAACTTAATAATGGAGGTATGCAGAATTGTCCTTTCAATTTCAGAAGCGGATGACATAGATCTTTCCTCTGTATTTATTATCAATATGTTTCTTTCTTTCTTTCTTCTTTCGTTGTCCTTTCTTTCTTTAGTTAATGGTTATCATAAATGATGTGTTTTTTTTTATCCATTTATTCATGTCTGTCTTTTCAAAGTACTTGTATTTAATTAAATTTTCTCTTTTGTTTTCTTCAGTTGAAATGATCATCTTTCATTAAAAATTGTATTGCTTTATCTTTTACTAAATTAACTTATTTGTTTTCTTAGAGTAATTAGTGATTTTTATTTTAAATTGTACTGAATTATCGTTCACTAAATATAACACTTTTTTTTAATTTATTAAAAACTTATTGATTTTAATCAGTTAATTATTATTTTGTTATTATCGTTATTAATTAATTAATTCTTAGGTTAAACTATGAATATTCTTTTGAAAGTCATACTGAATAATCTGTTAATATTCATTCATTCATTCTAAAGAGCACCCACACATGCAATGATCATTATTTATCTGAACTGGAAGTTTGACAGACCATACATTTGAAGGAAAACATGAAGTGCACATCGTGTTATCAAATTAAGACTTTGTAGTGCACTGTAGTCCACTCTGAGTTTCACTATTAGTGAACAGAATGTCTAAACGTTATGAACTCTATGTGCACTAGGGTGTAACCTTTAGTCGAAGTAGTACTGTACCACATAAAAGTATTTTAGTACACAATAAATGCTACAAACGTTTTATGTATAATCCTGGTAAATATGATATATATAAACAAAATAAAGTCCGATTCCACAATGTTTGTAATATATTTCTCTCTACCGGTTTTACTTTTAATACAGATCTTTAGGAGTTCAATAAGGTGTTGTTGCATAGTAACAACGTGAATAACGTTAATGACGTTACGTTGACGCAGTCTTAACCTTATTAATACAATATAATAATACCGCCATATACATTACCTTTAACATTCTGATGTGCATGTGTATAGTTTATGTCTTTAAAATTGTTACTGATAAAAGAAGATAGTTTATCCAGTAGCATGGATTACTTTGTTTTATTCAATTTAGGTTTTAGCAGGTTGATGAAATAGTTTCCTTTAGCACGTGAAACTGTCAGAGTATATTTTATAGAAGAAAACGATGTCTTTTCTGACATTTTTTAATACAACATCACGGTAATACCGACCAGTGACACTTTTGCTTTTCGGCACCGGCACATGTATGGCTATACCGTCACATAATAAGAATATAGCACAGGAGAACTTCTTTGTGCTCATTGTCCTTTAGGCAACCACTGGTCGTGTACTGTGTTTGGATAGCCATATCTTGTTTCCAATATTCTTAACTGGTTCGAAATAGTGCACTCATGTCTCGTCACCAGTTGCAATGTTTGCGAACTGCCTTTGGTTGAACTTAGCAAACTTTTGAGCAATTGTTTGACCATTTGTACGCTTACCCTTTTTTAATTATCTGTCAACAGATGAGGTCTCCTTTTGGCAAAAATCTTTTGTTTACTTTTAAAATGCGCTTCAGAATAAAATATCCTCTCGAAAGTGATATGCCAACAGCTTTGGCAATATAGCGAATCGTATATCTGCCATCACTTTCAATTACTTCCCTAACATTGGTATTGCCTGTTGCCATTACCGTTCGTGCTGATTTTGTAGTATCTTTAACAGACTCTGTAACAGTTTGAATTTTCTTTCTCCACCTGCGAACTGTCTCATAAGATGCTTTATGGGACCCATTAACTTCCCCAAATTAAGTAAATATCTGCATAACCGAATGATCGAGTTTTGTTCGAAAATTAATGTAAGCTCTAATGTCTTTCATATTCTCAACATGTTTTCCAACCATTTTTACAACACTGGTCAATGACTGGCTCTATTGAAATGAAGATTATTTTAAAACTGTGTCGAACTAAAGGTTTCTGTATATACTATTGTAAATGTATTGAATGTAGCTATCCATGTGTATCAGTATGGCTGAAATCGTGCACACTTTTATCGTGCTGTAGTACAATACACATGACATATCGAACAACCCTCGTATTTGGTTGCCGCTTGCTTTTGATTATATTGAGGTTTGACAGTATGCTGTTCATTTTGGGATCTTCATGTAAAATGGGAAGATTAAACTGGATGACTTTGTATATTTCTCGATTTTTGGGTTTATGTGTCGAACGTAAGAAAAAACTGGGTCTCCTATTTTCTCTTTCATATTTCTGATAGTGTTTTGTCTAGGTTTATGTGTTTCTCTATACCATCGTCGATAAGTTAGTCTGGGTATTGCTGTTTAAATAAAAAAATATTTCCATTCTTTCATTCTATTTGCAAGGATATGTTTTACCGAAATGATTGCTTTTTGTCGACGTGCAAGTATGGGTATGTTTATTTTTGTATCTCTCATTAAAAGCAAGGTAAAGATGGTATTATTTTTCAGTCCAGACAAGTTTTTTTAAAGTTATAAACTGAAGTACGTGTCTGTTTTTACATAGAAAAAAATAAAAAAATAAATAAAATAAACATCGAGAAGTTAAGACACATACAGAAGCGACACACTTCATATGTACTAACACAATAAAAATTAGTACCTTCTCCGTCTCACCAGTCTCACCAACAGAATGCCAACAACAGAAAGGATTATGAAAATCACAACACTACCTCCAACAGAACCAGCAATAACAGGTAACTTGTCACTATCCACCAATTCTAAAATTTAGAGTAACATGAGTCATTCTAAGAGAGACAAAAATTACTCGTGTTATTCTAAGAGAGACAGAGTAACATGAGTCATTCTAAGAGAGATAAGCCCGCAATTCCATGGAGTCCGATCAGATCCCAGCTGTTGGCTAACTGAACGATTTGATAATTGAAGTGTATCATAACTAAATTGGAATGCTCTGATGAGGCTCCGTAGATGCGCAACAGATCAGAATCGACACACTGACCATATATTAGAAGGCTCCTTTTCATTTAATGCGACCTAATACCTGAAGTGGCATTGGGTGAAATTATAATGAAAATTCTCTTCTGACAAATGTTTCTACAAAATAATATATACTTTTCATAAAAATACTTTTGTACCATGTGTGCACTTTCAGAAACTCACAGCGGATTTACCGACTAAAGAAAGGGTACATGCTTTGCATTTGTGATACTTAGTTGAAAAATACTAGTTGAAGAATACTTAGCATCATGATAACACCGTTTGCCTACAAGGACTGTGCATGCAAATGCTCTTGGTACATGTGCTATACTGAAGCTGATACTCCCACACAATAATCTGTCAAATATCGAATAGACTGTCAGCCGTACACATTTAATCATGTGTGTAGAACTATTTCTTGTTTATAAGAAAATAGTATGGTGCAAACTTGCTAAATAAACTAAACGTAACCTTAAATATGTCAGGTGTGCACATTACTTAATTTATTATCGTCAATGTTACTAAAATATAAGTGAAGATACACAGGAAATGTCACAGTCACAAAGCACAGCCTTCCAGATGCCCAAAAGTCAGAAATATGAGGAACAATCAATGACAAACCAAACGCCACATAAATCCCGCCCCACCCCCACCAAAGAAAGAAATATGTTGTAATACACAAGCTGGCATGCACTGTATATACCCCTGGGGCTAGTACCTAAGCTGCATTCAGAAGTGCAAAGTTTTAGCGGATTTTTCCCTCGATCCCTGTATCTAATGACGAGCGCCAACAGGATCATGGGTCCAGGGCAAACTATCGCAAAAGTAACTGGCACTTCTGAACGCACCTAGTTATCCTGAGCCGCCACACAGCGCTTCCAATCATGAAACAGGAGAGACCTGCTGAAGATAACAGAACGAGGACTGCATTCAGTTAACCGAAACGTTCACGGTCACTCGCAAACAAAAGCACATTTTCTGTTCATTTGTTACAGTTTTCGATGGACTGTAGCTAGTATCCTCAAATTATTTTTAAGCTGTCTTTAGGCACAACCAAGATGGCGGCCTATGCAAATAGTTTTTATATGCGTATGCATATTCGTAGCAAAACATACAGAAATATTTACTGGGTCGACATTATATACTTGATCGCTGATAAAATTAATAATTATTCATATAATTTATTCGTTGTAATATTAAGTCTCGTCAACGAGAATAACGGCTACTCTGTAAAGTGGGGTAGCAAAACATACAGAAATATACTCCATAAAATAATTTAAGGGCCACCAGTTTTATTTTCCCTTTGATTGTCACTAAAATGCGACCCTCAAGTTTTAAAATTATTTCATAGGCAAAACTGGAAATCTCACCTTATCTCAATCAGGTCAACATGTTTGCAACATGATCAGCTACAAATGTATCAATGGCACCATCAATGCCAGACCAAAGGATTCTAAGAATAACGGGAATTCCAAAATAACGATTTTTACCCCAAAAGAAGTTTTTTCACAATACCGGAAAAATTCTCTGTTTAATGAACAATACTCTGTCACACACAAAATCATGCAAACTCAAACTTCCGTCGAGTAAAATGCACACAGATATGACTAAAAATGCCTCGAAAATTCCCCATAGACAACGAATAATCTGTAGAGGGTACCTGTAGCAAAATGTGCGTTTCTTGATAACAAAATTTGTATATATGGAAATTTGCACTATCTGGCCCTTAAATTATTTTGTTGAGTATATTTACTGGGTTGATATTATATACTTGATCGCTCATAAAATTAATAATTATTCATATAATTTATTCGATGTATTATCAAGTCTCGTCAACGAAAATAACGGTTAATCTCTAAAGTGGGAGAGCATAAGTTTACAATAACCGTTCAGAAGATGCAAAATAGTCTCGCAAAGGATTTGCTTTACTAAACGTATCCCAAGCATAATTCTCCTAGCCGCATCAACTGTTTTGAATCGCACACAAGACAGCAACCACATTTATCAGATAGACGCTGTAGATGCAGTGAACACCTGTAAGTGAAGCCACGTTCACCCCAAAGAATGGACGTTAAATCCAATAACAAAAACCTCTTCCCTGAGAAGAGAGACTTACAATCATTCTAGAAATTGCATAATGATACTAGTAAAAGGTCAGTTTCATATCAGAGCTGCGGTACTGGTAATATACTGACGGATCGTCAGCAGAACTAAAGCACTGACTACTGAGTGAATATTCCCTCGGGGACTGGAGTCCACCAGTAAAGGCATCGGGTCATTGATTACATAATAAATGTAACCATACAGATTTCAGTGTGTCAGATATACGCATTTTTGAATTTGTCTCCTTTCTTTGATGCCTCGGGAGGACTGTGTCTCGTGTTTGTGGCATTTCCTGGGTATACTTATATTTTGTCAGTGACACTAACCCACTAAACGGGAATCTATACACTTTAATGTGGATAGCGCTGTCTGATTGCTTTGTCCCTTCTCATAAGGGTTCTACTCTCTCAGAAAAGAAAATTCTCCCACATTGAACAGATTCCGTCCTTACAGAGTAGACTCTTTTTCAGAAAGAGTTTGCATGTATGTTTATTAACCATATATGGTTGATAACTTGGCTTCTCTCTTTAATTGCACGAAGGTGGGTGTGTCCTCAGACTAAATGAAGACTCTTTTCTCAGTCTGTTTCAGATGGTTGGCTCCTGACTATCAATATATGTAGTCGGACCCACTGTGGTCCTGTTTGTGATTTTCTTGTGTTCGGGGGTCAGGTCATCATTGAGCCCTTTGTTTTGTTTCATCACAGTGGCTTTAATTATACTTGGTTCACTGTGAAACATAAGCTCCACATAGGGGTTCTCTACCTCATCTTTGAAACATCACAGTGAACCACATATAATTAAAGAATATAGATATATTTGTAGTTTGGAGCTGCATCAGAATTAAGGACGAGGTTTCGCGTGAGTAACACTAGTTTAAGCGTTCCTTTGGTCTAGTTATTTTTATTTGTGCGTCGGAGGTTTCAAATGTTGCGTTTGTTCTGTCATTTTTTTTTTCATCTCTCCTTTTGTTGATGCCTCGGGAAGGCTGTGCTTTGTGATTGTGGCGTTTCCTGGGTAGGTTCATTTATATTTGTTTAGTGTTGTCGTGATTGGCAAAGGAGAGAAAATCTGCTGAGTGTATACAGTCTATTAAATATGCAATTAAAGCCTGCAAAGTAGACTTTACTCGAGCTCGCATCAGTTATTAGCATACGTGAAACACTGAAGTCACTGACATTAGGCGGTAGGTACCTTCCAATAAACGGTCGCAGTTGATATTAATTTAATACAATTATTTTGTACTTGTCTAATGCTTTTAAATAAATAACCCCACAAAGTGATGGAAATATGAGTTCAGTAAACTGTTTCTTTTTTGTTGCAGTAAACCTCTCAGGATCTTTATTACTGCCAGAAAAACAAGCTTGCTGAAAACAAAGTTATCGGACACTAAATGTAGGTAAAACTGTCTATTTCTTTTATTAAATTAAATGGAAAATGGATATGTTTAATTAAGAACCGTTCCGTACTCCCAAAAAGGTAAGAAAAAAGTCCAGTTAGTGCCACAATTAAAAAACGCAGCCCTTCCCAGACACCAAGAGGATGAGAAAACTGATAAAACCAAACAAGCGTAATTCGAACAAACGTACGAAAAGTACTAAGATTAGCTCTCTCTTCCCCAAGCGAGGTAATCGCAATGCTAAAAGGACTGAAAAACACAAGGACAAAATAACACAAGGCAAAAGGATAAATAAATTGCCTCGTAGAATAATAAACGTCGAAAGCATTGCCTTTGGAAACAAAGAACACACTACAAGTAAGAAAATGGGAGTCTCGGTTTTATTGAGACTCTTCATAAACAGTAATGAAGTTTGCAATACTGCTTACGCCCTCTAACGTATACATGAGTAGAACTCCATTTTCAAATATAACATAATGGCCCAATGATTCCACAAAGCAGCAGATAGTCCTTTAAGCAGGCATTGGAGATAGTCCTTAAGCAGGCATCGGCGAATATGAATTTTACATTATTTATGTAAATGGGGACTAAAGGCAAGGGGCGATAATACCTCAAAGACAAACATCCCTTTTTTCCAGTGTCAATGTAGCAGTTTTCAGTATGTAAAGAAATACAGCTGTTTTAATTTGAACTGACTTAACTTACATGTCCAGGCATATTAAGTAGAGTTTGGGCATTAATTAATTCATCTATATATTTAGCCATCTGTCTACCATTTTGGCAGTAAAACAGCCTCAACTTCGTAGATGTATAATCTGATTTCATAATAAGCATAGAGAGCAACTGTACAACACAAGATACCTGTGCATATGTATTGTGTGTATAACAAACTAAGTGTAACGCATAGGCTGATGTTGAAACGCTAAAAGGCTCCAGTTAAGAAGCTAGATACATGTTTTCTTCTTATTTTACTGGATAAAAACGACCCGAAATCTTAATGATCTGTGTTGTCTTATAGATCTAATGAGATTCTAAAGCTAAATAATTCATGCGAATAAGGCTTAAACATACTAAAAGTGAGCCACACAATAACAAATTTACTAGAGTTGCCATCTTTTTTGGAAAGTGCTTCAAACTCTGCTTGCCATCTATTCATTTTGTGGCTGCTTAATTCATTTGCCTGTCTTTCCCCGTGCTGTTGGGGCTTGATGTGCATCTTATTGTGTCAGTTCCTGAGTTCACTTATTTACTTTACCGGTACTTCTGGTTACAAAACAGATCAATGAACAATAAATGATAGCACTGGTAAAGGGCATGCTAATATATCTGGTGCAAATAATAACAATTAGTGGAAAATATAAATTTATACCGTACATTCTAGACACGCCATTGGATGTATACTAGAATTTAACTGTATATTTGGTATAGATATGAATAAAAAGTCATTTGAATGCAAACTCTTTAAATCTAAATTTTATATTTATAATACATGTTACCTTTCCCTCCAAAATAAATAAATGTGGCTTCTGTAATACAGTCAATACAAAATAACTTCTTCTTTATACAACATTTATCTTCCTACAAGTACCAAATATAATTATATGGACAAATTTCGGAATCTGAGACAATACCTAAACTACGCAGATTACCTATGTTACTGTCAGAAGTCCTTCCTAGATGTAGACTAAACCAAATTTCCAGTGTATGTGTACATATCAATGTCGGTTTTCTAAACATTCAGGAAGTGTATTAAAGAACATATTTTGGTAAGAACATTATGACAATAGGTCGAACATGTTCCCGGTAAGTAATTGAAAATTACGACAATAGGTTGAAAATATTTAGGTTAGAACATTCCGACGATATATATATATATATATATATATATATATATATATATATATATATATATATATATATATATATATATATGTTCGTCTGTCATTACTGACAATGACCAATCCTAATCAACTGTGTAATGTGCTATTATTTGTTTGTTCTAAGATGGCTGATGAGACCAATCTTAGCTCTAAACTGCCTGTTGCAGATAGAAAAAGAAAGGTCTGAGGAAGAAAGCTCTGTTGGTAATGCCTAAGCACTGGCTTTCCACTGTGCACGTTTCTGCTCGGCTTCGCTGATTTGATTTGCTTCGTATTCACCAGCTCCCCTTCTTATGAGGCCTTGCCACTTTGTTCGATCCTAAGCAATCTGTTCCCATGACTGTTGGTATGTTGAAGTCTTTGAGGGAAATTTTGAGGTGTTCTTCTGAACTGTGTTCCAGTGCATTTAAACGGCTGCAGAGATCGTTGACGAATGCTTGCCTCTGGCTGTCTTGCTTCAGCTTGAAGACATCTAATTTCTTTGGCACATTCTTGCCTTGTGGTCGTCGTACAGGCTGAATGCGCAGGTTGAGTTTGCCGATAACAAGCCTGTGATCTGCCCAACAGTCTGCACCACATATAGTCTTAGTCACTCTGACTAAGAATATTATGACAATAGGTCGAATATACTACGGTAAGAAAATTTGGACACTAAGTTGAACATATTTCGGTAAGAAAATGGCGACAATAGATTGCAACATATTTTGGTAAGAACACTGAAACAAAAGGTTCAACATATTTAGGTAAGAAAATTACGACAATAGATTGAACATATTCCAGTAAGAAAAGTACGACAATAGGTTGAACATATTCCTGTTAGAAAATGGCGACAGTATATTAGGTTGAATATATTCAGATTAGAAAATGGCAACCATAGGGTATGCCCTGAATAACGTTACTTCTCTTCTATTGAGATAATAACATATTATTATCAATACCCGTCGGTTTCATTCCTGACCAAAATAGAAGGGAAGGCAATGATCAGGAATCGATACAATTATCCCATACCTCCCATCAGAGACATCAAAGGAAAAGAAACACGAACACGAAATAACTAGACCCTAGCAGAAAGCCAAACGGACAGTTACTTTCCCACAAAGTGGACAAATGGCTATCCAAAACAAAAAAAGATGTAAGCGACACACACATTCAAAGACGAACTATAACAAAAATAAACAAAAACAGAAGAACCGCCTTGGAACGGTCAGTGAAAAGTCTCGTTCTGCTGGCATATTGTCACATAACATAACATTTAAATCTCAGTATTGTATTTAAATTGAATGTTCTTGAAAGTACCCTGCGTGTCCACTCCATTTCCATTATTTAAGATAATGATATACCGATCATTTGTAGTTTTGCTTTCATGAGAACAAGTCACTACTGTACAAAACAATTGGAATACACACATAAATACATGTTAATATTATCAACTCATTTAGTGCTATGTCCGAGTGCGTTTATGTCTTTACACGTGACTGAAAAGACGGTATTAACTTGTGAGAGAAACAAAGATATCAATCGGAATAGCTGATCATATTAATTATTGGTTCGTTTCGAGCGTGTTCTGACTGTGTGCTAATTGTGTGTGCATGTGCGAATATCTTCTTTTGAGTCTTTAGAAGGTTGTTATTTGCAACTGTGGTCTTTTCTGAGTGACCGCTATTCTTTATAAACAGAAAGCAGTGCAATTGATAATTTTGAGGGCATTTGGGTATTTAACCCCATCAAAATTGAGTCAATTGGGTAAAATTGTATTTTCATTTTTCGGTTTGAGTAAAGATACCCCGCAAAATGAAAATTAATTGGGCAAAGCTTATAAAATTGAAGGAAAGAGCACAAAAAAAGCCTGATTTAGGTATTCAAAACATGGTATTTCATAATACCCTATTAATTTTATGATTATATTTGTCATATGAAGAATAAAAACACTCATTATGTGCAGTAATCATATTATAAAATAGTAATCATGTGCTTTTCAGGCCTTGAAACTTTAATTTTCACCCTTGATTTTGAAAATAATTGGGTACTCTGTAAAATCAACGGTACCAATACCCAAGCTTTTGAAAATAATTGAGTATTTGCTCAAAACGTTTGGGTATTTTACTCAGATACTCCTCTTATCTCTTGTCCTGAGAAAGTACATTAAAAACATGTGTTAATTATTGCAGCTTGACCTGGCGAGCCACATATATAGCAGTTATGCTAATCAGACATCAAATACGGGAATCAAACCGAACTCTGCTAAGTGGAAGTAAGTACCAAGACAGACTGTTGACATAGAAGTCGTGCGTTTGATAACAAAAAAATAAATAAAATAGAATGTTTCATTATCCAGTCATGGTATCTTTCGGGTATACTCTAAACCCATTTATACGTCCCATAAAAGGGACAACGGCACATAATATAGATCAAGATCAAACGCGGTGGCAGATCTAGGTCCACACTGTATTAGGTACAGAAATCTCTATAATTTATGATAATATAAAAATGCAATTTATCCCCTTTAACTCTGAAATGGATTTGTCCAGAGAGTACCTTCACAGGCATTTAGTTGAAAACATTCCATTTTCAAATCAGCTAATACTAGCCCAGGACTCACCCATTTAGTGATCTGTTATAGTCATAATGTTGAAAATATCGCAGGATAATTGTAACTTTCAAGAAACAAAGTCCGGGACACCTATTATTTGTGTATACGTCAGAGATAAATTTGACAGTTCGTAATGAATCAAAAGTCCGAAAGTAACTGGAGTTATTCAGGTCAATTCAATTAGTTCTGATATAATGCCAGCATGTGCTGTATAAGCGTCATAAACGTACATACTATTGTTCAAACTAAACGACCGCTAGCTTTTTGAAAAAGTTAACACTTGTATTTATTGGAATACAATGAATGGCACGGTCACTTACTTGTACAAACTGGCTGAGATCCGGACCAATTTCCATTTGCCTGACACGTTCGTATTTGACTTCCAGAGGTGCGTGTATATCCTTTGTTGCAGGTACTGAATACAATTGAACCAAAAATGGAATTGACGGGAAGCCACTGTTTTCCGTTTATGACATCTGACAAATCTGAGCTGCAGCTAACAACTAAAAAATAAATTTTGACATGTGTTAATGTTCCTAATCATTCATTTTCCGATTGAAAAGTGATTGTTAATCCAAGAAAAAATACTTTTGAGTCGATTATATCTTTTGTTTTTATCCCATTTCAACCCGGCTGTATTTCAATACGAAATCAGCCATTGATGGCTATAGGAAACACACACATACACACACACACACACACACACACACACACACACACATCTTACTAAGCGAATAGTAATATGTAATTTACCTAGACCCTATTCATTTACAATCGGTATACGTCAATAGCAATAACAACACATTCATGCAAAACATGAAACATGGTAATATCAAATAACATTACAAGTCTACTACTTCTACTATTTGCTTATATTTTTTTATAAATAGTTATTAATAATACTTCTGGAATACTAAGAATGACAAGACATTTTCTTACTTGTACAAACTGGCTGAGTTCCGGACCAAGTTCAATTAGCCTGACATGTTCTGATTAGACTTCCAGATGTGTGCTTATAGCCATTGTTACAGGTACTGTAAACAACTGAACCAAAAATAGATTTGTTGGGAAGCAATTGTTGTCCGTGTGTAACATCTGATAATTCGGAACTGCAGTTGACAACTGGAAGATAATTTTTGTTACGTGTGTTAATGTTCCTAAACAAGCATTTTAGAGTAAGAATTGACTATTTTAATTCCAAGAAACTATAACTGCGGTATAATTTCGAGACGCTAGTAATTTTCTTTTAAATCCCTACACGGCTGTATTTCAAAATAACTTAGGTCATTGATGATATGTGTCAAAAGCAATGACAACACATTCATGCAAAACATGAAACATGGTAACATCAAATTGCATTACAGTCTACTACTATTAGCTTCTATTCTTCATAAATATCTATAAATAAATAAATGCGAAACTTTTGTTTTGTTACATTTTCTGGAAACCGAGAATGACAAGGCATTTTCTTATTTGAACAAACTGGCTGAGTTCCGGACCAATTTCCATTAGACTGACATGTTCTCATTAGACTCCCGGATGTGCGCTTATAGCCATGGTTACAGATGCTGTAAATAACTGAACCAAAAATAGATTTGTTGGGAAGCCATTGGTGTCCGTTTGTAACATCTGATAATTCCGAACTGCAGTTGACAACTGAAAGAAAAATTTGTTACGTGTGTTCATGTTCCTAAACAAGCATTTTAGAGAAAGAATTGACTATTCTTATTCCATGAAATTATAATTTCGGTATAATGCCGAGACGCTAAGATTTATATTTTCATTCCTACAAGGCTACACATTGAGGGCTTTAAAAAAACAAAACACACACACACACACACACACACACACACACAATTTATGTCTTTGGCTTGGCCCGCCGTGGTTCTACTATTGGTTTTCATTTACTCTGGCATACAGTACTCGTCTTTGTTTATTATAGTGATTAATTTGATTTTTATGTTTTCGCTTTGATGCACGGACTGAGTTGGGAGCCTTTATGCGAAGCGAATGTTTATGTATTTCTGTATTAAGAGTAGCGTCGGGACCCAGGGTGAAGTTGGCTAGCTGTAAAAGTGCTTTAAACCCCCGGTGGTTTACTCTACTGACCGTTCTAAGGCGGTAGTCCCGGTGTTAGTCTTACTCTTTGATGCTCTGTAGTTTAGTCTGCGAGGCAATTTGTTGCATGTCTTACCTTGTGCCATTTTGTTCTTGTATTTTTCAGTCCTTTTAGCATTGCGATTACCTTGCTTGGGGAAGAGAGAGCTAATCGTAGTGCTTTTCGCATGTTTGATCGATTTGTGCTTGTTTGGATTTGTCAGTTTCCTCTTCCTCTTAATGTCTGGGAAGAGTTGCGTTTTATGATTGTGGCACTCCTTGGACTTTTCTCTTACCTTTTTTACTAATCTCCGTAACTTTAGATTTTCCAACAATTTTTCTAAAGCTGTACACTATGTCATCGTAAAATTCTGGTTCCGACATACCTTGTTGCAGAAGTGTTTACAGACTGACGCTATAATTTCTACCAATTTGTCTGCGATAAAATTTCGAAATATGGTTTCCGATCTGCCGGGTGTTGCAACAGCTGTTGTATGATGTCGTATGATAACCAGCTTGTTTACTGGAATCTATCGTCTGCTGTCGATCTTTTTGTTTTTCGCGAGGATACGGACGCGAAAAACAACGGCAGAAACTTTTTTAAAGTTCTTCAGCAGAATTCCTGATGCCACATAGTGCATTTCAGGTAGGCGAACGGTAGTGTAGCGTAACCGGGTACATATTACATACCGGCGTGCACTGATTATAAGGTATTCAGAAATTACGGCCCCGCCCTTCGGGGCCAGCGAAAAAGTTGGGCTGCCTGTAGTCTGCAGAGCAGAGCTGCCTTAGACAGGACCTGTTCATCATGTGATCGGGTTGGGTAAAAATCCCACAAATCTGGAGGCAATATCTTTAAATGGATATTGTCCCAATTTATTTTTTATGAGGTAGAATCAACATAGAGCAATATACAAAAATATAATATAAATTTGAGCACTGCTTACAAACGGGCATGGCAACTGCTTAATTATTAGTTAGCCGAAAACAAAACAGATGGAAAATAGCCAGGACTGTGTGCAAGGATCATCCATGTATATATTTTTATGCCCCAGACTTTGAAAGTTGGGGGCCATATTGATTTGGCCTTGTCTGTCTGTCCATCTGCCCTTACCACTTTTAGATGCTTGTGAAACTAGAGAATGGTTTATGCTAGGAATTATTTTACATATGGCATGAGCACGTAAAATTAGCGAACCCATTTTTTTTCCCACTCAGACCTAGCATGCTATGAATACCCGTATTCTATTCTAAATATTGTCTCCGTTAGACGGGACGGCGGGATCCACACCAAAAGCAATACGCCCCTCTCCTCCTAGGTAGGCAATAGCAAAACCTTGTCAATGTGATATCTAGAGAACCGCTTGAGCTAGGATTCTTATATTTATGTCTCTTTCGCACACACCCCCACTGCCTTCCTTCTCCCCACCCCATTACCGGAGAGGTGTGAAGACATTGTTTTTGCCTTGGTTGTCTGTCTGTTACAAACACATGTCCGCTCATAAATTGCGATTACCTCGCTTGGGGAAGAGAGAGTTATTCTTAATGCTTTTCGTACGTTTGTTCGATTTGTGCTTGTTTAGAGTTGTCGGTTTCCTCGTCCTCAAGGTGTCTGGGAATGGCTGCGGTTTGTAATTGTGGCACTCCCTGGACTTTTCTCTTATCATTTTATGCTTACTGGTCCTGATCTCTGCATCTACTAAACAGCATCAAAATATTTCGAACCATTAACTGCACAAGAATTTGTCTTATTTTCTCCCTCACTTGGTTCGTCCGAAAAATAAATATTGTCTTTCCTAACACTCTAAAGACTAGAAAATGTATGGCTGATACAGAAACTTGTCTTAAGAGATAAGAAGATAAAACAAGAATGATATAGAAGTGTCGCTATTCGCTACAGATCGACCTTTTTTTCTTTAATAACCAGAACAAATTACCACATGCGCTATAACTAAACTACTACAATATAATAAACATCTGTAAACAAATATTAAACTCCTTGTCTATATTCTGCGGTTCTATTAACCTTAACTTTGAATGTCACAATTACTTTATTATTTAACTGTAAATGATTGTTCCGCGTATCTTAGTCATCTAAAGCTTAAACGGGTAACAAAGTGTATTGATACCTAAAGCTCAAACGGGTAACAAAGTGTATTTAAACCTAAAACGTGTTTAGTTTGCTCACTCTGAAATCTGCTGGTAACTGAAATTACTGAAACTGAATTTCTTACGAGATAATTAATAGCTTAACGAACAATTCATATTTACAATTTTTTCGAAGAGCTTCATTCTGAAAAAACTGAAGTAAAAATAGAGAGAACAACCAAATGTTCCCTATATGCAACAATTCTGTATAATTACTCAAAGAATAGCAGAAAATGACAAAGATCAAAAGAAACTGTAAATACTTGAAAAAACTCGTATCCGATCATTTTTTCGATCAGAAATTTTATGTACAAAGTATACCTGCAGCTCTTCTGAAGACAAATGCTAAATCTTTAAATAACCCAAAATCTCGTGATTTTCATGATTCTCTTTATTCTCAATAAACTCAGAAAGCATAGTGAAATGAAACATTGCGAGTTTCTGAAGACTGCATGACTAAATTAAATCTCTTTAAACCAGATATATCACTTTGAAAGAGTGACCGAAAAGAAATGGATTTAGATAACTTAAAAAAACAAGAACTAAGAAAGTGTCCTATTTGCATGTGACACTCTTTCTTAACCTGGTTTATCTCCCTCTTGGTGTCTGGGAAGGGCTGCTGTTTGTAATTGTGGCACTCGCTGGACTTTTCACTTTTCTTTTTTTTTTTTTTTTTTTTTTTTTTTTTTTTTTTGAAAACAGCTCAACATATTATCAAGAAAATTCATAGAAATATGAAACATCATCAGACCATGTGCAGACCACAAGAACCAGAGCTCTTGTAAATACAAATTTGCCAGGAGTTATTCCTTCTTGCAATTTGACAATGGTCATTTCGTGTTCTCTCTTTAACTTGAAAACTGTTCAAGATATTTTGATGAAATTTCATACAAATATAAAACATCATCAAACAACGCGCAGACAACAAGAACCACCCTCTTGTCTATATATTTGTGAAGTAAAACTCCTTTAAAATTTGACAATGCTAGTTTACTTGACGTTGTATAAGTAGAAAGTCTTTCAAGATATTTTTATGGAACTTTACAGAAATATAAAGCATCATCAGATGATGTAAACACCACAAGCAGTGTAACCTTGTCTATATTTTTTTAAGTTATTCCCCTTTAAAGAGTGCCAATAGTGGTTTTGTACCACTGTATAAGTTGATAACAATTGAAGATATCTACATGTATGTTCATGAAAATTTATAGAAACATAAAGCATCATCAGACGACATGCAGAGTCTGCAGACCACATATAATTTTCCTAGAAGAGGGTTTTTACCCTTTGCACCCCCTCTGCGTACAGTTCTGGATCAGTGTGTAAACAACCTGATTAACTTTAGAACAAATTCCGTAAAATATTGATGAAGTTAAACGGACTTAGCTAGTATGCTCCCTCCCACTAGGTGGGTAACTGCAAAACCTTGTCAATGTGATATCAAGAGAACTGCTTGAGCTAGGATTCTTATATTTATCTTCCGCACCCACTTTCTCCCCCAACTCCCTCCCGGAGAGGTGTCAAATTGTTTCTGCCTTGGTTGTCTAGCTGTCACAAAATCGTGTCCCTTTTATAACTTGAAAACAGTTCAAGATATTTTCAAGAAACTTCATATAGCATCATCAGACCATGTGCAGACCACAAGAACCAGAGCTTGTGTCAATACATATTTGGAGTTATTCCTCTTTGCAATTTGACAAAGGTCATTACGGGTCCGCTCTTTAACTTGAAAACCGTTCAAAATATTTTCATGAAATTTCATAGAAATATAAATCATCATCAGACAACGCGCTGACAACAATAACCATAACTTTTGTCTATATATTTTTGGTGTAAATCTCCTTTAAAATTTGACAATGTAGTTTACTTGCCGTTGAATAAAAAGTAGAAAGCCCTTCAAGATATTTTCATGAAACTTTACAATAGTAAAAAGCATCATCAGATGATGTACCCGGTAAGAACCACGAGTAGTGTAACCTTGTCTATATTTTTAGTTAATCCCCTTTTAAGGATTGACAATAGTAGTTTTGTACCACTGGATAAGTTGATAACCATTGAAGATTTGATCAGGAAAATTTATAGAAATATAAAGCACCATCAGACGACATGCAGAGTCTGCAGACCACATATAATTTTTTCAAGAAACGGTTTGTACCCCTCGCCCCCCCCCCCCCCCCCCGCCACCCCCACCCCATCCCCAACTCCCCCTCTGCGTACAGTTCTGGATCAGTGTGTAGATAACCTGATTAACTTTAGAGCATATTCCGTAAAATATTGATGGTTAAACGGACTTTGCTATTATAACAATAGCGAGACCTTGTTAACACCATATTTTGACAACTGCTTGATTTAGGATCCTTATATTTTACATATTGTTTAGGGTCAATGTTTAAATGATCTGATTACCCTTTGAGGAAAATTCATAAAAAGTGGCAGAGTTGTGGCCCTTTCGACTTTGCTTGTATTACAATGTGAAAACTTTGTCAACATGATATCTAGGAGACGGCTTGATGTTTGGCATATGCTTTTAAGATCAGTTTGTAGACGGCCTGATTACGTTTTCAGCTAATTTCGCAAAATATTGACAGATTATGCCACTTTTCCCACTTAGCTATTATTACAACAGTAAAACATTGTCAACATGATATAGATCTACAGAACCGCTTGAGCTAGGATAATAATATTTTGCGTTGTATTTAGGATCAATGTTAAGATGATATGATAGCAGAGTTATGCCCTTTTTTCTTTGCCTGTATTACAGTGTGAAAATGTTGCCAACATGGTATTTAGAAAACTGCAGAAGCTAGGATTCTGCACAAAGTTTAGGATCCATGTTTAGATGATCTGATCAACTTTTGAATCAATTCCGTACATTATTGACTAAGTTATGCCCGTTTTATACCCCTTTTTATGCCCTCAACTTCTAAGAAATTGGAGGGGAATATTGCAATTTGACAAAGGTCATTACGGGTCCGCTCTTTAACTTGTAAACCGTTCAAAATATTTTCATGAAATTTCATAGAAATATAAACCATCATCAGACAACGCGCTGACAACAATAACCATAACTTTTGTCTATATATTTTTGGTGTAATTCTCCTTTAAAATTTGACAATGTAGTTTACTTGCCGTTGTATAAAAAGTAGAAAGCCCTTCAAGATATTTTCATGAAACTTTACAATAATATAAAGCATCATCAGATGATGTACCCGGTAAGAACCACGAGTAGTGTAACCCTGTCTATATTTTTTGTTAATCCCCTTTAAGGATTGACAAAAGTAGTTTTGTACCACTGGATAAGTTGATAACCATTAAAGATTTGATCATGATAATTTATAGAAATATAAAGCACCATCAGACGACATGCAGAGTCTGCAGACCACATATAATTTTTTCAAGAAACGGTTTGTACCCCTTGCCCCCCAGCACCCCCCCCCCTCCCCCCGCCCCATCCCCAACTCCCCCTCTGCGTACAGTTCTGGATCAGTGTGTAGATAACCTGATTAACTTTAGAACATATTCCGTAAAATATTGATGGTTAAACGGACTTTGCTATTATAACAATAGCGAGACCTTGTTAACACCATATTTTGACAACTGCTTGATTTAGGATCCTTATATTTTACATATTGTTTAGGGTCAATGTTTAAATGACCTGATTACCCTTTGAGGAAAATTCATAAAAAGTGGCAGAGTTGTGGCCCTTTCGACTTTGCCTGTATTACAATGTGAAAACTTTGTCAACATGATATCTAGGAGACGGCTTGATATTTGGCATATGGTTTAAGATCAGTTTGTAGACGACCTGATTACGTTTTCAGCTAATTCCGCAAGATATTGACAGATTATGCCACTTTTTCCACTTAGCTATTATTACAACAGTAAAACATTGTCAACATGATATAGATCTACAGAACCGCTTGAGCTAGGATAATAATATTTTGCGTACTATTTAGGATCAATGTTAAGATGATATGATAGCAGAGTTATGCCCTTTTTTCTTTGCCTGTATTACAGTGCGAAAATGTTGCCAACATGGTATTTAGAAAATTGCAGAAGCTAGGATTCTGCACAAAGTTTAGGATCCATGTTTAGATGATCTGATCAACTTTTGAATCAATTCCGTACATTATTGACTAAGTTATGTCCCTTTTATACCCCTTTTTATGCCCTCAACTTCTAAGAAGTTGGAGGGGAATATTGTTTCTGGTTTGTTCGTCAATGTGTCAATGCGTCCCTGTGTTAGGCTTTTTGAAGCATACTATAATTTCTGAACCCTGCATGCTAGGATTTTGAAACTTCATATATGGATTCTTCATGACAAAATAGCTGACGCATATTTCTTTTATCAAGATTATGCCGATTATGCCCCTTTCCTGAGTTACAGCCTTTTGAAGAAAACGAATGGAATTTTGTCAGCATAATATCTTACAATCTATTGACGCTAGAGCCTTGAACTTTGTGATTGTGGCACTCCCTGGACTTTTCACTTTTAGAATAGATTGATAGCGATGAGTAGATGACCTGATGACCTGATTAATTTTTTAATAAATTCTTAAAAGTAATTCTTGAGTTAAGGCCCTTTGCCATTTTGAGGATTTTTACATTGCACACTTTTTGATGCATAGCATGCGTTTTGAACTGTGCGTGCTAGGGTATTGAAATTTCATATATGGATCCCTCATGAAAAAAAAGCTTATTTTTTTCTCATCGGGATTATGCACCTTTCCTGAGTTATTGCCTTTTGAAAAATATGGATGCAATCTTGTCAGCAAATATCGCAAAAACTATTGAAGCTAGACCCTTGAAATCAAGTGAACAGATTGTGAGTGAAACGTAAATTGCCTGATTTCTTTCTTGTCAATGGTATGTGCCTTTCCTTTGTTATGGTTAATTGTTCTGTATGGGGTAATCAGCTTCGTAAGTCATATTTGGCCGAAATATTTAAGTGCCCCAAACAAATGGGATATTTAGCATTATGTCTTTCAACGTACACGTAGGTAGCAGTATGTCTTTTTTAAGTATTTCATTGTCCAGATAGCTGAAAATACCTTCATTTTGCACTAGAAAAAAAGTTAAAACAGGAATATTGGCTAACATTCTCCAGATGAAATTAAAGTAAAAATAAGTCGCTTGTTTTTTAAGCCGACACCTATTTTTTCCGGCGCAGAAATGAAAGTTGTTAAGAATAATACTGTCCTATTTATCAAAATATGTCTATGAAATTCTCCAAAAATCAATAAATCGGGAGAACTTAACTGTTCATTGATATTTAGATGTCTCTGTCATGGCTGAAAGTTTGCGTAAAGATTTTGAGTGCATATCCACTAGCTACCCCTTACGAGATTACCAGGTGTGCTTTTCGACTTTGTCTTTGTTACAGTGGGAAAAGCTTACCAACAGATGTCTAGAAAAGTGCTTGAGCTAGGATCCTGATATTTTGCAGACAGTTTAGAATCATTGTTTAGATAAACTGATTGACCGAATTCCATTAAAAACTGGCAGAGTTATGCCCCTTACGACTTTGCATAAATTGCAGTATGAAGACATTGTCAATACAATATCTAGAAAACTGCTTAAGCTAGGATTCTGATATTGTGCACGCAGTTTAGGACCAATGTTTAAATGACCTGATTTTTTTAGCGAATTTTATAACTTATTGACCGATAATGCCAATTTTCGGACTTTGCCATTATCTTGTCAACACGATGCCTAGAGAACTGCTTGAAGTAAGATCGATTCAATCATCCTGATATTTAAAAACTCTTTGGAGTCAGTCTTAGACGACATGGTTATACCTCCTACTTCGAAGAAGTTAAGAGGGGCATATTGGTTTTGGCCTGTCCGATCGTCTCTTTACCCGTAGCACTTGATACGGTCAGGAATGGTTAGAGGTAAGAGTTTTTTTTATTTCAGGGTTCTTGCGGAGTTATTCCCCTTTTTCGACTTCGGCATTTAAAAACAGATGGTAGATACTTTTTGTGCGCAACTCCTTATACAGTTTTATACCGATCAATTTGAAACTTTGCAAGCTCTTTAATCACGGTCTCTTGATATGCGTGTGGTTTTGGCATGGTCGTAAATTTAATTTTTCTTACCTTTTTGACTTTTGAACTCAGCCATTTTTGGTACTTAAAAACTATGCATTAGGAGCATTACCGTAACTATTTTCTGCACGCAGTACTTCCAACAGTTTTGGACATTTTTTTAATCCGTTCATTAAAATAGGGATGTCCGGGCGGGCGAGCGGGTTGGCATCGTCCAAGGTTTATCTTTTGGTTAACCTTTTTCAAAGTTGTATGTTACCTTTATTCTTCATTGGATTGCTAGCGTATTTGGTAGTGATAAAGAGGAGGACCAGCAGGCGTGTGGTGTGCAAGAGCGACAACTCTCACTTTCTCCGTTATGTTTTTATCCCCCTTGACAATGAGGTTTACCTTTTGGTTAACCTTTTTTCCAAAGTTATATGTTATCTTTATTCTTCATTGGATTGCTTTCATACTTGGTAGGGATAAAGAAGAGGACCAGTAGACATGTAGGGTCAAGAGATACAACACTCATTTTCTTCGTTATGTATATATCTCCCCTGAAGTCGAAATCTTCGGCAGGCCACAACTCCTATACTGTCTGAGATAATTTGATAATATTTGGTAGGTACATATATCATGTCGCATGCAGGATGGATAACTCTTGCTTTATATACGTATCTCCCCCGAAACCAAAAACTTGTTCAGGCCATAACTACCATACTGTTTGAGATAATTTGATAATATTTGGTAGGGAGATATACCAGATCAAGTAAGAGTATGCAAAAAGGACAATTTCTTTGTTCTTTTTTTTTTTTTTTTCCCAGACACCAAGAGGAAGAGGAAACCGACAAATCTAAACAAGCACAAATCGAACAAACGTACGAAAAGCAGTAAGATTAGCTCTCTCTTCCCCAAGCGAGGTAATCGCAATGCTAAAAGGACTGAAAAGCACAGGAACAAAATGACACATGGTAAGACATAAAACAAATCGCCTCGTAGAATAAACCACAAAGCAACAAAGAGTAAGACTAACACCGGGACCATCCCTTAGAACGGTCAGTAGAGTAAACGTGTGAGAGAGAGACTCTGACTTTCTTTGTTACATACTTATCACCCCTAAAGCCGAAAGCTTGTACAGCCGAAATTGATTTTTGGACGGGTTTTCAAAAATGTGTCCTTAAAACAGCCATATCGTGGCCGGTGGGTGTTGGGTCTCCCGAGGTTTACCTTTTTGTTGACCTTTTGAAAAACACTTCCATAATGCCATAAGGCATTTTTTATGTTTCTTTCTTTTCACTTATCATATTTACTCTGCAAACTTTAGGAGATAGTATAGACTTAGGCCTGACACCACAGAATTTGAGATCTGATCAGGGTCTACACGGTTTGCCACTCAGCCAGCAGTTTTTAAGAAAACAAAACAACACTTGTATACTGATCACTTTTTCATTTTTCGTGTTTAAGTATTATGGTCAACTGAAAGCATGTATAAGGGAAAGCATATAGTAGGGGTCGTAGTGTTGTACATACACTTTTTCTAGTTAATTATAATTTCAACACAAAAACATGTTGTTGGTACTTATTAGAAGGTCATTGGTAGGGCTCTTTTAATGAATATCCACAATATGTATTCCTTAGGAGAAAACACGAAACACGCCAATATTTTTTACTTTCAAACGGTGTGTTATCTAATTGGTAATACCAGTAAATAATACCATTACTATAGTCATGTTAAAGTTAAATAAAAGAATAGTAAAAAGAGATTCAGAACCACAGACTGATGTTCATCCAGCATTGCAACTGTTGTTACTATGAATTGTTCAAAACGCGGTGTCGCGAAAAAGGCATTGCCTTAATTACTTAATATGAATGAAGTTACCAAAGAAATGTCACAATCACAAAGTACGGTTCTCTTGAGGTATCGAATAAATGATATATGACGAGAAAAAAACAAATCAAACCGGCATCTTTGCAAAATCTGGCAGTCGAATAACGAAAGACTTCAACAAAGAAATCGCCTTAAAACAATTTACTTGTGGGACCTAAACTAGTTTTAGGAGCTGCATAACCTCCGAAGAGATACCGCATTATATAACAGGAGATACGTCGCCATTAAAACCATAAATGATAATATATAAACAAATAAATACAAACATATAAAAACAAACAAATGAATACAATAAAATGACGTCATAAAATCAAACTACATCAGCTTGTCATAAGTTTAAGAGAATACTTTAGATTTACATACAAATTCAACTTACTATATGTAGCTGAATATACGTTAAGATTAAGGGCGAGTATTGTCGCCTATAGAACTAGTTTAAAGCCTTTTCTCACACAACAGCCATTCTGGTGACCATGTAATAGCAGTATTTTCTTGCATATGTTTCATTCGTTCATTTTGTTTTCGATTAATTGTTATCTTGTGACATCGTTTTATGTCGTTCAACTTTAAAATAGGCGACTGGAAGGGCTATATTTTGTGATTTACATTTTTTCGTAGTATTTAATTTACATATCGATAGACAAAGATCGCCTTTGCTTGTTTTAAGATGGTTTTGCGGAACAACTCAGAAAACTTATTAACCGTTATAAAAGAATTGGTTATAGCCTGGATATTATGCGGCAGACTGCATGCCTAGTTGTCAACTCATTGCTGATGGCTATGCTTCACTCTTTAATTGCACGACGGCAGTTCGGGCACCAGACTCAATGACGGCCTCTTCGTAAAACTTTAACCAGTGGTTGGGGCTTGACGTTATGATATGTCTCTGGTTTGGCCCGCCGTGGTTAAACTATTGGTTTTCATTTAATCTGGCATACAGTAGAATTAGCCATGAGTACTCGTCTTTGTTTATTATCAATTTGATTTTTATGTTTTCGCTTTGATGCATTGACTGAGTTAGGTGCCTATGCGAAACGAATTTTTTATGAATTTCTGCATTAAGAGTAGCATCGGGACCCAGGGTGAAGTTGGCTAGCTGTAAAAGTGCTTTAAATCTCCGATAGTTTACTCAACTGACCGTTCTGTGGCGGTGGCTCCGGTGTTTATCTTACTCTTTGTTGCTTTGTGGTTTATTTTACTAGGCGATGTGGCGACACAGAAAGAAAACACCGAAGGGGACAGTTTCTTTTTTTCTTACGTAGGGTATCTTTTCACCTACATAAGGCCATTTTCGCCTTAACCCTATGTAGCTAGTACAAATACATACAATGTTACCATAAATAACTAAAGTGCACAGGCTGCCCGTGTAACACGCGTATAAGCCACGTAGTGGCGTGATACCTGCCCTATATAAATTCCACCGTAAATGATTCCAATAAGGGCGAAATACAACACAGAAGTGTCAGAGGACACCAATTCTCATCAGTATGGGATTCATTTCGGTGAGTGAATATTTATTACTTTTGATAATTTTAGTGTTAGTCATTGGTTTGTAGGTTTTATTTGCAAGGTCTGAACGGCCAGAAATGAATTACTGTCTGATTTAAAACCTGCGAATTGTTGATTACACGGCCTATATAGCAGACGCAAAATATAGGGGACTTGTGAACAGAGCAGAGCCGGACTTGCCGATGAGCACATAGGAGCATCGCGATAGTCATCAAATTCGCGACATGAAGGCATGCACGCATGACACACACGCATGTATGTAATTTATGCCCTCTTGGCGAAAGACGGCACGAAATGTGGGCAAACAGACGCTTAGAGGACCAAGCCTGCCCAGTGTACGTGCAGTTTAAAAAACCTTTGTTAAATTTTGAAAAAGAAATGAACATAAATTGCAAGCATTCGCGTTCACATAGGACCGGGCAACATATTTTAGTAAGTTAAAATTATTAATTTGTAAATATTTTTTCCGTCTGCTCAAGTTTTTTGCCCTGATGCGGCAGACGAAAATATACCGTAAAGCAGTATGTATTATATGAGATGTTAGGGGTTGACATTTATTAGTGAATGACATTTGGGTCTACAGTTCAAACGTCGGGTCCCAAATACTAGAAGGTTGAAATGTCATAATAATGGGTTGACAATCGAAATGTCGCGGTGGTGAGTTAAGCCATGGGCATTTGATGTGTCATGACCCTGATTTGAAATGTCCTGATCGCAGGTAGAGCGGCTAAAATGTCTTTGCTCTGGTTGCTATCTGTGTGCATTTTAAATGTCATGTCCCCTAATTTTATTTATTACTGTTATGTAGGGGCATCAACAATTATTGTAAAAATATGGAGTTTTGCATTTGACGTCGAGGGGCGACGCTGCCGAGAGCTGGTGATAACTAGCTGTCGACTACGCCGACGTCGACAATTGGATTGAAGCCGCGGATGAATCACGGCGACGTCGATAATAGACGTCGAGGATTCAGCCGCGACGCCAATGACGTCACACCATCCGGTGACGTATAACGTCATTGTTGAATGGATATATATGTAGTCATACGGCAAGCTTCATTATATGGTGGTGTAATTCTGTCTAGTGATTGTTATGTTCTTGTTGTTGTTTTTTAGCCCTTCAGTGACATAATCCACTATATGTGTCCACATCCCGATGTTCGTATCCTGATGGATATAGTAGAGGCCCATAGAGGCTGATCAACTGATATGAAGTTAACGGCCGCCAAGGCGCCACTCCACACAGAAATAGATTAGTGATTATCAAGAACGATATTCAATCTAATATAAAATAATATAAAATATAATTTAATATTAGAAAAGGATCCTTAAAGAAATAACTAGTTAGGAGAGTATAAGTAAAGGGCCCCATATAAACATATGAAGAATTCAGGGAGTTAGATAACCCAGCATATTCTCTTCGCATCGGCTCTGGGTTCAGCACACTTGGGTGCGGTCATACTGATATTGTTGAACAATTTGGCTAACGTACCAAGTTAGTCAAATTGTAGAACATATCAGTTACCACCCGTGTTGGGCTACCGTAGCCGACGCGAAGAGTATAGCTGAGGTATATGTCAAGAGTGTTTTTTTTTCTTTATGTGTGTCATAGTTGAATAGTGTCATTTCATGTAATTGTATGTTGTACATATATATGTAAAAAAAAAATAGTTATAAAATCTGACGTTGTTAGAGTTTCTGTGTAGTGGTACGTATAGGCAAAGCCCAAGCCGGAACGTGATTAAACAGGAAATCACTATCGGTACGTCCTGACCGCCCTAGAGCGTTACATTTTGGTGTCAGACTGGTGGGATGATTTCCTTTTGATTAGATTCCGATTTGAATTTTTTTCCTGTATGTACTACTATACTGATATATCAATAAGATATTTATTATAGTTCTAATATAAGGGCATTTTTTTTTTCTCTCCCATAAATCAGAGGTCTAAAATTTCCCACATGATGAAGTGCAACATGCTGATGTTCCAAATTGTGTAAGAACCGGGTGCGCAGTCTGAGTGTGAACCCTAATTGTCTTGAACACACGTATAGCAAATTGGGTCAGTGTTAGTTGAATGTTAATAAATTCCTAGGGTGATTTTAATTTAATATTTCCTAGGAAGAATAATTTTAAAATTGTTGTAACCCATAGCCAGTACTCAGATCTAACGGGTTCTTACGTTAAGTAACGTCATATTTAACGGTAAAACTTACGTAAATTAAGACACTACGTTGTGTGTAACGTTAGCTTACGTTAAAGTGTGACGCGTGGTTAGTTAACTTGTGTAACGTCAGTAAAATAAATTAGACGTCATACGTGACGTTATTTATGTACGTTAAGATACATAAACTTTACGTCGCTGATTTATAAAGCTAAGACGAAGTTAAAATATAACGTACGTGTGTTAATAAAGTTACCAGCGTTTTAGTTGGACATAGTGTAGTTAAATTTTAGTCAGTTACATTTGACGTGAGATTTTACGTGAGTCAATATGGCAGAGTTAATAAAGTTAGGAAAGGAGTTAGGATATCAGGACCAGGAATTAAGAGATTGGGTCAGTAGGCAGCAAGATATTCAAAGGGCAGATATAACCGCAGAATGTGAGGCCGAAAAAGCTAAGGCCGAGGCCGAAAATGCCAGAGCCGAGGCTGACGCAGAGAAGGTCCGAGTCGAGGCCGAGGCCGAAAAGGCCAGAGCCGAGGCTGACGCAGAGAAGGTCCGAGTCGAGGCCGAAAAGGCCAGAGCCGAGGCAGAGGTCGAGACGTTTAAACTAGAGGCCCAGAAAGAATTAGAATTTAGAGAAAATGAGGCAGGATTTGGAGAAGAAGATAGATTTGGCCCGTCAGGTAGAGTTACAGAAGGTTGAGATAGAACATAGTAAATCAAAAGACCGTACAGCACATGCCCGTGATCCAAAGATGCCGTACTTTGATGATAGTAAAGATAAAATGGGCAGTTATCTGTCGCGGTTTGAAAAGTACGCAACAGCAAATAAATGGGATCCAAATTTATGGGCAGCATATTTAAGTGCATTATTAAAAGGGCGAGCTTTAGATGCATATGATAGGTTATCGAATGAAGATGCAGCTAGTTATAATAAATTGAAGGAGGCGTTGTTAAAAAATTTCGATATGACTGAGCGTGGGTTTCGTAAGAAGTTTCGTTACAGTAGGCCCGAGAAGTCAGAGACTTTTATGCAGTTCAGTAGTAGATTGAATAGTTATTTGAATAAATGGCTGGCGATGGCAAAGGTAGAAAAATCGTATGAAGCGGTCTGTGATTTTATGGCACGTGACCAATTTCTGGATTCGTGCAATAGGGAATTGTATGTTCATTCAAAGCCCAAGACATTTAAGAACTTAGAGGAGATGGCTAGAGAAGCCGACTTGTTTGCTGAGGCGAGAGACGGCGTCTCTAGCTGTGTCGCGAAGGGGCAACGCGAGAACAAAGATAAGACTACCTATAAGAATGAATCAAGTAGGCCCGGAAATAAGCCGGAAATTAAGTGCAGGATTTGTGGGAAAACACATTTTACTTATAAATGTTGGAATAATCCCGATAGAAAGGTAGCGTCAAGCGCAGAGGTAGTTAGCGACGGAGGGAGGTTGGTGACTGCCTCCAGCGAGGAGACTAATAGTATGCAAATGAAGGGAGATAATGCGTTTCATAGGGGCCGCGGTAGTAACAGGAGTAGAGGTTTTGGTAGAGGAAATAATCGCGGTTACGGTAGAGGTGTTAGCAATAAGTCTGAAAATGCATCAGGGGGAGGCCATCAGTTCAACTTTTGTAAGGTAAAGGGACAAAAGGGGTCTAGTGATGGTATAGAAGCCTTTTACCAGAGTAAGGTAGATATCTCTTCGCATTCAGATGTGAATGGCAAAGAAGGGATCTGCTATTTCTTAAAATCCCGGTTACCAACAGCACCTGGTACAGTGGATGGCCAGAAAGTTGTAGTCCTGAGGGATACTGGTTGTACTGGGTGGTTGTTAGAAAAAGCTTGGTTTCGGAGGATCAGTTGATCGGTAAAGAATCAACTGTGACTCTGATAGATTAAACTACGCAAAGGCATCCTTTGGCAGTTATTTATGTCGATTGCCCATTTTTTCAAGGTCAAACTGAGGCATTATGTATGGATGACACTTTATATGACTTGGTAATTGGCAACATTGATGGTTCTAGATTACCAGATATGTCGCATTTTTCAGTGGGTGTTGTTACCCGAGCCCAGGCTAAGCAAGATGATAAGGCCTATCGGAAACTTAAAGTCCCTGATCAGATTTTGAGGGAGAATAAGACGGTATTTCAGGACGCTCAAATGTCCGATCCCAAACTCGCACATAAGGCGTAAAGCCGACTCGGGGGTCGTTACCAAGAGTCGTGGGTTAAATAGAGGTAAAACTAGGATAATTAAGAAAAGGGACTTATTGTATAGACACTTTACACAGGGAAATAAGGTATCATTACAACTTATTGTCCCGACCAGTTTTCGAGAAAAAGTTTTGAAATTGGCCCATGAGTCATTAATGGCCGGTCATTTGGGTATTAGAAAAACTTTGAACAGAGTTGTGGCTGAGTTCTTTTGGCCTGGTGTTTGTGGGGATGTAATAAGATTTTGTAAATCTTGTGACATTTGCCAACGGACAATTCAAAAGGGGCGCGTAACAAAAGTACCTTTAGGGAATTTGCCACTAATTGATACACCTTTCAAGCGTGTAGCAGTTGATTTTGTTGGCCCAATTGAACCCCGTTCTGACAAGAAGTCCCGCTATATATTAACAATGATAGATTATGCCACACGGTACCCAGAAGCGGTAGCATTACCTAGCATTGAAACTGAGCGTATTGCGGAAGCGTTGGTAGAAATGTTTAGTAGGGTAGGGGTACCAGATGAAATGTTAACCGATTGCAGGTCCCAATTTACTTCGGAGGTCATGAAGGAGGTAGCAAGATTATTATCCCTCCAGCAATTAACGACCTCAGTCTATCATCCCATGTGTAACGGGTTAATTGAGAGGGTCCACGCTACTTTAAAGCAAATGCTTCGTAGGATGTGTGCAGAAAGGCCAAAGGATTGGGAGATATCTTCCCGCATTGTTATTTGCCATTAGAGAGGTTCCACAGGAATCTCTAGGTTTTTCACCTTTTGAACTGTTATACGGACGTAATGTTCGTGGCCCCATGATAATACTAAGAGAGTTATGGTCCGAGGAGATTCCTGACGAACAAGTTTCATCTACTTACCAATATGTAATAGATATTAGGGAAAGATTAGAGCAGACATGTAAGTTAGCCCACGAGAATTTACGTAAGGCACAGGGCAAGCAAAAGGCATATTACGATAGACGCGCGAGATCGCGAAGGTTTAATATAGGAGATAAGGTGTTACTGTTGCTCCCTACCGACAGCAACAAATTATTATTACAGTGGAAAGGTCCATTCGAAGTGACCGAAGTTCTTAATAGAATGGATTACCGGATTGACGTCAACGGCGTCATCGGAACTTACCATGCTAATATGTCGAAGCAATATGTAAACGTCAAAGCATGACGTCGCATCGATTAATGTCGATCGAAACTGTTGCAGTAGTTGATGAACCCGACGAGGCGGATGAATATTCGTTAGAAGATTGTACATTCCCGTCAACACAGCTCACGGAAACATACAAAGACGTTAGTATCTCGAATGAATTAACATCAGAACAAATTCGCGAAGCAGAATCTCTGGTAGAACAAGTACCCGGGTGTACTGACGAGTTTACCCGGACGTACAGATATAATACGTCATAATATTAAATTACTGACAACAGAGCCCGTAAGATCTAAAGGTTACCCTATTCCATATAAAACCCGAGAGGTTATGGAAACAGAGGTTCAAGAAATGCTAGAGTTAGGAGTAATTGAGCCGTCAGTTTCTCCATATTCTTCACCTGTTGTGTTAGTCCCCAAAAAGGATGGGTCGGTGCGGTTTTGTATCGATTTCCGAAAACTGAACAAGGTTACGGAATTCGATGCAGAACCAATGCCGAATATGGAGGAAGTGATCAATAGACTGTCAGGTCATAAATATTTCACAAAAATTGATTTAAGTAAGGGTTACTGGCAAGTGGAATTGACTGAAGAGTTTAAACCTTTGACAGCATTTGAGACTCCACGGGGATTGTTTAAGTTCAAAACTATGCCGTTTGGATTGGTAAACTCGGGTGCTTCATTTTGCAGGCTAATCCGCATCGTTTTGCAGGGTCTTCATAACGTAGACAGTTTTGTAGATGACATGTGGAGTTTTGTAGATGACATGTGGGTTTTTTCTTCATCTTGGCAGGATCATATGACGTCTTTACGTCAGGTTTTGGATCGTCTCAGATCTGCTAAACTTACCGCTAAGCCTTCAATATGTATGATCGGGTATAGCAGTATTGAATGCCTTGGTCACAATATCGAGGGACAATTTATTAGGCCCAAAGATGAAAAATTACAGGCAATCAGAGATGCTGTTAGACCAACAACTAAGAAACAGGCCAAATCATTCATAGGTTTAGCTGGATTCTACCGGAAATTCATTCCAAACTTCTCAACTATAGCTTTACCTTTGTCAGATTTAACTAAGAAAGATAAGCCGAATAATATCAAAGATTGGCAAGATCATCATGAAAAGGCTTTCCAGACGTTGAAAAATAGGCTCACGTCTAGTCCCATTCTTCGTTTACCTGTGTTTCAGAACGGAGTCCCGTTCATTCTTAGAACAGATGCTTCTGAAACTGGTCTAGGAGCCGTATTGCTCCAGGAATTCGAAGGTGAAGGTAAATTCCCTATTGTTTACGCAAGCAGGAAATTGGTATCTGGAGAGAAAAATTATTCAGTCATCGAGAAAGAATGTATGGCCATAATCTGGGCAATTGAGAAGTTTAGAAAATACCTATTCGGCACTGAGTTTTTGCTAGAAACTGATCATAAACCTTTGTCGTTTTTGCAATCTGCCAAAGTGTTGAACCCCCGGATCATGCGATGGGCATTGAAACTTCAGCCTTACCGGTTTAGAATTATTGCTATACGTGGGCAAGATAATTTGGGAGCGGATTATCTCAGTAGATAAACCGTGTAAGATGAGTTGCACTAGTATATAGTACCTGTCCATGTGTCCACTTTTCTGTGTCGTGGCAAGGACGAAAAAACAAACGTTTTTTTCGTCTTATGGGGGGGGGGGGCCTTTGTGGCGATACAGAAAGGGAACACCGAAGGGGACAGTTTCTTTTTTTCTTACGTAGGGTACCTTTTCACCTACATAAGGCCATTTTCGCCTTAACCCTACGTAGCTAGTGCAAATACATACAATGTTACCATAAATAACTAAAGTGCACAGGTTGCCCGTGTAACACGCGTATAAGCCACGTAGTGGCGTGATACCTGCCCTATATAAATTCCACCGTAAATGATTCCCATAAGGGCGAAATACAACACAGAAGTGTCAGAGGACACAAATTCTCATCAGTATGGGATTCATTTCGGTGAGTGAATATTTATTACTTTTGATAATTTTAGTGTTAGGCATCGGTTTGTAGGTTTTAATTGCAAGGTCTGAACGACCAGAAATCAATTACTGTCTGATTTAAAACCTGCGAATTGTTGATTACATGGCCTATACAGCAGACGCAAAATATAGGGGACATGTGAACAGAGCAGAGCCGGACTTGCCGATGAGCACATAGGAGCATCGCGATAGTCATCAAATTCGCGACATGAAGGCGTGCACGCATGACAGACACGCATATATGTAATTTATGCCCTCTTGGCGAAAAACGGCACGAAATCTGGGCAAATAGACGATTGGAGGACCAAGCCTGCCCAGTGAACGTGCAGTCTAAAAAACCTTTATTGTTTAATTTTGAAACAGAAATGAACATAAATTGCAAGCATTCGCGTTCACATAGGACCGGGCAACATATTTGAATAAAGTTAAAATTATTAATTTGTAAATATTTTTTCCGTCTGCTCATTTTTTTTTGCCCTGATGCGGCAGACGAAAAATATACCGTAAAACAGTATGTATGATATGAGATGTTAGGGGTTGACATTCTTAGTGAATGACATTTGGGTCGACAGTTCAAATGTCGGGTCCCAAATACTAGAAGGTTGAAATGTCATAATAATGGGTTGACAATCGAAATGTCGCGGTGGTAAGTTAAGCCATGGGCATATGATGTGTCATGACCCTGATGTGAAATGACCTGATCGCAGGTAGAGCGGCTGAAATGTCTTTGCTCTGGTTGCTATCTGTGTGCATTTTAAATGTCATGTCCCCTAATTTTATTTATTACTGTTATGTTTGGGCATCAACAATTATTGTAAAAATATGGAGTTTTGCATATGACGTCGAGGGCGACGCTGCCGAGAGCTGGTGATAACTAGCTGTCGACTGCGCCGACGTCGACAATTGGATTGAAGCCGCGGATGAATCACGGCGACGTCGATATAGACGTCGAGGATTCAGCCGCGACGGCAAGTTCGTCACACCATCCGGTGACGTATAACGTCATTGTTGAATGAATATATATGTAGTCATTCGGCAAGCTTCATCATATGGTGGTGTAATTCTATCTAGTGATTGTTATGTTCTTGTTTTTTTTTAGCCCTTCAGTGACACAATCCACTATATGTGTCCATATCCCGATGTTCGTATCCTGATGGATATAGTAGAGGCCCATAGAGGCTGATTAACTGATGTGAAGTTAACGGCCGCCAAGGCGCCACTCCACACAGAAATAGATTAGTGATTATCAAGAACGATATTCAGTCTAATATAAAATAATATAAAATATAATTTAATATTAGAAAAGGATCCTTAAAGAAAATAACTAGTTAGGAGAGTATAAGTAAAGGGCCCCATATAAACATATGAAGAATTCAGGGAGTTAGATAACCCAGCATATTCTCTTCGCATCGGCTCGGGGTTCAGCACACTTGGGTGGGGTCATACTGATATTGTTGAACAATTTGGTTAACCTACCAAGTTAGTCAAATTGTAGAACATATCAGTTACCACCCGTGTTGGGCTACCGTAGCCGACGCGAAGAGTATAGCTGACGTTACAGGCGATTTGTTGTATGTATTATCTTGTGTCATTTTGTTGTGTTTTTCAGTCCTTTTAGCATTGCGATTACCTCGCTTGGGGAAGAGAGAGCTATTCTTAGTGCTTTTCTTACGTTGTACGATTTGTGCCTGTTCGGATTTGTCGGTTTCCTCTTCCTCTTGGTGTCTGGGAAGGGCTGCGGTTTGTTATTGTGGCACTCCTTGGACTTTTCTCTTACATTTTTTCTTCTTTACAACACTAAGCTTTATCTTACTGTTAAGCATTGTGATCATCTTGTTGGGGAAGAAAGGTGACTGCTTTGCTTTTCTTTGTTTGGTGACCTATATACTGCGTGTCTTGATTTGATTGCTCTTGGTGTCTGGGAAGGGCTGCGGTTTGTGATTGTGGCACTTCCTGGACTTTTCTATCACCTTTTCTGCATAATTGTATCTACTGTTTGTTCAAATAAAACTATCAATACAAATAAAAATAGCAAACAAACCATGCAAGAGAGTACATGTAGCATAAACCAATCAAAGAAAGCAACTACCCCTTCCCCAACGGGGTGATCACTATGCCAGACAGGATCCACCACAAACAGCGTAAAAAAAAACAAACAAAAAGGACAAAATATGAAAATAGCCCCACAGTGAGAAGCCACAAGATCACATAAAGAACAAACATCACCAAAACCACCACCTTAGAATGGTCAGTAATGACATGTAGAGGGAATGGATGAGATTAAGTCGAATTTGCTGGTAACAAATCTTCAGTTCAAATGTAAAAAAAATACAAAATAAACTTTCGAACTAAATAGGGGTTTCTAAACTAAATAATTGAAAAATGACAGAAAAAATGTGTCAACTAAAACGACTGTGATGGAAACGGATGAGGTCTCGTGACAGACACCTTAATCAGAGCTAAAGGAAACATTGGTTGAATTTTCCTTAATCTCTATTCGAGCTTACCAAGTAATGCTTACTTTCCACAGACGCATGATTACACGCCATTTATTTTGTGGCTGTCTGCCTGATCTTTACTTATTTTGCCTTTGTATCTATCGACTCTGATTTTCCGGAATACGATTTTGATATGTTGACCTTAAACCCAATTGCCGTAACACCAGACATCTACACTGTAATGCAAAGCTCATGAGTATTATCCCATCAGTCTGTAATGGCTAATAATTGTTTTGAATCTTTCTAAAATATGGCTTCCCCAGCATTTGTCCTAAATCCATAAACTATGTCACCGTAAAATTCCGATATGTTTTTGCTGCAGAAGTGTTTTCAAGCTACCTTTATATTACCAATCAGTTCGCAGTGTCGGCGAAAGATTTTGAAAAAGCTTAAAGTTGCTTATGATACTAACAGCCTTGTGTAAGGAGTTAGCATTCTGGACCTCTTTCCGATTGATAAAATCATTTAACACGAGTAGATATCCGTAAAACCAAATGAGATGAGATATGTACACCGCATAACATTTTTAAACTAAAGTTCGGTGAGGTAGATCTGATCAATCATTTGTTCAAAATAAAGATTGTCAATAGTAATACTAAAATAGAATTAGATTCTCAATAATATCAGCTTAATTTTCTTCAGAGACAGTATAAAATCTCTCGTATAACCGAATAGAAACAAATACGTAACAAGAGGGCACGATTAGTTCCCATCGGAATATCCACAAAAGATCTGAAAAGTTAAGTGCCAAATCTAATAAATTTACACAAACATGGTCAATAAGGCTTTTAGCTGCTTTTTCCTTGGATGTTAGGTGCGGCTTCCGAAGTAAAGGTGAGGTTTGGCGCCAGGAAAAAAAAAACAGATGTAATTCAACAACTCCCAACAGCTGTACTATTAGCCTTTCAAAGGCTGCATTTCTGATGCAGTGTCTTTTCGTTTTGTTGTTCTGATTTTTTTTTTCGATAAACTGCCGTTTTTGTAATGTCGTTTATGTCATTCAACCCTTGTCCGGTGTCTCGAGACTAGTTATCTCCATATTTATTTTCAAGGCTTTCAGACAAGGTCATGAGGCAAACTTTTTATGGTTTTATGATCTTCAGGAATGACGAAATACTTTGCTAATTACAAACAGGTCTTATTGTAACTTCATTGAAGTGTATTTGATTTGTAAGTTGTGATTTGTAATTGTGGCCTTCCTTGACAGCCTCTGTACTATTTTTGATATTCTTGGTCTTTTGACAAGAGAGAGCTGAGAGCTAAAATATCATGTAGCGCACCGAAGCAGCCCAAATAAAGGAATCACCTTGATTTTTTACTAGTGTAACATCCTATAACAAGGTGCAACAAGTTCCAACTAGCATTTCAGTGAAATATTCACGACATTAATTATAAAATATTCACCCGACCAGCGGTAACAAGTATCAACTAACATTTTGATCTGAATAGCGGCGCATAAATATTTCGTATGTTATCGCAACAACACTCATGTAACATCTTGGAAACTGTAACGTAACATATCAGATACCTCAAAACATAGTATAGCCGACTTATGTTCACCGTATGTTATTGTAACATTGTAATTTTTTATCTGAATAGCGGCTCATAAATATTTCGCATGTACCGCAATTACTCTGATGTAACATCATCGAATCTTCAATATAACATACCATTTATTTGATTAACCACGCATTATTGGAAGACAAGTAGCATAAGTAATCTCCTTGTAAGATCGTCATAATTTCCAAAAAGACAAATAAACACAAAATAAAGCATATACGAGTGCATGTTTACGAATTAATACTGTTTGGTAATATCAAACAACATTACATTCTATTTCTGCTACTATTAGCTTCGATTCTTTACAAATAGTTATAACGAAAATAACTGAGAAATTTTGTGAATTATATTTTCTTGAATACAGGGAATGACAAGACATTTTCTTACTTGTACAAACTGGCTGATTTCCGGACCAAGTTCCATTAGCCTGACATGTTCTTATTAGACTTCCAGATGTGCGCTTATAGCCATTGTTACAGGTACTGTAAACAACTGAACCAAAAATAGTATTATTGTTGGGTAGCCATTGGTGTCCGTTTGTTACATCTGATAATTCGGAACTGCAGTTAATAACTGAAAGATAAATTTGTTACGTGTGTTAATGTTCCTAAACCAGTATTTCAGAGTAAGAATTGACTATTGTATTTCCAAGAAACTATAACTTCGGTATAATTTCGAGACGCTAAGATGTTTTCGCATCCCTACACGGCTTTATTTCAAAATGTCTTAGGTCATTGATGGTTTACACACACACACACACACACACACACACACACACACACACACACACACATTCACTCAGTGAATTGCATTACTATGCACTTTACCTCTGGTTTATTCATTTGCAATTGGTCCATATATGTAGCAGAAGCAACACATTGATGAACTTTTTTTGTTATTTGTTTTAACATTAGAAGATATCTCTAACAAATGAATAAGATGATATGCATACGAGAGAGGTCGAGGATAGTCTCTGTTTAAAAAGGAATGTTAATATTGTCAAAATCAAAGTCATCACGACTGTCGTAAATGTCCGAAGAAGTTATACCATCTGATATCGATAAATGCTAATGTTCACGAAACGGTTCTGTAACATTGTAACATTTTGATCTAAATAGCGGCACATAATATTTCACATGTAACCGCAGTAACTCCAATGTAACATCATCGAAACTGCAATATAGCATACCGTTTATTTGACTTACCTCATATTATTGGAAAGTAATATCATGGAAACTTGAAGGTAACGTATCAGATACCTTAAAATGTAGTTATCCGACTCATGTTCACGAAATGTTACTGTAACATTGTAATATTTTAATCTAATTAGCGGCACATACATTAAGAAAACATGCCTATTCAAATATACTGAAAAGTTAATTACCGAAAAAATTGAAAATTTTCAGACAAAAAATTCAAATATTTTTCATATTTCTGCTCAAAACATAGATTGTGGGTACTCGTTAGAACCGCCTCCCAGAGGCGGTTCTAACGAGTACCAACAATCTATGTTTTTGAGCAGAAATCAGAAAAATAATGTATACCCCTGTAAACCCCAGTTTTACTATATAAAAGTGGGGTTTAAGGGGGTCAAAATTATATAGGCATGTTTTCGTGATGAATATTTCGCATATTTCGCATGTTACCACAGTAACTCCGCTGTAGTATCATCGAAACTTTAACATAACGTATCATTAATCAGAGTGACGATGCATTATTGGAAGACAAATAGCATAAGTAAACTCACGAACATATTTGTAACTTTCTGTTACAAGAAAATAAACACAAAATAAAGCATATATGAGTGCATATTCACGAAATATTTTTGTAACATTGAAACATTTTGAACTGAATATATTTCATATGTAACCGCAGTAATTCCCTTGTAACGTCATCGAAACTTCGACTTAACATATCAGGAACCTGATCAAAATAAGTCTGAATGCGTTCATTTTTACGAAATAACCGCAGTAATTTCCATGCAATATCATTACAACTGCACCGTTACATGTTAGATACCTCCAAATATAGTGTATACGAGCTCATGAACAAGACATGTTATTGTAACATTTTACGTTTAAGTCTGACAAACGACGCATTATTACTAGTAACGTAACATAAGTAAAGTCCTTGTTACGCCTTCTGTTCTTCCAAGTAACAAGCAAAAACACGCAAAATACAGTTTATACGAATGAATATTCACAAAATGTTACTGTAACATTGTTAAATTTTTATCTGACTAACGGCTTGTTATTGGTAGATACGTAACCTAAGTAAACTCCATGTAACATCGTCATAATTTCCTACTAACAAGACAAAAACATGCAAAAAAAAGTATATACGAGTGCATGTTCTTCAAATGTTACTATAACATTATAACATTTTGAACTAACCAGCGGCTTATACATTATTCGCATGTAACCCTAGTAACTTACATATAACATCATCGAAACGTCAACATAGCATAACACAAAACTCAAAATATAGTCTAAATGAGCTTATATCCACGAAATGCTACTGTAACATAACATTTTGATTTGACTAACGGCGCATAAATATTGCAAATGTAACCACAGTTATTCTCATGTAACATCACAGTTACGTCCAAGTAACTAGTAGACACACGCAAAATACAATGTATAAGAGGGCATCTACACAAATTGTTACTGTTGCATTGTAACATTCTGTTCTGACTTCCGTATGAAACCGCATTAAATCTCATGTAACATCATCGAAACTTCTATGTGAGATTTCGGAAACCGTTTGTCAGATCAGAATGTTAGTTTAAACAGTATTTTATTTGTACAAACCTGAACATAGCATATATGTTATATATACAAAAGGGATCCAGAAGAAAGTCATCTGACTTATTTAGATCTGTATCCCAAGTGGCATCAGAATATTACACTTTTACTGTAATATGTCGTGACTTTGAGCTCGTGTTTACTATATTTTGAAGTATCTGATATGTTACATTAAGATTTCGATCATGTTACATGGAGGTACTGCTTTTACATGACAAATATTTATGTGCCGTTAATCAAATCAAAATGTTACAATGTTACAGTAACATTTCTTAAATATGCAATCGTATAAACTGTATCTTGCCTGCGTCTGCTTGTTGCTTTGACATAACTGTGATCAAAAACAGCTTAAATCGTTCAGGTCGGAAATCCAAGGTGTTCGCCATGGCGACCATCTTGCAAATCTATTTTGCCCTTCGTCTCCTCAACCGAAAGGCCAATTTAAGTGGAAACTTAGTAGACGGTATTGGGGCAACTTGCAGATCAAAAGTAGATAAAACTGTTCTGATGGCGGCCATTTTGAAAATCTATATAGCGCTTCATCTTCTGAACCAAAGTCGAAACTTGGTAGGAGGTATTTGGGCAACCTATAATTCAAAAATAGCTAAAATTGTTCAGAGCGGAAATCCAAGGTGACCGCCATGGCGGCAATCTTCATTATCTAATTTGCGCTTCTTCTCCTGAACAGAAAGGCCAGTGGACTCGAAACTTTGTAGGAAGTATCGGCATAACTTGTAGATCAAAATAGCTAAACTTGTTTAGAAAGGAAAGCCAAGGTGCCCGAATGACCAAATGATTTGAATCTTAATAGGATGCATCGGCGCAATTTGTAGATCAAAAGTAGATGAATCGAAAATCCAGGATGACCGCCATAGCGGCCATCTTGAAAATCTATTTAGCGCTTCGTTTCCTGAACCTAAAGGCCATTAGACTCGAAACTTGGTAGAAAGTATTAGAGCAACTTGTAGATCAAAAATAGCTAAAATCAAATCATTGCCATCGGGAATCCAAGATAGCCGCCATGGCGACCACCTTGAAAATCTATTTTGCCCTTCGCCTCCCGAACAAAAAGCCAGTGGACTTGAAAGTTGGTTGGAAATATTAGGACACCTTATAGATAAGAAAGCTAAAATCGTTCCGAGATGAAATCCGAGATGACCTAAAGCGGTCATTTTGAAAATCTATTTTGACCCTACAGCTCTTGAACTAAAAGACCAATTGACTTAAAATTTGGTAGGAAAGATCATGGTGACTTGCAGATCAAAAAAAGCTAAATCGTTCTGATCGGAAATCTAAGATGGCCGCCACAGCAGCCATCCTGAAAATCTGCTTTGAACTTCTGAACCGACGGGCCAATTTACTCGAAACTTGGTATAAATTATTAGGATGACTTGCAAATCAAAAAAAAAAGATAAAATCATTTTGATTGGGACTTGAAGATGGCTACCATGGCTGCCATCATGAAAATCTATTTTGTGCTTCTTTTCTTGAACCAAAAGGCCAATCGACTCGAAACTTAGTAGTAACTTTCGGGGCAACTTGCAGATAACAATATTTAAAATATTTCCGATCGGATATCCAAGATGGCCGCCATGGCAGAAATCAAGACCATTTATTTGGTGTTTCTTCTCCTGATCTGAAAGGCCAATTAGCTCAAAACTTGGTAGGAAGAATCGAGGCAATTTGTAGATCAAAATAGCTTATTTCGTTCCAAGCGGAAATCCAAGATGGTCGCCACAGCCGCAATTTTAAAAAAAAAATATATTGAATTGCTTCTCTTGAACCCGGAGGCCGATTGACTTGAAAGTTGGCAGGAAGTATCAGTATGACTTGCAGATCAACAAAATAGCTAAAATTATTCCTGTTGGAAATCCGTGATGGCCACCATCTCGAAGATCTATTTTGAACTTCTTCTCCTGAACAAAACTGTCAATTGACTTGAACCTTGGTAGCAAGTATCTGAGTGACTTTAAACCCCCCGGTAATTTGCTCTACCGACCGTTCTAAGGCGGTGGTCCCGGTGTTAGTCTTACTCCTTGTTGCTTTGTGGTTTATTTTACGAGGCGATTTGTTGTATGTCTTTCCGTGTGTCATTTTGTTCTTGTGTTTTTCAGTCCTTTTAGTATTGCGATTACCTCGCTTGGGGAAGAGAGAGCTAATCTTAGTGCTTTTCGCACGTTTGTTCGGTTTGTGCTTGTTTGGATTTGTCGGTTTCCTCTTCCTCTTGGGGTCTGGGAAGGGCTGCGGTTTGTGATTGTGGCACTCCCTGGACTTTTCTCTAACTTTTTTTGTATATCAACATAGCTAAAAGTGTTCTGATCGGGAATCCAATATGGCCGCCACAGTCCCCATCTTAAAAATATATTTTGAACTTCTTCTCCTGAACGAAAAAAAAACCCCAACTGACTCGAAATTTGATGGGAAATGTCGCAGTGACTTTTCGATCAAAAATAGTTAAAATCTTTCTGATCGGAAATCCAAGATGGTCTCCCTAGCAGCCACTTTGAAAGTCTATTTTGAACTTTTTTTTCATGAACTAAAACTTCATTGGCAGTACTGAGGTGAATTGTTGATCAAAAGTAGTTAAAATCGTTCTGTTTGAAAATCCGAGAGTACCACAATGGCCATCATTTTGAAAATCTACATTGATTTTCTCTTGAACCAAAAGGCCAATTAACTCGAAACTTGTCAGGTAATCAGGTTAACGGTACATAGCTATCTTGGCCCGTTTGTTATTTGGAAGGTACGAAGATGCTACAAAGACTTTACTGATGTTATATGACTTCTGATAATGCGTCTTTTGTCAGATCAAAATGTGACATGTCACAGGACACGTCTTGAACATGAGCTCGTTTACACTATGCTTTGAGGTATCTGATATGTTATGTTGAAGTTTCGATGATGGTTCATGTATGTTACTGCATTTACATGCAAAAAAAAACAAAAAAAACGTGCCGCTATTCAGGTAGAAATATTACAATATTATAGCAACACTTCATGAATAGGAGCTTGTATACAGTAAGTTTTGAGGTACTGGTATATGCGTTCAGTTTTCGAGAAGATTACTGGGGAGTTACTGCGGTTACATGTGATATATTTACGTGCCGCTTGTCAGATCAGAACGCTACACTGCTACAGTCAGCTTTATTTCCTGAAGCTGCATTTTTAGTTTTTTTTCCTGAATTACAGGTTGTTACTTTAGCAAAAATTCAAGTATGGTCATTTATTTGGGCCATTTTTGTCATTACTGTTGATGTCACCAGGTATATGCTGATTGCGTAACAGCGGGTGTTGGCGAGACTTGTTAGCAAACTACCATTGTTAAGATAACTCTGGTTATATAATGTTCATGGCAAAGTCTCTTCAAGCACATGACTTAGACTGCTATTTTATAAAAACACGAATTTTAAAGAATCTATACAAGGTAACTGTGGTTTCTGCCAAGTGGCTAAAGCTCAAACGGAACACACTAAGCTAAATATGAGATATCATAGAATCATACATTAAAATATGGAATGCTGTGTTTCGTAATTGTGGCATTTCCGCGATATCTTCACATACTTTTTACATTTTTTTTCTTTATTTTTTATATTTATTTTTTTATTATTATTTTTTTTTTTTAGTTATTTATTTATTTTTTTTTTTTATTTATTTATTTTTTTTTTATAATTTGTAAATACAAAGTTTAAATATTACATGATCGAACACGCGTTTATTGTACATTACCTACATAATAAGCATTACGAAATGTGTTTTATAACGCATTTCATTTAAAATCTGTTTACTATATTCATACCTACCTGTACAGTTAGGCGTCGTGTCATTCAATTTGCCGCTTGTGGCACAAGTAAGTTCACTGTGGCCATAGAGAGTGAATCCTATATTACAGCTAAATGTAACTGCTGATCCAGCTGGCACAATATCAGTTACTTCTTTTCCATCTTGCAATGTTATCCTTCCGTTGTCTAACATCGGCATTGTGCAGTTCGGCGCTTGTCATGTAAATATATGTGTATATAAAATCTTTTATATTTGCAACACAGCACTGTGTCAATAAAAGCTTGGCTATATTATCAAACTTAGTAACTCACGTTCCGCATGGTTTATTTCAGGGGGTCGGATACACTTTGTGTGGAAACAACTCTTTTAAATTGTTTTTCCTCCCTTCTGAAAAGGCGTCTACTCTAAAAGGGACCTTAGTAGCAAACCGTTTGATTTTATATTATACCCCTTTGTCAGAAAGGACATTGTGTGCGAAAAGTAAACATGAAGCCAAAAAATGTCCGGCTTGTAAACAAATGGCAGAAAAATCTGCCAAGTGTATCGAGTACCCTTAACTCTTCTGTCATTAACGTTCGAAAAGGATTCATAAAGACATGCCGTTTTACATGCGAAACTTCCAACGGCGATTTAAATATCGCTTCATTAAATTGGGATAAAGGAGACTGTTCATACATTGAGCAGTTGTTTTCGTTAGGTTTACAGATGGATGAGTAGCCAACTTTTACGAATTTCAGTTTAGTTTCGTAAACATATATCTCACTAAACAAATGCCAACTGTATAAATCGCATTAAAATGCATCACTTTTCAGAAGGAATACAAATTATTTCAAAAGTGTGATCTACCCTGAAAGAGTGGTCATTCATTTCTAATCTTACAGAAACTTATTGCCAATCGTCATATGAAACACCCTAAAGTGCAGAAAAATATATAGAAATTAAATGACATAGAACGACTTTAACATCAAAATGTTTAATCGTAAAATAATATAGTAATTCATTTTACGTGAAATGTTATTTTCTTTGAGCTTACAACTAGTACCGAACTCACCACTTTTCCTTTAATGTTTCGTATAATTTTATCGTAGATAAAAGAACAGTTTCTGTGATCACCAGTAAAGGTTTGTCACAAAATGACACTTCACTTTTGTAACTGTAGTTTATGTAAATAAAGGGTAAGAGAAAAGTCCAGGGAGTGCCACAGTCACAAACCGCAGCCCTTCCAAGACACCCAGAGGAAGATGAAACAGACAAAACAAAACAAGCGCACATTGATAAAAAGCACCAAGACTATCTCTCTCTTCCTCAAACGAGGTAATCGCAATGCTAAAAGGACTGAAAATCGCAAGAACAAAGTAACACAATGCAATACATAGAGAATAGACCATTATGCAACAAAGAGTAAGACCAACACCGGGACCACCGCCTTCGAATTGTCAGTAGAATAAACCACCGTGTGTGGGGGGTGAGGGGGGAAGGGATTTAAAGCACTTTTACGGCCAGCTAACTTCACCCTGGGTCCCGATGTGACTCTTAATACAGAAAAACATAAAACAAATTCGGTTCGCATTAAGGTTCCCAACTCAGTCAATGCATCAAAATAAAAACATAAAGGTCAAATTCATCACTATGATAAACAAAGACGAGTACTCATAGCTAATTCTACTGTGTGACGAAGTAAATGAAAACCAATAGTTAATTCTATAATACTGCTTCATTATAGACAGGTTGAACTATTTTGTTCCTATAACTGACTGAGTTCAAATATTATAAGATAATATAATTGGTATCGTCTGGGTTGTTGGTGGGTAGCTGTGTACTTTGTGTATTAGACATATCATGCTGGTCAAAACAACAGGTGGCTAGCCTGGCACTGAATGGCCAAGGCACACTGTCAATCATGTTGTCAATACACAGAGAAGCTGCAGTCCAGCTAATTTCTTTGGATAAGGAGAAACAAGCATTAGTGCAATGCTGGAGAGCTTATTATTTATTTATTTATTTATTTATTTATTTATTTATTTATTTATGAAAAGCATCATGGATTATTAATCATATTCATATTTATTCCTTGCATCTGATTTGGTTGGGTGGTATAGAATTCAGAACTTAAGTCTTATTTATTTACTGAGCTCTTTAGGACTGCACTTCTGGTTTGCATCTGCTGCTGTATATATCATCTTTTCTAGGAACTTTCAATGTTAAGAGAAACTACACCTTGATATAATTTGCCAAAGCAGAAATTTATAGTTACAGTTCATTCTAAGTATCTTTATGGCTTTCTGTTGTGAATGATGAATTGGACTGTTAAATGACAGTGTTCTTAAGAATTTTTCAGATACTAAACAGCTGTTCATAGAAGATCAAGGTTCACTGACTATACTACGTGTTGTCCTGGGAGGAAACTATAGGAATATGCTATAGATTGTACGCCATAGTTCAGTAAGTATTTCTAAGCATTCTGTACACAAAATGTTTTAAATGTTAAGAAAACCTAATCACAATATGACGTGACCAAGCGGAATGTATGGATGTTTAGGTTCATTTAAAGCATACCCATCATAGACTTTCTATTGTAAATTAAGAATGAGACTATAATATGACAGTGTTTAAAGGAATTCTCGGATGCTAATAAACTGTTTGAAGGTCAAGGTTTGCCTATTGTGTGTTTGTCTAGGAGTCAGCCATGGGAATATGCTACAGATTTACACCACTGTTCTGTAAATAATACTAAGCATTCTGCACACAGTAAGTGCTCAGCCTCTGTATTTTCGGTGAAGAATTCAGCTGTGTTTATAATTTAGGATTAAGAACGGATATAGGACTAAACACTTGAAGAAATTCAAGTACGGTATGTACAAAACTTAAAACTTTCCTGATCATACGTACTCATTGGATGGAATTGTATGTGGGTCACTAAAGAGAATTTTTAGTACAACAGAATAAAATGCACTGTTAGTACAGCAGTATATAAGTCTTGGCTAAATAGGATTAGCAATAACTGGAATCTGTTGTTGGAATACTTCTCGGGGGCCCAAAACTGTATCTGATACTTGTCCTGATATTTCTATGATGTACCATATTAATATCAATCATAGTAGTTGTACATCACAGTATACAGTGCTTCAGAGCAATTTTATTTTTTATCTTTTTAAGAAGGAATGAATATTCTCTTACATTAAAATGTTCCTATCCAGATACAGTCAGAGAAATACGGGGGTGAGTCAATAAGTATCCAGCCTATCCCATTTCCGATGGACCGAGACAGTCACGATTTTCATGCTTTGTTTCAATATATGTTTTATACATGGGTACAAAATTGCACACGTATCGATTCATTCTTTAATAAGATATTGAATTTCAAACATGGCTAGTGATGCAAAAGCATGCCTTTCATCTAAAGTTGAGTACCGTGCTGTAATTCAGTACTTGTATTTAAAAGGTAAAACAGGCAAGGAAATACACGGCGAGTTAGCCGATGTTTATGGGTCTTCTGCACCATCTTATGCTCGGGTTAAATTCTGGGTAGGGGAATTCAAACGCGGCAGAACGTGTTTAGAAGATGAAGCCAGGTCTGGACGCCCACTGAATGCCACCGACGAAGAAATGTGTAAGAAAGTTCGGTATCTGGTATACTCTGATAGGCGAATTCAGGTGGAAGAAATAGCGCAGGCATTAGGCATTTTACATGGTAGCGTTTGAACAATCGTACATGATCGTTTTAGGTATGCGCAAGCTAACAGCCCGTTGGGTCCTCAAATCCCTTAGCGATGAGCAAATGGCAACCAGAGCATCAGTATGCAGCGCCAGGTTGAAGCGTTTTAGGTCAAAAGATGATTTTCTTTTGCGTCTAGTGACTGTAGATGAGACTTGGGTTCATTATTATGAGCCAGAGAATAAAAGCTCAGAGTCGTCAGTGGGTACGGCCTGGGTCCCCGAGGCCAAAGAAGTTCAAGACGCAACCATCTGCTGGTAAGGTGATGGCCATAGTATTTTGGGGCGCAAAAGGCGTTATTATGTTGGACTTTCTACCCAAGAGAAGTACAATAACTGGAGTGTACTATGCAAACTTGTTAGACCAGCTGAGAACTGCCATCCGTGAAAAACGCCGAGGTAAATCCTCTAAAAGTGTTTTGCTGCAACAGGACAACGCGAGAGTCCACACTTGCAAAAGTGCAGTGGATGCTGTAGAGCGAAACGGGTATGAATTAATACCACATCCCGCCTATTCGCCTGACCTAGCTCCTAGCGACGTCTTCCTATTCCTAAACTTGAAAAAGGATATCCGTGGACTTCATTTCCGGTCTGATGAAGAAGTCGTGGCAGTTGAGGAGTGGGTCAATGGAAAGGACCCTGACTTTTTCAGTTCTGGGCTGATGGCACTTGAACACCGTCGGTCTAAGTGCATCACACTAGAGGCAATTTCATCGAAAAAGAAGAGGTGGTTGTCAACCGGAAATAGGTTAGGCTGGTTACTTATTGACTCACACTCGTATCTTAAAAATGAGCTCCATCAAGTCATGGTCCCGTGCTGGTCCCGGGTTTAGAATAGGCAAGACGTACCCTCTGCGTGACGTACGAGCCGTCTAAAAGAGGCTGCCCGTGACCACCCGGGCCCTCGAAATAGGTGGCTGCCTTCCGCTTCTGTGGCAGTTGGGTAAAACCACTAACATAACAGAGCAACCGTCCGTTCAACCGGTATAATTACAGACTATAAAATTAAATTTACTGAAATGCATCTTAAATTGGAAAAAACAAATTTCGCGAGATCTATCCTTTTAAACCTTTCCTATCTCATGTTACTAACATGCTTCATTTGTTTGTGTATCATTCTGTGCCCGTGGGTCGCACATGGGACGAAGATTATAACCTCATCTGTATTTAACATGTGTTTGTCTTGTGTTTGTGACATTTTTCCGAACTCTAGCATTCTCCACATTAAAAAGTAAGATGCATTTAATATTGTTAGATAAAAAACTAAACGTTTTTCAAGGTATGAAAGCTACATATCATTTGAAAGCTACATATCATCTAACACAGCTTATTTGTTTGACTCTCTTAAAAAATGAATCCAAAATGAATCCTTTCTTTCTTTAATAAACTGTTTATTTTAAATATGGATCTCCTAATTTATGTTAAAAATAACCTTTCAATTTCCCAGACGTTTTCGGCCTCCCTTGTCTGTAGGGAATAAAATCTACAGATCACTTTCCTTCTGTAGTGGATAGGGTGTAATCCCCTATTAAAACAGGAACCACCTGTTTGCCGTGGGTGGCGTCTCGTATGCTGGGAGAGGGGAACCTGATGATTGAGGAAAGCCCAGGGATCTCCAGCTTTTCAACACATCATTTTGGCCCTTATTTCAGATAGAAGAGCGGTCTGGGTTAGATCCGGCCTGGATCAATCGGCTCAGTCGTGCCAAGCTCTAGAAGCGCACAACTTGTTCTTAGCTTCTTTCTCTCTTTCATACGTATCTTTATGGTACCAAACCGGGCTTATTTTTCTCATATTCCTCTAACTTTAAGTGAGTTTCAATGGGCGGCGGCTGAAGGGTCAATTGGTGGGCTTGTATTGGGGCTTTGGCGGAAACCTCTGTGAGTGGAGGCTGTGGATAGGGGGATGAACTCAACTGTTCATAAATTTTTCTATGGAAATTTAGATGAATAGGTGGGAAATCATCTAAGCATGAGGCCGAGCTGAAGACTCTGATCTTGACACCGAGTATAATAGCAATGTAGCCTTGACGTTAGAAATAGGAGATCCATTTCTGTTAAACGTCCCCTTGTAGGCTCCATGGAGGGTGGGGCGCATAGCTATCGAATCAAAAATTTCATCACCATGGCCTCTCGAAAACGATTTCTGGCGTTCGACTCTTCGGAGGACGACACGCAACCGACTACTTTTACTTTCAAAGCAAATGAGAACTTCGCTAAATTTTTAGTGATTTCGAGTAAGGAAGACAAACCAATTACTTCACTGTCTCCTTTCATCATAGAAAAGCAAATAGAATCTTTAATAGGCACTCCAAAAAATGTAAAAAAATTAAAACATGGAACTCTTTTGGTCGAAACTAACAGAAAATCTCAAACTGATAATCTCTTGAAAATTACAAAATTCTTTAACATTAATGTCTCTGTCACGGAACATAAAACACTCAATAGTTGCAAAGGTATTATCCGTGACAGGATGCTAAAACATGAAACTGAAGAAAATATCACAGAATATCTTAACACACAAGGAGTAACAGCTTGCAAACGTTTTAAAATTAAAAAAGATGGAAACTTTATAGAAACAAATACACTTTTACTAACTTTCAACACCACAACTTTACCGAAATCACTAAAAATCTTTTACCGAATTATACCGGTTGAAGTCTACATTCCAAATCCTCTGCGGTGTTTCAACTGTCAGAGGTTTGGACATCATGAAAACGGCTGTCCTGAATTACCTGGATCAGTATGTGAAAAATGTGGTATGGGTGACTTTGATCACTCTACAAATGCTTGTAAAAATGAAGCCAAGTGTGTGAACTGTCACAAAAACCATCAATCAAAATCAAATCAGTGTGAAATTTGGAAGAAAGAGAAAGAAATAATGAAAATTAAAGTTACACAAAAAATTACTTATTTGGAAGCCAAAAAAATACAAGAAAATCAACCTGAAATCACCTTTGCAAAAGTTGTTCAATCCCTAAACACTAAACCTGAAACCAAAGAAACTTCTACCCAGTTTAACGAAAAAGATTCTGTCATCAAAGCAAATTCAAAAGTTATTACTCCTACTCTAAAACCTAAACCTAAACCCACATCTACTCATCAGTCTAGACCATCAACAAAATCTCAAAACAGTTCACAAACACAGCCGACTAAAACAGGTGGATCACAACAGAGATCCAGGTCCAGGACAGCTGACCAGAAAGGAAAAAATGGAAAAGAAAAAGATAAAGAACCAAATCCATATAGTAAAGGGGCGTCGGCCGATCCGATCAAGTTGGTCAATCGGTTCGATTCCCTTGAACATGGAGTTAGAGACTGACTCCTCCATGTTCTCGCAGTCTCAGAGAAAACAAAAGGATTAAGTTCCTGATTTTCAAATCATCTCTCCATTTATCATGGATAAAAAATCAATTATTCAGTGGAACTGTCGAGGACTAAAAGCAAATTATAACGAAATTTTAATTTTAACAACACTACTTTCTCCGACTGTCTTTTGTCTCCAGGAAACCTTTTTAAAAAATACAGATAATATTAATTTTAAAAATTATAGTTTATATAATCATATCGCAACTGAAAATCAGAAAGCCTCAGGAGGTTCATCTATCCTTGTAAAATCAAATGTTCCTCATAGACAGATAGATATAAATAGTAATTTACAAGCTGTTGCTGTAAATGTCACTCTGTCTAAATCCATAACAATTTGTTCTCTATATCTTCCTCCACACTGTAAATTTTCTAAACACGATTTAGAAAATCTTATAAACCAGTTACCTCGTCCTTATTTATTATTAGGTGATTTTAATAGTCACAGCAAACTATGGGGTTGTTTGGATACAAATGACAAAGGAGAAATAATAGAAAATTTTATTGCAGAAAATGATTTATGTTTATTTAACGATAAACAACCAACTTATCTTCATTCTCCTACAAGAAATTATTTTGCTTTAGATTTGTCTATATGCTCTCCAAATATTTACTTAGATTTTGATTGGTCAGTTCTAGATGACCTTCATGGGAGCGATCATTTTCCAATTAAAATTGAAGAAATTGAATCGACAAATGAAGACCATCATTCCCGATGGAATTTGAATAAAGCAAACTGGGAGAATTTTATAGAGCTATGTAATGAAAAAATAAATCCTGAAATGTTTAAAACAGCAGATGATATACAAGCTTTTACTGATACATTAATTCATGTAGCCGAAAAATGTATTCCAAAGTCCTCGACACGTTCAAAAAGAAATAGACCTTGGTTTAATAAAGATGTTAAAAATTCAATAAATAAAAGAAAATCTGCCTTACGAAAGTTCAATAGGCAGCCAACAAAAGAAAATCTAATCCATGCCAAACAAATGCGAGCTAAAGCTCGCAAGACAATAAAAACGGCTAAAAGAACATCTTGGCAGCAATACGTCTCCAAACTTAATTCTAGAACTCCAGCAAAGAAAATATGGGACATGATTCGAAAAATTACTGGCAAAAATAAAAATAACAAACATGTCCATATTAAATCAAATGGAAATATATGCTCAACGACTAAAGATATTTCCAATGCACTAGGAGAGAATTTTCAGAAAAACTCTTCTAGTGCAAACTATTCCGAAACCTTTCAAAACATAAAACAGGAACGAGAGAAAGAGCATCTAAATTTTACGTCACTAAATCATGAAAAATATAATGTACCATTCACAGCTTCAGAATTATTAGATGCTCTTCATAAATTTCACGATACAGCTGCTGGTCCTGATGACATTCATTATCAAATTCTTAAACATTTACCCGATAACGCTTTAAAAACTTTATTAAATATTTTAAATGATATTTGGATCACTGGAAAATTTCCAAAAGACTGGAGTAAAGCAACGATTATACCTATACCAAAACCAAATAAAGATCATACTGAAGCTACTAACTACAGACCTATTGCTTTGACAAGTTGTTTATGTAAAACAATGGAGAGAATGATTAATGATAGACTGGTTTGGTTCTTGGAATCAAACCAGCTAATAACAAAATATCAAGCTGGATTCAGAAAAAATAACTGTACAAACGATCATTTGATTCGTTTGGAATCCTTTATTCGTGATGCCTTTATTAAAAAAGAACATGTCGTAGCTGTATTTTTTGATCTTGAAAAAGCTTACGATACTACATGGAAACATGGCATCATGAAAGATTTACATAAATTAGGCCTTAAAGGCCGATTACCACTTTTTATTCAAAATTTTTTATCAGATCGAACATTTAATGTTCGAATAGGTAATACGTTATCGGACATATTTAAACAAGAACATGGTGTACCACAGGGAAGCATTTTATCACCTACCTTGTTTGGCATTAAAATTAACGATATTGTTAAATGTGTGAAAGACCTTGATTGTTCGCTTTTTGTTGACGATTTTGGAATATTTATTAGATCGAAAAATATGGAAACCATTGAATTCAAACTACAACGATGTTTAAACAATATAGAAGATTGGGCAACAGACAATGGTTTCAAATTTTCAAAAACAAAAACTCAATGCGTTCATTTTTGTCAGATACGTCAGCTACATTTAGATCCTCATCTCACCATATACGGTAGTCCAATTCCAGTCGTCAGTGAAGCAAAATTCCTGGGTCTTTTGTTCGATAACAAATTATCTTTTATACCACACATCAAAGCTTTAAAACCTAAATGTCTTAAAGCACTTGATATTCTTAAAGTTCTCTCCAGTTCCGACTGGGGAGGAGATCGTACTGTTCTTTTAAATCTTTATAGATCTTTAATTCGATCTAATATGGATTATGGATCCATAGTTTATGGATCCGCTAGAAAATCTTATTTGAAATCTTTGGATACTATTCATCACCAAGGTTTACGTCTGGCTCTAGGGGCTTTTCGTACTTCCCCCGTCGAAAGTTTATACGCTGAATCAAATGAACCATCATTGTATATAAGAAGAGAGAAATTGTCTCTTCAATATGTTACTAAATTAGCCGCCAATCCACGTAATTCAGCTCATGATTGTGTTTTTAACCCTAAATATGAAAGATTTTACAATAATAAAGCAACAGCTATTAAACACCTTGGCCTGAGAATACAACCGTTACTTGAAGTGGCCAATATCAATATTAAAAATGTTCAGCATTTTTCTTTTCCATCAGAAGAGCCATGGACGTTAAACCCTCCAAAGATTATTTTAGACCTTCATAAAAATAAAAAAAACAGAAGTCGAGTCGCATATTTTTAAGAATGAATTTTTAGAAATCAAATCAAATTATAAACATTACCTGTCAATTTATACAGATGGTTCGAAACAAGATGAGAAAGTTGCTTGTTCTGTTATTAGTCCAAATTTTACTGACAGTATCAGATTACCTGATAATAGCTCCATTTTTACCGCCGAAGCCAAGGCAATTGATATTGCACTTTACCATATCAGAGATCAGTCTGAAAAACAGTTCATCATTTATTCAGATTCTCTTTCTGTATTAAAATCTCTTAAAGATTTACACCATAGAAACCCATTAATTCAGCAAATTCTTAAAAAATATTATTATCTTTCCGCTTCAAAAGAAATTGTATTTTGTTGGCTTCCCAGCCACGTTAATATTCGTGGAAATGAATTAGCAGATTCAGAAGCCAAATCTGCATTATCCTTAGTAATAACCAATTTCAAAATTCCTCACTCCGACTTTAAATCAAACGTCTGTCAATACATCAACAACAAATGTCAGTCTGTTTGGGAAACACAAACTTATAATAAATTAAATGAAATCAAACCAAATTTTAACAGCAAATGCACATTCTCTAATCTCAGCAGAAAAGAACAAACAAAAATCACGAGATGTAGACTTGGGCACACTAGAATTACTCATTCATATATTTTAAACAATGAACAAGCTCCATTCTGCATTCCTTGTAATGAACCTTTCACATTCAAACATTTTCTTATCACTTGTGCTGAATTTAATCACATTCGCACAAAGTATTTTAATATAAAAACTATAAAGGAACTTTTTGGTATGCCAACTCAGAAAATACTCGACTTTCTTAAAGAGATCGGACTTTTTAATAAAATATGATCAGTATTTTTAATCACTTAAAATCATTGATACTTTATCTCTTTAAAATAAACACATCAATCCTAGATATTTTTAAATTTCTCATTAAATAAAATCATCATATAACATAAAACTTATTAGACGCTATATGCCCTTTTAGGGTTGAGCGTCTATAAACAAAATATCCATCCATCCATCAAGTCATGAGTATAACATAACACTTAACTGTTGTCATACTTTGGTAAGTTTATCACTCCTCAAAACTCTCTTCTAGAAATGTTAAAGCCCAGATGCAGTGAAACGAGTTGACGATATGTCTTTGGCTTGGCCCGCCGTGGTTCAACTATTGGTTTTCATTTACTCTGGCATACTGTAGAATTAGCCTTGAGTACTTGTCTTTGTTTAGTATGGTGATTAATTTGATTTTTATGTTTTCGCTTTGATGCATTGACTGAGTTGGGAGCCTTTATGCGAACCGAATTTTTTATGTATTTCTGTAATAAGACTAGCATTTGGACCCAGGGTGAAGTTAGCTAGCTGTAAAAGTGCTTTAAACACTCCCCCCCCCCCCCCCCCCCCACCTCCCACCCGTTGGTTTACTCTACTGACCGTTCTAAGGCGGTGGTCCCAGTGTTAGTCTTACTCTTTGTTGCTTTGTGGTTTATTCTACGAGGCGATTTGTTGTATATGTTACCATGTGTCATTTTGTTCTTGTGTTTTTCAGTCCTTTTAGTATTGCGATTACCTCGCTTGGGGAAAACAGAGCTAATCTTAGTGCTTTTCGTACGTTTGTTTGATTTGCGCTTGTTTGGATTTGTCGGTTTCCTCTTCCTCTTGGTGTCTGGGAAGGGCTGCGGTTTGTGATTGTGGCACTCCCTGGACTTTTTTCTTACCTTTTTTTTTGGAATAATAATAGCATTCTAGATTTCAATAAGCAGCACCCCATACTAATGGTGCCGAACATTAATCTTCTAAAACAAGTTCAACAAGTAAATTTGCTAGATGTTGATGTGCATGAAGACTGCTAATGCTTGACAAGCAGAGCTGATCCTGATCAGACGCCGCTTTTGCAGTCTCTATTCTGGATCTACAATGTCTGCTCAGGCCTCTCTGTCCCACATCCTTGGGGTAGATAGGGTAGTTGTATTCTTTTACAGGTTAAAGCTGCTTAAATTTAAAACTCGTTAGTCATATGCATATGTCCTTAATATGGACTACAGTTTGCTAGTTGGCAATGTGCTTTAAGGTGGCTGGATGATTGACAAGCAGAGCGGATCCTGACTAGATACTGTTTTCTTAGGTGTCTGATCTGGGTCTACAGTTTGCACCGGCCTAATACTTGGGATAAATATGGTAGTTCACTTATTCTTCTACAGGATAAATGTCGCTCCGACCTGAAACCATTTATCATATGCATTTACTGACTGCTTGATTCTTGACGAATGGAGCGGACCATGATCAGGGCCACCTTTCAGCCTCTGATCTGGTTCTACAAAATGCTTGCTCAGGCCTGTCTGTCCAGGTACTTGGAATAGATAGGGTAGTTATCTTATTCTTTGCAGATTAAAGACGCTTAAATTTGAAAACCATAAATTTGTCATAATTTATATGTGTCTGTAGTATAGATTCCAGTTTGCTAGTTGTTAATGTGTATAAGACGGATGGATGTCTTACAAGTGGAGCGAACCCTGATCTGACACCATGTTCTGCAGGATCCGATCTGAGTCTAGCATGTTTGCTCAGGTTTGTCTGTCCCCAGGTAAAGAGCCAAATATTCTTTTTTATAATTTTTATGTTATATAATAAACTTGGAACAGCCATATTATTATGTTTTGTATAGACGGGGAGGAATTTACATATAAATCAAATTTGTAATCAACGAGTCGAATTAACTGACGACCTAGTAGATTTTTTTTTTATTTCGGATTTTCTTGCAATTTTCGGTTGACAGATAAACTCAGGAATGAACAGGTAATAGTATTTGAACTGTAGACGATATATAAACATTATCACTATGGTCATTATTCGCTTATAACTGAGTGGAAACAATTATAGTAAATTCGTCATCGTTACACGATTAACAAGAAATCCGTGGAAAGCGATGTCGCACCTGCGGGGATTAAGTCATACAAGTTCCTATTTGTATTGAAAAAAATCTATTTTGCAGCATTCAAGAAAATTATGGGTTAGAAAAATGGACAAAGTAGAAAATTTGGAATATTGGATTGCAAAATTTTATCGAAACCTGTCCACTATTTCACAAGATATTGATATTGAGCGGATATCATTTTTGCCCATTAATCAAGGCCAGTAACTCAGCTGAAAATTGACGAAAAACGTCATGTGACAATCCCAAGCTAGGTATTGTTAACAACAATATGTATGCAAAATATGATCCTAATCCGTCAATTGTTTCAAAGCTTTTGGCCTAAAACTGCAGGAGGAGTTGCGCTCACGAAACACCCACTGAGTATAAGGTTTTTAGGCAAAAAATGACTTAGTTAACAAAGCGGAAAAGTTTTTTAAAAAATCTGAGATTTATGTGCAAACAATATGCAAATCTTCAGACCCTGACCTAATCATCTGTGAAGTTTCAAAACTATTGGCCTAAAACTGCAGGAGGAGTTGCGCTCACGAGACACCCACTGATTATAAGGGTTTTAGGTAAAAACTGACTAAGTTAACAAAGCGAAAAAAGTTGAAAAAAAATCTGAGAATTATGAGCAAATAATATGCGCCTCTACACACCATGGCCAAAACATCTGTGAAATTTCAAAATGATTGGCCAAAACCTGTAGGAGGAGTTGCGCTTACGAGACACCCACTGACTATAAGGGTTTTAGGTAAAAACTGACTAAGTTAACAAAGCGGAAAAAGTTGAAAAAAAAATCTGAGAAATATGAGCAAACAATATGCATATCTACACACCATGGCCAAAACATATGTGAAGTTTCAAAATGATTGGCCATAAACTGTAGGAGTTGCGCTCACAAGACATCCACTGACTATAAGGGTTTTAGGTAAAAAACGACTAAGTAAACAAAGCGGAAAAAGTTGGAAAAAAACATCTGAGAATTATAAGCAAACAATATGCACATCTACACGCCATGGCCAAAACATCTGTGAAGTTTCAAAATGATTGGCCAAAAACTGTAGGAGGAGTTGCCCTCAGAAGTCAATTGTTGACGAACGGACAAACGGACGAACGGACGCGTCACGGCACGCCTATATCGCACCTGCGTGCTACAATAAACGAAACTATGGGGGGACTCAGTTGTATTTGATTTGCCACTTAATTCAACTTGACAGTCTATGTGTTGTTCTGTAAAATACTTATTCTGTCTATACAGCAGATGTCACTTACACATGGCATATAATATGTTGTACTTAGATCGTAATCTGTTCATATGACTGATAACACTTGTCCATTCCTCTATTGTCAGATTAATGTGACGCTCACATTGATGGTTACGCTCTTTTGAAAATAAATGTCAGTGACAGCTTTACAAGTATATTATTATAATTAAACTCTATCTCTTTTCTCACCAAATGAGACTTTGTCGATTACACTGGCTGGGGTAGAAAACTGCTGTATAACTCTATATGCGGCATTTATGCGTAAATGTTAACCAGTAACAATATGCATTATACAGTCTGTCTTCTTTGCTCGACAAGTAATTCACTTACCCAAATACACCATCACTTCACATAATGTTAAGGCTGAGTAATCGTCTTTTGCAGGGATGGCAATAGTTATATTTGAAAACTTAGTATTTCTATATCTCTCAGGTAGATTGACGTTGATAGAATCATCCATGTATTGATATATAGGGCTACCATCGACGTAAATCTCAATGTAGTCTGGTTCGCCATGAACAGTAAAGCCTTTAAGTCTGTCTCTGCAGCAATCAGCTCCTGAAATGATAACAGTGTTATAATATATAACAGAATTGCTTCGTCCATGTTTTTCTGCCACCTATTAGAGTTTAGAAGTTTAGAACTCTGCCGGTGACAATTAGTTGTATTATTGTCTTATGTCTTTCACAGATAATAAGACTTGGATGATGATTTCCCTTATGCTATGTACATCGTATGGTGAATATACTTCTCCGTTACCTCGTTTTGCTAGAGTATGTAATCAAGTTAGTGACTTATTTCCAAAGGCAATCTTTTTGACGTTTATTTTAATATTTGAATTAAAAGTTTAACTGATAAACTTCCACGCTAGAGAACCACTGTACTCGAACTTCGCAATAGTCGCGGGTTGGCTGCAGTGGACAAGTGCAGAAATTGGACATTTTTTTTTTACCGGGATATTAAAAGATGTTTGTACTCTTAAAATATTTTACTTTGGGAAGTATTATTCACTGATTATTGTCGCTTATATATCCAGCCTCATATTTGCCTAACAAAAGATATGTGAGTTAAGAGATAGTCGTTGCAGCGCCCGAATTATGAAAGCATGCGCTTATATTTTATGAAAAAAAAGGGTAAAAAGCAGGTTTTGTTCATTCATGGAAATGTTCTGGAATTTATTTTTACTTTAGAAAAACTGGAAAAATCGGTGCTTATAATGTGCCAAAGTTCGAAACTTGCACATTTGTCATTTTGTTCTTGTGTTTTTCAGTCCTTTTAGTAATGCGATTACCTCGCTTGGGGAAGAGAGAGCTGATCTTAGTGCTTTTCGTACGTTTATTCGATTTGTGCTTGTTTGGATTTGTCGGGTTCGTCTTCCTCTTGGGGTCTTGGAAGGGCTGCGATTTGTGATTGTGGCACTCCCTGGACTTTTCTCTTACCTTTTTTTTGCAGGTAGCACATTTTGGAAGTTATTCTGAAAACACTTCTGCAACAAGGTATATCGGAACCAGAATTTTATGGTGACTTAGTGTACAGATTAAAAAAAATGTTGTTAAATCTAACTTTTCGGAGCATTTCAGAAAACGTAATAACCTTTATAAAAGAATTGGCTACAACCTGGATATTATGCGGCAGACTGCATGCCTAGTTGTCAACCCAGTCATTGTTGATTGCTATGCTTCACTCTTTAATTGCACGACGGCGGTTCGGGCCTCAGACTCAATGACGGCCTCTTCGTAAAATTTTGACCAGTGGGTTGGGGCTTGAAGATATGTCTTAGGCTTGGCCCGCCGTGGTTCAACTGTTGGTTTTCATTTACTCTGGCATACAGTAGAATTGACCATGAGTACTCGTCTTTGTTTATTATAGTGATTAATTTGATTTTTATGGCTTCGCTTAGATGAATGGACAGAGTTGGGAGTCTTTATGCGAACCGAATTTTTATGTATTTCTGTATTAAGAGTAGCATCGGGACCCAGGGTGAAGTTAGCTAGCTGTAAATGTGCTTTAAACCCCCCGGTGGTTTACTCTTCTGACCGTTCTAAGGCGGTGGTCCCGGTGTTAGTCTTACTCTTTGGTGCTTTGTTGTTTATTGTGATTTGTGATTTGTTGTACGTCTTACCTTGTGTCATTTTGTTTTTGTGTTTTTCAGTCCTTTTAGCATTGCGATTACCTCGCTTGGGGAAGAGAGGGCTAATCTTAGTTCTTTTCGTATTTTTGATCGATTTGTGCTAGTTTGGATTTGTCGGTTTCCTCTTCCTCTTGATTTCTGGGAAGGGCTGCGGTTTGTAATTGTGGCACTCCCTTGACTTTTCTCTTACATTTTTTTCATACTGTACGCACAGTGATACGTGTCGCGTGCACTGGCCCAGTGATCGGGGCGTCACTGTACGCAGTTGTCGAGTTTGGACTTAAGAGAACTGTACCCGTAAGTCGCGTGTTTCTATACTGCATTTGCTTTCAAATCAAAATCGAGGCAGAACTCTTTGGGTGATTCGAAAATTTGATTGATATAATCTGACTGATACGGAAGTTAGGTTATTTTAACATGCTATCCTCCAAGTTTTAACTTCCATGATGTAGTAAATCATGAATTATTTACTCTTGTTAATACCGTTTGTCTGATAAGGAAACGATTTTTGTTCAACTATGAAAGTACACGAATATTTATATAAAATTTTGATTTTAACAAAGCGATTTCATCTTCCCATTTAATGTTTAATGTGTACTATTTCGGCCATTGTGTTTGTTTGTTTATGTTGAGGTTTAACGGCCCAGTTAACGCAATGGGGTCATGTCGAGCTCGAGCAGTTTACCTAACCATCCGTTTACTGGGCAGGCTTAGTCCTCTAAGCGGTTAATCAGTATTGTGCACATTCTCTCGCCAGAAACCAAAATGCCCTTCTTGAATCAGCGGAAGGGAGAAAATGACTCGGCCATTGTGTGCCTCATGAATTTTTACGAGCAAGCATAATTTAGGGACTGGGTGTTTTACAAACTCCTTGGTGTTTTGTCCCGTGCTGGTTCCGGGCTTAGAATAGGCCAGACGTACCCTCTGCGTGACGTACAAGCCGTCTAAAAGAGGCTGCCCGTGACCACCCGGGCCCTCGAAATAGGTGGCTGCCTTCCGCTTCTGTGGCAGATGGGTAAAACCCCTAACATAACAGAGCAACCGTCCGTTCAACCGGTATAATTCCAGACTATAAAATTAAATTTACTGAAATGCATCTTAAATTGGAAAAAAACAAATTTCGCGAGATCTATCCTTTTAAACCTTTCCTGTCTCATGTTACTAACATGCTTCATTTGTTTGTGTATGATTCTGTGCCCGTGGGTCGCACATGGGACGAAGATTATAACCTCATCTGTATTTAACATATGTGTTTGTCTTGTGTTTGTGTCATTTTTCCGAACTCTAGCATTCTCCACATTAAAAAGTAAGATGCATTTAATATTGTTAGATAAAAAACTAAACGTTTTTCAAGGTATGAAAGCTACATATCATTTGAAAGCTACATATCATCTAACACAGCTTGTTTGTTTGACTCTCTTTAAAAATGAATCCAAAATGAATCCTTCTTTCTTTAATAAACTTTTATTTTAAATATGGATCTCCTAATTTATGTTAAAAATAACCTTTCAATTTCCCAGACGTTTTCGGCCTCCCTTGTCTGTAGGGAATAAAATCTACAGATCACTTTCCTTCTGTAGTGGATAGGGTGTAATCCCCTATTAAAACAGGAACCACCTGTTTGCCGTGGGTGGCGTCTCGTATGCTGGGAGAGGGGAACCTGATGATTGAGGAAAGCCCAGGGATCTCCAGCTTTTCAACACATCATTTTGGCCCTTATTTCAGATAGAAGAGCGGTCTGGGTTAGATCCGGCCTGGATCAATCGGCTCAGTCGTGCCAAGCTCTAGAAGCGCACAACTCGTTCTTAGCTTCTTTCTCTCTTTCATACGTATCTTTATGGTACCAACCGGGCTTATTTTTCTCGCGTTCCTCTAACTTTAAGTGAGTTTCAATGGGCGGCGGCTGAAGGGTCAATTGGTGGGCTTGTATTGGGGCTTTGGCGGAAACCTCTGTGAGTGGAGGCTGTGGATAGGGGGATGAACTCAACTGTTCATAAATTTTTCTATGGAAATTTAGATGAATAGGTGGGAAATCATCTAAGCATGAGGCCGAGCTGAAGACTCTGATCTTGACACAGAGTATAATAGCAATGTAGCCTTGACGTTAGAAATAGGAGATCCATTTCTGTTAAACGTCCCCTTGTAGGGCTCCATGGAGGGTGGGGCGCATAGCTATCGAATCAAAAATTTCATCACCATGGCCTCTCGAAAACGATTTCTGGCGTTCGACTCTTCGGAGGACGACACACAACCGACTACCTTTACGTTCAAAGCTAATGAGAACTTCGCTAAATTTTTAGTGATTTCAAGTAAGGAAGACAAACCAATTACTTCACTGTCTCCATTCATCATAGAAAAACAAATTGAATCTTTAATAGGCACTCCAAAAAATGTTAAAAAACTAAAAAATGGAACTCTTTTGGTCGAAACAAACAGAAAATCACAAACTGATAATCTCTTGAAAATTACAATTTTTTTTTAATATTAATGTCACTGTCAGGAAACATTAAACTCTCAACAGTTGCAAAGGTATTGTCCGTGACAGAATGCTAAAACATGAAACTGAAGAAAATATCACAGAATATCTTAACACACAAGGAGTAACAGCTTGCAAACGTTTTAAAATTAAAAAAGATGGAAACTTTATAGAAACAAATACACTTTTACTAACTTTCAACACCACAACTTTACCGAAATCACTAAGAATCTTTTACCGAATTATACCGGTTGAAGTCTACATTCCAAATCCTCTGCGGTGTTTCAACTGTCAGAGGTTTGGACATCATGAAAACGGCTGTCCTGAATTACCTGGATCAGTATGTGAAAAATGTGGTATGGGTGACTTTGATCACCCTACAAATGCTTGTAAAAATGAAGCCAAGTGTGTGAACTGTCACAAAAACCATCAATCAAAATCAAATCAGTGTGAAATTTGAAAAAAAAGAGAAAGAAATAATGAAAATTAAAGTTACACAAAAAATCACTTATTTGGAAGCCAAAAAAATACAAGAAAATCAACCTGAAATCACCTTTGCAAAAGTTGTTCAATCCCTAAACACTAAACCTGAAACCAAAGAAACTTCTACCCATTTAACGAAAAAGATTCTGTCATCAAAGCAAATTCAAAAGTCATTACTCCTACTCTAAAATCTTAACCTAAACCCGTATCTACTCATCAGTCTAAACCACCAACAAAATCTCAAAACAGTTCACAAACACAGCCTAGTAAAGCAAGTGGATCCCAAAGATCCAGATCCAGGAACAGGACAGCTGACCAAAAAGGAAAAAATGGAAAAGAAAAAAATAAAGAACCAAATCCATACAGTAAAGGGGGATCGGCCGATCCGATCAAGTTGATCAATCGGTTCGAATCCCTCGACAGCATGGAGTTAGAGATTGACTCCTCCATGCTGTCGCAGACCCGGAAAAAATAAAAGGATTAAGTTCCTTATTTTAAAATCATCTCTCCATTCATCATGGGCCCCGTGCTGGTTCCAGGCTTAGAATAGGCCAGACGTACCCTCTGCGTGACGTACGAGCCGTCTAAAAGAGGCCGCCCGTGACCACCCGGGCCCTCGAAATAGGTGGCTGCCTTCCGCTTCTGTGGCAGATGGGTAAAACCCCTAACATAACAGAGCAACCGTCCGTTCAACCGGTATAATTCCAGACTATAAAATTAAATTTACTGAAATGCATCTTAAATTGGAAAAAAACAAATTTCGCGAGATCTATCCTTTTAAACCTTTCCTATCTCATGTTACTAACATGCTTCATTTGTTTGTGTATCATTCTGTGCCCGTGGGTCGCACACGGGACGAAGATTATAACCTCATCTGTATTTAACATATGTGTTTGTCTTGTGTTTGTGTCATTTTTCCGAACTCTAGCATTCTCCACATTAAAAAGTAAGATGCATTTATTATTGTTAGATAAAAAAAACTAAACGTTTTTCAAGGTATGAAAGCTACATATCATTTGAAAGCTACATATCATCTAACACAGCTTGTTTGTTTGACTCTCTTTAAAAATGAATCCAAAATAAATCCTACTTTCTTTAATAAACTGTTTATTTTAAATATGGATCTCCTAATGTTAAAAATAACCTTTCAATTTCCCAGACGTTTTCGGTCTCCCTTGTCTGTAGGGAATAAAATCTACAGATCACTTTCCTTCTGTAGTGGATAGGGTGTAATCCCCTATTAAAACAGGAACCACCTGTTTGCCGTGGGTGGCGTCTCGTATGCTGGGAGAGGGGAACCTGATGATTGAGGAAAGTCCAGGGATCTCCAGCTTTTCAACTCATCATTTTGGCCCTTATTTCAGATAGAAGAGCGGTCTGGGTTAGATCCGGCCTGGATCAATCGGCTCAGTCGTGCCAAGCTCTAGAAGCGCACAACTTGTTCTTAGCTTCTTTCTCTCTTTCATACGTATCTTTATGGTACCAACCGGGCTTATTTTTCTCATGTTCCTCAAACTATAAGTGAGTTTCAATGGGCGGCGGCTGAAGGGTCAATTGGTGGGCTTGTATTGGGGCTTTGGCGGAAACCTCTGTGAGTGGAGGCTGTGGATAGGGGGATGAACTCAACTGTTCATAAATTTTTCTATGGAAATTTAGATGAATAGGTGGGAAATCATCTAAGCATGAGGCCGAGCTGAAGACTCTGATCTTGACACCGAGTATAATAGCAATGTAGCCTTGACGTTAGAAATAGGAGATCAATTTCTGTTAAACGTCCCCTTGTAGGGCTCCATGGAGGGTGGGGCGCATAGCTATCGAATCAAAAATTTCATCACCATGGCCTCTCGAAAACGATTTCTGGCGTTCGACTCTTCGGAGGACGACACGCAACCGACTACTTTTACTTTCAAAGCAAATGAGAACTTCGCTAAATTTTTAGTGATTTCGAGTAAGGAAGACAAACCAATTACTTCACTGTCTCCTTTCATCATAGAAAAGCAAATAAAATCTTTAATAGGCACTCCAAAAAATGTAAAAAAATTAAAAAATGGAACTCTTTTGGTCGAAACTAACAGAAAATCTCAAACTGATAATCTCTTGAAAATTACAAAATTCTTTAACATTAATGTCTCTGTCACGGAACATAAAACTCTAAACTGTTGCAAAGGTATTATCCGTGACAGAATGCTAAAACATGAAACTGAAGAAAATATCACAGAATATCTTAACACACAAGGAGTAACAGCTTGCAAACGTTTTAAAATTAAAAAAGATGGAAACTTCATAGAAACAAATACACTTTTACTAACTTTCAACACCACAACTTTACCGAAATCACTAAAAATCTTTTACCGAATTATACCGGTTGAAGTCTACATTCCAAATCCTCTGCGGTGTTTCAACTGTCAGAGGTTTGGACATCATGAAAACGGCTGTCCGGAAGCACCTGGATCAGTATGTGAAAAATGTGGTATGGGTGAATTTGATCACCCTACAAATGCTTGTAAAAATGAAGCCAAGTGTGTGAACTGTCACAAAAACCATCAATCAAAATCAAATCAGTGTGAAATTTGGAAAAAAGAGAAAGAAATCATGAAAATTAAAGTTACACAAAAAATCACTTATTTGGAAGCCAAAAAGATTCAAGAAAATCAACCTGAAATCACCTTTGCAAAAGTTGTTCAATCCCTAAACACTAAACCTGAAACGAAAGAAAGTTCTACCCAGTTTAACGAAAAAGATTCTGTCATCAAAGCAAATTCAAAAGTTATTACTTCTACTGTAAAACCTAAACCTAAACCCACATCTACTCATCAGTCTAGACCACCAACAAAATCTCAAAACAGTTCACAAACACAGCCGACTAAAACAAGTGGATCACAACAGAGATCCAGGTCCAGGACAGCTGACCAGAAAGGAAAAAATGGAAAAGAAAAAGATAAAGATAAAGAACCAAATCCATATAGTAAAGGGGCGTCGGCCGATCCGATCAAGTTGGTCAATCGGTTCGATTCCCTTGAGAACATGGAGTTAGAGACTGACTCCTCCATGTTCTTGCAGTCTCAGAGAAAACAAAAGGATTAAGTTCCTTATTTTCAAATCATCTCTCCATTCATCATGGATAAAAAATCAATTATTCAGTGGAACTGTCGAGGACTAAAAGCAAATTATAACGAAATTTTAATTTTAACAACACTACTTTCTCCGACTGTCTTTTGTCTCCAGGAAACCTTTTTAAAGAATACAGATAATATTAATTTTAAAAATTATAGTTTATATAATCATATCGCAACTGAAAATCAGAAAGCCTCAGGAGGCTCATCTATCCTTGTAAAATCAAATGTTCCTCATAGACAGATAGATATAAATAGTAATTTACAAGCTGTTGCTGTAAATGTCACTCTGTCTAAATCCATAACAATTTGTTCTCTATATCTCCCTCCACACTGTAAATTTTCTAAACACGATTTAGAAAATCTTATAAACCAGTTACCTCGTCCTTATTTATTATCAGGTGACTTTAATAGTCACAGCAAACTATGGGGTTGTCTGGATACAAATGACAAAGGAGAAATAATAGAAAATTTTATTGCAGAAAATGATCTATGTTTATTTAACGATAAACAACCAACTTATCTTCATTCTCCTACAAGAAATTATTTTGCTTTAGATTTGTCTATATGCTCTCCAAATATTTACTTAGATTTTGATTGGTCAGTTTTAGATGACCTTCATGGGAGCGATCATTTTCCAATTAAAATTGAAGAAATTGAATCGACAAATGAAGACCATCATTCCCGATGGAATTTGAATAAAGCAAACTGGGAGAATTTTATAGAGCTATGTAATGAAAAAATAAATCCTGAAATGTTTAAAACAGCAGATGATATACAAGCTTTTACTGATACATTAATTCATGTAGCCGAAAAATGTATTCCAAAGTCCTCGACACGTTCAAAAAGAAATAGACCTTGGTTTAATAAAGATGTTAAAAATTCAATAAATAAAAGAAAATCTGCCTTACGAAAGTTCAATAGGCAGCCAACAAAAGAAAATCTAATCCATGCCAAACAAATGCGAGCTAAAGCTCGCAAGACAATAAAAACGGCTAAAAGAACATCTTGGCAGCAATACGTCTCCAAACTTAATTCTAGAACTCCAGCAAAGAAAATATGGGACATGATTCGAAAAATTACTGGCAAAAATAAAAATAACAAACATGTCCATATTAAATCAAATGGAAATATATGCTCAACGACTAAAGATATTTCCAATGCACTAGGAGAGAATTTTCAGAAAAACTCTTCTAGTGCAAACTATTCCGAAACCTTTCAAAACATAAAACAGGAACGAGAGAAAGAGCATCTAAATTTTACGTCACTAAATCATGAAAAATATAATGTACCATTCACAGCTTCAGAATTATTAGATGCTCTTCATAAATTTCACGATACAGCTGCTGGTCCTGATGACATTCATTATCAAATTCTTAAACATTTACCCGATAACGCTTTAAAAACTTTATTAAATATTTTAAATGATATTTGGATCACTGGAAAATTTCCAAAAGACTGGAGTAAAGCAACGATTATACCTATACCAAAACCAAATAAAGATCATACTGAAGCTACTAACTACAGACCTATTGCTTTGACAAGTTGTTTATGTAAAACAATGGAGAGAATGATTAATGATAGACTGGTTTGGTTCTTGGAATCAAACCAGCTAATAACAAAATATCAAGCTGGATTCAGAAAAAATAACTGTACAAACGATCATTTGATTCGTTTGGAATCCTTTATTCGTGATGCCTTTATTAAAAAAGAACATGTCGTAGCTGTATTTTTTGATCTTGAAAAAGCTTACGATACTACATGGAAACATGGCATCATGAAAGATTTACATAAATTAGGCCTTAAAGGCCGATTACCACTTTTTATTCAAAATTTTTTATCAGATCGAACATTTAATGTTCGAATAGGTAATACGTTATCGGACATATTTAAACAAGAACAAGGTGTACCACAGGGAAGCATTTTATCACCTACCTTGTTTGGCATTAAAATTAACGATATTGTTAAATGTGTGAAAGACCTTGATTGTTCACTTTTTGTTGACGATTTTGGAATATTTATTAGATCGAAAAATATGGAAACCATTGAATTCAAACTACAACGATGTTTAAACAATATAGAAGATTGGGCAACAGAAAATGGTTTCAAATTTTCAAAAACAAAAACTCAATGCGTTCATTTTTGTCAGATACGTCAGCTACATTTAGATCCTCATCTCACCATATACGGTAGTCAAATTCCAGTCGTCAGTGAAGCAAAATTCCTGGGTCTTTTGTTCGATAACAAATTATCTTTTATACCACACATCAAAGCTTTAAAAGCTAAATGTTTAAAAGCTCTTGATATTCTTAAAGTTCTCTCCAGTTCCGACTGGGGAGGAGATCGTACTGTCCTTTTAAATCTCTATAGATCTTTAATTAGATCTAAATTGGATTATGGATCCATAGTTTATGGATCCGCAAGAAAATCTTATTTGAAATCTTTGGATACTATTCATCACCAAGGTTTACGTCTGGCTCTAGGGGCTTTTCGTACTTCCCCCGTCGAAAGTTTATACGCTGAATCAAATGAACCATCATTGTATATAAGAAGAGAGAAATTGTCTCTTCAATATGTTACTAAATTAGCCGCCAATCCACGTAATTCAGCTCATGATTGTGTTTTTAACCCTAAATATGAAAGATTTTACAATAATAAACCAACAGCTATTAAACCCCTTGGCCTGAGAATACAACCGTTACTTGAAGAGGCCAATATCAATATTAAAAATGTTCAGCATTTTTCTTTTCCATCAAAAGAGCCATGGACGTTAAACCCTCCAAAGATTATTTTAGACCTTCATAAAAATAAAAAAACAGAAGTCGAGTCGCATATTTTTAAGAATGAATTTTTAGAAATCAAATCAAATTATAAACATTACCTGTCAATTTATACAGATGGTTCGAAACAAGATGAGAAAGTTGCTTGTTCTGTTATTAGTCCAAATTTTACTGACAGTATCAGATTACCTGATAATAGCTCCATTTTTACCGCCGAAGCCAAGGCAATTGATATTGCACTTTACCATATCAGAGATCAGTCTGAAAAACAGTTTATCATTTATTCAGATTCTCTTTCTGTATTAAAATCTCTTAAAGATTTACACCATAGAAACCCATTAATTCAGCAAATTCTTAAAAAATATTATTATCTTTCCGCTTCAAAAGAAATTGTATTTTGTTGGCTTCCCAGCCACGTTAATATTCGTGGAAATGAATTAGCAGATTCAGAAGCCAAATCTGCATTATCCTTAGTAATAACCAATTTCAAAATTCCTCACTCCGACTTTAAATCAAACGTCTGTCAATACATCAACAACAAATGTCAGTCTGTTTGGGAAACACAAACTTATAATAAATTAAATGAAATCAAACCAAATTTTAACAGCAAATGCACATTCTCTAATCTCAGCAGAAAAGAACAAACAAAAATCACGAGATGTAGACTTGGACACACTAGAATTACTCATTCTTATATTTTAAACAATGAACAAGCTCCATTCTGCATTCCTTGTAACGAACCTTTTACGGTCAAACATTTTCTTGTCACTTGTGCTGAATTTAATTATATTCGCACAAAGTATTTTAATGTAAAAAATATAAAGGAACTTTTTAATATGCCAACTCAAAAAATACTCGATTTTCTGAAAGAGATCGGACTTTTTAATAAAATATGATCTGTATTTTAATAACATAAAATCATTGATACTTTATCTTTCTTAAAATGAACTCATCAATCCTAGATATTTTTAATTTCTCATTAAATAAAATCATCATATAATATATCTTATTAGACGCTATATGCCCTTTTAGGGTTGAGCGTCTATAAACAAAATATCCATCCATCCATCAAAAGAGCCATGGACGTTAAACCCTCCAAAGATTATATTAGACCTTCATAAAAATAAAAAAACAGAAGTCGAGTCGCATATTTTTAAGAATGAATTTTTAGAAATCAAATCAAATTATAAACATTACCTGTCAATTTATACAGATGGTTCGAAACAAGATGAGAAAGTTGCTTGTTCTGTTATTAGTCCAAATTTTACTGACAGTATCAGATTACCTGATAATAGCTCCATTTTTACCGCCGAAGCCAAGGCAATTGATATTGCACTTTACCATATCAGAGATCAGTCTGAAAAACAGTTTATCATTTATTCAGATTCTCTTTCTGTATTAAAATCTCTTAAAGATTTACACCATAGAAACCCATTAATTCAGCAAATTCTTAAAAAATATTATTATCTTTCCGCTTCAAAAGAAATTGTATTTTGTTGGCTTCCCAGCCACGTTAATATTCGTGGAAATGAATTAGCAGATTCAGAAGCCAAATCTGCATTATCCTTAGTAATAACCAATTTCAAAATTCCTCACTCCGACTTTAAATCAAACGTCTGTCAATACATCAACAACAAATGTCAGTCTGTTTGGGAAACACAAACTTATAATAAATTAAATGAAATCAAACCAAATTTTAACAGCAAATGCACATTCTCTAATCTCAGCAGAAAAGAACAAACAAAAATCACGAGATGTAGACTTGGACACACTAGAATTACTCATTCTTATATTTTAAACAATGAACAAGCTCCATTCTGCATTCCTTGTAACGAACCTTTTACGGTCAAACATTTTCTTGTCACTTGTGCTGAATTTAATTATATTCGCACAAAGTATTTTAAAGTAAAAAATATAAAGGAACTTTTTAATATGCCAACTCAAAAAATACTCGATTTTCTGAAAGAGATCGGACTTTTTAATAAAATATGATCTGTATTTTAATAACATAAAATCATTGATACTTTATCTTTTAAAAATGAACTCATCAATCCTAGATATTTTTAATTTCTCATTAAATAAAATCATCATATAATATTCATCTTATTAGACGCTATATGCCCTTTTAGGGTTGAGCGTCTATAAACAAAATATCCATCCATCCATCCTACAAGAAATTATTTTGCTTTAGATTTGTCTATATGCTCTCCAAATATTTACTTAGATTTTGATTTGTCAGTTCTAGATGACCTTCATGGGAGCGATCACTTTCCAATTAAAATTGAAGAAATTGAATCGACAAATGAAGACCATCATTCCCGATGGAATTTGAATAAAGCAAACTGGGAGAATTTTATGGAGCTATGTAATGAAAAATTAAATCCTGAAATGTTTAAAATAGCAGATGATATACAAGCTTTTACTGATACATCATTAATTCATATAGCCGAAAAATGTATTCCGAAGTCCTCGACACGTTCAAAAAGAAATAGACCTTGGTTTAATAACGATGTAAAAAATTCAATAAATAAAAGCAAATCTGCCTTACGAAAGTTCAATAGGCAGCCAACAAAAGAAAATCTAATCCATGCTAAACAAATGCGAGCTAAAGCTCGCAAGACAATAAAACGGCTAAAAGAACATCTTGGCAGCAATACGTCTCCAAAGTAATTTCTAGAACTCCAGCAAAGAAAATATGGGACATGATTCGAAAAATTACTGGCAAAAATAAAAATAACAAACATGTCCATATTAAATCAAATGGAAATATATGCTCAACGACTAAAGATATTTCCAATGCACTAGGAAAGAATTTTCAGAAAAACTCTTCTAGTGCAAATTATTCCGAAACCTTTCAAAACATAAAACAGGAACGAGAGAAAGAGCATCTAAATTTTACGTCACTAAATCATGAAAAATATAATGTACCATTCACAGCTTCAGAATTATTAGATGCTCTTCATAAATCTCACAGTCCCGTGCTGGTCCCGGGCTTAGAATAGGCCAGACGTACCCTCTGCGTGACGTACGAGCCGGCTAAAAGAGGCCGCCCGTGACCACCCGGGCCCTCGAAATAGGTGGCTGCCTTCCGCTTCTGTGGCAGTTGGGTAAAACCCCTAACATAACAGAGCAACCGTCCGTTCAACCGGTATAATTCCAGAATATAAAATTCATTTATTGAAATGCATCTTAAATTGGAAAAAACAAATTTCGCGAGATCTATCCTTTTAAACCTTTCCTATCTCATGTTACTAACATGCTTCATTTGTTTGTGTATCATTATGTGCCCGTGGGTCGCACATGGGACGAAGATTATAACCTCATCTGTATTTAACATATGTGTTTGTCTTGTGTTTGTGTCATTTTTCCGAACTCTAGCATTCTCCACATTAAAAAGTAAGATGCATTTAATATTGTTAGATAAAAAACTAAACGTTTTTCAAGGTATGAAAGCTACATATCATTTGAAAGCTACATATCATCTAACACAGCTTGTTTGTTTGATCTCTTAAAAAATGAATCCAAAAAGAATCCTTCTTTCTATAATAAACTGTTTATTTTAAATATGGATCTCCTAATTTGTTAAAAATAACCTTTCAATTTCCCAGATGTTTTCGGCCTCCCTTGTCTGTAGGGAATAAAATCTACAGATCACTCTCCTTCTGTAGTGGATAGGGTGTAATCCCCTATTAAAACAGGAACCACCTGTTTGCCGTGGGTGGCGTCTCGTATGCTGGGAGAGGGGAACCTGATGATTGAGGAAAGCCCAGGGATCTCCAGCTTTTCAACACATCATTTTGGCCCTTATTTCAGATAGAAGAGCGGTCTGGGTTAGATCCGGCCTGGATCAATCAGCTCAGTCGTGCCAAGCTCTAGAAGCGCACAACTTGTTCTTAGCTTCTTTCTTTCTTTCATACGTATCTTTATGGTACCAAACCGGGCTTATTTTTCTCATGTTCCTCTAACTTTAAGTGAGTTTCAATGGGCGGCGGCTGAAGGGTCAATTGGTGGGCTTGTATTGGGGCTTTGGCGGAAACCTCTGTGAGTGGAGGCTGTGGATAGGGGGATGAACTCAACTGTTCATAAATTTTTCTATGGAAATTTAGATGAATAGGTGGGAAATCATCTAAGCATGAGGCCGAGCTGAAGACTCTGATCTTGACACCGAGTATAATAGCAATGTAGCCTTGACGTTAGAAATAGGAGATCCATTTCTGTTAAACGTCCCCTTGTAGGGCTCCATGGAGGGTGGGGCGCATAGCTATCGAATCAAAAATTTCATCACCATGGCCTCTCGAAAACGATTTCTGGCGTTCGACTCTTCGGAGGACGACACGCAACCGACTACTTTTACTTTCAAAGCAAATGAGAACTTCGCTAAATTTTTAGTGATTTCGAGTAAGGAAGACAAACCAATTACTTCACTGTCTCCTTTCATCATAGAAAAGCAAATAGAATCTTTAATAGGCACTCCAAAAAATGTAAAAAAAATTAAAAAATGGAACTCTTTTGGTCGAAACTAACAGAAAATCTCAAACTGATAATCTCTTGAAAATTACAAAATTCTTTAACATTAATGTCTCTGTCACGGAACATAAAACACTCAATAGCTGCAAAGGTATTATCCGTGACAGGATGCTAAAACATGAAACTGAAGAAAATATCACAGAATATCTTAACACACAAGGAGTAACAGCTTGCAAACGTTTTAAAATTAAAAAAGATGGAAACTTTATAGAAACAAATACACTTTTACTAACTTTCAACACCACAACTTTACCGAAATCACTAAAAATCTTTTACCGAATAATACCGGTTGAAGTCTACATTCCAAATCCTCTGCGGTGTTTCAACTGTCAGAGGTTTGGACATCATGAAAACGGCTGTCCTGAATTACCTGGATCAGTATGTGAAAAATGTGGTATGGGTGACTTTGATCACTCTACAAATGCTTGTAAAAATGAAGCCAAGTGTGTGAACTGTCACAAAAACCATTTATCAAAATCAAATCAGTGTGAAATTTGGAAAAAAGAGAAAGAAATAATGAAAATTAAAGTTACACAAAAAATTACTTATTTGGAAGCCAAAAAAATACAAGAAAATCAACCTGAAATCACCTTTGCAAAAGTTGTTCAATCCCTAAACACTAAACCTGAAACCAAAGAAACTTCTACCCAGTTTAACGAAAAAGATTCTGTCATCAAAGCAAATTCAAAAGTTATTACTCCTACTCTAAAACCTAAACCTAAACCCACATCTACTCATCAGTCTAGACCACCAACAAAATCTCAAAACAGTTCACAAACACAGCCGACTAAAACAAGTGGATCACAACAGAGATCCAGGTCCAGGACAGCTGACCAGAAAGGAAAAAATGGAAAAGAAAAAGATAAAGATAAAGGACCAAATCCATATAGTAAAGGGGCGTCGGCCGATCCGATCAAGTTGGTCAATCGGTTCGATTCCCTTGAGAACATGGAGTTAGAGACTGACTCCTCCATGTTCTCGCAGTCTCAGAGAAAACAAAAGGATTAAGTTCCTTACTTTCAAATCATCTCTCCATTTATCATGGATAAAAAATCAATTATTCAGTGGAACTGTCGAGGACTAAAAGCAATTTATAACGAAATTTTAATTTTAACAACACTACTTTCTCCGACTGTCTTTTGTCTCCAGGAAACCTTTTTAAAAAATAAAGATAATATTAATTTTAAAAATTATAGTTTATATAATCATATCGCAACTGAAAATCAGAAAGCCTCAGGAGGTTCATCTATCCTTGTAAAATTAAATGTTCCTCATAGACAGATAGATATAAATAGTAATTTACAAGCTGTTGCTGTAAATGTCACTCTGTCTAAATCCATAACAATTTGTTCTCTATATCTTCCTCCACACTGTAAATTTTCTAAACATGATTTAGAAAATCTTATAAACCAGTTGCCTCGTCCTTATTTATTATTAGGTGACTTTAATAGTCACAGCAAACTATGGGGTTGTCTGGATACAAATGACAAAGGAGAAATAATAGAAAATTTTATTCCAGAAAATGATTTATGTTTATTTAACGATAAACAACCAACTTATCTTCATTCTCCTACAAGAAATTATTTTGCTTTAGATTTGTCTATATGCTCTCCAAATATTTACTTAGATTTTGATTGGTCAGTTTTAGATGACTTTCATGGGAGCGATCATTTTCCAATTAAAATTGAAGAAATTACATCGACAAATGAAGACCATCATTCCCGATGAAATTTCAATAAAGCAAACTGGGAGAATTTTATGCAGCTATGTAATGAAAAATTAAATCCTGAAATGTTTAAAACAGCAGATGATATACAAGCTTTTACTGATACATTAATTCATGTAGCCGAAAAATGTATTCCGAAGTCCTCGACACGTTCAAAAAGAAATAGACCTTGGTTTAATAAAGATGTTAAAAATTCAATAAATAAAAGAAAATCTGCCTTACGAAATTTCAATAGGCAGCCAACAAAAGAAAATCTAATCCATGCCAAACAAATGCGAGCAAAAGCTCGCAAGACAATAAAAACGGCTAAAAGAACATCTTGGCAGCAATACGTCTCCAAACTTAATTCTAGAACTCCAGCAAAGAAGATATGGGACATGATTCGAAAAATTACTGGCAAAAATAAAAATAACAAGCATGTCCATATTAAATCAAATGGAAATATATGCTCAACGACTAAAGATATTTCCAATGCACTAGGAGAGAATTTTCAGAAAAACTCTTCTAGTGCAAATTATTCCGAAACCTTTCAAAACATAAAACAGGAACGAGAGAAAGAGCATCTAAATTTTACGTCACTGAATCATGAAAAATATAATGTACCATTCACAGCTTCAGAATTATTAGATGCTCTTCATAAATCTCACGATACAGCTGCTGGTCCTGATGACATTCATTATCAAATTCTTAAACATTTACCCGATAACGCTTTAAAAACTTTATTAATTATTTTAAATGATATTTGGATCACTGGGAAATTTCCAAAAGACTGGAGTAAAGCAACGATTATACCTATACCAAAACCAAATAAAGATCATACTGAAGCTACTAACTATAGACCTATTGCTTTGACAAGTTGTTTGTGTAAAACAATGGAGAGAATGATTAATGATAGACTGGTTTGGTTCTTGGAATCAAACCAGCTTATAACAAAATATCAAGCTGGATTCAGAAAAAATAATTGTACAAACGATCATTTGATTCGTTTGGAATCTTTTATTCGTGATGCCTTTATTAAAAAAGAACATGTCGTAGCTGTATTTTTTGATCGTGAAAAAGCTTACGATACTACATGGAAACATGGCATCATGAAAGATTTACATAAATTAGGCCTTAAAGGCCGATTACCACTTTTTATTCAAAACTTTTTATCAGATCGAACATTTAATGTTCGAATAGGTAATACGTTATCGGACATATTTAAACAAGAACAAGGTGTACCACAGGGAAGCATTTTATCACCTACCTTGTTTGGCATTAAAATTAACGATATTGTTAAATGTGTGAAAGACCTTGATTGTTCACTTTTTGTTGACGATTTTGGAATATTTATTAGATCGAAAAATATGGAAACCATTGAATTCAAACTACAACGATGTTTAAACAATATAGAAGATTGGGCAACAGAAAATGGTTTCAATTTTTCAAAAACAAAAACTCAATGCGTTCATTTTTGTCAGATACGTCAGCTACATTTAGATCCTCATCTCCCCATATACGGTAGTCCCATTCCAGTCGTCAGTGAAGCAAAATTCCTGGGTCTTTTGTGTGATAACAAATTATCTTTTATACCACACATCAAAGCTTTAAAAGCTACACTTAGATCCTCATCTCACCATATACGGTAGTCCCATTCCAGTCGTCAGTGAAGCAAAATTTCTGGGTCTTTTGTTCGATAACAAATTATCTTTTATACCACACATCAAAGCTTTAAAAGCTAAATGTCTTAAAGCACTTGATATTCTTAAAGTTCTCTCCAGTTCCGACTGGGGAGGAGATCGTACTGTTCTTTTAAATCTTTATAGATCTTTAATTCGATCTAAACTGGATTATGGATCCATAGTTTATGGATCCGCTAGAAAAACTTATTTGAAATCTTTGGATACTATTCATCGCCAAGGTTTACGTCTGGCTCTAGGGGCTTTTCGTACTTCCCTCGTCGAAAGTTTATACGCTGAATCAAATGAACCATCATTGTATATAAGAAGAGAGAAATTGTCTCTTCAATATGTTACTAAATTAGCCGCCAATCCACGTAATTCAGCCTATGATTGTGTTTTTAATCCTAAATATGAAAGATTTTACAACAACAAACCAACGGCTATTAAACCCCTTGGCCTGAGAATACAACCGTTACTTGAAGAGGCCAATATTAATATTAAAAATGTTCAGCATTTTTCTTTTCCATCAAAAGAGCCATGGACGTTAAACCCGCCAAAGATTATATTAGACCTTCATAAAAATAAAAAAACAGAAGTTGAGTCGCATATTTTTAAAAATGAATTTTTAGAAATCAAATCAAATTATAAACATTACTTGTCAATTTATACAGATGGTTCGAAACAAGATGAGAAAGTTGCTTGTTCTGTTATAAGTCCAAATTTTACTGACAGTATCAGATTACCTGATAATAGCTCCATTTTTACCGCCGAAGCCAAGGCAATTGATATTGCACTTTATCATATCAGAGATCAGCATGAAAAACAGTTCATCATTTATTCAGATTCTCTTTCTGTATTAAAATCCCTTAAAGATTTACACCATAGGAACCCATTAATTCAGCAAATTCTTAAAAAATATTATTATCTTTCCGCTTCAAAAGAAATTGTATTTTGTTGGCTTCCCAGCCACGTTAATATTCGTGGAAATGAATTAGCAGATTCAGAAGCCAAATCTGCATTATCCTTAGTAATAACCAATTTCAAAATTCCTCACTCCGACTTTAAATCAAACGTCTGTCAATACATCAACAACAAATGTCAGTCTGTTTGGGAAACACAAACTCAAAATAAACTAAATGAACTAAAACCAAACTTTAACAGCAAATGCACATTCTCTTATCTCGGCAGAAAAGAACAAACAAAAATCACGAGATGTAGACTTGGACACACTAGAATTACTCATTCTTATATTTTAAACAATGAACAAGCTCCATTCTGCATTCCTTGCAACGAACCTTTTACAGTCAAACATTTTCTTATCACTTGTGCAGAATTTAATATTCGCACAAAGTATTTTAATGTAAAAACTATAAAGGAACTTTTTAATAATATACCAATAAAGAAAATACTCGACTTCCTTAAAGAGATCGGACTTTTTAATAAAATATAACTAGTATTTTTAATAAGTCATTGATACTTTATCCTTTAAAAATGAACACATCAATCCTAGATATTTTTAATTTCTCATTAAATAAAATCCTCATATAATATAAAAATTATTAGACGCTATATGCCCTTTTAGGGTTGAGCGTCTATAAATAAAATATCCATCCATCATAAATCTCACGACACAGCTGCTGGTCCTGATGACATTCATTATCAAATTCTTAAACATTTACCCGATAACGCTTTAGAAACGTTATTAAATATTTTAAATGATATTTGGATCACTGGACAATTTCCAAAAGACTGGAGTAAAGCAACGATTGTACCTATACCAAAACCAAATAAAGATCATACTGAAGCTACTAACTATAGACCTATTGCTTTGACAAGTTGTCTATGTAAAACAATGGAGAGAATGATTAATGATAGACTGGTTTGGTTCTTGGAATCAAACCAGCTTATAACAAAATATCAAGCTGGATTCAGAAAAAATAATTGTACAAACGATCATTTGATTCGTTTGGAATCTTTTATTCGTGATGCCTTTGTTAAAAAAGAACATATCGTAGCTGTATTTTTTGACCTTGAAAAGGCTTACGATACTACTTGGAAACATGGCATCATGAAAGATTTACATAAATTATGGCCTTAAAGGCCGATTACCACTTTTTATTCAAATTTTTTTATCAGATCGAACATTTAATATTCGAATAGGTAATACGTTATCGGACATATTTAAACAAGAACAAGGTGTACCACAGGGAAGCATTTTATCACCTACCTTGTTTGGCATTAAAATTAACGATATTGTTAAATGTGTGAAAGACCTTGATTGTTCTCTTTTTGTTGACGATTTTGGAATATTTATTAGATCGAAAAATATGGAAACCATTGAATTCAAACTACAACGATGTTTAAATAATATAGAAGATTGGGCAACAGAAAATGGTTTCAATTTTTCAAAAACAAAAACTCAATGCGTTCATTTTTGTCAAATACGTCAGCTACATTTAGATCCTCATCTCCCCATATACGGTAGTCCCATTCCAGTCGTCAGTGAAGCAAAATTCCTGGGTCTTTTGTGTGATAACAAATTATCTTTTATACCACACATCAAAGCTTTAAAAGCTAAATGTTTAAAAGCACTTGATATTCTTAAAGTTCTCTCCAGTTCCGACTGGGGAGGAGATCGTACTGTTCTTTTAAACCGTTATAGATCTTTAATTCGATCTAAACTGGATTATGGATCCATAGTTTATGGATCTGCCAGAAAATCTTATTTGAAATCTTTGGATACTATTCATCACAAAGGTTTACGTCTGGCTCTAGGGGCTTTTCGTACTTCCCCCATCGAAAGTTTATACGCTGAATCAAATGAACCATCACTATATATAAGAAGGGGAAAATTATCTCTTTAATATGTTACTAAATTAGCTGCCAATCCACGAAATTCAGCCTATGATTGTGTTTTTAATCCTAAATACGAAAGATTTTACAACAATTAACCAACGGCTATTAAACCCCTTGGCCTGAGAATACAACCGTTACTTGAAGAGGCCAATATTAATATTAAAAATGTTCAGCCCTTTTCTCTTCCATCAAAAGAGCCATGGACGTTAAACCCTCCAAAGATTATTTTAGACCTTCATAAAAATAAAAAAACAGAAGTCGAGTCACATATTTTTAAGAATGAATTTTTAGAAATCAAATCAAATTATAAATATTACCTGTCAATTTATACAGATGGTTCGAAACAAGATGAGAAATTTGCTTGTTCTGTTATTAGTCCAAATTTTACTGACAGTATCAGATTACCTGATAATAGCTCCATTTTTACCGCCGAAGCCAAGGCAATTGATATTGCACTTTACCATATCAGAGATCAGTCTGAAAAACAATTCATCATTTATTCAGATTCGCTTTCTGTATTAAAATCTCTTAAAGATTTACACCATAGAAACCCATTAATTCAGCAAATTCTTAAAAAATATTATTACCTTTCAGTTTCAAAAGAAGTTGTATTTTGTTGGCTTCCCAGCCACGTTAATATTCGTGGAAATGAATTAGCAGATTTAGAAGCCAAATCTGCACTATCCTTAGTGATAACAAATTTCAAAATTCCTCACTCTGACTTTAAATCAAACATCCATCAATTCATCAACAACAAATGTCAGTCTGTTTGGGAAACACAAACTCAAAATAAACTAAATGAAATAAAATCAAATTTTAACAGCAAATGCACATTCTCTAATCTCAGCAGAAAAGAACAAACAAAAATCACCAGATGTAGACTTGGACACACTAGAATTACTCATTCTTATATTTTAAAAAATGAACAAGCTCCATTCTGCATTCCTTGCAACGAACTTTTTACAGTCAAACATTTTCTTATCACTTGTGCAGAATTTGATTATATTCGCACAAAGTATTTTAATGTAAAAACTATAAAGGAACTGTTTAATGATATACCATCTAAGAAAATACTCGACTTTCTTAAAGAGATCGGACTTTTTAATAAAATATGATCAGTATTTTTAATAACTTATAAACATTGATACTTTATCTCTTTATAATAAACACATCAATCCTAGATATTTTTAAATTTCTCATTAAATAAAATCATCATATAACATAAAACTTATTAGACGATATATGCCCTTTTAGGGTTGAGCGTCTATAAACAAAATATCCATCCATCCATCCTTGGTGTTTTCTTTTTCTTTTTTTTTTTTTTTTTTTTTTCAGAAACATGTTCTATTGATTTTCTTATTGTGAAACTCATTCTGCATTCGAGGAAAGGCTCAGATGAGAAATGACATGACTTGAATAATTTTACCCAGAACAGTCTAATTGTCGAAAATGATACAGTCCTCTGTGTGTGTGTGTGTGCGTGCGTGCGTGCGCGCGCGTGCGTGTCGACAAACGTTTATGTCCATATAATGTCAGGCAAATTATGTTGTTCTGAAATTTTCATTGGTCTCTTTATGTGTTTTAGCAGGAGGGAATGGAGATGGTATTAAATGCGTTTGCGAATGATCAGGGTCCCGTAGCCTAGTGGATAGGAGAGTTAGCTCTTAATCTATTAGGTTTCTCACCGCTGTTGTTCGAGCCCCGCTCGGTCACATGTGAGAAAGCCAAGTTCTGCTTACGGATGGTCAGGTGGTTTTCCCCCGGGTTCTCCGGTTTTCGCCCACCTTTTATGAACGATCGGCTCGATATAAGTGAAATATTCTTGATATTCTATGATATTCTATATACTGTCCCCTGGGTATTAAACTTTCTGCCTTGCCGAGGCCCTGGGGGCTCAATTCCCACTGGGAACGTTGCTGGCTTGATGAGCAGTAATTGTCCCCTTTGGGAAGAGCGAAGAGGAAATACCACCCGTTTGCCGTGGGTGGCGACCCGTAAGCCGGAAGAAGGGACCCTGGGGGTTGAGAGTTATTGGGAGTTTGGTCTCTCCTGATGGCTCAACACGCTTCTTTGGCGTGGATTTCGGTGTAGAAGGGTGTCCGTGAGACCCGGCACGGTCAATCGGCTGGTCGCGCCAAGCCCTAGGAAAAATCTTTCTTTCTCTTTCTTGTCTTTTGTATCATACTGATACTCACCGTTTGCCCATAAGTCTTTTTTCTCAGCCTTTCCAATCCTAAGAAGGCGGCGGCCTAACGGGTCAATCGTGCAGAATTTTGCTCGTGCGAGTATATCTTCTGTGTATCTCTAGCACGTGAGTAGGAAAGCCACTCCATTTATGTGTTCCCTTGTTGGTTTCCGTGGTGGGCGGAGGGCACTGGGGACGAATTTTAATACAACTTCATCATGGGTAATGATAAAAGAAAAAGAACTAAACAAACCCCAGACACTGATATTTCAGATTTTGACGAAAACTCTCAACCTCCAACTACCTCAACAAATGATACGTCTCCCCAACACTTTCCACGCTTCAGTTTAGTTGAAAGCAAAGAAGAGAACAGACAGATAACATCTCTGTCCCCGTTTCTAATACAAAAAGTCATACAGAGTATAGCTGGTGAACCTGAAAACATCAAAAAACTACACAGATCGAATCAGCTACTCATTGAGGTATCCAAGAAAGCCCATGCCGAGAATCTTCTTCGTGCACAGACTTTTCACGACTTGAAAGTCCGAGTGTACCCTCATACCTCGCTGAATTCCTCAAAAGGGGTAATTCGTTGTCCCGATTTGAGGAATTGCGGCGAGGAGGAGATTTTCTAGGGCACAAGATCTCAAGGAGTAACTGCAGTAAAAAAGATTCAAAGTAAAACGAAACGGAGAGTTAAAAGACACAAACACCTTTGTTTTTACATTCAATACGCCAGTTTTACCTAAAACGGTCAAAGTGGCATATTTTAGAGTCAACGTAGAAGTCTACGTACCAAATCCCTTGCGTTGTCATAATTGCCAAAAATATGGACACCATGAGGATAGGTGTTCTAAAGACCCTATCTGTTCGAAATGCGTCAAACAGCAGAACACCTCGAAAGTAGATGTAGCAATGAATTACACTGTGTCAATTGTGGTGAAAAACACAGTGCTGACTCTAAAGAATGCCGAATTTGGCACAAAGAAAAGGAAATCTTACGTATTAAGTTCACCAGAAATATTTCTTTCGTTGACGAGCGGAAACTTGTTGAGGCCCGAACTCCAATACCTGGAATCAGTTATACCAACATCACCCAGTCTTATATGAAAAAGGTTTCTGTGGTTGATACTGTCACTCAAACCGATCCGATCACTATTCTCGACTCTGCAGTACAATCAAATACAACAAACACAAACAGCAAAACAGAAGATCTGCAGAAACAAAAAGGTCAAACAAACACCACAAACAAAAGTCAAACAAAGACATCTATTGAGGAGAAAAAAGGAGCGGCTGGCCTAAAAAAAACACCATGGAGATGATAAGAACAGATTGGAAGAAACAACAACAGAAAGAAAGACAAGCAAGAAGTCAATCATCTCCATCTACGAAAGAACAAACAAAATCAAAATCTAGTCAAGGAACACAAAGACCAAGCACATCAAACAGAGAACGAAAAGGTTCAAATGATGTTATTCAGCAACAGAATAGGTTCGGATCTTTGAGTGACAGTAGCGATGATATGGTTAGGAGAAGCTCCAGATCGCCCACGAACTAACAGAAATAGATCGAGATCATCAGAACATTCACACGTCAGCAATAATAATAATAGATCAAAATCACCAATAACATATCCTTAATTTCTAGTCTAACTAAAATCTAACAACTTTAAAATGAATTCAAATCACAGAATAATACAATGGAACTGTCGAGGTCTAAGGTCAAACTATAATGAGATCTTATTACTTTTATCTTTATTAAGTCCATCAGTTTTTTGCTTGCAAGAAACTTTTTTAAAAACTGATGATCAATTAAATATCAGAGATTTCAATACATACAATTATATATATTCAGAAGGCCAGAGGCCGTCTGGTGGAAACTCAGTCTTAGTTCACTCTTCATGTCCGCAGCGAGAAATTAAACTTGTAACCAGTCTTCAAGCCGTTGCGGTTTCTGTCACTTTAGATAAAGTAATTACTGTTTGTTCTGTATATATACCTCCGAATTTTTACCGAACATTTAGACACTTTACTGAAACAACTCCCTTTACACTATATACTAGTTGGTGACTTCAATGGTCACAATATATCTGGGGATGTAAAGATAACAACCCTAAAACTAATATTATTGAAGATTTTATAACCAAAAACGATCTTTGTCTTATGAATGACAAATTTCACACCTATTTCCATCCTGCAACTGGAAAATTCTCTTCTTTAGATCTTTCCATGTGTCATCCATCTCTACTGCTAGATTTCGACTGGACGATCAGTGAAGATCAACATGGAAGTGATCACTTCACTGTTATTATTGAAAGCGTAAATAATTCCACGAACGATCACAACGCAAAGTGGAAACTAAATAAAGCAAATTGGGAATTGTATCACTCATTATGCGAAGAATGTCTCAAAATAGATAAGTTTAACAATTACATGGATCCTCTAGATGATTTTACTTCTTCTCTTCTCGATATCTCTAACAAAAGTATACCGAAAACCTCGACAAATCCAAAGAAAAGCAAGCCTTGGTATAATAATGAATGCAAAGATGCCATAAAACAACGCAAGCATGCATTATCAAAGTTCTGCAGATATTCAACAAAGGACAACTTGAATAATGTTAAGATTTTCAGAGCAAAGGCTCGTCGAACAATAAAGGCCTCCAAACGCAAATCATGGAAATCATACGTTTCAAATTTAAATCATACAACCCCAATTAAAAAGGTTTGGGATATGATACGAAAACTATCTGGTAAATCAAAATCACCCAATTTCACCCACTTAAATACAAAACGTTGAACAAAGGCCACATGAAAGGAAGAGATAGCAAATACACTTGGCGAAACTTTTTTGAATAATTCCTCATCGCGGAATTATTCAGAGAACTTTCAAAGCATCATAAAACAAGAAGAAAAGATCAAATTAAATTTCACCTCTTCAAATACTGAAGAATATAACAGAACTTAAAGATGCTATAGCTGTATCAAAAGATACAGCTACAGGCCCTGATGACATCCATTATCAGATGCTTAAACACCTTCCCGAAACCGCCCTTGACACACTTTTCATATTTTCAACGGTATTTGGACAACAGGAGTTTTTCCAGAAAGCTGGCGTTTGGCCACAATTATACCTATTCCTTAACCAGGGAAAGACCATGCAAAACCAACAAACTACAGATTAACGGCGCTAACAAGTTGCCTTTGCAAAACACTAGAGAGAATGATAAACAAACGACTTGTTTGGTACTTAGAATCTAACAATCTTAAAACAAAGTTTCAGTCGGGATTCCGAGCTGAACGTAGTACCAACGATAATTTAGTTAGACTAGAAACTTTTATCCGCGATGCTTTTATCAAACGAGAACATGTAGTGGCCGTATTTTTCGAGTTGGAAAAAGCTTACGATACTACTTGGCGATATGGAATTTTGAAAGACCTACACAACTTTGGTCTGAAAGGAAGACTACCAAACTTTATTGAAAGTTTTCTTGAAGATCGTACTATACAAGTGCGTGTAGGATCGACCCTCTCCGACCTCTATGATCAAGAGCAGGGCGTTCCTCAAGGAGCCATACTTTCAACCACTTTATTCAACGTGAAATTAAACGATATTATAAACTGTCTGGATTACAAGACAGATGGTTCTTTGTACGTTGATGATTTCTGTATATGTTTTCGCTCGAAAAATACGCGCACAATAGAAAGACATCTACAGCAATGTCTAAATAGAATTGAAGACTGGGCAACAAGAAATGGCTCCAATGTTTCCAAATCGAAAACTGAGTGCGTTCATTTCTGTCAACGACGGAAAATACACAATGATTCAGCACTCTACATATATGGATCTCAAATACCAGTTGTTGCTGAATCAAAATTTCTTGGGGTTATATTTGATAGAAAACTCTCCTTCATACCCCATATAAAATACGTGAAAGCGAAATGTTTAAAAGCATTAAACCTTTTAAAAGTTTAACCTCACACAAGTTGGGGTGCGGACAGAACAACTCTTCTTCACCTGTATCGTTCTTTAATTCAATCAAAACTTGATTATGGGTCCATCGTATATGGATCTGCTAGAAAATCTTACCTACAGATGTTAGACACTGTACATAATCAAGGACTTCGTTTAGCATTGGGAGCTTTCGTACGTCTCCAGTATCGAGTCTTAACGTGGAAGCAGATGAGCCATCGTTATGGCTACGCAGAGAAAAACTGTCTCTTCAGTATGCCATCAGACTTGCTGCTAACCCTTCTAACCCTGCTTTTGAAGTCACATTTCTACCACAATTTCAGGAATATTATGAAAGAAAATCTAACGCAATTAAACCTTTCGGCCTTCGTATAGCACCACTTTTAGTATCTGCTAATATTGATACTAAAAACATCCAAAAACACTCTTTTTCTGATATTCCATCCTGGTGCATTACTAAACCAACTATTCTTTTCGATTTACACAACAGCAAAAGGTCACTTTCTGATTCACATCTCATAAAACAAAACTTCCAAGAATTACAATTGCGACTTTCAGATTATCAACACATCTACACTGATGGCTCAAAAGTTCAAGATAAGGTTGGCTGTGCGTATATATCGGGCAGCCACCATGAAAAGATCCGTCTTCCTGATGGCTCATCTATTTTCACTGCTGAATCCAAGGCTATTGATATGGCTTTGGATTATGTTATGAATAATTCTTTAGATAACAAATTCGTTATTTTCTCGGACTCCCTTTCTGTTTTGAAATCTCTAAACCACACATCTTCAAAAAATCCCAAAATTCAGAACCTGATAGAAAAACATGACGAGTTCTCGAAAACTAAGGAAATTTTGTTCTGTTGGCTCCCCAGCCATGTTGGCATAAAAGGTAACGAGGCTGCCGAAGTAAAAGCAAGGCTTCACTCGATCTAGAAATTTCGAATTTTAAACTTCCATGTTCAGATTTTAAACCTTTTATCAACAGGTACATCTTATCCAAATGGCAGCTGTCATGGGACAGAGCGACATTCAATAAACTACATGAAATAAAACCGGTTCTTGGTAAAAATACCATTTATCGATCATTTAGGCGAGAAGAAGTGGTTCTTACTCGTCTACGTATAGGTCATACTAGACTCACACATTCTTATCTACTCAAACGAGAAGATCAGCCATTTTGTATCAGCTGTAATGAACCTTTTACGGTGAAACACTTTCTGATCGACTGCATTGAATTCTCTCATGTGCGATGTTAATTCTTCCAAACAAATGACTTGAGATACTTATTTGAAAATGTACTGACTGATAACACACTTATGTTTTTAAAACACATCAATCTTTTTAACAAAGTATAACTGCTTTATTTCTTAAATTCGTTCTTGTTTTACATTTTATGCATTTATGACTTATCATTATAATCTTTTCATTACAGAACTATGTTAGTTCACCATTTTGACGCAAATGTCCCTCATGGGTTTATGCGTCGTTAAACCTGAACTCATCATCATCTATATACTGTCTCTCCTCCTTACTTGAGAAACTCTCATCTTAGTTTTTCCAGTATTCCAGTCATACTCCCAGTTTCAAAGCAGTAATTACTAGTTACAAACCTAGCAGCCGTATTCTGAATTTTTTCGATTTCTTCTTCAAGAGTCCTACCTTGGGGATCCCAAACACAACTGCCATATTCCAAAAAACCGGGCGAACAAGTCCTTTATATGCGTCCTATTTTACATCCTGAGGACATTGATCAGTAAAGATTTCGTCTTAGGAAACCAAGTTGTCTATTTGCCTTACACATGTATGATTGTTACTCCTAGGTATTTAATGGAATACACATGTTCGGGGACCGTAACCGCTAAAGTGTAAGAAGCTCAATTTAGTTTGTTCTCTTCCTAGTTATCTGCATTATATTGCATTTAACTGGCTAAAATCCTACACCTCATTTTCAAGCCGAACATCCTAATCTATCTATATCCTTCTAGTTTCGATGAGTCCTATATATCCGTTCGTGCTCACATCGACTGCGCCCAGTCATTCCTTGACGGCTGAGTACAGATTACATATTTAGACACCCGACTACTGGTACAGTGCCCGCGACTACTGAAATTTGGCGTACAACAACACAATTGCGTATAACTCGGCTAGCAATAAACAGAAATATGTCAAACTTTCCATTTTTTCCTCTCATTTGTATTCTGCAACGTTTGATACAATAAAATAATTAATTATTGACTTCAGTAGAGCAAAATTTTGTGTATGAACACATTTCGGACACATAAAATTCCACTGGTTCGCCTGAAATTGGCTGGTACTCACCTAGTTTTAGATTTTGAAGGCTCCAATTGAGCCGGAATGCACAAAATTATTTGTCCGATAATTTCAAATGAAAAATAAATCCTTGTAAAAACTACTCGTTTATAGGAGCCCGGTAAACAAAAATATGTATTCTTTCTGTCCTCGTCGACTGCAGCCAACCCGCGACTACTGCGAATTTCGAATACAGTGGTTATCTAGAGTGGCTTCTAACGCAAGGGTAACGTTATCATAAACAACGTGAACTTTTTATCTAGATTTTATCGCTGTCATTCTGAATTAATAATCAAATATAACGTTCCTTTGAAAACATTTCTGCAAGAAGGTCTGTCCAAACCTGAATTTTATGACGACTTATTCTATAAGTACACAAAAAAAAATGTTTGACAAAACAGATTTTTCGTTACATTGTTTTTAAAATTCAGTTATCCTCTGACTATTATAAAGTGATTCCTTGTTGTAATTCTTCTTTCTTTGTGTGTCTATGGTTTATGTGGCGCTTGTTTTGTAATCATGTGTTACTCATTTCTCCTTCTTTTGGTGCCTCGGGAGGTCTTAGCTTCGTTATTGTGATGGGTATCTTCTTTTATACCAGATAGTCACTGAAGAATATAATTGAATATCGTTTTATTTTTCACGAAAAATAAGAAAATTAGATTAAATGCTGTTTGCTTTTATTTATAATAAACGCGTTAAAGGTTTTAACTTTGGAGGCTCTCTAATATGCTTGCACAAAGCTAAGACCCAACTCTTTATTGTGGGTGGTCTAAGCGGTCACATCTCATAAACTATAACGGGGTTTTACACACAAATATGAAATCAAGTACATTCACAATTCATTACTTAATTTAGTGGAAAGTAAATATCTGAAACGGGGATTATAGAAAGCCCACGCGATAACTTGTATAATTAGAAAGGTCACAGCACATCCTTCCAAAACTACTGAAAAAAATAAGGAGTATGAGATGTCACAGGAAGAACAAAGTTAAAGCCCAACCAATACAATGAACTCTGAGGCACCACGACAGTAGCGACAACAAATAAATCCTATGTTTCTTTAATCCAAATATAAACAAATATATAAGCCTAAAAGCAGACGTAATGTTCATTCGTGATATTCCAGAAGACCATAATACCTTGCGGGAACATGACATCCGGTTTAACCGAAAGTAGGGAATTACATTTGAAATCCAATACATTCGATAAAGATTCTTCAGATTAACGATATAATCGGCCATCCTTACATCATAATTTGTAAAATCTAAATGTAAAATAACTAAATTATAAACAAATATTTAAAAAAATCCCATTTTCTTGACAGTAACTGAACAGATGAACTGGCACATGGAGGGGGTAGTTAGTGCTGTTGTTCCTTTGTGCGTGGAAATTGTAAGTAGTGGGTAATTTACATTTTTCAGGTGCAAAGCTTTCTATTCCTCTTTATCCGTTTTAGAAATGAATAAAACTGCCTTCAAGATTGAAATAATATTTTTTTATTTGAACAAAAACTATCTTCTGGGGCCGGGGGGGGGGGGGGTGGGGCGGGGGGGGGGGGGGGATGGGGTATGCATTCAAGCTGTCAAGTTCCACATTGACTGAGTAGACCTTTAATGATGATCTTATTCAATCACTGGCTTAATTATAGTGAAATCCTCTGATTGATATATTAACGACTATTTATACAAGGTGAAGTTTACTGAAACTTTTGTACACTCAAGGTGACACGCTACTATACCCCAGGTTACAGACTAATATGCTGGATAATAGTGTAGCTAACAGGTATTCGTTTGTCGCTGGCTGGTATTCCGGTATGTACTCCGGGTGACAGGTGGCTATACCCGGGTACAGTGTAGCTTACAGATCTTAATATACTTAGTCGCTGGCCGATATTCTGGACCAGGTCTCGGTTTACTCTGTCACTGACCAATATTCCGGTATACTCTCCATGTGACAGACCACTATACCCGGAGTTCCTGACTGATACACTGGGTAACAGTGTAGCTGACAGGTCTTTGTATACTTTGTCTTCGACTGATATTCCGGTGTACACGTGTACACTTTAGGTGACAGGCCGCTCTACCTTGGGTTACTGACTCATACACCGGTGTACAGTGTACCTTACAGGCCTCGGTTTACTCGGTCGATGACAAATATTCCAGTAACTCTGCATGTGACAGACCACTATACTCGGGGTTCCCGACTGATACACTAGGTAACAGTGTAGCTGACAGATCTTTGTATACTTTGTCTTCGACTGATATTCCGGTGTACACTTTAGGTGACCGGCCGCTCTACCCTGGGTTACTGACTCATACACTGGTGTACAGTGTAGCTTACAGGCCTCGGTTTACTCGGTCGATGACCAATATTCCAGTATACTCTCAATGTGACAGACCACTATACCCTGGGTTCCTGACTGATGCACTAGGTAACAGTGTAGCTGACAGGTCTTTGTATACTTTGTCTTCGACTGATATTCCGGTGTACACTTTAGTTGACAGGCCGCTCTACCCTGGGTTACTAACTGATACACCGGTGTACAGTGTAGCTTACAGGTCTCGGTTTACTCCGTCGCTGACCAATATTCCAGTATACTCTCCATGTGACAGACCACTATATCCGGGGTTCCCGATTGATACACTGGGTAAAAGTGTAGCTGACAGGTCTTTGTATACTTTGTCTTCGACTTATATTCCGGTGTACACTTTAGGTGACACCGTGACAGGCCGCTCTACCCTGGGTTACTGACTGATACACCGGTGAACAGTGTAGTTTACAGGCCTCGGTTTACTCTGTGACAGACCACTATACCCGTGGTTCCTGACTGACATACCGGGTAAGAGTGTTGTGTACTTTATTGCTTATTCAGGTATATTTATAATTGTCACATTGAGTAGAACATAATGTACATTTTATGCTGCGCATCATGTTCGAAAATCAGTCAACTAATCAACCAGTGATATGAAGGTCTCTTATACATGTACGAGTACCATGTTAGAGTGTGTTTTATTTTTAAATTTTCAATTGGTGTTTTGTCAACAAAAATGACAGTCACTGGCTTAATTATAGTGTAATCCTCCGCTTGATATATGAACGTTTATTTACTATAAAGGGTAAAGTTTACTGAAACTTTTATCGGGGATTTAAATATTTATCCTATTATCTCACTGACTGAAAATATAGACTTTCCAAACAATTCTAAACGGCGGGTATAAATTGGGTGATTTTGTCGTAAGTAATAATAATCTTGCACTTGCTTCTCCCGGAGCTCCTAGTAATTATTGCATTGATAAAAGTAAGAAAACAAACCCGCTGTTCGGTATTATTTTATTCCCCTCTAAATAATTTGCTTAAAAGTATTCCCATTGTTGATTTTAATGTAAAATGTTGAAAACAATTTATCTTAAATCAAACAAAAAGCGGTCATCATAACACTATCAGTATTGGGTTTTCTACTTTCGTTTGAACCGGATGTCACATTACGCGCAAAGCATTACGGTCTTCTGGAATAAAGCGAATGGTTGCACTGAACATTTTATCTATTTTCTGTAGCATTACATCCAAACACTCGACTGGCTTTACTGAAATTGTTACTTGGACGACTACTAGGTGTGTAAACGGTGCGACGTAGCTACAAGCTCACCTTTAATTTCGGCGTAGTTCCAAATTAATACAAAGTGTTCAACAAAATTATTTTTTCCCAAAATGATTGTCAAATTTGTTGTACCTAGTATTTATTACTCCGAAACTCTGATTGTTTAACTACTACTCTGTAAATATGTGCAAAGTTTAGAATTGGAACTATGCAGTTAAATTTGATAAGGACGAACGAGCAGTCCAACAAACGTAAACCGACTGCTCCGGTTTCTCAAATGAAGGATATAAAGCTTATCCTTGTAAACAAGTAAACAAAGAACAAATAAGAGAAGAAAATTGAAGGGTTTTGGTTTAAGTGAGATTATTCGTTCGACAGCAGTGTAGTCTGCGTGCGGGGCTATATACGAACCTTAGCACATGCATGTGCAAAACTCGATTTTCCAACTAGAAAATAGAACGAACGATATACTCGTAAGTAGGAACCTCAATAGAAACACGGAGTTAGAATCATCAACAAAGGACTGTGTAGGGACTGGGTTTCTTTAACACGTTTAGCACGTACTCAATCCAGGTACTTAGTCCTGATGCTTACAACTACATTTGAGTATCTATGTTTTACATATATTAAAGCTAAATTTTTTGAAGAAGTTTATTATAATCATAAAAGTGTTGAACTTGCTTCGACGTGCTGTGTAAACATGTCATGATAGATACGTGCAATACCAAGTCTGTCGGAAAGAAAGAAAGAACGAAACAGTTATACATCCTATGACTTAACCTTATCAGACTACAAGTACAATTATCGAAGCGTACGACTATCGAACCCAACTGAGTATATATATTTATATATTCACACAGAACTTCACATGCTGATTATTACCAAACATATGAATGAAAGACCACCATCATGAAATATAGCCTTTCTGAGGCATTGCAAGAAGAAGAGATGCGGAACATACAATGACAATGCACAACGGTGCCGTTACAACAACGGACCAACCATAGGCAAAAACAACTACTGGGATTTGTAAAACCAAGTTAAAAAGTTAAAGCGCCCTCGAACCACCCAACAGCCGTTCCAAGGTGGTATTTCTGTTTTCAGTTCCTCTTCAGTTTGCTCTGTGATTTTGTTTCAAGTCATTGTAATCTTACCCAGTCCCCTGTGAGGGCTGTGTTTCGTGATTGTGGCCTTTACTGGGTACCCCTTATATTTATATCAGTTGTGACTCTGGATGTATCTTATCAGGTTCACTGACCATAGTATATGCTAACGTTGTTCGTTCCCAAGTCTTCAGTACATGAATTGCCCTACTTGTCTTAGGTTCATCTACAAACGACAATATCAATTACCAGCGTCAGAAAGTATATTCTGTGAAAAAGAAAACTGTGTTGTGATAGAAATGCAAAAGCATATAAATGCAGTCAATGCTTGCAAATATAGAGGATCTCACATGAGTGGTCACTTCATATAAAAATTATGAAACGAGCTCTCAGCGAGTTTAATAAATTTCATATGAAATGACCACGAATTGACGATTCTGTTTGGCATATGACTTTTAAACTGTATCTTATGGCCGTAGAAGTTGAACCGCTTTATATCAAAAGAAAACATTACGTTGCTACGGCTGGATAACATTACGCGCCTGTAACCGCGTATGTAACGTATGATCATATAATTTGTTATGACATGGCGTTTTCCACTGAATAAGAGTGACGTTATACGATAAAATATGACATGAGCCGCAACGTTAGAATATTTACCTTCGGACATGTGCGCCCAGGGAAGATTCAGATCAGTCTGCGCATTCGTGCAGTCTGATCAGAATCTTCACTGGACATTTTGGATAACCAATGATGTACCGTTTCTTTATGCGGATAAGGAAAACCCTGTTCATGAATGCGCAGGCTGATTTGTCTTCGTTGGGCGCACATGCAGAAGGTAGGTTTTATCACGTTGCAGCTCATGCGAATGCAGAGTAAATAAATGGGAACATTTACTAGCATTCCGACAGCACGTCATTACTATTTACATAGCAACAACATACCACTCCCGAATATAGGTTTAACATACTATTTATGATATTAATCCGTGATAAGTAATACAACCCCTCAAGATCGACACTCCATGAAGCTGTCTTGTTTATCGCATCTGTGTCCGTATGAGAACAGGAACCGAGAGTGAACCAGGTCTCGGTATTACCGTCAACAGCAAGACTTGACACATAACACCTACTGCATGTTGTTCCATTAGTCCAATATTGTCTACAATTTTCACAGTAGTCGTACGGTCGTTGTTCAGTAGGTTTGTTTAACGCGATATTATAGTTTTCTGAAATGCAATTGTCAGCGTTAATCGTTTTGCATCCATCAATACATTGATAAATTAAAAGAACAAGTTGTTCATTCAATTACATGTCTATCAATATTGAAACAGATAAAGTGTCAGCATCTGAAGATACGATTAGTCTAGAGCTTTTACAAATCATTTCCCGATTCATACAAATTAATACATATAAAAAAATCTTAGATATTGCCTCAAAGGCGGACTACAATGCATCATAACAAGAATACATCTTTTCACTTATGTTTTCATTGTTCTAAAGTTTCCATCTTTACAAACAAACTTATTTTCACTACAGCGTTAAGTGCCGTTGGCGGTCGGAAAGTTTCTTCCCAACTTTATCAAAGTGTAGACGATATCCTCTGATCCACTGAAATCACTGAACCGATTTTCTGTAACTGTGAAAATACTCGTAATGTACAACACCTGACTAGAAGCGTAAACAGAGTTGTAGTTAGCAATACTTATCTCGAACAATTTCTATAAAACTTGGTTTTCTATATTCGATTTACTGATATACTCATCTGCACATCTCTATGTACGGTATTAAGAGAGAGAGAGAGAGAGAGAGAGAGAGTAATTTGCAATTTTGCCAATCTTTACAAAGTTCTCGAGAACTCTTCTCATATAGGAGTACTGATGTTATGGGTCAAATCCGTTCATGCAGGTCATCTTTATGTAAAAAATGGAGCTCTGCGCAACAATTAAGTTTGCCTAGACCTAAACCGCATCAGTATAGTATACGTGTTTCAAATTAGTATAACATATATAGCACGAAATTTTATTATTCAGATATAAATGTAACTTTCTATCATTTGTAACATGTATATAGGTAAACACAAGATGTCCTGAGGCACCGGATGAGTGTTGAATGTTCAAAGGTACCGGACAATGGCTGAAAACACTTCACCAAGAAAATCTGTTGGAACTTGGATGCTATGGTGACAGTCTATAAATTCAGAAAGTTTGTTAATAAAACTCATTTTACGGAACAACTCATAAAGATTGTTACTCGCTACAAAAAAAACAACAACAAGCAAATTCCATGGGGAATTTATGTCCCCCGCGTTATTTTTATTTGACCCAGCGGGCACATGACGTAAATACAACGTCGCCTCAACGTCGATGCAGAAAAAGTGGTAAAAGATTATTTCAGGATTCTAAAAAAAAAGTGTAAAAAGTAATAAAAATTAATTTCAGGATTCTGAAGAAACCACATGCACATTTTCAGACCAAAAGGATCGGACAAAAACTGTGGGAGGAGTTAAGGGGACAAGGTACCTGCACACTTCTGTAGTATTAGAACTCAAAAAATGTCTAAGTTAAAAATGCGGAAAAAGTAATAAAATATTATTTCAGGATTCTGAAAAATCCACCTGCATATTTTCAGGCCATCCTAAAAGACAACGTAAAGTTTCAAAAGGATCGGTCAAAAACGGGAGGAGTTAAGGGGACAAGGTACCTACTCCCTATAGACTTCTGTAATATTAGAACTCAAAAAATGTCTAAGTTCAAAACGTGTAAAAAGTGATAAAAAATAATTTCAGGAATCTGAAAAAAACACATGCATATCTTCAGACCATTCTTAAAGCACCTGTAAAGTTTCAAAAGGATCGGCCAAAAACTGTGGGAGGAGTTAACGGGACAAGATGCCTGCTCCCTATATACTTCTGTAGTATTAGAACTCAAAAAATGTCTAAGTTAAAAATGCGGAAAAAGTAATAAAAAATTATTTCAGGATTCTGAAAAAGCCATATGCATATTTTCAGGCCATCCTGAAAGCCCATGTAAAGTTTCAAAAGGATCGGCCAAAAACTGTGGGAGGAGTTAAGGGGACAAGGTACCTACTCCCTATACGCTTCTGTAATATTAGAACTCAAAAAATGTCTATGTTCAAAATGTGTAAAAAGTAATAAAACTTAATTTCAGGATTCTGAAGAAACCACATACACATTTCCAGACCATCCTTAAAACACCTGTAAAATTTCAAAAGAATCGGCCAAAAACTGTGGTAGGAGTTAAGGGGACAAGGTACCTGCTCCCTATACACTTCTGTAGTATTAGAACTCAAAAAAATGTCTTAATTAAAAATGCGGAAAAGTAATAAAAAATTATTTCAGGATTCTGAAAAAACACATGATTATCTTCAGGCCATCCTAAAAGCCCATGTCGTGAGTCGGCCTCGGTGATTCAGTTGGATGCGCCGTCCGACTGGAGACCAGGAGGTCGCGGGTTCAACCCCCGCCGAGGTCGGCAACATTCTTTCGTGGAGATTGATCATGAAATATTTTCTACGGTCATTCTCTCCCTTCCGCTGATTCAAGAAGGGCAGTTGTCAGTTTCTGGCGAAAGAATGTGCACAATACTGGTTAACTGCTTAGAGGACTAAGCTGCCCAGTAAACATGTGGTTAGGTAAACTGACCGCGCTCGACATGACCCCATTGGGTTGACTGGGCCGTAAAACCTCAACACAAACAAAAGCCCATGTAAAGTTTCAAAAGGATCGGCCAAAAACTGTGGGAAGATTTAAGGGGACAATGTACCTACTCCCAATAGACTTCTGTAATATTAGAACTAAAAAAATGTCTAAGTTAAAAATGCGGAAAAAGTGATACAAAATTATTTCAGGATTCTGAATAAACCACATGCATATCTTCAGACCATCCTTAAAACACCTGTAAAGTTTCAAAAGGATCGGACAAAAACTGTGGGAGGAGTTAAGGGGACAAAGTACTTACTAAAAATTTGGAACCACGCACCATGCACCACGCACTACGCACCACGCACCACGGAAAACCAAAAACAGTGTCCCTCCGCTTTTCTTCGAAAAGGCGGGGGACAAAAAACAAGAGGCCAATGGGCCAGGGATCGCTACCTTGAGCGACATAGCCACTGCAGATATGCAGATGTTATGCAACATTTTTCCAATCCTGTCATCGCAACTAATGAAAAGATCATCATTTAAGCAGTTCTTAATTTTGAAGAAGAATATATATATGACATGACAGTCAATGGAGCGTGATCATTTGAACAAACTCTCAATCACATTTTAACAGTAGGTTCAATGTGAAATTTGGTGGCAAATGGCTAAGTGGTTTCTGAAGAATCACGATTTTATACATGTAAACAGCTCAGTGGCAGGGAAATATAATAAACATAAACAAGATGGCAGGCATCTTGGATTTCCAATCAGAAAGATTTTAGCTACTGTTGATCTACAAGTCATCTCGATATTTCCAATAAACTTTAAGTTAATTGCCCTTTCGGTTCAGGAGAAAAAAATTCAAAACAGATTTTCAAGATGGTCGCCATGACCGCAATTTGGGATTTCCTATCGCAAACTTGGTATTTTTATCTACAAGTCACCCCGATGCTTCCTACCAATTTTCGAGTCAATTGGCCTTTCAGTTCAGAAGAAGAAAAGGTAAAAATAGATTTTCAAGATGGCCGCCATCTTGGATTTCTGATTAGAACGATTTTAGCTATTTTATATCGACAAGTCATCCCGATGCTTCCTACCAATTTTCAAATCAACTGGCCCTTTGATTCAGGAAAATAAACGGAAAAAAAGAGTTTCAAGCTGGCCGCGACAGCTACCTTCCTGTGTCCTACTGAAAAAAAAAGTTAAGAGAAAAGTCCAGGGTGTGCCACAATCACAAACCGCAGCCCTTCCCAGATCCCAAGAGGAAGAGGAAACCGACAAATCCAAACAAGTAGAAATCGAACAAACGTACGAACGAACGAAAGAAATTAAATTCAGATATGATTTTTGACATGTAAACAATTACGCAAAATTATGTTTTTATGAACAATTTCAACATACAAGAGAACTGAATGACCATAATACACAAAATAAATAAATCAATAAATAAGTTGATGTACTCTCTCTCTCTTTCTCTCTCTCTATTAAAAACATATAGTGCTAGTTGAATAGTTTAAGAATTAAGTGTCCATGATGCATGTACATATAAAAGTAAATGAAAATCGGAATAAATAAATACATAAATTGGTAGAAACAAAGAACGAAAGAAAGAAAATATATGAAACTTTTATGACATATAAACAACAACACAATTATTTATAAATATACAACAGGCCTGGATTGATGAATTAGAGTTTTACATCCCTTTCAACTCTTCATTATAGCATTATGTATAGTGTGAAAATACAGAGTTTTATAAAATAGAATAATTCTTTCAATAAACATCAAATTATCTCAGCCATGTTTTATCAAATATAAAAAATATATATAATAAATAAAAACAATATCTGTAGATATATATTATTTAATTGGAAAAAAAGGGATTTAATATGGTGTATGCCCTCCATCAGTTAGAAAAAATAAAAAGAAAAAAAAAACAAGCCTTAATTTTAAAAAAAAATAATTTGTTCAGTTTTGCAACTTTCACTGTAAATTTAGTTGTTACAGAACAAAACAAAACTTGACATTAAGTGAGTTACTTCAAGGAAAAAAGATTAAAAGAAATAGCAAAAGGTTTAAAGATCTGTGATATAATATAAATAATACAAGTATAATTTTTAATTATGATACAGAAAACAGTATCACTAAATGCTATTTATGATTTATGAAAAACAATACAGATCAAATGAAATTTACTTATAAACTGCGTGCGAAGACGATTTTAAAAAATTAAAAAGAAATCAGTTTTACCCTTCATCTTGATACAAAGTCATCATCATCATAAAACTATCGAATAGATACAAAGTAATTTTACCAATAAAAAGGGATAAATGAACGAAAAATAATATATGACAAATTAAAGATCACTTCCAAAACATATCTTTTGCATTTAAAGACAGTGTTACTAACACAATTTTGGTGAGGGCAAAGCAGCATAAATTATTATTTATTTTTTGCCAAAGATTATTGAAAACCTGAAAATTTGGTTATCCTACCAGATGAAAAATCCTGCGATCAAGATGTGAAGATCTAGATTAACATGTGAATCAGGAATCGTCGCATTATGATCTTGTTCGTTGCTGCTTGTCCATACATTGTTTCATTTGATGCGATCCGCCATTATGCCTGGCACATCCTCATCTAATATTTAAATATAGCTTGCTATATGCGAAATTCATGCATCGTTTCATTCTATACGATCTGCCGTTAATCCGACAACATCGTCATCTAATAGGTAAAACTAGCATGCTATATGCGAAATTCTGGATTAGCTTGTGAATTTGTGCATTCTGACTTTGTTTGTTGCTGCTGATTCATACATGGTTTCATTCGATATGACCTGCCGTAATTCTGACACATCGTCTTCTAACATTTAGTTAAAGCTTGCTAAATGCGAAATTCTAGATAACCATGTGCATCCACGCATTCTTATCAGGTTCATTGCTGCTCATCCATATACTGTTTCATTCGATATGATCTGTTGGGGTGAGGTGACCTAGTAATGAATTATAACTAGACACCGTTTGAAGCCAACCCAGTAGTCCAGTAAAACTAATCCAGGTTTATCTGGCGATGCCTCTATGTGACTCAGTTGCCTGTCAACGTTAAAAATCTGTAAACTGTAACTGTATGATCTGTTGTTATTCCTGTACATTGTCTTGACTCGTGCGCATGTATGATACGATAATGCACGAGCGTGTGCGAGTGAATTATCGCACGTACACGCGCAGAACCATGGTATATTAAACTAATTTAGCTCATTTGCATGTATTTAGATTATCTCTCAAGCTGAATATTGGGAATTTTGTCCACTATGTGATAAATATAGAACACCCGCGCATTCTGATCTGGTCCTGTCTGTACATTTTTTATTCGATACGATCTGCCAATAGTCTGATCTGGTCCTTTGCTGCCCGTCTGTACATTTTTTATTCGATACGATCTGCCAATAGTCTCTGATCTGGTTCTTTGCTGTCCGTCTGTACATTGTTTTATTCGATACGATCTGCCAATAGGCTGGCACATCATCTAATATTTAAATAAAGCGTGCTATAAATGCGACATTCTAAATTAGCATGTGTATCCGCACATTCTGATCTGGTTTGTTGCTGTTTGTACATTATTTTATTCATACTCCAGCACATCGTCTTCTAAAATAGCTTGTAATATGCGAAATTCTAGATTCGAATGTGCATCCGCGCATTCTGATCTGGGTAATTGCTGCTCTTCCATACATTTGTTTCATTTGAGTGTCTTCAGCACAGTTCAGTTTTTCAGTTTTCAGATTTTTAACGCTGCCAAGCAACTGAGTCACATAGAAGCAGCGCCAGATAAATCTGGATTAGTTTTACTGGACTACTGGGTTGGCTTGAAACGGTGCCTAGTTATGATTCATAACTAGGTCACCTCGCCCAGACACGGAGTGCACGCACGTCCAGACACATGCGGGCGTGTTCCAGACCTCGTGCGAGAGTAGTAGTCCAGTCTGTAAGTTGCAGAATTTTGACGATCGGCCGAAAGGTTTGAGCTTTTAATCTCGTACCTAATGCATGTCAATTCCGACTGCGTAGTGCATTAGGTACTCCGCTCGAGTCGTGCGAAAGTTTCAGACACTAGCCGAGGAAGGGAGTCGCCGGAGGGGTGTCCTAACCCAGGCTGCCGAGAGGGTGTCCTCACCCAGAGCGCTGATAGGGTTTCCTCACCCATGTTAACGAAAAAAGAAGGGTGTCCTCACCCATGATCCAGAAAGGTGCCCTAACACGAGTCTCTAGCGTGGTTCTACTCTGACGTACGGAACCTTTCCCCTTGGGTCGCCGCAGGAACGCTCCAGGAAGCCGAACCCTTCCTGATTTGGCTAGCTCTTCCATCTTGGTGTAAAATTCTTCATGGTGGTACTTTGACGTTGGCCCCTTGATGAGTAGTCAGTCCTTCTTCCAGGGTCGATGTAAAAAGCAGGCTGGCAGGTCATCTCATCTTCTTCTCGGATTCTTTGTGCCTGAATGATTGCAACGTCGTTTCCATGAAGCTTGTTACTGAGAGCGTCCTGGAGGTCGTATTTCTTGAGAATCGGGTACTCTTCGTCGTAGTGGTAGGAGCAGTACTTGATCGAGCGATCTGGCGCTGGTGCTGGAGACTCTTTTCTGGATTTCTTCGAAGGCGGTGTCACGGGAGACGCCGGTGCTGGTGCTGGTCTGGTGATGGTCGGCGAAGCGGTGATGATAGCTGTATTCTTGTAGCGTGGTCTGATGATCTGATGCGGTGTCTGTAGTATAGTCTGTGCCGGTGGTGGTTGCGTCTCCCTCTCTATCTGCGTCGGTACTCGGCGTGGCGGCGGTCTTGTAGCTGGAGTGGGCTGGCGAGGCCACACGCCAGCAGGGGGTGCAGGCTGCCTCCTACTTTCAACCCCCTTCTTGTAGTATCTTGGCGTTGGTAACTTTTTATGAAAGGTTAGTTCAACCCGAACTAAATCCTTTCCGTCGGACATCCTCCAAAGTGGAGTGCCGACAAACTTGTACTCGCTCAGAGCCCTGAGGAGTACACCAGGCATAACTGAATCAGACATGGTTATTCGTTATTTAGCGACGTTGACACTTCAGAGGTCGAAGGTCGAATGGTCTTCAGCACATCGTCTTCTAATATTTAAATACCACATGCTAAAGATTACAAGCTTTGAATAATCATGCTAAAAATGTTTTCTTAGTGGGAATTATAGCACCTTCATTAAAGCCCTCCAGCAAATTATTTGCTGACCACATAATTGTCATGATGTGCACAGTGCATCTTATTTGAAAAGTAACAGTCCCACCAAGTAAAAATGAACCTATTCATATTATACAAATCTGATCAGTCTGTGCATTAGCTGGATACTGTGTGACTCACATTTTAGTATTTTATACCAATGACCTAATCAGCGAACTAAGTGGACACCATTCTGCATCAGACCGCATTAAGAATTCTGAGTGTCTTCAGCACAGTTCAGTTTTTCAGTTTTCAGATTTTTCAACGAAACATTTCAACGAAATTCTTTGATCTTGATTAGACTGTGCAAGTTAATCTGGTTTGTTCCGCACTGGTCATATATATGAGATCCCCATGAATCGTATGGCATATTAAATCGCAAACTGCTGCAATTTAGTTTTCACAGGGCTTTAAGTCTCAAATCACTGCAAAATGCATTTCTTAACAGGGAGTTAAAATAAAATCAGTGAGAATAACCTATCAATTGAAATGGCAAATCCCAGCCATTTATATACATGTAAAATTATGTAAAAATAAAGAGAATAGAAATATTTTCTTGGTATAGGGAATTTGACAAAGTTCAGATTAATGTAACTTAATACTTGGTCCCAATGGAACCTTTACCAATCTCTGGGCTAATTCAGCAGATGACAAATTGATGACATTTTTCTTATAATTATTTATTTATTTATTTTTTTTTTTTTTTTTTTTTTTTTTTTTTGGCATAAAACAGGTTTTGACATTCCATACAAATGGTCTCCAGTGAAGAAATTTTTGCATGGAATGTCAAATTCTGCGCAGACAATATGTATGAAATGCCGAAACCTGTTTTCCTGTTTTCAGGGTAAAATAAAAAAAACATCAAAATTGTAGTGTAAAAATATAAGGCTTCACAATATTTAATAATTCTTTTGAAAATACAAAATTATCTCAATTTAAATTGTTTTAGCAAAAGTTAGAAATAAATAAATAATAATAATAATAAATAAAATGAATACAATTTACGTAGATACATTTTATTTAGTTGTAAAACTGTGGTTTAACATTGTCCAACAGGTATTTTTGACCCGGTCCAACGGAAGTTGGTCCAAGGAATACACCTCATTTGATCCAACTGTTAATCACTTGGACCAGCAGTCCAAGGTCCAAGTGATTTGATCCAAGGAATACAGGTCACTGCAAAAAGCACTTTTTAACAGGGGTTAAAATAAAAGAGATAGCCTGCCAATTGAAATGGTAAATTAAGCCATTATATACATCTAAAAGTATTTTTTTCAAAAATGAATAAACTAATAATAAAAAAAATACCATGATTAAAAAAAAAAAAAAAAAAAAAAATATATATATATATATATATATATATATATATATATATATATATATATATATATATATATATATATATATATATATATATATACATATATATTGTGAAGGCAATTTATTATCGGAAGTCCAAAAAGTAATGTAAACTTAATACTTTGTCATTTGAAGCTTTTCCACTCTCTGGGCTAATTCAGCAGAAACAATTTGATGACATTTTTCTTACTTATTTTTTTTCATAAAACAGGTTTTGACATTTCATGCAAACTGTATCCACTGAAGACAATTTGCATGGAATGTCAAATCCTCTGGATATAATTTGAATAAAACATTACGAAAACACGCCTATTCAAATATATAGAAAAATTTCACCTCCAAAAACTGAAAATTTTCAGATAAAAAACCCTGATATTTTTCATATTTCTGCTCAAAACATAGATTGTGGGTACTCGTTAGAGCCGCCTCGCCGAGGCGGTTCTAACGAGTACCCACAATCTATGTTTTTGAGCAGAAATAAGAAAAATAATGTATACCCCTGTAAACCCCAGTCTTACTATATAAAAGTGGGGTTTAAGGGGGTCAAAATAACATAGGCATGTTTTCGTGATGATGCGGAAACCTGTTTTGGGGGGAAATTAAGAAAAGTTATTCAAAATGTCATCTGCTGATATTTTTCTACAGAATACATTTGTCAAAACAAATAGATTGTAGTGTGAAAATATTACGCTTCATAAAATATAATAATACTTTCAAAAATGCAAAATTCTCTCTACTGAAATTAAAATATCAAAGATAAAATTAAAAAAAGAAATAAATAAAAGAAAATGAATACAAATTACGTAGATACATATTATTTAGTTGTAAACTTGTGGTTTAATATGGTCCAACAGGTATTCATGACTTGGTCCAACTGGAATTGGTCCAAGGAATACACCCCTTTTGGTCCAATTGATAATCACTTGGACCAGTCCAAGGTCCAATGGTCCAAATGATTTGGTCCAAGGAATACACTGAGCCCTTTTTATTTAAACAGTCACTGACAAATAGCTTACGCTAAACAACTGTGCAGTTCAGTCACGTAAAATTGAGCAAGAACATTGACTGATGATTGATTGATTGATCGATCGATTGATTGATTGATTGATTGTTTTGGATACACAAGCACTGTACAGGCCGAGCTCTTTGTAGGCAGTGACCCTGAACCTGTTTTTTGTTGTATATGTACACGGCCATGTACACACAGGCCTTTCAGAGAGTGTGGCCCGGGCTAACTGGTAAGGCTAAAAGGACTAATTTCATTGAAAAGGGCTAAGGTTAAAGTCCTAAGAATTTGAACACCTGAAAAATTGCTGTTATTATCCTAAATATTGAACAGTGGTTTTGCTGTCTACAGATATGGCCCAAAATATGCACACAGATTGTCCAACAGTGAACAGCCTGATCACTCTGGGAACAATCTGGTCTGGGTCTACACTGTTTACCTAGACCGATCTGTCTAAAAACTTAGGATCACTGCGGTATAGTGGAGGTAGTCTGGAGTCGGACCTGGAAGAACCTTTTGAAGTAAAACTTTTTAAATGCAAAGGTCCCAGATTCTGGTAGAGGGCCATGCACTATGGTGTACAAGACCAGTTTGGAGGCCTGCAGTTGGTGGGGCTATGATCAGCTGAAGGGACAGAGTCAAAGAAATTACAATAAAGTTATGAAAATGTGGTCCAATGTGGTGGGGCTGCAGCACCTTTGGCCTAAGCACATCCCTGTAGTCTGTTGTTTTGTTTCTTTGTGGTTATATAAAACATAGATTTCAGTACTTGTTGAAACTGCCTCATTTAAGTGGTTCTTATCACAATCTATTTTTCAAGCAATAAATAAATAAATAAATAAATAAAAAATAAAAAAATAAAATTGCAATCCATTATCCGAAAACTTATTTTTTACAGCCGTAAAGTCACATATGAGTCAATAGGCCTGAAAAGACATTACAGACACACTGACGATACTGACAAACCATCTTCTTAAATTTAAAAACTTTTTTTTCAGTATTTTAATACTTTAATATAAAAAATAATACTCAGCAGTACTCGTAAAATACTCGTAAGTGCAGGGCTTTTTGCTTCAGTAAAGTAAGTATGAGTTCATACGAGTACTTGTACTCATCATTTTCACTGAGTACAGCTGAGTACTGAAAAATAAGTACTCGAGTAAGTATGAGAACAAGTACACTTACTCTACCCGTGAATGCATGGTGTGCAAAACATATCATAAATATTTTTCTTATTTCTTTTATTTCAGAATGCATGACTGCATTAATGCTGGCACTGACCAAAATATTGATGTGTCTGTGGACAGTGGGAAGTGGTACAAACTGAAGAAGAAAAACCAACTTCAGCCATCTCAAGTAAAAATGTCCCTCTTTTGCCAAACTGTGGCTGGAAAAGTTTTCCAGGTTACCCAGATGAGATTCCAACAAGGGACACATTTGAATCTTTTCAATTCCTGAATAAGAATGATGTTAGTGAAGAGAGTGACAAGTTCTGTGATTTTGTTGTCTGGTCAAGCAAAAACACATTTATCACATGTTTGAGGTTTGATGAGACATTTTGGTCAGAAATGAAAGAAAAACTTATTAACTTTCACCATTCATACCTATGTCCTGATTTTTTTAAAATGAGAGTGCCTCGTGAACCGAGTGCTTACAACTTACTTAGAAAATTATTTGAAACATGAATAAGAAGACAAAATGCATTGTTTACTTTGTTTTATTTAACACAGTGCCAGGGGCAAATTCAGCAGATGACAAATTGAAGATATTTTTCTTATTATTACATTTGTATTTTTTTCCGAGAAAATAGAATTTGACACTTCATGCAAATTGTCTCTTAAGACTTGCATAAAATGTCAAATCAGGATGACATTTCATGCAAATTGTCTCCTAAAAGAAGGAGACAATTTGCGTGAAATGTCAAATCCTATTTCTTGAAAAGAAAAAGAAAATTAAATGTCGTCAGCTGAAATTTTAACTCAGCATGCTAAGCGTTAAGTTTTAGTCCAGGCGTGAATTTTTTTATTTGCTGTATTTTGCATCAATCCCCCAAAAACTTCCATAAACACATGAACTGCAAGTAGGCCTATGTCAAACCAATGTAAAACTTGAGCATCTTATCATCATTTTTGTCGACTCAACATTGAAGTGATACAGACCAGTGAGTGAGTGATCAGATTTTTAACGCTACCAGGCAACTAAGTCACATAGAGGCAGCATCAATATATACCATTTTAATGCTATTGTTTTTATCCGGGCAACTGACCACGTGATTACAATGTTATACCACGTGACCAAAAACATTTCCGGTTCCATTGCTACTAATTGATTCAAGCCGAACTTTACTTGTATAATAAATTCCTTTTTGGTTAATACTCACTCGTACATTTTATCTAACGCTTAAATATACAGCTTTAAGAAGCAATTCCACTGCTTTTCTTAAGACAAATACAACTGTTTCAATGATTGTTTTTTCCGAAATAAGCAGCCATGCGCGCAACCGTAATTTTGCTTTATGGTGACCAATTTATCACATAGTTATAGCTAGTATATAGTTTAAGTATGCATTAATATTTCTGGTTAAGACATTTGAATGATCACTTGATGAGAATCTCTTTTCAAAAGAAACTTTTGACGAATGAAAGTGCTTATTTTTCTGAGAAAACATCGGCAATTTTACCGTCCGATAAACGTACATAACGACTTTTTGCGAGCCTAGAACGTACTCTGCGTTAAAGACAGAGAGGTTCCGAAAGATTTTTTTTATTGTGTGACGTAGTGTTTAAAAAAGGTCTATAGTATTTTAGGTTTAGAAGGACTTTCACGATCTGGCTGTTTCACAGGCTTTTTTCAGAAAAGGCTGACATGGTATTTTAAATTTGTTTTCTAAAATCCGATTCTCAATCTGCAATCTGACAACATCAGAGGATGCTGCTTTCGGTTTTAACATCGTGTGCCTGCTGGGCCTCGATCTCCGGTTCCTTATTTGAGGGGGTGGACAGGGGGGTAGGCTTTCCCCACTTCCCTCCCCCCTTACCCCCACTTCCCTCCCCCTTTACCCCCATTTCCCTCCCCCTTTCCCCCACTTCCCTCCCCCCTTACCCCCACTTCCCTCCCCCGAGCAAATTATTCCCTCCCCTAAATCAGAATTTCTAGTATCCCCAACGCTATAATTAAATCAAACATGACTAAGCAATATACATTCATGCAGATTTTGACCCCAAACTACACCCCTAAGTTTTGCCCCCAAAACGGATTAGCATTTGCACCCCCTTTACAGAATAGCTAAAGATTTGCACCCTCCATTTCAAAAGTCTGCATAAGGGCCTGCATATGAGCCATATGGAAAACAGGTATCACAAGGCGGTGGGCCTTGATCCGGTCCTAAACTGGTCAAGAACAAAATGTGGTGGGCCTAGGTCCCGGCCTTAATTGATCCACATTGGCACAAAAACAGTCGTATTAATTACTGAAATCAAAAGTCAAGAATACCATGTAAATCTGCATCTTCTTTTAATATTTTTTGATAAGCATGGTCCCACACTTAGGGGTCCGTGAGAACAATAATCTTTTTCGTGGTTTTCTCAAAAGCTGAGAGTTAAATGGCGAACGTGTGTGGTGGTTGACAAAACACGGACCACTTACGGACACGGACTCATGGACTTACCGACCTATTGACAATACACGGACTGCATAACAAAATACGGACAAATTATTCACGGATACGGACCTACAATTCACGGACTTGACAAACCACGGACCCTGTTATTCACGGACTTGACAAAGCACGGACCGTTATTTAAATTACGAACGCCACTTATGATATATAAAAACTAGGAGTAATATCAAAATCGGAATAACGTGACCTTATGGATAACGTGACTTTACATTGGCATAGATATTTACATGTACGTTGAAGTAATCCAATAGTACAGATTTTTGATACCCATCCTAATGATGTAGGTCTGCACTGTTTCTCGAAACTTAACTGCGATGATGATGTTGTCAACTTGTATGAAAGTGCAGGCGGTACTTACATTTCAAGTGCCGCTGTAATGGCAAACTGCAAACAAGATATTTAGCCCTATGCCGAAAATCTTTGTTAGACACTTTAAATGCTCTGTACAAACGAATACAAATGACTGTGGTTTTACACCATTGCAAATATGGTCAGCATCCTCAATGGAATTGATCCTAGTGGCATAACATATACTGTCTCTAAAATTAGAGATCATCTTATCAAAGGATTTGAGAATCAAAACATAACAGTTTATTATCAGTTGTGCTTCATTATAGACATTATCTGTGATTTGTTTATTGCCCGTAATGATTAATGGACGAGTTAGAAGACCTCCAAACGGACCGAACAAATATATATTTACATCTTGACCGCTATGGAAGCTGAGAGTGAGTGTTGGGATCCTGTAAAAGATAGCTTAAACCCCCCACCCCCCACCCCTGCGCCCCCCACCCCCCGCCTACACACGCACACAGATACACGCGCGCCCCCGAGTAATTCATTACTGATCATTCTGAGGCGGTACTTTCATTATGGTACTTTATGTATGTTTAAGAAGATAATTCAGTTTATAAGTTTGGGTAACAGAGTTGCCACCATTTTGGGAAAAAAGTTGCCAGCTCTGCTTGCCTCTGTTCATTTTGTGGCTGCTTAATTGTATTTGTCTGTCTTTACCTTTGGTGTTGGGGGTTAGATGTGGATTTGACTGTATCAGTTCCTGAGTTCACTTATTCACTTTGCTTAAAGTGACCGGAATTCCATTGTTTTGTATCTGCCGCATGCCGGATTCTGGCTTTATGTTCACATGTTCAAAACGCCAAAAACGGTTTCATCCAAGGTGACAAAATATCACACATTCAGTACGACAAGTCAAATTATCCAAAAAAAAATCAAGTGTTTTGATTACAGGTCATAAGAGACAATCAATTAAAATTATGATTTATCATTTAGTTATTTTGTAGTTTTCAATTAACTGACCATGTTATTGCTGCTACGGACCATTTACGGACCAATTTTCGGACCATAACTGACCATTCACGGACCAAGGCCTTTTCACAGACGATCTGATTGCGGACCGATGTACGATGCACCAATTACGGACTACTTACGGACTATTCACGGACCACGCACTACTCACGGACCAATTAGCAGTTACTATATTTTGCAATTAATACAGACTATTCACGACGACGGACACGGAATGTCTATTGGTCCATAAGCCTATGAATGGTGCCTGTTTTGTCACCGGGCAACGTGTGATTGATTTGATTGAGTTGGGGTTTAACGACACGTCAACACTTGTGGGTCATTTTGTGTCGTCTCCAAAAAAAAGAGAGAAGAGAGATAGGAGACAGTAGAGGAGATAAAAGAGAGGGACAGTGGAGAAAGGAAAATGAATGAAAGTGAAGAAACAGAAGAAATAAAAACATTCCCCCTCTACCTTTACCTTCTGCAAGGATAGCAGGCCTTGCCCAAATGTAAGCAAATATCAGTTGGACGCCCGGTGACGTAAGACACACGACACCTTTGCCTCACCCACCTACCCCACCGGGCAACGTGTTTGGAATACCTATCAGAAAATTCATGTTGGATCTTGAAGTTTTTTGTTTTGTTATTTATTTATTTTTTTTTTTTTTATTTTTTTATTTTTTTTTTTTTTTTTTTTTTTTTTTTTTTTTGAACAGCGCAAAAGTCCATATCCAACTATGAGCAAATGAGCAAATAAAACGATTGTCTACGGCAGAAGGATAATTATTTCTAAAAGTGTGCACTGCCACCGAAACAACGGCTATTTTGTGAACTTTCGGAATCAAAGGGAAGTAATCAACTTGAGATAAACCGAAATCGGACGTAAACGAAGTCAATGTAAACCACTCCTTGTCAGTGAAGTGAAATCAACGCCGGAGTCATTGTTAATATACCTGAATTTACTTCAATACGTCTATTAGATACTTCTGATACCCAGTTATTGCATTGAAGTACATAAAAATAGAGTAAAATCAGTAAAATACAACAAATTTTGGTACAACACACGCCCCCAAAATTTCCGTACCCCCGCCCCCTCTTCCCCCGCTCCCCGCCCCCTCTCCCCCCGTCCCCGCCCCTTTTATCCCCGTCCCCCGCCCCCTTTATCCCCGTCTCCCGCCCCCTTTACCCCCGTCCCCCGCCCCCACCCCCCCCCATCCCCGTATCCCCGCCCCCCCTGTCCACCCTCTCATATTTGGTTTAGGGCCCGATAAAGAAAATTTCGCTGTTTTTTCTCCAGTGTCCGAGAACCACTATGGAAGCGTCCTAGTGCCAGGTGAAAAAAAATATTTAAGTCCTACGCAGGAGATAGTAACTCCTACGTCTTACATTCGTCCTAACAGCAATGTTATGTAGTCACCATGATGGAATTTTAACTTCTAAACATTAGGAAAAATCGTGAAATTTGCGACAATATACTGGTATTGCCTGTAAGATAAAATCGATGACGTCACAGCGATGCTGCAGGAGGCTAAAATTAGTAACGTCTATAAATAGTGCATTATTGGAATTAGCTATTGTAGCTGGTGTTTATGCACCATTCATTTGTATCCACTGACCCTCCCCCGCCCCACCCAACCCCAACCCCCAACCCTCACTCCCACACCTACGGGAATGGGCGGGTACAACGACTTTCTCAAAATCAAAGCCCTGCTAAAACCACCGCACTGTTGGGACAGATTTTCAGTAACAGCCCTGCTATTTTCCCACACCCCGGGGGACATGAAAAAGGAGCTTTTAAATGTTACAGGCCTCATCCTGACCAAGCTTTTGCAGCCGTAAATAGTCTTTTTAATCTGCATATACAGGGAAGAAAAATAAAATCTAAATGCCTGAAATTAAGAAAAAGCTAAGCTGTGTAACTCTGAAACCCTGCAAATGCCTGAAAAATCCAAGGTTCAGATCTTTTTTTCAGAATCACCAGCTGCAGCAAATCATTTTTACAGTTACATTATTACAATACTATAGCAAAGTTATCCTTTGTCTGTTAAATGACTTTTGCATTTATACAAGGTTATACCAGAGTTACCCTTTCGCCGTTGGTAACGTTATACCAGAGTTATCCTTCTTCCATTAAGATTATGGACTTGGCGTTGGATTCAGCGGATTTGCCCTCTGGACTTGGCGTTGGGGTAATTCTAGTCCAGAGGCCAAATCTGCAATCCAGACGGGAGCTGGTTTCACTAGCTTCCGTTATTAGGTTCACATAATGCAGCTATCAATGTTTTCCCACTGAAAGGTCGGGGTGGGAGCAGCGGAATGGCACAGGGGTTTTGACAATTTTTAAAAGTTCGAGTCTTATTTTCCAACTCTAGGGTCCAAAATTTGGGTCTAAAATTTTCAAAGCGGATATTTTTTTTCAACATATTCTCCATGCATTTGCTGGTAAAGAAGGCTTCTATCTACATCCCGTGTGTGGGAAGTCTTTGCAGTCTAATCCTCTCGGCGACATTGGCATAGCCAGAACGGATTATTGTGACGCAAACACAGAAAAAATCTTGAAACAACTCTCCTTGACATCGCTTCCGAAATAGGGGCTACTATTAAAGAAAAGAAATAGCTCTCTGAGGGAGTAATTCTTTCCTTTTAGAGTCCCCACCCCGTTTTGGAAGCAATAAATTATTTCCGTTAAGCAGTCCATATCGTAAAGAAGCAAATGTTTTATGTAATGTCATATTTCTTTATCGCAAATAATATCATTTTGTTACGCACATACGTAATGTGCGAACTGAGCGCTACGACTATGCCTTGGGTCGCTGCTTCGCCCCCTAGTGAGAAATACTGATAGGCGCAATGCACTGCAAAAATATTGACAAATCAAAATATTAAACCCTGCTCTTTGGTTGCGACAGACTCGGTGGGGGGAGTGTGTGTGTGTGTGGGGGGGGGGGGGGGGAGGGGGCATTTATATATATGGCATAGTAAGGATGTGCGTGCTGAATGGCCCCCTTTATCAGCGCTGCCAGGTATATGATTAGCCCCTTTTTTTTCAACAAAAAAAGATATGATTGACCCGATTTTTCTTGATTCGTATGTGAAAGGCCCCACTTTTCTGACATCCCTGTATATGCGTATATTTTTCGCTCAGAGATTTTTCGAGGCTGCTTGTTCTCTTGGTATTTGATGAATTGACTGCGATATTTGTCTAACTACCAGCAATAAATGGGTATAAAAAATCAAAGGGCAGTATATGAATAAGTCAACATTTCGGACGATCAAAGGCCAGGTATATGAGTGGATAGGTTTCGAAACACTGGCTCGTACACCCGTACCACAATTACCCCGTGACCTCCCCGCACCCCCCTCCGCTCCCCCCACCCCCTCCCCCCCCCCCCTCCAACCCTGCTTTGTTTCTACTGATCATCTGTGTCATTAAACGAGCGTGCAAGCTGATCTGTATATTTAGTGAGAACACATATCCGAAAACACATTCTCTAATACTGTATCTTTAATTAAGAGAAAATATGCGTCCAGTGAATACCAGATAAGCCTGGTCACCCGCACATTCTGATCAGAGAGGTTGTATTAGATAACATCACCATAAACTGTTTGCGAGGTGTGATATTCTCATTTACAAGGTGTAACAATTCCAACGCATAAAAGGGTCCTTATGTTATATAAAAGTAATTTTATTTTTGTTGCGGCTTTACGGCCCAGTCATCCCAATAGAGTCATGTCGAGCGCAGTCAGTTTACGAACCTAGCCACACGTTTACTGGGTAGGCTTAATTAGTCCTGTAATCGGTTTACCAGTATTGTGTGCATTTTTTCGCCAGAAACTGGTGCACAGGTTGAAACATCTGAGGCCTGGTGTCAATAGTTTAGCCAGGGTGAATAGAGCATGACAACTTTTTATCTAAATATATGTTGCCCTGAATTCAACAGTATTTCGTGCAGGACACTTGCTATGGCCATTCAGAATAGCTGGAGCTTTCTTTTGTACATGTTCCTTTTTAATTCAGTACTGTCATGATTTTTTCCAATAACTTACTATTCTGAAGAAGACTGAACAGTGTTATTTAAATGTGGAGTGTTCCAAATTCATGCATTCGGGCTGGGACGTTAACTGGAGCTCCCCTTCCCCCCTCCCCCCAACCACCACCCCACCCCATTGCACCCAACTTTCAATATGTGCTGGGAAGGTCACCCCCTGTGCAGGTTAAAGAACATTCTGTAATCTATGTAAATGGTTCAATATTTGTAGGCCTTCATCCTGCAGTGTTTGACATCAAACTGACATCAAATTTCATTAGGATAAAATATTCAGGTCATTCTGAAGTCTGACTGAAAGAGGAATCCAACTCCACTGTAATAAGTTTTACAGAGGGATCCTACATTTTGACAGAAGACAAAATATAATTATGCCAGACATATTAAAAAATCGGTTTATCGACAGACAACATCCACGTGACGTTACAATCTTAAGCAACTAAATTCCTGCCATTCTGGAGGTGAAAACATTGCGTGGCAACCATCATTTATTCTATATTAAGGTCACGTTTTTCCATCTTAATGAACTATTTTTTTCAAGAGAACAGTGCTCAACCTTAAAAAGTTATCAAAATTTATTAACTATATTATATACAGATACATGTAATTGGAAAATAATATTAATAAAACAAAAAAACAAAGAGAACATTTTGAAATTCTTTTCTTTTTTTTTTTTTTTTTTCTTTTTTTTTTTTTTTTTTTTTTGTTTGTTTATTTCATGGTCATTCCCAATCCTATTACACTGCAGGTCATATGCGAAGGACATACATATATATGAAACTCAAGTTTGAACATAAATGAATATAACCAATTGCAAATACAGATACTGAAATTGATTTTCATACTTTGATAACTTAATTAGTTCCTTGAAAAGTTATAGCAGCAGTTCGGCCAATACTCAGTAGATTGCCATAATTTGCTGAAAGTACAATTCCAAACAATCAGTTTTATCAAAAATCGCTGCTCACTACGATTTTAAGATTCCACTAAAATATATTTTGCAGAAACATGTTTTTGGCAAGTGTCAGTCCCGGCGGCTTTGATAATATGTGAGTTGCTTGTAAGGCCTCATACGATCTTATTTTCAATGGAGAAACAGATTTATTTTCTGCATATGCATTCGATATATTGTTATATTTTTTTTTTATAAACGTGTTGGAAAATATTCGCTTCGTTGGATGGATGCTTATGGATTTTCATTTCATAATTTCTAGTCACTTCATGGGCGTGACCGCCATTATTGGAATGTGTGAATTAGGTCAAGAAAATGTGCAACCCATCAAAAGGCCAAGATGAAAGGTCGACCTTGATAGAGTACCCCAAGGGTATTTTCTTTAAGTCCTGTAATTTGTAGAATTAAGAATGAACAAGGAATTAAGGTTTATAAGGGTAATAAGGAGTCGCTGTAGTTCACAAATGCTTGCTCATCAAGAGTCTTTCTAGAAGTACAAATCCGTGTAACCAACTTGCTAATTTTATAGGGAAAAGTGGAATTTGCGAGGATAGGCTTTATTTTTTTCCTATTCAATCGGCTCCGTACCATTGATTGTCGGTATCAGTACTCGTTAGAACCGCTTCACTCGGAAGTTCCTAATTAGTGTCACAAACAATCTAAATTATCTTAGATTATCGCCAGACAAAAACCATTTCTAGCGTCTTAAAAGATAGCATTACATCGCATAGATAGATAGATAGATAAATGATTACGTTAACGTAAGGGGCCCGTTCGCGATCTCTGATTTTTATAATAAAAAGCTGAGTTTGCAGTTATACATTTGTTTTTATTTCTAGGTGGGGTGAGTTGTTTTGGAGTGAGTTTTATGTGGAACGAGTTGTCTTGGGGCGAGTTGTCTTTGGGGCGAGCTGTCCGTAATTCTTTCAAATATACACACTCAGAAAACCAAAAAATAACATGCTCTTTTTTAAATCATGTGTATCTAATGTTTGTGGTACCACTCAGAAAGAGAGTTATAGTTATTTTACGATAGAAATAGAAATAGAAGAAATAATTGTTCAGTCCTTGCTTAAAACAAAGACTGCAATACAAAATGCGACGTGACTATCGGAAATGCCCAAATGACTGAGGTTGTCTATATAAACCTTGTCGATTGACTTCAGCCACGAAAACGTATTACATCTATCTCCAGAGAAGGTTTTCATACACTACAGCGTAAGTAAGACTCAGGCCGGCCTACTCAGCCACAGACTGGCTAACTCAGCCTCAGCGCTGGATTAGCTAGTCTTGAAAGTTTGATAGGTAGTGTACTGTCTAGACAGCGAACAACAACGGTGCTGATCAGTCAGCGAAGATGCACAAACTATGTGTCTTTGTTGTTTGCATATGTCATAAAGCAGGTTATCTCGTGACGAGGCTCAGATTTTCACTGCAAACGTCTATCACGTGTGTTACATTCTTATACTACACCGATATATGCACACCTTTAAACACAACGTGTAAACACCTTACCCGGAACTAAGTCAGGTGCACAAATTAACGATCGATTAATGGTTGAAAACAGGCACTTTGTTTAAAATCCTTGCAAGGAGCATTTACGCAGATGTTGAAAAGTATGTTACACCCAATAGTTGAACAAAAAAAAAAATTTTTTTAATTGACTGTCGCCTTCTCGGGGGTTGAGGGGAGTGGGGAGGGGGTGGTAACTTAGGGGAATTGTGGTACGGGTGTGCGAGCCAAAATTTCAAAACTTACCATATTCATTAAACTGGCCTTTGAAAAAAACGGACCTATTCATACACTTGATCATCCAAAATCGGGTCATTCATATACTTTTTGTTGAAAAAAGGGCTGTAGGGTTGCTAGGGGAAATCAGATCGTATCGATCAATAAGGTTATATTTACCATATTTATTTTCTGATATATGAAGAAGAATAAATGGTCGACAGAACCGTACCAATTTTTATGCCCCCAAACTTCAAAGAAGTTGGAGCACCCAGGGAAACCTGATATCGGGATATCGGAGGTTGCGAGATTTCGGAGGTAAACAAATGGTGTCATCCAGCGACAGTGTATGTACTAATCCTCTTTTAATGATCATAAAAGTGCTTCTGGAGGATAAGCAACGTAACCTATATTTTCTCAGTTGAATAGTTTAATATATGAAAATGGCATTTCAATATAAATTATCCTCCTATTTATTCAAAATCACGTTTGAAAAGGAAATTTCATTGTTTTTCACCCAAATTCCATTTTCAATTGTTTATAGCTTTTATCCTGTAAAGCTTTTTCATTGAGAATGTATGTCTGTATAAACTAGAACCTTTCTATAAATTATACAAAAAATAGCAGATGTGAAAAAATTACTAAAGTGGCAGATTTTTTAGATTTCTTTAGGGTTGTTGTCATATTTATTGGTAACAGGATGTCGGAGGTATGATGCAGGGATGTCGGAGGACAGATTTATATTGGTTAACGGGATATCAGAGGAAAGGAAATTTTGTGTTCTTCTTAAAACGGCTACATCTTTTCTGAAACGTGATCTTGCCTGGTTTAATATGTTGAAGACGATTACCCGAATCGTCAGGAGTGGCATGTAGCAAGCGAACAAAGCGTTTATGCAGACTGGCAAAGAATAAATGAAATAATGTGCCATAGACTTATCAAGATAAAACATCAAGATAACCAGTCTTCATGATGAAAACCCCGGTAACAAACACGACTTCACATAGAAAAAGTGGGGATTGCAGGACTATATTTTTTTTTTCTTGTTTCTGCTCTAAAATATGTATTGAGGTACGCTTAAGAACCACGTCGTTTCTGCTCTAAAACATAGGTTGCGGGTTATCGTTAGAACTGCCTTGATAAAAAAAAAAAATAAAATAAAAAAAATAAAATAAAATAATAATAATAATACGAAAATTAACAGTTTTCTTTCTGAAAAGTTTGTATTTTTTAAGACATGAAAATTTCATTCTGCGTGTTTTCATATTTGTTCATCACAACATTTTGTGCCTTTTGTGAGTTTCCAGGCCTATACACAGATTTTTGAAATGGAAGGGGTGGGTGTGTGAATTCTTGGCTATTCTTAAAGGATCACAGATGCCAACAAAATGCCAATGGGGATATAAAATTAAGGAATGTAAAGTGATTTTATGGCCAAACCTGCATGATTTTTAAAATAATTGGCCCGAAAGGGGTACAGGTCTCGTTTCATCGTTTGGTCGGTCAGACACTCCATGGATTTTTCACTTACATTTAATTTAGGCTTAAAAACCCAGGCCCGTGGGTTTTGAAATGGGGATGGTGTGACCGTATGGAGGCGTGCAAATGCTCAGAAAATATCGATTTTGAGGCGAAAATTAGGGGTGTATCCTGCGTTTTCGATTAAAATCTGCTTGATTTTTTTTTAAATAATTTGTCCACAATGGGGGCTACGTTCACCAACTCCACCCCCACCCCCCATCTGCTTGATTTTGAAATGAATTTGTCCACCCCATCCCCAATCACACACACACACATACGCACGCACACACAGCGCGTATGGAAGAACACGTTACAAAATTGCAATGTTTTCTATTGATAGCAAATGAAAATGACAAAGGTCTCCTCGATAAAACTCGATACAACTCATATAATTATCATATCACGCTAGCAAATTTATGCGGTGAAGACCCCTTGTAAGCCTCGCTTATATTAGGAAACTGGGATTACAGGGGAATGTGTAATTTTTCTGGCTGCTGCTTAAAAACTTAGATAAGCGGACTGTCCGTAAAGATTTGTATACAACAATGTTAAGGTACACCACATGGGGAGTTCTTACATGTATAAGACAGTTTGCCGACAAGCATTTAAAATCATGAGCGTTACATAAATAAAAAAAAGAATACAATTAAGATTCTCTGATATGGACTTTCGCTTGTACGCGCAAGAAGAATACAAGCAAAGAACAGTGTAGCTCTAAACTATACATTGTAACATTTGGATTTCGATGCACAGTTGATGAAATTCCGTTAAAATGATGGGAGTTTAGGGCATTATAAGATTTCAAGATGACTGGCATATGGGTGTTTTCTTTTTGTTTTGAATGTTTAACTGGATTCTACAGATTTTAAAGGAACTATCTACCAGGCTCATCGTGTGATTATTATTATTATTATTATTATTGTTGTTGCTAAATTCTAAATTAAGCGACCCACCTAACACAGGTAATGGTCAAATATGAAAGACTCAGTATAAGAAAATAGATAGATTCTTGTAATTTGATATACAAATGTAAGCCCGATGGACGAATAAGCACCTGTTGTTAACTTTTATTATAGATTTTTTGTACTGATATTGGTGAATATTGTGCCGAGTTGTGATATTGCTATGAATAATTGATGTATCATAGATTTAAAGTGGTAACAGTACGTTTATTATTTCTGATCAGATGGCACTCGTTGGCACCGCATCGGCGCTGCGGTTCTTACGAGTTTCCAAAATCAACATTTCAATCGAAACGTAGGTAGGTAAATATCACGTTTCACATACAGAACATCATTTTTGCAGCGAAAAGATGTTTTATTGCATATAAGTTCTTAAACGTAATGACATTGGTTCTATTAATATTATTACATTAAACTCTCCTTCAAACCAAACAAACCCTATTAAAATTGCTACAAAAAGAGACACTAGTATTTGTACACAGGATTAGCACCATATTGTGCGAGCAGGTTTTAATTTATATTGCTTTTTTAGACAGAACTCACTCCGTAAATTTTCAGTGCCTCCGATATCCAGCAACAGTCCCTCCGAGATCTACAGCATCATGTGTCAATGTACCTCCGAATATTCCGTTATCCAACATTTCGCTAGTACTTGCTTTAAATTTCATCCGGGGGCGTTATTTTTTGTTGATAAACTGAAACAACTGTGAAGACAGTCGAAGAGAAGACAAGTCCATCCTTGGGCAATAATAAACTAACATGTCAATACCATGATCGGGCTGGTAGCCGTCGAAAAGGCAAAAACTGAGATGAAAAATAGATCATCTTGGTTCAAATGCCGTTTTCACCTCCACAAAGTAGCTGAGAAAGGAAATATTTGCTTTAACATATTCATTATTATGTCTCTAGAACGAGTAACTCGGCTTTTTTATCAAATGAATAAGATATAAGCTATAAAAAATGGATAAATACGTACCCTGTCGCTGGATGACGTCATTTGTTTACCTCCGAAATCTCGCAACCTCCGATATCCCGATATCGGGTTTCCCTGGGTGTGGAGGGGCATATTGCTTCTGGGTTGTTCGTCCGTCCGTCCTTTTGTCCGCCCGTTCGTCACGCTTTTTGATGCATAGCACAACTTTAGAACCGTGAATGCTACTGTTTTGAAATTTCTTATATGGATTTCTCATGAAAACAATAGCTGAAATGTATTTTTTCTTGACAGGATTATGCCCCTTTTCTGAGTTATGGCTCTTTGGAAAAATATGGATGCATTCTTGTCAGCAAAACATCTCAAAAACTATTAAAGCTAGAGCCTTGAAACTTGATGCATAGACTGATAGTGATGAGTAGACAACATGATTAACTTTTGAAGGAATTTTGAAAAATACTTCTTGAGTTATGGCCCTATATAATTTTGGGCATTTTTACCTTGCCAGCAAAATATCTCAAAAACTGTTAGAGCTAGAGCCATGAAATTTGGTGAATGGATTTGTAATGATGAGTAGACAGCCTGTTTAACTTTTGAATAAATTTTGAAAAATATTTATTGAGTTATGACCTTTTGTAATTTTGGGCATTTTCATCTTGTCAATAAAATATCTCAAAAACTGTTAGAGCTAGAGAAACTTGGTGAATTGATTGGTAATGATGAGTAGATGACCTGATTAAATTTTGTGTAAATTCTGAAAAATATTTCGTAATGGCTCTTTATAAATTTGGGCACGTTTCCCTTGTCAGCAAAATATCTCAAAACAATTGAAGCCGAAGCCTTGATGAATGTAGCGATGAGTAGATGACCTGATTATGCCCCCAATTTCGATTGAAATTGATGGGGAATATTATTTTGCCTTCGTTTGTCCGTCCGTCCGTTTGTCCGTTCGTCAAGCATTTTTGTGCATGCCATATCTTAAGAACCCTGCATGCCAGGGTTTTGAAATTTTATATTTGGGTTACCAATGAAAAAATAGCTGACCCGTACTTTTTTTGTCCTGTCCGGCATGTTTGTTTTCAGTTATGCCCCTTTGAAAAAAATCAGAATTAAATCTTGTGAGCAAGAAATCTCAAAATGTATTTAAGCTGGGTTCTTGAAATTCGATATAATGAGTGGGAATGATGTGTAGATTACCTGATTATATTTTGAGAATTCTTTGGAAAAACTGATAAAGTTATGGCCCTTTGTGGTTCTGCGCATTTTGACCTTGTCAGCAAGATGTCTCGAAAAGTACTTAAGGTCTTGAAATCCCAATTGTCTCCTATTTTAGAGCTATTTCCTTTTTGATAAGATAACATTGAAATCTCATATATTTGTACTGTTGTTACCGTCATGGGCAAGCAGTGTTGGTGTCAAGCAGTGTTAGAGTCAGGCAGTTGGGGGCATGGTGTTTTACAAACACCAGGTCTAGTTCCTTTTTAATTTTGCCCGCTGTCGTGTATTTGATGACGATTTTTTCACTTATTCGGTACTAGCTAAAACCCGAAACTAGGCAAATAACTGTAGTACGGAATCTACGCAGTTTAGAAATGAAATATGTGAAATAAATCAAGAAAGATGTATACGAATTACAAGCATGAAAGTACATCATACCGCCGCATGATTATAATAATAGTCAAATTTATGTGGTTGGGTAAAAGCTGTTATAGTCACTAAGGAACTGAATTCTATTCCACTCGGGCAAAATTTTTATCTTCAAATTCTCAATTCTTGCTTGATCTTCAACGTCTTTGTCTCCGGGAAGATTACGCGGTAAATGGGAATACAGAATGAAAACGGAATCTACGCAGTTAAGAAAGGAAATATGTGAAATAAATCAAGAAAGTTGTGTACCTGTAAAAGCTTGAAGTCCTTTTAAACACACGACCAAGATTAAAATGTAAAAAATAAGTGCCATTGTTTATAGTTGATGAAAGGTTTTCATTGGCGTCACTTTCTTGTTAGTACATCCATATAATCTTGGGAATAATTTGCCTTTTAAAGAGGAATGGATACACTCCGTTGCTTTTCTGCCATATTTTACAACGGAGACAATTTTTGTGACCCGTTTGCTTTCTTGCACCCTAGATGCCTTCTGAAAAGGGGCCTACTCTAAAAGGAAAGAATTTGCTCCCAATGGGAGCAAATTCTATCCTTTTATAATAGTTCCCTTTTCAGAAGGGAGGCAAATAATTCTGACAGTTACCCCAGGCAAGTGTATCAGGTCCCCTAAATATGTCGTTCACGACTTTTTGCACACTTTCACCGACGAATGATAATTTTCAAATAACTTCAAAACATGATTTGAAAATCCTTCACTCTTCAGCAGATGTATATGCTCTGTTGCGCCTATACAGCGTATAATGCTTTAAAATACACTTTTCATGTGGTCTAGTATTCGTATATCCTTTATAGGTATTGTACACGTTTGTAGAGCTGCGAACCAGGAAGTGGTAGCGTATTTTGAACCAACCTGCTTATCTGTGTGTCGCATGGGACATTTATTGTTTGTTGACACTGGCAGATAAACAAATAGGAAACAAATGATCTTATGACATATGCGATCAGCGCAAACTTAGATCAGATACCTCGTTAGTAGTCTGCTCAGAATCCATCACAATGAAAGACTGACAAATAAAGTTAACTTCAAGTGTAGACTCTGATCATACTGTGCGCATGCATAGGCTGATCTGAGCCTATGCTTGTCACATATGATATAAAGTTGTTGTTGTTTGTTTTGACACTGAATTATTCTTTATTGAAAGAGTTTGGCAGGAACTTAATTAAACCTTACATTTTAATAAGAAATATTCAAAAAAAAAAACAAAAAAAAAAAAAAAACAAGATCGTGTGAATTACTTCTCGGCCTTCGTAAGCCCATTCCACTCGTATCTATTTCAGTGTTTGTAAAATCAATAGCTATGTACCCAAGCAACTTGCAATAAAACAACAAGATCTTAAACTTTTCTATCCACTGTTTGTCATGCATGCCCGTATGACTGACTGAATGCGTTATTTCTGTGTCTTGCTGCATGTGAACTAATACGGTCCTGCGTAGCTTCCCTGTATGAGCAGAAAGTGTCTGAAATCCCATTCACATTCAGTTACCGTTATTCTGTCGCACATTATTTACACAGACATATAGATGAAATAACCCTTGAAAGATTACAATCAGGAAGCGTGACCATTCCATGACGACGACAGAAGAAGAGCTTTTGAAAAACAAATGTGCATGTACAATAGCACAGTTGCAGTAACAGACATAAACACAAATTGTAACAGAGGAAGCTCCTTGTAACGGACCCAAAACTAAACTAAACAAACAAAAGTCAACAATAATAAAACGACTCATTGAAGTCCTGGCCTAATTTTACTCATACGAAGCTTCGATAAGATTTCTGATGCAGCTCTATTTCACAAGTACGTGTAAAATCCGTGAATTTAAGAAGTTTTGAAAAGACCGTGCAATTCCAACAGGTCGTCACTAGCTACAAAAAGATTGGTTGCAACACTGATATTCTGCGGCAAACTGCATGCATGGTTGTTAACCCAATTATGGTTGGTAAACTTTGCTTCCCTCTTTAATTGCACGACGAGGGGTCGGTCCTCAGACTAAACGACGGCTTCCTACTCAGTCTGTTTCAGATGGTAGGCGCCTGACTATCAATGTCTGTGATCGGGATCATCGTGATCCCCTTTGTGGTTTTCTTGTGGTTGGGCTTCAGATCGCCACTGAGCCCTTTGCTTTATTTTATCACAGTGTTTTTATTATATGTGTTTCACTGTGATGTTTCACGAAAGAGGTAGAGGAACCCTCTGCGGGACGAACATATAGCAAATACACTAAAATAAAAAGAAAGTTAAGGGCTCAATCATAATTGGAAACCGTACTAAAGCATATTGAATACGCTTTCAGTTGAAGTTACTTTGTCAAACTCGTTTTCCCTCCCTTCATAAAAGAGATCCATTCTAAAAGAAAGAATTATCCTCCTGGGAACACATTTTTTCCGTTTAGTATAAATACTTTCCACAAGGGACTTGATGTGCACTGCAGAAAAGCAAATAGGAAGTCACAAAAATTGTCTCCTACGTAAAGAATGGCAGAAAATCTTCTAAATGTATAAGGTCCCACTAGTAGGACCACCATGAGCCCGACGACAGTAGAGTGAACAATTAATAAATGCAAGCACTCTTTTTTATCACCTTAGAGTAAGAATTGTAAGAATATCTGTACTATTGGTAGTACGAGGTAACGTTTTACGGCCTCTATACAAGCACTTAACGAAAGCTCTTCCCAACTAGCATTCTTTATAAATCTACAGTGGGGCGTTATTGGCCCGTCAGCTACCCTGACTAGCCGATGGAAGCCCGCTATAGATTAATGTTTCTGATGTTATAGATTAATGCTTACTGGGTTATGATCACAAAGTAATCTAAAAGGAAATAAAGAACAATAAGAAAACCTGAAAAGTTTTTTTTATATGATACGCATGTTCTACCTGTTAGTGTGTTCACTTTGCATTGCTTTACTTTTTCAACAAGTCATTTCAAGGTGGTGCTTCTGTTGCAATTCCGTTTCATTTCTTATTTGTGGTTTCAATGTAAATGTTGTTGTGTGTTGTCACCTTATACGATTTATTCTCCTTTGTCTTTCATTACGTTAGGAGGGCTATGGTTCGCCCATGGTTTTGCTTGCGGCTACATTCTGTGGCGTATATTTTAGCAGTTGATTCATTTTTGCTAGAGCATCTAGTCAAGTCAGTAACGTTAATAATCCGTATCAAAAACATTTTCTAACATGACATGATTATAATCTACCGTCTTTCAAGTATTCCAAACGAACCCCAATACACAAATGAGCTCCTGAACGGTTTCTGAGATTTGATGGGGCATACTTTAACTCTGTGACTGAGTGCATCTTATCATAAGGAACAACGATATATATGGTTTAGGGGTGGAGTTCTGAACGGTGTCTGAGATATTAAGCCTTACACTAACTGGGAAGGGTGGGGCAGACATCCGTGCGACCCACGGTCGGTGTCACTGGATGCATCTTATCATAAGAAAATGCTTTAGGGAAGGAGATCTGAACAGTTTCTGGGATATTAGGCCTTCTATGAAATGAAGGGCTGGTGCATGCCCCTCGGGAAATCCCGATCAGTGAATGCGAACGGTTTCCGAGATATTAAGCCTTATATGAACTGGAGGGGAAGGTGAATACCCCAGGCAGACCCCGGTCAGTGTCTCTGGATGCGTCTTATTATAAGGAACAAGAATATATATGGTTTAGGGTCGGGATTTGAACGGTGTATGAGATAGGCCTTTTATGAAGTGAAGGGGGTGGGGCATGTCCCCGGAACCCCGGGGGACCCTTTGAAACCCTCTATCCCCAAATTTCAGAACCATCCGTCCAGTTGTTACTGAGAACTCGTCCGGGCAAAATTTGGATGGAAAGAAAAAGAAGACGAAGAAGAAACGGTGCAAAATCCATAAGTCTTCCCACTTCATTTCGTTGTCGCAATGATTCTGAATCAATGTCCAAGTATAACGCTGGTTTTAAAACACGTCTGCAAGATAGCTATTAGGACCTAAATTTGATGGTGACTATAATTAATACTTCAGAAAGGTTGTTGACAAAAAAAAAAATGATTTTAGAAAGAATTCAAAATGATTGTCATTTACTACAAAATGATAAGTTACAACATGGATATACTCGTAGAGCGCACATGCAATATTATAGGAAATGCTGTGTCATGGCACAATTATAGTGAAATGGGAATTTGCTTCAGTTCTGAATAAATGAAACATTTATTTTATAGTTCTGTTTAAAACCTCAGATATAATTTAGGAAACCATTAAAAGACGCCCAGTAAACAGGGGCACAGCCTAACGTGTTCAAAAACACATTTGAAATGTTTCGAATTTGGTAGCGTAGGCTTTAACCTGCTATTATGATAAAACTCGGACCCATCGATGGGTCCGAGGATAAAAGTAGGCCAAACTTTTAACATGTTGTTTTTATATATGTCACAGAACATAAGACTTTTTTTTTCAGGTTGTCCGTGAATTGAATGACAAACTTTAGTTTCTGTGTTATATAATATGTTTTATCACTTTTTTCTTCCCTAAACTTTGTACATAAAGAAACAATGTTATTGTTGAAGTTTGTAACTTAAGTTTTTGTTAACTGAATACTAGCAGTTTGAATTTCATCTGAAACATTCTATCTCTATCCAATGCTTAATTATCTTAGTCACGTACATTTTACTGATCGCAAAAAGGATAATTATTTTTTCTTTTTTTTTCTTGTGGATAAGGTTTACAGAAGCACAAAAAAATAAATGCCAAAACAACAAACTGCTCTATCACTCTTTCGTGACGTGCATTCCCCGCTTTCTAGTAGCAAGTAGCGGTAGAAGATGAATTGGGCCGAGCTATGCAAAAACGTGTCTTCGGGCATATGCGGACAGCAAAAGCCCAGATCAGCCTGCGCATCCGCGCAGTCTGATCAGGGCCTTTGCTGTCCGCTGCCAGAATCATTGGATACAATTGAATGTATCGATAGAGAGCAAAGGCCCGGATGAGATCTTGCGCATACACAGGATGGTGTGAATCCGCACATTTTGTGTATGCCCGAAGGCCCTTTTTCGCTTAACGAGGCCCAATCATAACTTTTATGTAACTGGTGTTCACATCTGAAACAGACATATTTCTGGAATATGAAGGTAAAAGCTGATAATAAGATCGTTTAAGAATAAGACAAAACAAAAAAGCATGATTCATTTAACAGTTCATCTCCATTCTGAATCTTTCTTACGCCGATTAAGTCAAGTAATTTGGTTTGGTGTGAGGTTAAGGGTAAGTTTGGAAAGAATTAGATTAGGTTTATTTAGTGGTAAGGATGACGTAATTCGTTCGGTGCACGTATATCCCCCTTAACTCCATTCGTCCATCCGTCTGTAAACATTTGGCATCTCTTCCGAGACCACTGACTGAATTTTCTAGAAACTGTCCTCGAGAAAATCTGTTCACTGCGATATTGAACAAAATGTTTAAGGACCCCGGAGGGAAAAGGTCTACTGGAATCAGCGGGTGTTTATTTAAGCTTTCAACCGTTACCCTCTCTAAGTGATTGTAATTAGTTAGACTCTGGCCTTTTACATTGGAAGGTTAATATTTATTAACAAAAGAAAGTTTCCGTAACTATGTTTAAAGTTTTAAGCACGACCATAAAGAGAAATGTTTCATTTATTCAGAATTCAGGCAACCGCCCCCATTTAACTATACTTTATATAATAAACGTTTGGAATCAATGAAGGAATGTGTGTAAGTTTATGAGGATGTTCACGTTATGTACAGCAATTCTGGTCCGTTTCGCGTGTCTGCTATAATAACTGTGATAACCTTTATTGTATTTCTGAATACCAATACCTTGACATTATCCCATAACGTTAACGCACCGACATAATGTGAATATATATTCATTGGCCATAGCCGTATGACATTTTTCCATCCAAAAACGTTGGTCTCTTTCATATGCCTTCCACTAAAAAAGCAAAACAAACAACAATATAAAAAGCATACATTGTGGACAGTCGTTGGAAGTGCCTCACAAAAATATATGCTGTGGTTACTCACATAAGCGCTTCCAATGAGTAACCACAACATATGGTTTCGTGGGGAACATTTTTTGTGGGAAAATAAGAAAAAATATTTATTTGTGTACCCTCTCTTTTTTAGAGCTATATAAGCCATGGCGTTTTCACTATACAATATGAGATATATTCCGTTATTGGAACATTTCGAAATAACTCAACGAATATCTTAACTATTAAGTACCACTCTCTGGGCTAATACAGCAGACTTTGAATTGACAACATTTTTTTGTATTTGCCCTAGAAAATAGGCCTTGGCATTTCATACAATTTTCACCTTAAAAGAGACAACTGGAATACAATGTCAAATCTTATTTTCTGAATGAACTAAAAGATAAAAAAAAAAAAAAAGAATGTCGTCTGCTGAAATTTTAGAAGGAAAGGAAATTGCATGAAGATGGAATATCTCTTTGACGAATCGTGTACTTTAGGGAAACTGTTACATTTTCAAGTGAAAATTGTTTTGCTCCATTCTAAAAGGTGTCTACTCTAAAAAGAAATAAAGGCTCACCTTGGAGTAGATTCTTACTATTTAGAGGAAGCGGACAGAACGGCATAAATGTTGTCTCTCTTGACGAAATCAGCAATTGTATCCATTCACCTTGAAGATTGGATCAGTACAAGCATAAGGCAAATATGACAGTTGCAGCGACATTGTAAATTATCAACAGCAATTTATAGTTGTGAAAATGGTAACTATGTCAAATCTCTGCAGCCTCATCAAGGCCCTACGACTTGACGACATATTCGCCAGCAGCCAAAACAGTGCGAGTGTGCAAGGATGCACACACAAATACCACTAAAATATGCGCGCATTGAGATACCACTAGTATTACTAGGTACTAATGCAATTATAAAAGTCGTGTAATGCACGGGTTTATTGTTATAGGTAGAAGGTCTGACATAATATATCTGGTACTTCCACGAGTTATTCATTGTATAATCCAGTTCTGTGCTTGTGGTTAGGACGACTAGGTGACAAAACCCATGTTATAATGTCTGGCAGGTGTCTAGATGTCTTGATTTGGATTTTTCGGTTTCCTCTTCCTCTTGGGGTCTGGGAAGGGCTGCGGTTTGTGATTGTGGCACTCCCTGGACTTTTCTCTTACCTTTTTTTGATATAGTTGTATAAGTCGGTGGGTCTTCACTGACCATGACGTAGCATAGAATTCCCATGTTTAGCGATGAAATGACCTTGGTCGGTTTGGCCTGATATATTCCTAAAGTTTAGACCCTATTTGCAACTCGAAAAGATAAAGGATGTGGAAAGTATTGGCAACAGCAGCAAGAATAATGACTTTCCTGCATAAGCGTGTCACCATATTGCCAAAAATATAGCACAGCAACAGTGTATATGTTGTTTTAGGAGGCAGGGTGATAAATATAAAATTCAAGTTTGAGGGAAAGCAATCACGTTTTTCTGCATCCACTGGTATTGTCAACATTCATAAGTGATACTTATGTTTGTTTGCATAACCCAATGAAAGGAACTTGGGTTTCCTATATATTAAAGTGAACGAATACGCTTTCGTGAGAGGTAACTGCCAAAACCGATCCTGCCCAATTAGCCACTGAGCTTCATTGGAGAGAAGTTCCACTAGTATTAGTCTTTGTTTTTAGCTCAAGCGAGCCAAAAGCTCAGGATGATCTATTGTGATCACTTGCCTCCGTCGATTATCGGTCTGTTAGTCCGTCCGTCCGCACCTTTGAACGACCTCCTCCCTGAAATCCCTGGGCTAAATTTCTTCATCCTCATGATGTGGAGCTGTCTAAGGGGGATTGAAAATTCATACAAATGGTCACGGTCTGTTATTTGTTTGTTTGTTTGTTTGTGTTGGGGTTTTACGGCCCAGTCAACCCAACGGGGTCATGTCGAGCGCGGTCAGTTTACCTAACTACACGTTTACTGGGCAGGCTTAGTCCTCTAAGCGGTTAACCAGTATTGTGCACATTCTTTCGCCAGAAACTGACAATTGCCTTCTTGAATCAGCGGAAGTGAGAGAATGACCGTAGAAAATATTTCATGATCAATCTCCACAAAAGAGTGTTGCCGACCTCGGCGGGGTTGAAACCGCGACCTCCTGGTCTCCAGTAGGACCGCGCATCCAACTGAGCCATCGAGGCCGGCCATGGTCTGTTATTAAGACGGCCACCATGCCCATTTATAGTAAAAACGCTTCAAAATCTTCTTCTCCAGAACTAAGACAGTTGTGAGGCTGAATATTGGTATCTAGCATCGGGGACAAGGCCTACCGACTTTGTTCAAATGATGATCCTAGGTTGACTTTTGACCTTTTCACGACAGTCACATTTGTGTCCGTATGCATTTGTATGGGAAAAATATTGAAAAATCGTTTTCTCGTGATGTGTTAATGACTAATGGCTGAATCTTACAATGCGTGGTCAAAGTAGCAAACCCTTTTAGTTACAATCAAAATTTTGTCCAGAGCTATCTCCCCTTGCCCCTGCGCTTTATGCATGTATAAATTGCGCAATCTTTAAACGCCTTCTTTGAAACTGCTTGAAAGTTTTTTTACCAGATTTCACGTAGCGCCTTCTGTTGAAGGCATACCGCAATTTGTTCAAATGATTACGCACCACTGAACAAGATAGCTGCCATGTCCATATATGGTAAAAACACTTAAAATATTCTTCTCCAGAACCAAGAAAGCTTTGACGCTGAATCTTGGTATATAGCATCGGGGACCCAAGCTCTACCAAAATTGTTCAAATCATGACCCTAGGTTGATCTTTGACCTTTTTACGGCAAAGTCAAATTTGCGTCCGCATAGATTTATACGGGAAAATATTGAAAAATCATTTTCTAAAAAAAAAAAAAAAAAAAAAAAAAAGTTAAACTATTATACCCCGCCATTATCGTATCGCGGGCAGATAACTGTCAAACATTGTCGAAATTTGCCCGTTAGCAATCCCAACCAGATCTCCTTAATACCAATGCAAGTACCAAGTTTGATTAAATTCCCTTGACATTTACAAAAGTTATTGTCAGGAAGCGAAATATGGGCGTGCCTCGGGCATTTAGCCTTGAGCCTTGTCAAAATTTGACGAAATTTGCCCATTAGCAATCCTAAACCAGATCTCTATAATATCAATGCACATACAAAGTTTGGTGAAAATCCATTGATGTTTACTCAAGTTGCATCCGGAAACGGAAACGAAAATATGGGCGTGTCTCGAGCAGATAACTCCGTCAGAATTTGACGAAATTGCCCATTAGAAATTCCAAACCAAAGCTCCACAATATCAATGCACATACCAAGTTTGGTGAAAATCCATTTATGTTTACTCAGGTTATCATCCGGATCCGGAGACCATCTTTCACCAGATTTCACATGGGGCCTTCTGACGAAGTGGTTTTGTCATTTTGTTCAAATGGTGCTGCACCACTGAACAAGCTAGCAACCATGCCAATAACACTTAAAAATCTTCTTTTCCAGAACCAAAGAAAACTTCGAGGCTGAATTTTGGTATGACGCACTGCGGACAAGATCTACTAAGTATATTTAAATGATGATCCTAGGGTGACCTTTAACCTTTTTAACAGAAAGGTCTAATTTGCAAATCCATATATTTGTAAGTAGAAAATGTCCAAAAATCATTTTCTCAAAATGTATTATAGACTAATGGCTGAAATTTATAATCTATGATGAAATTAGTAAAAAAATTTTTGTTTTATAAACAGAATTTGTCCCCACATGCTCCTGGACTATATATATGTAAAATCGTGTAATCTTCTCCCGAACTTAAAAAGCTTTGAGCCTGAATCTTGATATGTAGATAGCATTGGAGACCCAAGGTCTACAAAGTTTGTTCAATTAATGATTTTACATGACTGCTGACCTTTTTACGTCATGATGAAATTTGTGTCCTAGTTGCTGTTGCAATACTGGAAGAATGTTGCATGGCATCTGCAGATATGAAATTGATGTTTTGTTTGTTTGTGTTGAATTTTCACATCCCCGTCAACCCAATAGGGCCATGTCCACCGAGGCAGGCTTAGTCCAGTCCTCTAAGCGGTTAACTAGTATTCACATTCTTTTGCAAGAAACTGACAACTGCATTTCTTGAATCAGCGGAAGGGAGGGAATGATCGTAGAAAAGATTGTTGCCGACCTCGGTGGGGATTGAACCCGCGACCTCCTGGTCTCCAGTCAGACGCGCATTCAACTGAGCCACCGAGGCCGGCTTAATGGATGTTTTTACTCAGGTGAGCGAATCATGGCCCATGGGCATCTTGTTTATATATTAACGTTTACCACTCTCTGGGCAACTTCAGCAGAGGACAAACTGATATTTTTTTGCAAATTGTCTCCTAGATAATTTGCATGAAAGGTCAAAGCCTATTTCCCGAGACAGAAAACAGACTTTGAAGTTTCATGCAAATTGTCTCTTAGACAATTTGCATGAAGGTTCAAAGCTGATTTCCTGGGAAAAATAAGAAAAATATCTGTCGTTTGCTGAGTTTTTACCCAGCATGCCAAGTTTTAAGTTTATACATGACAATGTCAGTGTTCCTATGGCAACTCATGTGTAGCCTAGCAACTTTACTACTGGTTGGTTTGCTTTTCATTGGTTTGTAACGTGTGCTGTCTGTTGCAGTGTAATCTTCCTCTTGGTGTCACTGGTAGGCCATTGTCTGTGATTGCTTCTCTTCCTTGTCATCCTCTATATTGTTTTAATCTAAATTAAGATGCCACGCCCATTTTTAATTTTCAGCCAATCAGATTGCTTAATCTTGTTTGTTGCTATAAGTTTATATACTTAATGGCAAACAGTGCAGATCCAGATCAGTTGGCTTCTTTAGAAGCCAACTGATCTGGAGCTACACTGTTTGCAAAGGCAGGGTATATCCAGGTTCAGCAGGACAAGGGTTAATCTGTTGATATGACTGGCCTTTCTTGTGTACCTTGATTTATTTATTTTTTTTTTTTTTTCATGTAGATTTAATAGAAAACAGTGCAGACGCTGATCAGATGCAGTATTTGCTCCCACCTGCCTTAAGGATGACCTCTGTAAATAGAACGTCTCTGTTTACATACCATGTGGAAATGTAACCATATGAATGATGATGATATGATGTTTTACATCCCTTTTCACCCAACCATTCCTAAACATGCCTGTACAGACCTGCACTATGGAACCCCCTGCCTATCACAGGATTTCATAAAGACTATAATTTTCTGTTCCTTTTGTTTTATTTCTCCATTATAAATCCATCACAACAAAAATTCAGCATATCTACCAGTCCTATTAATAACTTTTAACACTCTCTAGCCGAATTCAGCAGATGACAAACTGATATTTTTTTTTTCAGTTTTCCCAGAAAACAGGTTTTGACATTTCATGAAAATTGTCTCCTATGCCTATTTTCTTGGAAAAAATAATAAAATTATTTCAAAACGTCATTGGCTAAAAATTTTATCCAGCATACAAAGCAATAATGAGGAACTGTGATTCTGGGCTTCAGACAGACAATTCTGGGCAATTTACATGAAATGTTAAATCCTGTTTTCTGGTCAAAAAAAATAATAAACTAGAAATGTGTCAATAAGACACAGATGCCCCACCCAGGGGCCATCCTCACCCGCATGCAGGCATTTTGCAAAAAAAGAAGTTAAAAAAAGGGCCATAACTCTCATAATAATTTGCAGATTTACCCTAAATCGAACTTGACCTATATTTTATGATTACATACCTATGTATAAAATATGAATCCAATACACCAACTTTTTTTTTTAAAAAAATAACAAAAGGAAAACATTTCTCGAAGGTAAAAAAGGGCCATAACTCCCATAATAATGGGTGGATTTTACCCGAAATCAAACTTGATCTCTATTTTATGATTATATTCCTGTGTATTAAATATGAATCCAAAACACTAATGTTTTCAAAAGGTATCAAACAGAAACTATTTTTCAACTTTGAAAAAGGGCCATAACTCCAAAAATAATTCACGGATTTTACCCTAAATCGAACTTGACCTTTATTTTATAATTATATAACTATGTATAAAATATGAATCCAATACAATAATCTTTTCAAAAGTTATGGAACTGAAACCATTTTTCAAAGTTGAAAAAGGGCCATAACTTTCAAAATAATACAGGGATTTTACCCTAAATTGAACTTGACCTATATTTTATGATTATATACCTGTGTATAAAATTTGAACCCAATACACTAACCTTTTCAAAAATAGCGAATGTACACCATTTTTCAAAAAGCTGAAAAAGGGCCATAACTCCCAAAATAATTGGTGGATTCTACCCCGAGTCGAAGTTGACCTACAGATTTTAATTAGTGTATCAAGTCCCATAGGGAGTAAATTCTTTCCTTTTAGAATAGACCCCATTCAGGGCTTGGCGTGGAGGACAGCAAACAGGAAGTAACAAAAGTAGTGTTAATTGTCAAAAATGGCAGAGATTCCAAAGACTGTATCGTCACCTTAGCTGGGCTTTTGTTAAGATGTAATTTCAGAGAGACTGTAAAACTTTTCGGGATCTCACTACTATACCATATAACAGGTTATTTTTGCTGCTGTAAACTTTTTTTAAAAAAAAGTGTCTCAAAAACTGTAACATGTTTTGAATACCAGTGTGATTTTGTTTCATGATGTCAAGTAATCTGTAACTAAAGATTTCTAGTTTATTATTTATTTTCCCCATCATCATCATTATCATCATCATCATAATCTGATCCCAATTTCCTTCACACCAAGTCCATTCTGAAAGGGGTCTACTCTAAAAGGAAAGAATTTGCTCAAATTCTTTCCTTTTAGAGTAGACCCCTTTTTGAAAGGAAGGCAAAACAATTTTGAAAGTGTTATCTCCCCCATTAAAAAGTGTAACCATTCCCCTCTATCATATTTACCATAAATACGAGAGATGTTCAAAATGAATTGCTTATTTCTATCTGGAGACTTCAAATTTCAAGTTAGCCCAAAAGTACTCATTTCATGCCCTCGAAGTACTCCCTGTGGCTAGAAATGCAAAGTTTCAGCCGATGTATCCACTTCTTGAAGGCGTCACGATATGCTGATTTGGGCAGAGTAATAAGGTACTGATGAATGGCAGATCCAAGTGCCTGTCGGGACTGGTATTTCCGCCCAGCAAGGAATGCTTTCAATTTCGGAAACAAAAAGAAATCACATGGGGCAAGGTCTGGGGAATACGGGGGGGTGAGGCAAAACAGTTACTTTTTCTTTCTTCAAAAATGCTGTAACTATTGCGGAGGTATGAGCTGGGGCATTGTCATGTAGAAGACGGACATGTTTAAAACCAGTGGCAGGGCGTCGTTTCTGATAATACTTTTTCAGTTTCTTCAGTACTGTTTAAAACCAGTGGCAGGGCGTCGTTTCTGATAATACTTTTTCAGTTTCTTCAGTACTACGTCTTTGTAGTACTTTCCAGTGATGCTTTTGCCCTTTTTCACTGGCACTTTTATTGCGACTCCTTCACCAGAGAAGATTGCATACAAAACCTTCTTTGTACTCAAATAACGTTTGGCAATTATTGGGCGTTTGCTGTGTTTAGTGGCCCAGATCTTATTGCTAACCTTTCTGACGGGCTGAAAATAATGGACTCAGGTTTCATCACCTGTGACGACATTGGCAAACTGCTTTTTGTCATACTTTGGAAACATTTGAAGCAGCTTTTTGGCCTCTTTAACCCGTTGCCTCTTTTGCTCGTCAGTCAACAGATGTGGCACCCTTCTAGCAGAAATCTTTCTGACTTTCAAATGCTTCTTCAAAATAAGGTGAACCGTTGATAGTGATATGCCTACCTTTCGTGCAATATCATGAACTGTAAATCTGGCATCTCCTTCAATGATTTCCTTTATTTGGAAACGATTTCTTTATGAGATGCAGATTTTGGCCTACCTGATTTTGGTGCATTTTTGATGGACTCTACACCAGAATCAAATTTCTTTTTCCACCGCCGAACTGTGTCATAAGACACACAAGAAGGTCCAAAAGCAGTAGAAATTTCAGTCATCAGCTTCTTCAAACAACAACCAAGTTTTGAGCGAGCTTTGATGTAAGCCCGTATTTCATCTTTTTTGTCGACGCTTCTACCAACCATTTTTACTGCAGTGGTCAATGACTGCGTGTATTCAAATGGCAAATTTTATGTCTTACACTTAGTCTAACATGTACATTTATATACCATTGTGTAGATATTGAATAGCCCTATACAGGTATGTATTGGTTTTTATCGTGCCCCACATGGATATCGAGCTAGAGGACAATAAGCAATTCATTTCGAACATCCCTCGTATTCAGATAAAAATGCCTATGGTAAGTAAAGAATATAGACTTCAGATCAACGACTCCTAAAGGAGAAGTTTCATAAAGGTCTGTACCCTTTGCCATTCAGCCAATATATGTACATTGCAGATAAATCATCAGGCAGCCAAACAAATATTCAAATATTACAATAAATCTTTACTTCAAAAAAGGCATGTTTTTAAAAAAAAAAAAAAAACATTTTCTTATTTCTCCATGAAAACATATGTTGTGGGTACTTATCAGAAGCACCTTAGGGAGGCACTTCTAATGAGATCCCACTTCTTATGTTTTCATGGAGATATAAGAACTAGAAATGAGAGTTTGTAAAACAATGTACCCCACAACCATATACGGCACTTGCCCCTACAAAATGAAGGATATAAAATTCACATCACCAAAACATGCTTATATAATGTTGACCCTTTAAACCTCACTTTTATATAGTAACACCGGGTTTTAAAGGGGTATACATTACTTTTCTCATTTCTGCTCAAAAACATAGATTTTGGGTACTCATTAGAACCACCTCATTGAGGTGGTTCTAATGAGTACCCACAATATATATTTTGAGCAGAAATATGAAAAATGTCAGATTTTTTTATCTGAAAATTTTAATTTTTTGTTCGTAAAATTTTAAGTATATTTGAATAGGCATGTTTTTGTAATGAAATTTGATTTTGTTTTTAAAGTACCGGTACTCAGGTGATCTACTCCCCTGCCCACTAAGCTCACCAAGTTTCAGGGCCCTAGTTAAAATAGCTGTGAAGACAGATTGATCAAAAGAAAAGTGTGATGAATGGACAGATGAACAGCTGAAAACCAATATGCACTTCCAGCTTCTTAGAAATTGAGGACATAAAATATTTACCTGGGCCCAGTTGTTTAAAGCATCGTTAGCTTAAAAAGCTTGTTAGATCAACATGTTAAGTGTTCTAGTGAGTACAATATCTAATTTACAGGTATTTTTTGCTGAAAAAAGTGGGTAGCTTTTGCTTTTGCTAATGCAAAAGCCACTCACATTTATCAGCAAAAATATAAGCCTATATGCCATATTTAATGATCACAGTTTTAACAATATGTTAACTAACAACATCGCTAGTTTTGAAAAACGGGCCCTGATAACAGTCCTATAAAAAGCTATGCATATCAGGCAGTTTTGCTACTGATTAGTAGATACGCTGAATTGAAGGAAGCATGTTAGAAACATTTTAAATGATAAAATAAAACAGACAAAATAACAGCAATAAATTAAAAGACATTGTAATAAACAACAAACATAAATATTGCAATTATTGCAAGTTACTGGGCCAGGTCAACTAATAAGGGGTACCCACACATAGCAGATAAGATATTCCCTATTTCTCCATGAAAACACAGTGTGGGTACTCATTAGAAGCACCTCACTTTTTGTCTCCAACATGTTTTTGTGGAAAATTAAGGAAAATATCAGTACTTTTGTGTACAATTCATCTATAAAAAGTGCCTTATCTGGAGCTATTCCCGCACACTCTTTGCAGAGAAATAAGAAAAATAATTTTCAGGGTAATCCTCTTATCTGGCCTCAGTGGCTCAGTTGGATAGGCATCTGACTGGTGATCAGGAGGTTGCGGGTTCGACTCCCACTGGGCCAATACAATTCTTTTGTGGCGACTGATCATGAAATATTTTCTACGATCATTCTCTCCCTTCTGCTGATTCTAGAAGAGCAGTTGTCAGTTTTTGGCGAATGAATGTGCACAATACTGGTTAACCACTTAGATGATTAAGCCTGCCTATTAAAAGTGTGGTTAGGTAAACATGACCCTAATGGGTTGACTGGGCCATAAAACCTCAAAACAAACCTCTTATAGGGAGTTATGGATATGTTTAATACTTTCAATCCTGCAGACCAAAACAGATACTTATGCAAACAGTGTAGACAACAACAAGCCACCTTATCAGGTCTTACACTATTTGCCATTCTGTTTTTAGTTTTTGACAAACACCTCTATGTGTCCAAGTTCTAAAGTGGAAAAGTGCACTTCAGAAACTCAGGGGAAAAGGGTTAAATTTTGCCAATTAGCTCATGGTAAGATTTTCTTTGCCACAAACATTATACAATTATTGACTATTGAGGCATTGAACGCTATGTAATATTCACTTGAGAAGTAAAAAAAAATACTACTTACTGGTACAGTTGACTCTTGTTATCTCGAATTCCAAGGGACTCACTGAAACACTTTGAGATATCCGTACTTCAACATATCAGAGTTGAGAGAGTGAGGAAAACAATAAATTGAACAACCACATTTAACAAATGAATATGTAATTTGACTCCTGAAGGTAGAAATATATATGTAAAATAATGTGGAAAAGAGGAAAAATTGCTCCTTAGGAGCAATTTCTTTTCCACATTATTTTGTAACCTGTTGTCATAGTTTCATGTTAAAACAGGGACCAGATTTTCACTTCGAGATAAGCGGTAATTCGAAATAAGCGAGTTCGAGATAAAGAGGTTCGACTGTATTTGTTATATGCTAAATTCTAAGACATAAAGCTGTATGAAATATATCTATGGAATGTGATTTTTCACAAAAGGTATTTAATAAAACTGAGAAAATACAGGCAGACAATTCACATGAAATCTCAAGCCTTATTTCCTCTGAAAAATGCAAAATGAAAAGAAAACTAGAAATGTGTATTTGTAAAACATTATGCCCCCAACTATATGCTTGTCCGTACAAAATGCCAATTGGAAAGGGGGAAATACCCTACAGTCCCAATAAGTCTGCCAATATGAAAGCTCTAGCTTGCATACTTAATGATATATCTTGTTATAATGTATATAAGGTAAAGTGAGACAAATGGAATAACAAATAAACATACCAGGAAAAAGCAATATTCCACTCACTTTTATTTTTTTAAGTAGGGGGCATAAAAACAAGAAAATATCAACATTTATTGGTTATCTGCTAATTCTGCAATAATTAAACAGCCCAGCAAACAGGCAAAATCCTAACAACAGTCTTTTCATATTGCTATGAAATTATAACATCATGGTATCAGTAAAATTACTTATATTGCTATTTATTAGCAGAGAAAATTTCATGCTCAGCTGTGTTCAGCATGAAAAAAAGTTTTATAACCTCGGGGCCCTATTAGTCTGTACATCAATACAGTATGATCAGGCCTCGACTTTATAACTTTTTTCATGTTCAACTCAACTGGGCATGAAATTTGTCCTGCTAATAAATCACAAATTACTAACAATTGCAAATTCTTTCTTGCTAAACACATAGCTGAGCAAGAAAATTTCTCTGCTAATAAATATGAAAATTTTCTCTGCTAATAAATATGAAAATGCCAACTATTGTTGGCGTTTTCATATTTATTAGCAGAGAAAATTTCATGCTCAGCTGAGTTAAGCATGAAAAAAGTTTTATAACCTCGAGGCCAGCATTGATCACTAGTGGATTCTGCAGTATCTATTGATTCTGTAGTAACAGGTAAACTAAAGGCAACACCTGTGGCTCACAGTTAAAAGCCAAGATGGGAAGTTTTAGCCATCTACCAACATCTAAAAACACTAGCACAGCAAAGGATTATAACTGTCACAGATAATGATCATACAAACTATGTAAGATTCAATACCAATTTATGTACCTAAATCTCAATAGCACTATCTGGGTGAGCACTTTCTCAATGAAATGACTTTAGTGAGAAATTAATTTTTATCTGTGAAATAAGAAAATATAAGGGCAGTGCCATGCAAAAAGAATCTTCTGGCATATGCAGACAGTGAAGGTCCAGATCAGGTGTGCATCTACACAGTCTAATCAGGGTCTTCACTGCCAGCTAACAGAATCATTGGACATGATAGAATATATCAATGGAGAGATGTCTAAATTAGACTTTTCATGTGCATAGGATGAATCCTAACCCATTTATGCCTGGCGTTCCATAAAAGGGACATTGGCAAATAGTGTAGATCCAGATTAGATGCTGCAGAATGCAGTGTCTGATCAGGGGCTACATTGTTTGCATGAAGTTCAGAAACTCCTATAAAACATGGTAATATTAAAAACTAACCAGACACCCCCTATATAGGAAATAAACCTGCCTAAAGAGTTGGGGTAGAAGAGCCCACTCGGCATAAATGGATTAATCTGTGCACATGTTTAAAGACACTTTTTCACTTGGTGAAGTCCATATTTACTTGGACATTCTGTGAAGCTAGAATACTGTAAATCCAAGCAGAAATAAACAGGAATGTATATAAAATGATGACAACCTATGCAATATTTGATGATGATTTTGCTAATGTTTGTGTCTTGTTCAATATTTGGTCTATGAAAGGTCTTTCCATTGGATTTACAACCATACACTCACAGATCAGTTCTTCTACAGATGACGTGTATCTGAAAATATCCAAGCATAAACATAGCTCAACATATGTCTTATTTCTCAGTGAAAACATATGTCGTGGGTAATCATTATGCAGGATTTCTAAATTTCTAGGGCAAGTAAAGGTACCAATGATTCTATTGCCATTTTCCATGTGTTCAATATAACCTGTTATACATTCTGACCCTTGGCCTGGCCCAGGGCCAACTCTACCATGAAGTCTAAGGTCTTGGTCTGGGTAAATATACCAAATTTCAACTTTGTAGGATAAAAGGTATCAAAGTTTTGAGCAACTTGGACGTAAATGTGAATGTAAATATGCAGGTAAACTTGCATGTAAACTTGAATGTAAACTGTAACATTTGTTAAACTCTGGTTACAAATGACATACGCACATACGCACATAACATCATGGCAAAACACTATATGCCCCACTCCTGCCTTCGGCAAGCAGGGGGCATAAAAATTTATACCTTTTAAATAATTATATGTTAAATGCAAGATGCAGATCACTATACTGGAAGAAAGCTGCATCAAAAACAAATAAATGGTTGAGGATTCCCTTCAAATACCTACTTATGTAAAATTCCAGTAAGTTAGCATCAGAAAATGGAAATTAAAATTTATGTTTTATGTTAAATTTGCATTGAAAAATCAAATTATTCTGAAACTGTATCTGCATAACAAACGTCAAAAAGATTGCCTTTGGAAACAAAGAACACACTATAGATCAGAAAATGGGAGTCTCTGTTTTATTGAGACTCTTCATAAGCAGTAATGAAGTTTGCAACACTGCTTATGCCCTCTAGCGTATACATGAGCAGAACTCCATTTTCAAATGTACCGTAATGGGCCCAATGATCCCTAAGGAAATGAAATATAATCTGCACTATGGTAAAGTAAAGGGAGACATTCAACTGCCACCACATGGCACTAATACCAGCTGCAGTGTAGTAAAATAAACGTCAAAAAGATTGCCTTTGGAAACAAAGAACACACTATAGATCAGAAAATGGGAGTCACATACATAAAATGATTTGCATTATTGATTCCTCATGAATATGAATGAAATGCAAATGAGCAAAGAACACATAGAATTTCAAAGGAACCCCAGAAATACAACAAGTTATTGTACAGAAAGGAAATATACAGATCAACGTATTCAGGACATATAGCTCTTCGAAAAACTTGAATGTAAAACATTAACATTAGGTTAAGTCTGCGACCTTGACCTCAGTGTCACTGAGTGGGTAGGCACTTCCACTAAGCTGACCTTTGGACCAATACCTAACATCAGTTTAAGTATTCATCCAATATTCCGAAGATACAGTTCCTTTAAAGCACTTGAAAGTAAAAACTTTAACATTGTAAAAACATAATGAAAAGTTCTCTACTGTCTGTTCGACATCATGTGGAAAGACGTTTTGTTTTTCTTGGCGTTTTATCTTATATGAAAATATTTTGTTCTGATTGACCATATCTTATCAGTAACCATTTGTCTTCTCTGTTTCTGTGTTTTGTTCTTAAATATGTACCCTAAAATTTCATTTACAGACAAAAATTGGTCTAACCTATGCAATTTCTATAGTAAAGTGATATTTTGGAAATTTTGTCTAAAATAATGTTTTTTTACTTTTTTTCCCCAAATTTAATTTATTGATGTTTCACAACAATATTGTGAAAATTTCAGAAATATTGAACAAGTGAAACTTATTGAAAAGCTGCCGCCAAGTTACCTTCCTACTTTTTGCATAATTTGCATTCATTTTTTACCATGGGTAAAAGGGAAAATATTTGACTTTTTTTAAAACTAATGATTAGAAAAAAAAAATTTGTGCATAAGAAGTTACCGCAAATAATTTTGCATTAAATCATGACAAAAGTTTGCAAAATTTACTTCTTCTGTGTAAAGCGCCAAGCAAAAAATGACTTTGAGAAAGATGTCAAAAGCACAATAAGTCCATGATCTTGACCTCAAGATCAATGAAGGGGTCCATTGTTCCAACCAGATACCAGAACAGTTTTTGCTAAACGGACAGGCACTACTGGTATAGTTTATGACACTGATGCTGTGTGGTGTGCTTCACATTGAATTTCTTCTGATTTAGACAAAAAAATATATTATTGTATTTTCACAATGGGAGCAAACATAAGCTATATAATATAAGGTAGTCCTCTCTATTATATACTGAAAACTCTCCTAAAGAGTATCAAAATTCTAAATATATCTTTAGGTCCTGGGCCCAGTTGTTCAAAGCTAACGATGTCGTTAGTTAACGATTTGTTGAAATTTGCATCAAGTGATACGCAAATATGCTGAAATTTTTTGCTGAAAAAATGTGAGTAGCTTTTGCAGTGCAAAAGCTACTCACATTTTTTCAGCAAAAAATATCAGAATATTGTATATTGAATCCACTAAAACAGTTAATGAAATGACCCTTAACCAGGGCCCAGTTGTTCAAAGCTAACGATATCGTTAGTAAACGATTTGTTAAAATTTGCATCGAGTGATACGCAAAAACGAAATGACCCTTAACGATCTTGTTAAGCTAACGATGCTTTGAACAACTGGACCCTGAGGTTATAATACTTTTTTCATGTTCAACTCAGCTGACTATAAAAACTTCTCTGTTAATAAATATGAAAATGCCAACAATAGTAGGCATTTTCATATTTAATAGCAGAGAAATTTTCATGCTCAGCTATGTTTAGCAAGAAAGAATATGCAATTGTGAGTAATCTGAGATTTGTTAGCCTGACAAAATTCATGCTCAGCTGAGTTGAGCATGAAAACAATTTTATAACCTCAGGACCAGTCTGTTTTGTTTTAAAGGGGACTGGATTTTCAGCTTTTTTTTTTTTCCTTCTTTTTTTTTACAATGAAGACAACATTTGTGACTTCCTGTTTCCTTTTCTGCATATAATATCCCTTCTGAAAAGGTGTCTATATATGGAAAGATTTGCTCACGTTGGGAGCAAATTATTTCCTACACGAATAAACCCCTTTCAGAAGGGTAAACTAAGATTTATCTTTCCCTTTTATGCTTTTGTAAAACTCGAGAACTGAATTTTGAACTATTTGGAGTTCATAGTACTGAGGAAAGCAATGAGGAATATATTACAGAGTGACTAAAGATGAAGAAACTCTAAAAAATAAAATAACACTAAAACAGGAACTAATGCATTTCTTGGAAGGATAGTGTTTAACAGGTTTGACAGAAGGGTTATGTATTGTATCAGTCTAAAAAGGTTGGATTAAAAAAAAACTGATGAGGACTAATTGATGGAAAGAAGCTAGAATGGCCTGGAATGCCTGGACAAGTCATCTTTGATCTGTGTGTGTGTGTGTGTGTGTTCACTGCTCTCAAGGGTAATTCTTTTTAGAATCAAGTTAAGACCCATCTAAGTTGGATGGTTCAGCTTTTGATTGATTGATTGTGTTGGGGTTTAACGACACTTCAACACTTGTGGGTCATTTTGTGTCGTCTTCCAGAGAAAGGCAGAAAAGAGAAGAGATAGTAGGAGAGATGAAAGAGTGGAACAAGGAAGAAAGAGGAACAGGAATGAAAGGGAAGTAACGGAAGAAATAAAAACATTCCCCCTCTATCTTTACCTACTACAAGGATAGCAGGCCTTGTCCAACTGTAAGCCAATATCAGTTGGACGCCCCGATGACACAAGATACATGACACCTTCACACCACCCGGCCACCCAGGTGGTTCAGCTGAGGAGAATGTTTTGACAATCTGTCATGTGGGCCCCACCAAGTGAAAACGTGTCTCAGGCATGTGCAGACAGCAAAGGCCCAGATCAGCCTGTGCATCCATGCAGTCTGATTATAGCCTTGCTGTCCACTAACATAATCATTTGATACTGCAGAATGTATGATTGAAGAGCAAAGGTCTTGGCCCAGTTGTTCGAAACGTCGTTAGCTTAATGAGCTCATAAAAGGTCAAAATGTTAACAGTTCTAGTAAGTGCAATATCTAATTCACAGGTATTTTTGCTGAAATATGTGAGTAGCTTTTGCAAATGCAAAAGCTACACACATTTTTTCAGCAAAAATATGAGCTTATTTGCCATATTTAATGATCAAAGTTTTAACAAATGTTAACTAACGACATCATTAGTTTTGAACAACTGGGCCCTGGACGATACTTTGTACATGAGCAGGATGATCTGATTCTGTGCATTTTGTGCATCTTCAAAGGCACCTTTTTGCTTGATGCGGCCCATATTAGATGAATGTACATACCCTGAATTAGACGGAAAACTGATGTTTCTACCCAGGACAGCTAGTGCTATACTATCCCCACGCTGATACACCTTCTCAAACGGAGATTCCAGGAATGCCATAGAGTACAGTAAACAGCCTAGTGACTGAAATATAAATAATCATCATATCTCATATATATATCATATCATATCATATCTCTATGTATTTAGGGTTTCCGATCAGCAGAGTATGGTATTTATTTTGAATACAGTGAACCTTCATTACAAAGTCACCATTTGTACCCAAAAGATGTTGCCATTAAAATGAATTTTCTGTTGTAATGAATCACAGAGGCAGAACGCTATGTGAGAAATGCATTGTTTTATTTGATTTCCTCATAGAATATATTCAATTTCCTAACAGAACTTGTGTTTTGGTTATCTGAGGGAATCACCTCAATGGGGCAATTCTAACAAATATTAAAAACATATGTTCCTTTAAGAATTAAATACAATGTTCTTGCATAATTTTGGATTAACTGCCATCTCTTGAGCGAAGGTTTTGTGCCGCATAAATTACTATTATAATGAATTTTTTCATTGTATCAAGTGTTGGTATAAAGAGGGTTGACTGTTTCCGGACACTACCTCCTCACAATACGTATCCTAAAATTTTTTGGCAAGTGCTAGGTACTCAAATTGAATTGATTTTAAAATCAATTCAATTTGAGTACCTAGCACTTGCCAAAAGGCATACAGTTAAAACCTTAAGGAGCATTTGATACAGATCTATACTCTTTGTTCAGGCATGTCCAAATACTTAGTCTAAGATAATAAGAGCTGTCACAAGACAGCACTGTTCACTTGAACTGCACTTTGCCTCTAAAAATTTTTACAAAAAAAACATAATTTTTTTCCAAGTCTTGGGCCCACATGCAGTCTTGCAGGAAATGCTGTGCCCCAGTTCATTTCTTTCTTTTACATAAAAAAAATTAAAAGCATGAAATACTGATTCCATCAAATCAATCCAAGAAAGAAAATTCATAAGATTCTTTGAAAGAAATACTTACATTCATATATATGCAGGGAAAACCATACTAGTAGTACAGCACTAATGAAAACCATTTTCAAAATATTTTGATACACGTTTTTGTAGGTCATTAATGATAAATAGTTTAATGTTGAATAAACATGACTATCATTAACCCAAACAAAGATGATAAATTTGTCATTTTTTTTTTTTTTTTTTTTTTTTCTGTACGAGTTTCTTAGATATCTCTTATATGTTAATTCCTTATATCTCCAAGATCTGCTATTTCAAAACAATACAGTTGAACCTCGATAGTTAGAACAATGAAGGCTTGTTTACAATGGCTAATTTGTACTGGTTTGTGAGTCCCTATGGCATCCTTCCGACAGCTCTAGAGAACGAAAATTTGGGAATTTTCTTATTTTATCATTAAATTGTATGTTGTGTATAATTATAATTGCCTTATTGAGGCAATTCTAATGAGTACACTCAACATACCAGTATTGTGTAGAAGACTGAAAAAATATCCCTAAATTATCGCCATTTGCTTCCTGACCTGGCATCATAACTAACCCTCAGTGGCTCATATCTCGAACAAATTTCCACGGTCCCAAATCTAGTCAAGCTACTGATTTTCAACTGTATTCTGGCCTCTTGGATTTTTAGTTAAATGAGTAAATTGTAGTTAATGCTAGTACCCAGATATCAGTTCTTTCATCAACATTGGTCCCTGGTTCAACTGCAAACAGCTCTGGGGGTCTGAACAACATAGAACAACGCTCAGCTGCCTCATCCTGAAATACATATAGAAAACTGAATGGTTTGTTGTTGTGTTTTTTAACAATCAAACTACAATATTTCAGTCATTTTGGATGATTCATAAGTAAAGAGGCTTAATTTTAAAGCCCAAAGAGGATGATCTGAATGAAATGCAATGTCTGCTTTCTGTAGAAAATAAGAATACTTTTAAATATTTCAGCTAATTCCTTCAGAGCAATGGATATGCTTTCAGGGAAGGCAACTCCATCAAAATCGTTTTGTCTCCCTTCTGAAAAGGGGTCTACTCCAAAAGGAAAGAATTTGCTTCCATGAAGAGCAAATTCTTTACCTTTTAGTGTAGACTCATTTTCATGAGGGACTGATGTGCAGAAACACAGACAGAAAGTCACAAAAGTTATCTCCCTTGTAGAAAAAATGGTGGAAAATAAGTGTATTAAGTCCCCTTAAATGGTTGTACACTTTAATTCATTACCACACATGATAATGTCTGGTACATATGACTACCTGGGGTGTATCAAAATTGTGCTGGGTCAGTTGAAAACTAGTGAAACTTTAATACTGAATGGACAGCTCCTCTGGTAAAAGAGCAGTCTGAGATGGGTCTACCCTGTTGCCTTTTCTGGTTAATATGGTATGTCAGAACTCCAGATAAGAGGGGCATCTCCATAATATTTTCCATTTTCCATCTCAACCTAATTCTAATAAACATCACTATGTATGTAAAATTTGATCAAAATAGACTGGCTGATTTTCAAGATATTGACCAAAAGTTCAATTTTAATACTGACCAAGAGCCATAGCTCCAATGAAAAGTAACAGTATTGGCAATTTTCTATCTCAATATAGTTCTAGTTAATATCAATGTGCATGTAAAATTTGATCACAAATGAAGATACAAACATGTTTTACATGGAAAGTAATTGGCATTTCCATTATTTCTCCTGAAAATTCATATTTTTCATTCTCATGTTGCAGGCTCAGTGAGATTATTTTAGTTTTAAAATATTTTATTTGTATATACATGTAATCAGTTACATAAATGAAAAATGACATCTAATAATGAAACTATTTTAATGGCGCCATAATGCTATGTTGTTTATGGAGAAATAAACAATTATCTTGTTAATCCTCCAATTTGAAAAACTGAACAAACTGTTTGTCTGCAACCTGGCTTCATGCCTTACAAATAATCTCCATCATATACGAGTACCATATGACAGATAGATCATCCTAACTGAGAGCAAGACATGATTCTATAGGACAATAAATGCTAAATAATATTTCCTACTTTTCCTGTAAATCTCCCTAAGTGAAATATTTACATGCAAGGATTCTGTCTGAATAGAGTAACTACAGCGGGCATGTTTTGTGTGAAGATTTTGTCTAAATATTTAGAGAAACCTCAGTAAGCATTTTTTTTTTTTTTTTGTGAAGATTTACCTGCAAGGCTTGAGCCTCTGACCGTGACTTTATCTCAACTCTAGCTTTGTTGGCTGAGCCCAGGTCCATTAACACTGGTGTGCCATCATCATTCATCATAACATTGCCAGGTTTTATATCTCTGTAATGAACCGTAATAACCCTAAGTACTGGGACACTGAGTGCTTAGACATATCCGTCAAAACAAAAGCAGTGCCAGAAATAGCGCAAATTGCCACTGTTGCTTCAAGACAATTTGCATGAAATGTCAAACACTACTACATGAGAAAATACGAAAAAAAAATATTTCAAATGCTGTCAGCTGACATTCTTACTTAGCGTTAAGGATTAACTAGGATTAAGAAGAAAAAACTAGGTTTAAGAAGAAAAAATTTGTGCAATAATTCTAATATTAAGAGGATGAGGCTGAAGGTGTCGCTAATATAAGATGTATAGTGAATTTTAATATTGAAATAATGAGATTAGATATAATAGTGAAGAAGAAAAAAAAAAAAGAAAGCCTAAATGTTCACCCATGAAAATTTCTTCGGTCAAAATATCCTGATCTAAATTGTCCTGATCTAAAAACGTACCTCACGGATATGTCTAAGCACTCAGTGACTGCAGTGTTTGCCATATTCAGTCATTTTTAGGCATGTCAACCGGTAGTAAAATGGACATTCAAATTTTAGGACAAGCATGGTAAGGAGATAAGTGTCCCAATATATAGGGTAAATATGGTGTTTTCATACAAAGTATGAATAAAATAAATGCAACCCAATCTATTAAATATAACTGATCTAAATGGGAATTGATATATTTTCAGTGGAAGCAACTTTGCTAAAAGTGTTCTTCTCTCCTTCTTAAGAAGGGGTCTACTCTTAAAGGACTACTCTTTTCTTTTGGAGTAAACCCCTTTCAGAAGAGGCTTGGTGTACAGAAAAGCAAACGGGAAATCACAAAAGTTGCCCCCCATCCCCCCTCACCCCCACCCCATCCCCTTACAAAAAAATGGCAGAAAAACTTTGTAGTGTATTAAGCCCCCTTAATAACAGCTGTGAGATCTCGCGCTGTGTACAGATTTACCTGTGAGCATAAGGCGGATTATTACTGTGCATTTCCTTGACAGCTTTGCAAACACCATAGAAAACTGACCATATGGTCTCTTCAGAGAGCTTCTCGGACTTCTTCACCAGGCCATTAATCTTCTCTTGTATTGTACCACGCTAGAGTATTAAAGAAAATTTTAACCTTTATCACTCTCTAAGTAAATTCAGCAGATGACAAATTGATGGTATTTGTCTCATTTCTTCCAGAAAACAGGGCCCAGCTGTTCAAAACTAACGATGTTGTTAGTTAACGTATCGCTGAAATTTTAATCATTAGATATGGCATATGTGCCTACTCACATTTTTTCAGCAAAATACTTGTGAATTAGACATTGTACCGTATTTACCGTATGTATTCGGACACCTCAACTCCTTACCATATATGTTCTAAAATTTGAACCAGTACAATTCACTACCCTATGTTGTGTCTAAAAATTGCTGGACGAGTGGCAAACAGTGTAGACCCCGATGAGACGCCGCGTTCTGCGGCGTCTCATCTGGGTCTAAACTGTTTGCTCAGGCTTGTCTGTCCGAATACATATGGTAAATACGGTACTTACTAGAACAGTTAACAATTTGACCACTAACGAGCTAGTTAAGCTAACAATGCTTTGAATAACTGGGCCCAGGCTTTCAACCGCTGGTTTTCTTTTGCTCCAATATTCCAGTAGTGTTGTTTGACAACCCAGGGATCTCCAAGTGACTGAACAAGTTGTTTCTGTTGTCCTCATCTTAGCTTCATTATAGGCTTTATCTGTGATTTATTTGTTGTCCGTAATGATTCATGGATGAGTTAGAAGACCACCACAGAGACCAAACAAATATATGTTTGACCACTATGGAAGCTGAGAGCAAGGGTTGGGATCCCGTAAAGTTAGCTTAAGTCCCCCAATAATTCAATACTGACCGTTCCAAGATGGAAACACTTTGTATGAAATATCAAAGCCCATTTTCTGGGAAAAATAAAAAAAATTCAATTTTTTTTTTTTTTTTTTAAATTTTACCCAGCATACCCAGCATAGCTCTAGATCGGGATCATCCAGATAAATCTTTTTTTCTGATTTTGTCATGATAGCATACACTGTAATATGGTACTCATTAGAAGTATCTAACTTATAACATATGAGATACTGCAAGACAAAAACCTACAATACAACCTGTGCGAGCAGCAAAGACTCAGATCAGCCTGTACACTCACCCAATATGGCAAGGGTTCTCATTCATCCCTCTTTGGGTAGCCAAAAGGCTATAGAAGGTACATGGGATCAGCAAAGACTCTGATCAGACTGTGAGGATGTGCAGGCTTATCTTTGCTGGTCCAACATGTCTAATTGTAGGTTTTTCCTGAGCTGACTCATATATATATTTTCTTGGAGAAATAAGAAATAAATCAACACTTTTTTGTTGAACAAAAAAAAAAACTTTTCTGAATCTAGAAGTACCTTATCATGTATAAACATGTATACATGTATATCATTTATGCAAATCAATTATATTTACCATAAGTATTAACCCTGGTCCTGCTGAACCCAGATATACCCTACTTTTGCAAACACTGTAGATCCAGATCAGTCGGCTTCTGAAGAAGCCGACTGATCTGGATCTGCATTGTTTGTCATTCAGTATGTGTACCAATAACCTGGATCTAGCAATTTGATTGGTTGAAAATTAGAAGTAGATGTGCATCTTAATTTATTCAGCACTACAAGAGTTAGGACACTTTAACTTCTAACCATACTTGTTTTAAAATTTGAACACACCAATTTTACCACCAGCTGATGTGTCTAAAAACTGGTGGATGAGTGGCAAACAGTAAAGACCCTGATCAGATGCCATATTTGGCAATGTCTTATGTCCATCCCCACTGTTTTGCTAGAGTCTTATTACTATAGTTAAGTTCATACATTTACCATATGCTCAAGTCAATATCATTCAGGGTTCAAATTTAACTTTTTTGATAGTTTGCTAAAATTAGCAAGTAGCATTATTTTTTACTTGCTAAACCTTTCAGCCAACTTGCTTTTTCACACTTATAAACACTCTTAAATAAATGTGGCTTTAAACCTTAGCACTCTGGGTAAAAATTTCAGCAGACATTTTAAAATATTTTTCTTATTTTTCCAAGAAAACAGGTTTTGACATTACATGCAAATTGTCTCCATAGGAGACAATTTGCATGTAATGTCAAAACCTGTTTTCTGGAAAAAATAAGAAAAATATCATCATTGCTTTTGGAAAAGAAATTGTAAAACTTCAGCAACAATACCTCAGGTTCCACCAATTAAAGAGAATCTTTCCAACTTGCTAGAATTAGCAAGTGATGGAAATTGCAGCTTGCTTTTTGAGGAAATTAACCAGCATTTAGCAAGTTAGCAAGTGCTAAAATTGATCCCTGTCATTACCACACAATTACCGTATATGCGTCCGGTGGACACAGCTTTGGGAACTTTTAGGAGTCTGGACCCTGATTTATACGTCCCAGGACACAGGATTCTGCATCCCCAAGAACCCTGGGTCTACACTGTTTACTTAGTGCAAATATGATACGCCTACTGTGACAAAGATCTGAGTGCATTAGCATATTTCTCTGCTGTACATCTTGTAAATAGATTTAATGGCATCCAATTTCCTTTTCCTTGGAAGTTTGCTAAATTTTTAATTTGGTCACTCAGTAATGAGGTAATGATCAGAGATTGACAGATAAAGTCAATGTCAACTGTCGGTTTCCCTCTTAAAACTCCATTTGTTTTACCCATACATATTGTAAATTAGTTTGTTTGTTAGGATTGATGATTAACATTACTGTCAACAATCTTTCAGTCATCTAATGATGTTGTTTGCATGTGGCAGTGGGAACGATTCCCATTTGACCCTTCTCTTGCTAAACACATCATGCCCTGTCTTAGCAAACAGTGTAGATCCAGACCAAATGGCTTCTTCAGAAGCCAACTGATCTGGATATGCACTGCTTGTCATTAAATATGTGAATTTCTATCAAAAAAACAGAATCAAGTAATCTGATTGGCTGGAAATTACTGAGAAGTGAGTGTGACATCTTAATTTATTCAGCATGAGAAGGGTTAAGGTACTATCTCACTGCAGTATCACACCCCAGACATGTTGATGTGATAATACTACCAGTCACATCATTCTGTCCCACCTCTTCTTTCTAACTGCAAGCCCCAAGTGTAAAAGAAGGTACATGTAATACCAACTTTAGAAACTCTTAGCTAAGACCTGCCTGGGGAACAAACCAACCTCTTGACCTGAAGGTAGGCATTCCACTGAACCACTTGGAGCAAACCATAGCAACAGAAAAGGCACTTTTTTTCATCTGAAAAATGCTGATATCTTTCTTATTTCTCCATGAAAACATATGTTGTGGGTACTCATTAGAAGTGCCTCACCGAGGCGCTTCTAATGAGTACCCACATCATATGTTTTGGGATCCAAATAAAAATACTATGTGGATACCCTGTCTTATCTGTAGCTATGACAACCTTTAGAAAACTGAATTTAAACACAGTCCTTACAGACAGTTCACATAGCACCAGATAAAGCACTTTTTTTTTTTTACATATTTTTCTTATTTTTATGCAAAAACAATTTATTGGTACCCATTTGAAGCGCCTTACTGAGGCACAGCTAATGATTACTACGACAGGTTTTTGAGCGAGGTGCTTCTAATGATCCACAATATACATGTACCGGTATGCTTTTTGAAGAGAAATACAAAGCCATTCACTGGATATGCCCTCTTACCTGGAGCTATGAATAAGTGATACTTTTTATATGCTCCCTCTGTCATTTACATTAGTTAACCCTTGCCATGCTTAATAAATTAAGATGCCCCGCCCATTTCTAATTTTCAGCCAATCAGATTACTTGATGAAAGTTGTTGAGACAAATTTGCATACTTAATGACAGACAGTGCAGATCCAGATCAGTTGGCTTCTTCAGAAGCCAACTGATCTGGATCTATACTGTTTGCAAATGCAGGGCATATCCAGGTTCAGCAAGACTTGGGTTAAGCATTAAAATCTTCTTTTTTCTGCTTCTGTACCTTATAAAATGGCATCACAATCAATGTCTCTGTGATAGGATCACCCGACTGTACATGGTACCCAGCGGTTATTGTACCATACTCTTCTACAGGAACCAGATTGGAGTGTTTAAAGGTCTTCATCAATTCTATCTCCCTGTTGGCTATCTGTTCATCCTCCTTTCCATGACATGTAATCCTCTTTAACGCATACAGTTTATGTGTGCGTGCATCTTCAACCAGATCAATTACACTGAAACCACTGAAAAACAAAAAAAAACGAAAATGAAAATATGAAATGATAATACCCAGCCACTATTGTATGGCAGGCAGAAAACTCTGTCAAAAATTGATGAAATTTTCCCATTAGCAATCCAAAACCAGATAACTGTTATAGCAATGCAAACACCAAGTTTGGTGAAAATCCTTTAATATTTTTAATACTCAAGTTTTAGTCCAGAAACAAAAATACAGGCATGTGGTGGGCAGGTACCTCTGTCAAAAATTGATGAAATTTGCCCATTAACAATCCCACACCAGATCTTCATAATATCAATGCACATACCAATTTTGGTGAAAATCCAATGACATTTACTCCAGTTAAAGTTCAGAAAAGAAAATACTAATGGATGGAAGGGCCAACAGACAGATGGATGAACTGTAATATGAAACCATAATACCCTGCCACTATTATGTGGCAGGGTAAAAAAAAATGAAAACAGCAAAGTACTGGCGGGGTTCTTATTAAACTTTACCACTCTCTGGGCAAATAGCAGATGACAAATTGATCAGGTGATGTTTGTTTCTTATTTTGTTTCAGAAAATAGGCTTTGAAATTTCATGCAAATTGAAAAATAGTTCAAAATGCTGTCTGCTTCACCTCCAAATACATAATCCTAGACTCCTATTTTGGAGGGCTGGACTCTTTTTTTTTTTTTTTTTTTTTCAAAGGAATTTGGCTAAAATGCATTGTGAAATTTCTTCTTGTGGGACAAAAATTGGATAGTATCGACATTTAAAATTGTAGGGAGAATCATGTGTTGGTAAGCTGAATACTGGGGCATTTATTTTAATGTCATCTGTGAAGATTGTACCAAGTGCAGTCTGATTAGGACTTCTCAGATTTGAAGGATGACCTTAATTTAATCTGCAGATGCTTGCTAACACCTTTTTAGCTCGACACGCCCAAAAGTTAGTTTTCATATACATGTACATGTAGCATTCATTTTTCTTATTCACCAAATAGATTTGGTGATAATGAAATAAGTCTAAACATTGGGACAGACAGGCCTGAGGACACAGTGTTGACCCAGATCAGATACCTGCAGAATGTGACATCTGGTCAGGGTCTACACTGTTTGCCATACATACAGCAATATTTTAGATACAGCAGGAGGTAGTAGAAGAGGCTATTTCAAACTCTAGGATAAGAACAGTAAGTAAATAAGGTGTCCCAATACTTAGAATGAATACAGTAAAAAACATAAATTGTTATATAGAGTTATATAGAGGTTCCTAAAAGAGCCTTACAGTTTCACTGCCACTCAAAAGATCAGTTTGACCATTATCACTAGACTATCTAGTAATGTACATGTATTTGTAAAGAACTGATTGCATGCATACACAACAAACCCTGTTCATTTAAGAACAAGACCAGCAAGGATTAAGGTGTCTATTAATTCTGGGTAATTGTAATAAAACATTATTTTGGCCATACCCTTCTCCAAGTCTTGAGCGAATAAGGAATCTTCGGTTGTTAATTGTCAGGGCTTCTTTGCCACAGATACATCCCATTTTCAATAAATACTGCAGTCCGAGGGAATTCATCTACATTTCTGAAAAAGTAGGATTCAGTTCGGACATTTAGAAAATAACCTTATGCCATATATGACCAAGTAGACTCAGATCAGCCTGCACATCACTGCAGTATGATCAGTCTGCACTGGTTGCTAGTACATGAATAATGTATGAATATTTTATTAGTGAACAGCAGAAACCCTGATCAGACAGATGTCATCAAGTCATTGAGGAGCTCATTTCTTTATGGGTCTTTTAACATGAGCTGGTAAGAATTCCAATCAGTGCATATGACATCTGCCATTTTACCCTTTGTCTTCAGACACCTAGCCCAGAGGTTATAAAACTTTTTTCATGCTCACTTCAGCTGAGCATGAAATTGGTTTGCTAATAAATCTCAAATTACTAACAATTGCAAATTCTTTCTTGCTAAACACAGCTAAGCATGAAAATTTCTCTGCAAATAAATATGAAAATGGCATTTTCATATTTATTAGCAGACAAAATTCCATGCTCAGCTGAGTTGAGCATGAAAAAAGTTTATAACCTACAGCCAGAATTCTTAACCATGACTGGGTAAAAACTACTGGATGAGTGGTAAACAGTGACCCTATTCTGTGGCTCTAATCAGTTATGAGAAATAACCTAAATAAGTTAAAACCTTCAGCCAAAGGAAAATTAACCCTTACACTTCGGAAGGATGGTAACTTTGTTGAATTTTAATTTAACCATGTTATAAATCTCCTCAAAATTATATCCTTTAAAACTTATGCTCCTGATTGATCAGCTGGCCACATTACTTTCTACCAATGTCAAAATAAAAGGAACTGCAAATTCAGAAACCAAAATTTAACTATAATAATTAACACTAACATACAGGATTATATTACTAGATATCTATAAATCTGTATATTGTAAAGTTTATATCAGCATAGTCAGTAACTTTATCGAATATATCCAGCAGCTTGAATTCTGCTTTCACTTAACTTCCACGCTGTTGACCTACTCAGCTTGAGAACAATAGCTGAATAAAAATTAACTATTTTCATTTGGTTTCATTTCTTGAACGAAAAGAAATATGACTGTATGTGGGGAGATTAAAAGGAAAAAAGACAGAAATGAATCTTTATTTTACAACAACCTAGTACAAGTCATAGCAAAACTGTTTTCCAAAATAATTATTTGGCATACTTCAGTTCTTGTCCATTAGCTGCATCAAAGAGGTTTCAATGCCTGTGAAAAAGAAGGACAATAATGAACGGTTTTTAGAATAGCTTTTCTCCAAAATACTGGTAGTTAGCATATTTTTGTATGCCCATCAGATTTCTTGCTGTTAGCCGAAAACTATGTTTTCTCCCACATGGAATTAATGTCAGGATTTGTATTACACATCAAAGAGACCTCAAAGTGGCAGCCAACAATAATACAGGCATGGATGTCAACAGCAGCAGACAAAGTTGGACTGCATGCCTATAGCTAACACTTATGAAACTCACCACTGTATCCTGCCAATGTCTCTCGGCTGATCCGTGACAAAGTTACCCATCTCGCAAATTGAAAACTGGCGAGGAACTGCTAAAACAGTTATTTTCTTAAAATGATTTTTTTTTCTTTTCATGAATCTTTAAAGATGTTTCTAGATGGCAAGAAATATATATGCATTATTGTCAATAAATAATGCAAAAAATAAAAAGAAAAACAATGTCTAATTTTGAATGATTCACCTGCCGCTTTCGTCTCAGTTCATCAGTGCCATATCAGATGCTATAACTCAAAGCCCCTACTGATAATCCTAACGCTATAGAACCAGTCAGATTGTGACACTGTATTATGGAAATTATTTTCATACACATTTTTTCCAACTCTCGTTTAACTTTCATTTCATTAATTGAAGCAACTGCCGAAATTTCAGTTAAAAGATATAATTATTTATTCTTGACTACTTCAATAATGTTGGTCAACATTAAAGAGACACTCACTGAAAACAAATATTTATTCAAGGTAACATTCGGCTCGGACCCATCAATACCCGGACTTGTTACTGTCCGTTTCCGTTAATTATCATGTCGCGGGTGCTGGTGATGCTTACGTCACTTCGGAATCTATATTTTGCAAAACTCCACCCATATTAAACTACTATTAAACACATTTATTTTTAGTTAAGCCAGTTAAAATTATTATAAAGCAATAATGCAATCTTGGGACCGTTAAATGTTAATAACATTTTATTCAACTGATTCCTTTTAACATAGATAATCGCCGAATTTTGCACATACTCGTTTTAGAAAATGTGGGTCAAATTCGAGAGAATCGACATTTTCACAGTCGACTTTTCAAATTTCTATTACGGTTATGAAAATAATATGCTGATAAAGCAATAAAACAAAGCTAGTTTATTCTGAATAAGTTGGGTTTATAGTTGATTTTAGCGAGAAAAAGCATTAAAAGGCTCTGCTAATGCTGGTACTATTCAACAATGATCGCCATTTTTTCTTCGACGAATAGCTTCATTCACAAATCAGTGTTTGGAAACTTCATTGAAATTTGTAATATGTGTGATCAATATTCAACAAATATGATTAAAAAACAAAATAATTACGTAGTATTTAATTTGAATGATAAGTGATGTTTTGTTCACAGTTTATTGCGGATAATTATCACTTTCTATTCGATTGATTTTTCGCACATTCCAGACGAAACCCGGTAACCGGTAAAATCATAGCCACGACATCATCATATCGATAAAATAGGTATTTAGCACTATAGTTACCAGTCCGGGTATTGATGGGTCCGAGCATTCGGCGGGAACAATGCCAGTCTAGTGTATATTTGTTTCGTCTGCATGGTAACAGACTGTGACCATGTTCTGCATCAACAAAGACAATAATGCTTTTTGTCTAACTTTTTAAATTAAGCAACTGGCATGCCCGTTTCTAGATAGAACCTAAATTCATATTAATCACGTCGATGTCGACTTTAAGGGATTAATACCCCACCCACTTATTTTGAACTGAAGCCTAATAAACAGCCCGCAGAAAAAAGAGAACAGCTGAATATTTCTTATGTTTTTACATTTAACACCAAGACTGAATTTGACTCTTTCAAATCAAATGGATTTTTGATAGACAAATAGTACCAGTTTCTGTATTTCTGGAGATTTTTCCAAACCAGCTGTTTACGATGCATTGGTCTGTGTCATCTGGACGTTTATTACAAATTTGGAATATTTTCAAGCGTTCAATAGACAAAGACGAAGACAAAATCATCTCGATAATTGAATGCTTGTTTTCTAGTGATGTTCTCACTCAGTTTTGTTGGAAATCGTTCTTGTGATAGAGATTAAAATTATGGACAAAGAAAATGCTGAAAAATGGAAGAAACTGAAATTCCTTGTTGGTTTGACCATATTTCAGATGACATCATCCTTAGAATTTTTTCTTATGTACCCAAGAAATACTGGTATAGCTTAAATAATGTCAGTTTGCGGTTTAGAAGCATTTGCAATGACAGAACTTTGTTTAGGTAAGCTGAAAGTGTTCTGCATGTGTGCATATCTGACAATCCTCAGGTTCTTAATATGAAAATAGGCTAAGCCTAAATGCGAGCACAGCACAGACCTATCTGTAGTCTCTTCAAAAGTCCTTCACAGCATCATTGAAGAATGAATATCAGTATATAAAAAAATAAGTAAATAATAAAAATAATCAGCAAAAATATGTTCATGACACTAATTGACACTTGTTTCTTGTCACTTTGTGATGCTTTTAAGCAAGACCCAAATGTTGTGACTACCAGTATAATCAAGTCCGCCCCAGTCCTGCCAGCTTCTGGTAATGACTTCTGTGAAGAAAAAAGGAAGAAACTTGGTCAGAGCGATTAATTTCTGCTGGAAGTATGTGTTGTATGTTACTTTTCCTTGATCATATTCTCTACCATAGAGCTCATTTCATTCTTGATGTGCTTTGTGTGTTGTGAGCTGTGCTCGCTATTAGGGAATTAGAAAAATAGAATCAATCATTAGCACCTAGTGCAGATAAGGAAATTCCAACTCTTAGCCTGGGTTACCACCTCTCAAATGGCACCATCTCTCGAACCTAATTCGATATTCTCCCAAATAAAACATGACAACTTGTCAATTAAGAATTTAATTTACACATCACTTTATTCATTGACAAGCACTCAACTTCTTTTGGCCCCAGTCTTAGGGTCATCCTCATTTTGGTTCTGCCCAGCAGACAACGGAAGCCAGAAAGAAATTTTTATAAACATTTCAGCGGGATAGCTCAGTCAATAGGAATGTGTATCTCAGGACTAGCTACACACCTCTGCTGTGTAGGTTCTAGTCCAGCTGGGGACACAATGACATGGTATGTGTGAATGTTTGACAGTTTTCTTCTGGTTGCATGTGTGAATGTTTGACAGTTTTCTTCTGGTTGCGGTTGTTTCACAGGGTGTTTCCCAGTCCCGATACAACTGGAAACTACCCAGGCTTTCCTCCACCATCGAACTGTCCTCTGAAACAAGTCAGATATGACTGATTCAGAGTAATTGGTAGATAGAAAGAAACAAACAAACAAAATTACAACAGACAAAGATGTTGTTACAGGGAGTAACTTCACATCTGGGCCAGTTTTAGTCTTATTATGAAAGCTTATAAATGCTGTTTTTAACTTTTCATGTTGTTGAAAAGTCTTCCCGTAAGAAATTTACCAAGTTTGTTGTTTAATTTGTTGTTGAATTAATGTTACAAAGACCTTTAGAACAGCAGGTTCAAGAGTTAGTACCTTTTTTAAAAGTAAACAGAAATCCCATGTTACCACTGTTACAATGATCAATCCCACAGCTTTTCCATGTGACGTATCACAAGAAACTCCAGGTCTGTGACCTTGGAAATGTTGTCTACAACAGGGCTATTGCCGGCTTCACACAAGTGGTATGGCTATGAGATGCTGAAGGCATGGTACGAGTGGTGTAGGCAAGAAAGGGGAAGAATATGAGAGGGGGCATCCCCTCTCGTTAGGGATGTTTGGGGTTCTCCTCTAAGAAAAATGTGTGATTTTTGCACCTCTATATGAGATTTTAAGCATTTTGGCAATGCTTCTGTCAAGATTTTTTTAGATCTTTTTTCCCAATTTTTGTTTAAAATGAGAGGATTTTATCTCTTTTAAAAAATGCATGTTAATTGTGGATACACAAGTCCAAAATATCTATTTGTTTCATTCATTTCATCGTAATGTAAACACGACCTTTCCTTAGTCCATGATGCCTGAACACTTTTTTTGACTGGATTTTTTTTTTAACTTAAACTATGCTAGGGAAACTTAAAAGTCTTGGGCTAATTTCAAATAAGAGATACATGTATATCCATATATCCATAATCAAACATATACAATGGTTTTCAGACATAATAATAGATGGATAAAAAAGCAGCCAACATGTTTTTTTGATATACATAAATTATAAACAATTATGCCATGGAATTAAAGCAATGGATTTTTATGCACAGTCAAAAGAAAAAAATAAAATAAACACACACACACACACACACACAAAAACACCTTTATTTCATTTTTCATTGATTTGTTTGCATCAAAATATAAAAGAGCAGCCTTTTTTTTTTAATTTATAATCAATTAAATATCAAGCAGGTACAAAGACTGATTCCTCAGTCCCTTAATTTAATACTTTAACCCTTGTCATGCTGTATAAATTAAGATGCCACACCCACTTCTGATTTTCAGCCAATCAGATTACTTGACCCACAATTCTGATATAAATTCACATACTTAATGGCAAACAGTGTAGATCCTGATCTGGATCTACGCTGTTTGCAAATGCAGGATATATCTGGGTTCAGCAGGACAAGGGTTAATTAACTATGATGATTTCAATCAAGTAGGTGTCAGTTTAATGACTGCCTTGTTTGGTACTATATGTGACCGGAGCTGTTTTCACGCCAATTAAGCACCCTATACCCATAACTTCATCAGTAAATTTCAGTTCCTTTGATGGTGCTGTAAAACGAAAGCAGAAAAAATGGCCCCAAAAAAGTGGTACGGCTGATAACTTGCTCGGTCAAAAAAAAGTGGTCCAGCCATGGCCGGACCATAAACGGTCTTGTACAAATAAGCTGGTAAGAAATAATATTTCTTGTGCTCATTTGAATATTGTTTAAAATGGTTTGAGAGATAGTATCCCCCAGGCTAGGGTTCAGTTTACAAGGAGAAAGCTTTACCAAGTTGCCCACATGAAATGTTGTTCTGAGAGTTGGGATTTTCAACTAATATTGCATTCATGATTGATTGATTATTTAAAACACACATAAGTACATTTAATACATCAGTGATTTAGTGTTTCCCTTAACCCTTTTTCACTTGGCACCATCCTTTGCCCTTTTTGGTTGAAGCATGCCCATTTTGCCCTCTAAATAATTATACCCCCGGCATAAGAAGTATGCCAAAGGGTATATAGTTTTTGTCGGTTCCGTTCATTCATCTGTCTAAACCAACATTGCGGGTAGGGGTTCAGTTTTGTAACCACATTATGTTTAATTCTGTTAACAGTGCTCCAGCTAGAATTTGAGGGCAGAGGGGAGCCGGGTAAGGCACTTTTTGCGCGGTCATACAAGAATGAGGGCACCATGCGTCATGTGATGTGCTTAGTATCAAGACATGTTACCAAAATATAATCCAGTTCCACAATAATAAATACCTCAAAAATAGAGTACACATAACACTGATCTTTAAACATTGATAACATTTTTAATTTTGGTCCAGTTTTCATGACATTTTCAACAAAATGTAGGATTTTATGCCTGGAATTGAAATAAGACAGAAGACAGCATAAGAAGGGCAGAGGGGCTGCAGGAAAGGGCCATATAGTGCTAGCTGGAGCACTGGTTAAGATACATTATAAACCTTTAGGTTAGGCAGCTTATAGCCCTTAAAACCCTATGGAAATTTACAACAGGACATAGCCCCTAACCCCGAATTGTCGGAGCATCCGTCCTTCTTCCGACTTTGTCCATCCGTATTTCTGTCTGTTAACCTTTTCTATAACCAAGTATTACTTCAAAGTTTTTTTATTACTTATATCTCTGCAGCCATTGATTAAAAAAAGTCATATTTGGTATGGGGGTTCCTCAGAGGGTCTTCTTCCATTCTACATCTGTGAGCCCCTGGGACGTGCCCGGAGCAGGGCTAGAGATCAAAATCTAGGACACCCCAATAAAATAGTATGTTGCAGTTTGTTTATGCAAACAACTTCTTAATAAAGAAGAATGGGCATTGGACATTTTTTCACATCAGCATTCAGTGTAATAAGGTCAAGGTCATTGTGACCCTATTTTCATGCTCCAGTGATTTTGCCATATTTTGAAGACTATTTCATGGATTAATGTGATACTTGGGATACTGGTTCTGTGTGACACTACAATTGGCATCTTCACAAATGTACATTTAGGTCACCTTGACCTATATTTTATGGTGCAATGATTTTGCCTTATATTTTGAATCTTGTTTGAGGTATGAGCATCATTATTTGGGACTATAAATCAGTATGATCCGACAGTTGGCCAAAAAGTAAATGTAGGTCACTGCCACCTATATTTCATGGTCCAGTGATTTTGTTACATCTTTAACACAATTTGATGTTTGGGATTATGTGACCTATATGTTCACAGCCTTGTGATTTTGTCTTATATATCCAACTATTTGATGCCCTAGACTCATATTTACATATAATGACACAGTGTGACCCAAACTTTGACCTTAAAGTAAATATAAACCAGCATGACCTATATAACATGTTCTAGTGATGTTGCTTAATATCTTCTGGATTATTTAATTGATTAACATCAAAGTTCATATACTGGATCAATATGACCTTCAGATTGACCTGTCAAGTTTATGTACATTTGTAGGTCAAAGATCTATATTTTATGGATCAAGGATTTAGCTTGTTGTCGTAAAGACTATTTACTCCAGAAAAAAGTATACTTGGGATGATAGATTAGTGTCACTCAGAGACTGACCTTGTAAACTATATGTGAGTCAGTGACCTATATTCATGGTCCATTGATTTTGCCTTATATGATTACATTGACTTTAAAATATTTTATAATTAAAAAATGACACTGGCCGGGGATATTCATGACCCTCTGGGCACTTGCTGTAGTTACAGATTGACCCTCCATGCTCTCAGTTGACCACTGGGAGTAAAATAACGAATTACTTATTTATCTACTCAGAATACTTGTATATTCACCCTTCAAAGTGTTTTTACAGGATGATAGGTGTCACTGATTACACAACTTGTTGATCGTTATGGTTTATGCCATTGATACCCCAGGCTAAAGTCGAATGTACATACGTTTCATGTGATCTAAAATTAAGGTACCTAGTTCTGTGACACACACAAATGTCTGTTTTGATGTGACATAATCAGCCAGACAACATGACTGGTTTCACTACTTCTGAATTCATTAAGTACTTTAAAGTTTTATTTTTTTTTTTTATCTTGAATGAAGAGTGGTGTGCATTTTCAGAACTCTGCAGTTTATAAACCCCATTTCTCGCTTGTTATTTGTTTCACATATTTACACTAAATTTACAGATATTTATACCCTTGTCATGCTGAACCCAGATATACATGTACCCTGCCTTTACAAACAGTGTAGAGCCAGATCAGTTGGCTTCTGAAGAAGCCAACTGATCTGGATCTGCACTGTTTGCTTTTAAGTATGTAAATTTATAGCAACAATCTGAATCAAGCAAGCTGATTGGCTGAAATTAGAATTGGGCATGCATCTTTTGTGATTTAGCATGATAAGGGTTCATATGCTTTAGATTGAATTTTGCTTATTTTCCAGGTATCATTTTAAGGTGTAAGGTGTAAGGTGTCTGAATACATAGGGTATGACAAATATATATATATATACAATGTATGGTAGGGTTGTTAGCATAGCTCCAGATAAGACACTGTTTTCAACTGAAATGTTTTGATTTTTTTTTCTTATTTCTCCACTTAAACATGTTGTGCATTCTCATTAAAAATGCCTCCTGGACAAATACCCAGCCAGACAATTACCCATTGGACAAATGTCTACCTGGACATTTACCCACTGTCTTAACCTAAAAGCGGACAGACAATTACCCATCACAATAACATACCTATATAATTTTGACCCCCTTAAACCCCACTTTTATATAGTAAAACTGGGGTTTACAGGGGTATACTTTATTTTTCTTATTTTGCTAAAAAACATAGATTGTGGGTACTCATTAGAACCGCCTCGCTGAGGCGGTTCTAACGAGTACCAACAATCTATGTTTTGAGCAGAAATATGAAAATATCAGAGTTTTTTATCTGAAATTTTTTCAGTTTTTGGTTATAACTTTTTCAATATATTTGAATAGGCATGTTTTCGTAATGCCACCCAAAATATTTGAACATTGTCCTTAAATGTTTTATTTTATAAGTGCTCAGTACGTTGTCTTATAATACTTCCATTCACATATTTCTGTTTTATTGGTAAAAATGATTTTGTATCTATTCACAAGTTTTACCTGATAATGACTTTGTATCAGAGATGAAAGGATGAAATGAAAGATTTTTTTTTTTTTTTTCAAAAATGACTTTGCAGATTTTAGTTTGTTTGGGTATATTTTTTTTTTTTTTTTTTTCATAAATCTTACATGACTTTGTTCAATATTTTCAAAATATGTTGCAAACAGCAGACTACAAATGTTGCCTCCATGATGTAATATGTAAATTCAAATGTTTATATATTTGCATCGTCCGAATTCAGTCATTAAGAAATCAGAAATACATTATGGTTGAACTTTGAAAACTCACACACCCAGGGACCAGATATTGAGTTCGAGTTTTCAGCCAAAGACTTATAAAGATTTTAAAGTTCATCCATACCAAAGGCTTTTGGTTTGTGACATACAGAATACTTCCACAATATTACGGCAGAAATATTGAAATTATAAAACAAAACAAATTAAAAGAATTAATGATTTAATACAATTTATTAATTTACTACAAATTTATTTCATCATCCAAAAATGGAAGAAAAGAATATTGGAAATGTGGGCAGTTGACTTGGTGGGTAATTATTGTACGTACCCACAACATAATTTTGTGGAGAAGTAATCAAAATGTTATCTGGATCTCTCATATCTGTAGCTGTGTTTCTTGAAAATCTAAGTACTATTTTGTGTTCATTTTTTCTTTTCAGAAAATCAAATCTCCAGGGTTCTTATGGTTTGACAGATGGTGAACTTACAGCATTTCTGAGAAATGGATCAAAATACTTTGAATATCTCAATCTCAACTTTTGTCATTGGTTTTCATCATCTCTCTTGTCAACATATATTTCAAGATGTAAAAAGATTCAGGAACTGTATCTGTTGGACTGTAGAGTCACAGTGAAGGGCCTGTCTAGAATTCTGTGTTCATTAACTAGTCTCAGAACACTTGTCATATCTGTATCAAACTTACTGGACTTCTCAAATGAGATAAATTGTAATCAAGATGTTCAGGCTTCATTACAAAATTTGCGACATTTTGTCCTTCACATTAGAGACTCAAATTCTTCAAATTCAACAGCATCTGTTTCATTTCATCTGAGCCAACAGACAACCATAATTGAATACTGCCCATATTTGGAGACCTTTTGTGTGATAGGGCAACCAGGATCAAGTCAGAGGCTATCAAAACAGCTAATTCATCCACTGATTGTAAAAAGAGAACACATGAGGAACTTGAAGACAATGTCAATAAATGTTACAAATGATGCTACAGCAAGACTTTATTTCTTTGGGATTTTAATTGTTGCTTTTGAAGTCGGCATTCATTTTCAGAATTTGTCTGTGTCTGGTCTAGATTTAAAACAAGCTGTGAAGAAGTCATACTTTATAAGGTCACTGAAAGATTCTTGTCCATCACTGAATAACCTTGACCTTTCAAGAGTTCACATTGATGATCTTGAGTCTTCAGTCTCAATAGAAGGTAAGTATAATGAATTTGTCTAAGTTTTCAGAGCATTTCCTCCTCCAGGTTTTGTTCTTCTTGGTGTTCTTTCTTTCCAAAGGCAACCGTTTATATTTTTATTTTGCCTCACTGCAGTTGTTGTTAACCCTTGTCATGCTGAATAAAGTATGCCATGCCTATTTCTAATTTTCAGCCAATCAGATTGGTTGTTGATACAAATTCACATACTTAATGATAAACAGTGCAGCTCCAGATCACAGATCAGTTGCCAACTGATCTGAATCTACACTGTTTGCAAAAGTAGTGTATATCAGGGTTCAGCAGGATTAGGTTTAAGTGCCATGAGGTGGCCATAAAACATCACCATAGCACAGATTATCTTTTACAGTTGAATCTCGACCTCACTTATCTCGAATAACCGCTTATCTCGAAGTGAAAATCTGGTCCCTGCCTAAACATGAAAATCTAACAACAGGTAAAATAAATATTGTGGAAAAGAGAAGAAATTGCTGCTAAGGAGCAATTTCTCCTCTTTTCCACAATATTTTCAATATGTCTAACTTCAAGAGTCCAGTTACACATAAATTTATTAAATGTGGTTGTTCGAGTTATTTTTTCCTCAATTCTGCAAATCTGATATGTTGAGGTACGGATATCTCGAAGTATTTTAGAGAGTCCCTTGGAATTCGAGATAACGAGAGTGGACTGTATTTCCTTTTGGATCATTGTTCCCATTCTAGTTACTTTGAAAAACAAACACTGCTCTGGCCGGTGCTAGGGAGCAAATGCAGTCTCACAAATGGCATTGCTGTAAATGAAGAGATGTAATAAAACCGAGTCTCGAGGCTTCATTCTTTTGGGTGTTCTTTGTTTCCAAAGACAACCTTTAACCCTTAAAACGTCAATCACAACAATTGTCGTCTGCTTTGTCATCTGCTTGTGATTTTAAAAGTCATTTTTTGCAAACATTGTGGATCCAGATCAGACTGCTCCTCTAGGAGTAGTCTGATCTGGGTCCACACTGTTTGCCTATATGCAAAAACTAGGTTTGAAAAGTTTGCAAGAATATGCAGCAGATGACATAAACAGACGGCATTTTCAGATGCAGGTTTTCTTAGCGTTTTAAGGGTTATAATTTTTATTTTGCTTCACTGCAGCTGACATTAAGTGTCGTGAGATGGCTATACAATATCTCCCTGTACTTTGCCATAGTGCTAATTATATTTTATTTCCCTAGAGATCATTGAGCCCGCTCTAGTACAGGGATGTAAAATTCCTCTCGCCCGCTGACATTTGCGAGTAAACTTTAAGGCAGGGCCAGTGAGGTTTTCAGAACTTTCTTCACTTTTTCTTCATTTTTAGTATCTAAGTGAAAAATACAGACCATATTCATTCTACAATGGGTTAACCCAAAACATTAATGATAATGCTTGTTGTGTTCAATAGAAGTGCCTTGAAGATATACATATAAGATATGTATCAATATTTTTCAGATGAGAAAAAGAGTAAACCCTTAAAACGCCAATCACAATAATTGTCGTCTGCTTTGTCATCTGCTTGTGATTTTAAAAGTCCTTTTCGCAAATAGTGTGGACCCAGATCAGACAGCTCCTTCAGGAGCAGTCTGATCTGGATCCACACTCTTTGCCCGTATGCAAAAAAAGGTTTGAAAAATTTGCAAGAATATTCAGCAGACAGCATAAACAGAAGACATTTTCAGATGCAGGTTTTCTTGGCATTTTAAGGGCTAAGCAGTTTATAAGTTAAGCAGTTTATCCAACAGTATACCATACTGAAAAAATGAGCCATTTTCAACCTAATTACTGCACATACCCTTATAAGTGAGCAGTTAAGCAACTTCGTTGACGTGCAGATAACAGCCAGTATACCTTTTGTCTACTTCTTTATAAAGGCATATATTGTGGGTACCTATTTGAATTGCATCAACTTCTTGCTGCAGTTCAAATGAGTACCTACAACATATGCTTTTATAAAGAAAATCAGAAAAAAAAATCGCTTAAACATCATCAAAGAAGTCCTTTGATGATCTTTTTTAAAGTGTACCCTTCGTAGATAGATATTTTACAACAAGTTTTTCAGTTAATTTTGACAGACCTGAGCGCACAGTGTGGTAATTAGGTCGAATACAATATTAAAATGGCTTGACTAACTACCTTTAAAAATGATCCAGTTTGAAAACACAGCTGGTAATGTATTTAAATCTGGGAACCTAACCTTCACAGTTGAGTTTTGCACGTTAGGAAAAATCATACCAATAATAAAAATAGCTGCAAGTATAAGTACATTGTACAGTAAGTTACCCTTCTTATAGTGCTTTGTCTTCATTTTGTAGAAAACTGTTTTTGAAAGTACTTCCTTGATAGTGCTATCACTCAAACCCTGTTGTAAATTTAATGATGTTACTGTTTACAGTATACTTGCAACAAAAGGCATTCAGTGTGAGAACAAATGAAATACCAGTATTTGTAGTTTGAACACTTCTGTCCATCATATTATTAACCCTTGTCATGCAGAATAAATTAAGATGCCACACTCACTTCTAATTTTCAGCCAATCAGATTACTCAATTCAGATTGTTGATATAAATTCACATACTGAATGACAAACAGTGCAGATCCAGATCAGTTGGCCAACTGCTCTGGATCTACACTGTTTGCAAAGGCAGGGCCTACCCAGGTTCAGCAGGACAAGGGTTAACATAATGTATACCCACACCATATAGAGGTCAACCTTAGGGCATATGCAACCAGCATAGCCCGGGATCAACCTGCATATCTGCACAGTCTCATCAGGGTCTACACTGTCCACTAACAGATTATTATGTTAGCAGCCAGTATAGATTCTGATCAGATTGCAAGTATTGAAGTTTTTTTTTGTCCAGAGAGACTCGTATGTTTTAATTTTCTGAATTTTCAGATGCTCCTTTGTTGAAATACTTGAATTTGTCAGATGTACGATCAGAAAGCACATGTATTGGTCTCATGAAAATTGCCAACTATTGTCCAAATCTAGTCAGCCTAAACCTACGTGGTGCTACATCTGGCCACAAATACTGGAAACAGGTAAGCATTTAACAGAACCCAGTTGTTCAAAGCATCCTTAGCTTAATGAGCTCAGTAGTGGTCAAAATGTTAACTGTTCTAGTATGGATAATACTTAATTCACAGGTAGTTTTGCTGCAAAAGCTACTCACATTTTTTTCAGCAAATATATTAGCATTTAATCCATATTTAATGACCAAAGTTTTAAAGATACGTTAACTAATGACATCGTTAGTTTCGAATAACTGGGCTCAGGTTGTCAGAAGTTTGATGGATTTGTAAGTTACTTCTAAAGTAACCGGCACAGTCGCTCAGTGGTAGAGCGCCCGCTTTGTGACCGGGAGGTTGCTGGTTCAATCCCCGGCCGGGTCATACCAAAGACTTTAAAAATGGTACTAGCTGCTCTTTCGCTTGGCGCTCAGCATTAAGAAAGTAGAGCTAGGAATCGGAACTGGTCAGCTCAGTGTCAGTATAATGTGACTGGGTGACTGGGTGGAATATCATGTCATAGTGTCTGGGGCATGATATTTCAGTGAGGCAGCACTCTAAAAGTGAGCATTGAGCTCCCTGTCACATCCAGACACTGTCGCAATATGACTGAAAGATTGTTGAAAGCGAAGTTAAGCCCAAATCAAACAAACAAACTTCTAAAATAAGAATAGTGCAAACAGATTTTGCTTGGTATCAGAAGATTACAGGACCCATAGAAATGCTGACTAAGGTTGACTTTCAGAATGTGTCCTATAAAGTGTAATTGACTTTTGAGTCCATCAGTCCTTCCATTCATGGCCAGTTAGCAAAAATGGGTATAATTCTTGAATATGTTGATAATTTTATGCACACAGATTGATACCAATAACTTGTAGCCAGTGGGTTTGCCAAAAGCAACTTTGCATTGACCTGGGCAATATTGAGGTAAAAAATGTGAAAATGTGGAAGTCGCTGCAGGTCTTAAGTCATATGGGATAGTTTGATAAAAATTTGTATACACATTGATATTGACCAGATGAAGCCAAAGGAATTGCCAAATGCCACTTTTCAGAGACTGAGGAGGAAAGATGTGACAGTGAAAATGGCCATAGTTCTTGAACTATCAGGAAGGAATATTTTGATAATTTTAGCACACAAATTTATACCAACAGGACCTTGCCAATGGGCTTGTGGAATGACATTTTCCATTGACGGAGGGAATGCAGAGGCCAAACATGTGTGAATGTGGAAATCATCATACATACAGGTTTTTAACATTATGGGATATTTTGATAAAACTTTGTATGCATATAAATATTGACTTCATTTCATAGAAGAGTTCGGGTGGCTGAGTGGTTAGCTCTCCAGACTTCAGATCACAAGGTCATGAGTTAGAATCCAGCTAGAGGCGAAATTCAGTTCATGATTATACAACACTTCTTTGCACACATCCTTATCACCCTTCCATTGTCTTGATATGACTTAAATAATGTTGAAAAGGATGTAAAATCCAAACCATCATCAACCTCCTGTTTGCATTTCTGCATACCATACCCCATCTGAAAAAGAGTTTACTCTAAAAAGTAAGAACCCTTTCCCAAAAACAATTATTTCCTCTCTGTGTAGACCCTTTTTTAAAAGGGTTCAAAAATATTCCCAGAGTTATTTCCCCTGAAAGTGAATCTATTCCCCGTAAAATACAGTTAACACTTGTTATCTCATACTATGATACACCACAACCTCTTTATAACACTATTGTTGGGGTCCATAGCATAAACCGCGTTAGTTAAACAACCGTGTTATATCCAAACAAAAATGTATAGATTATATTGAAAAATGACCATTTATGGTCATTTTTCAATATAATCTATTCATTTTTGGGATCCATCTTTGAACCATGTTATATCCAAAACCGTGTTATAACGAACCGTGTTATAAAGGGGTTGAAGTGTACCTCAAACTACTGCTAAATAAAGAATTTACCATATTTACCCTGTGTATTAGGGCATCTTATCTACTTACCGTACTTGTTCTAAAATTTGAAATAGCAATATTTTAGACACATCAATGGATATCATTTTACTATCCATTGATGTGTCTAAAATATTGCTGTATGTATGGCAAACAGTATGGACCATGATCAGATGCAGCAGAATGCGGCATCTGATCTTGGTCTATACTGATTGCAAAGGCCTTTCTATCCCTATACTCAGGGTTATTATGGTATTTGTATAATTTACACTACTATATGTTACTTACATTTCAACTCTTGTTACAAACTACTCTTATCTCAAACCAACAATTCTGGTCCCTTGGAGTTTGAGATAATGAGAATTGACTGTGTATTGCTGTTTTATTTCTGTGAAATAACAGGTAATTTTTACCTTTGTTACAGGAGGAGCTGTATAATTTACAACAGTTGTTACAAGTTTGTCAACATCTCAGATATCTCAATGTCTCCGGTATCCATATTCATGATCCAGAGATACAGTTGTCCTTGTCAAAGTTGCTTGCAAAACATGCCAGTAAAGGTAAATCAGTGTTCCAGATAAGCGGGTTATGAAGATAATTATTTTTCACACTTCAGTATACTGTATTCCACCTAATTATCACGCGTACCCCTATCAGTGCATAGTCAAACAATTTCATAGTCTACAGATTACAACCAATGTACATGTATTTTTATCCATGCTACTTTGTAAACACGTGTTGTTGGTACTCATTTAAGTAGCCTCGTCAAGTTGAGGCTTTTCAAATGAATACTCACAATATATGCATTTGTAAAGAAAATCAGAAAAAAAATGTGGTGTATGCATTATCAAGTACACCCCTTGTGAAGTCCTTTGCTGATCTTATTTTAAAGGCCGACATTGACCATGAATTTAGAATTTGGCTATTTAACCTGTCAGAAATAATTATAATTGGTCCCAAGTGGCTGATAATATCATCAACTCCTCAACACTGAACTATTTGGTTTGTTATCAGGTTTGCATAAGAGGAATTACCTTAGCCAGGGTCAATGAATATCTCCTGATTCTAATGTGGCTAAAACTTTACACTCATATACTCAGTGAAGTGCCTGATCAGCCTGCACACTTGTGCCTGTTGAGTGTATTCACTGTCCTATTGAAAAACAGTGACCTTAACCCTTGTTCTGCTGAATAAATTAAGATGCCACGCCTACTTCTAATTCAGCCAATCAGTTTACTGGATCCAGATTGTTGCTATAAATTCACATACTTAATGGCAAACAGTGCAGATCCAGAACAGTTGGCTTCTTCAGAAGCCAACTGATCTGGATCTACACTGTTTGCAAAGGCAGGGTATATCCGGGTTCAGCAGGACAAGGGTTAAGATAAATCTTAAGGTCACTGTACAAATCATTTGATACCATAGAATATAGCTGGCCTTGGTGGCTCATTTGGATGCGCCGTCCGACTGGAGACAGGAGGTCGCGCGTTCAACCCCAGCCAAGGTCGGCAAAATTCTTTAGTGGAGATTGATCATTAAATATTTTCTATGGTCATTCTCTCCCTTCCGCTGATTCAAGAAGGGCAGTTGTCAGTTTCTGGCAAAAGAATGTGCACAATACTGGTTAACCACTTAGAGGACTAAGCCTACCCAGTAAATGTGTGGTTAGGTCAACTGACCACGCTCGACATGACCCCATTGGGTTGACTGGGCCGTAAAACCTCAACAGAAACAAACCATAGAATATATAAACAAATAAAATAGGTCCTAATAATATTATGCAGGCTAAGCTGGGCCTTTTCTGTTTGATTATGGCTATAGGGATAATTTATCACATTTATAGCCCCAGTGTACATAGTAAGCCAGGAGAGTACATAGTTTTTGTCTATTCTGTATGCATCTGTCTGTCTCTGTAAACTCTTTTACGTCAAATATTTTTCTGTAACTACTGCACCTAGGATCTTGAAATTTGGTACAAATATTGAATATGACTTGTTGTATTGTTTGAAAGAGAACACTTGCTCCTGCTTAATCTTTCATTTATTTGTCCAGTTTTTATTCTCTCCTATCACAATTTTCCCCAGCAAATGTTTCTCAGGAACTACTGCACCTAGGATTTTGAAGCTAGTACAGAGGTTCAGTATTACATGTTATATTGTATGAAAGAGATTTGGCCTGCTTCTGCCTATTTCTCTGTTTATTTATTTTCTTTCTCTACAATCAAATTTCCATCAGAGATTTATCAGCTTCTGTAGAAACCTGGATCTTCAATAAAAATTATATCCAACTTGAGTCTGTTGTGGAAAAAAACAAACTGAGCTGATGAGTTTTATAAATATACTTTTATGACCATCACCCCCACCCCCCCCCCCCCCCCCCCACCACAATGTGTGTCCATCCATGTGTTCATACACAAATGAATACTGAGGTGACTATATTTGATGGACAGTTTCAATGTTTTTAAATGGGATGTATTCCTCACACACACACACACACACACACACACACACACACACACACACATTATTTTGTAAATATTTAGATTATTTGTGTGTTTCTATTACTCATACAAAATATATATACAGTTGATTCTCGTTATCTGGAACTCGCTTATCTCGAATAACCGCTTATCTCGAAGCGATAAACTGGTCCCTGCTTAAACATGAAAATCTAACAGCAGGTAACAAAATATTGTGGAAAAGAGGAGAAATTGCTCCTACTCTTTTCCACAATATTTTCAATAACTCTTTAACTTCAGGAGTCAAATTACATATACATTTGTTAAATGTTGCTGTTCGATTCATTTTTTCCTAAACTCTGCAAATCTGATATGTTGATGTACGGATATCTCGAAGTATTTCAGAGAGTCCCTTGGAATTTGAGATAACGAGAGTCGACTTTATTAGTTCAAATATGATAGTCTTGATGAGGAGGATGCCCTGAAACAATCTTTTTAGTTATTTCAAGATGGCAAGATGTTCATGTAAACTAAAGCCAGTGGCCAGTCAGCTGGACAGATCAGCCACATGCTGTAATAATGGCTTCTCAGTGAAGTATTTATCACCCTCACAAGTTATTAATGCCAATCACTGAAAAGTTCTCCAGGACTACCAAGTTTGGCCTTTAACCCTTCTCTTGCTGAACACAATATGCCCTGTCTGAGCGAACAGTGTAGATCCAGATCAGTTGGCTTCTGAAGAAGCCAACTGATCTGGATCTGCACTGTTTGTCATTAATATTTGAATTCCTATCAAAAACTCGGATCAAGTAATCTGATTGGCTGGAAATTAGAAGTGGGCGTGGCATCTTAATTTATTCAGCATGAGAAGGGTTAAAGTGTGCTCTTATAACTAGGTGGATACTTTACTACAAGTGTTTCCAGTAATATTGAAAAACCTAAGTGCATAACAGGGTAATTAGGTCAAATCGAGGGTTGATTGCAAGACTGTATTAAGTCAGATGGTTGTTTTTCCCAATACTTAATCTCCTCACCATAAAGGTGTTATGAAGATTACAACATTTCTTTCTGTAAACAATGGAACTTTAGGTGCCATTGCTTATACGAGTAATGGCACCTAAATTTGCATTGTTTACAAAGGGGTCAAAGTTGCCCCTAAACAATGGTTTCAAAAATATGTTTGAGTTACTACAGTCATGCGCTCAACCTTCGAAATATCCAGGCCTCGGTGGCTCAGTTGGATGCGCCGTCCGACTGGAGACCAGGAGGTCAAGGGTTCAACCCCCGCCGAGGTCGGCAACATTCTTTCGTGGAGATTGATCATGAAATATTTTCTACGGTCATTCTCTCCCTTCCGCTGATTCAAGAAGGGCAGTTGTCAGTTTCTGGCGAAAAAAGAATGTGCACAATACTGGTTAACCGCTTAGAGGACTAAGCCTGCCCAGTAAATGTGTGGTTAGGTAAACTGACCACGCTCGACATGACCCCATTGGGTTGACTGGGCCGTAAAATCTCAACACAAACAAACATGGAGAAATAAGGACAGGGAAAACATACAGCATCTTATGAAACATATATGGAATTTAGACTTTAGTAAATACAACTATGGTATTTCCAGTGGTTTAATGAGAGAGAGAAAGTAAAGTTACTTGTTTGAATATAATCTTCAGATTATTTGAGAGAGAGATATATATTAAAGTAACTGGTTTTAATATTATCTTTCTTCAGATTATTTTTGTCACTCTGTTTTACACTTTGAACTTAGTCATATTTTTGGCTCTATAGTGTATGTAGGATAGGTGTCTTGTGTGGACAACAGTTTTAACCGGATCATTTTGAAACTTTTTTAATGCTTTAGACATATTCTTAGTGCGCAAGATGCAACTCCTGTAAATTGTATGGGATTGATTCATATGTCACTCCTCATACACTTTAAAGGGGAACATAGTATAAGCTGTAAGTATGTCTTGGAGTATAGTGCTTAGATGGTCATTTATTTTGATACAAGATTTTTCAAAATCGGCCTAGAAATAAGGAAGTTATGGTGATTTGAATATATTCAAAATGGCTGTCATGGATACTGCCATATTTGAAGCTTTGTGACAAGCAATCATCTCCCCCAAACTTTATGAGAATAACAACCTTATACAACTAAATGAATTTTTATTTATTTTTGAAACCTCTAAACATTCAAAATGGCAGCGCCCATTCCACCAGTGTTAAAATATTCAGTTGTCCATATCTTTCTTAATTCTCCACAGATTTTGATCAAATTTGTATCAAATTCCTTGTTTGTAAGGTTCTTTACTTTGAAGCTCAGTTCTCTTTAAGGTTCAGGTCCCTTTTAATTGGGTGGTTTGAATAAGATTTTGCAGGAATGATTTTATTATTTTTCCACAAAAACGTGTTGTGGGTAATCATTAGAAGCACCTTGGTGAGGCACTATTAATTAGTAGCCACAACATAATTAGCTGCCAATAAGAGACTCTACATGGCTTTTGTAGATCTGGAGAAGGCGTTTGATCGAGTGCCTCGGAAGGTCATCTGGTGGGCGCTGAGAAAACTTGGTGTGGAGGAGTGGATTGTGCAACTGGTGCAGGGGATGTATGCAAATGCACGGAGCCGTGTCCGTGTTGGTGAGGGGTACAGTGAAGAGTTTGAAGTGAAGGTTGGTGTTCACCAAGGATCAGTACTCAGCCCACTGCTCTTCATCATTGTGCTTGAAGCCTTATCACGAGAGTTCCGCTCTGGGGTCCCCTGGGAGGACCTCTATGCCGATGACCTTGTTATCATCGCTGAATCACTGGAGGAATGTGTCAGGAGGCTCTTGACTTGGAAAGAAGCAATGGAAAAGAAAGGACTGAGAGTAAATGCAGGAAAGACAAAGATCATGATCTGCGGTACAGGACTGGACCTCCTGCAGAGTTCAGGCGAGTTTCCATGCGCTGTCTGTCGCACTGGAGTTGGCAGCAACAGCATCTTCTGCAATGGCTGCAAGCACTGGGTGCACAAGAAATGCAGTGGGCTCAAGCGCTTGAAAAAGGACCCTGACTATAGATGTACACGGTGCCAGGGAACTGCACGCCCCTTGGATGGCAGACCACAGAAGGAAGTCCAGGTCGGACCTGACAAGCTTGAGGTGGTAGCTTCCTTTTGCTACCTAGGAGACATGCTCTCAGCAGCAGGTGGCTGTGAACTTTCAACCACGACACGTGTGAAAACCGCCTGGAAGAAGTTCAAGGAGCTGCTACCAGTCCTCTCTTCACGCCACCTCTCTTTCAAAACACGTGGCCATGTGTACAGCTCTTGTGTGCGGAGCGCAATGCTCCATGCCAGCGAGACTTGGCCATTGACAAAGCCGAACCTCCAGCGTCTGCAGCGAAATGACAGGGCAATGATCAGACAGATCTGCAATGTCAGGCCGCAAGACATTGTCACCACCAGGTCCAATGATCTACTTGTGCAGCTTGGCATTGAGGATCTGGGCCTCATTCTGAAGGAGAGAAGACTTCGATGGTATGGACATGTGGAACGCTCCAGTGGTGCAATCAAGACAGCCTTTGACATACAGCTTGATGGAAAGCGTGGGCCTGGGAGGCCCAAAATGACATGGAAGCAGTTGACAGAGAGGGATTGCAGAGAGTGAAAGCTCTCGGCTATCAACCCTCATGATAGACGTACCTGGAGATCTGGTGTGAGATCTGCCATGCGTGCAGCAAGCCAACTATCTGGAAGGGGGCCCACTGATGTGGATGTTGCCCCTGTACCTTCACGTTAATCAAAAATCCGATTATGATGATATGACAACATATGTTTTTGTGGAGCAGTATGAAAATATCATATTTTTTGGTTGAAAAAAGTACCTTATCTGGAGCTATGAAAAAGTTATAACAATGTCCATCTACCACAATCTCTTTATAACACTGTTGTTGGGGTGCAAAGCATAAACCATGTTAGTTATACAACCGTGTTATATCTGAACAAAAATGTATAGCTTATATAGAAAAATGACCATTTATGGTCATTTTTCTATATAATCTATACATTTTTGGGATCCATTTTTGAATCATGTTGTATCCAGAACAGTGTTATAACAAATCATGTTATAAAGAGGTTAATATGTATTTTTATTTTCTCCAGATCTTGAAAAGAAGCAATTCTCCTGATGCTTATACATTTGTACATCGTCTGTTTGATGTCTGTTTGTTTTCAGATTTACACAGTATAGCCTTGTCTGTATGTTGTCTGTTGAATCGAGAAACCAAAAAGGAGCCCAGTAGCATAGCCTTCCCCACAGGGTTTAAGAAGAAAATGAGAATAGCACATCAGGTAATTCAGCTCTGTACAACGACTACCTCTAAGGAAATGAAAAGTAACTGTAATTATATCTCTGCAGCAGGTCGAGGGAGGGAGCATGTTAATGTTTCTTCTCTTCCTGCACTGTCATTCACTTTTTTCCTCCTTCTCTATTTCTCACTTTCATCTCCTACCTCTTCTGTCCCTTCTCTCCTTTTCTCTGGGAGATGACACAAACTGATCCACAGGTGTTGACATGTTGTCAGGTAAGAAGTCAAACAGACTAAAGGCGTACAAGTTTGATGTAAAATTCAACTATTTAAATTAACTGGCTTAGGTGGTGTAGATACCCATTAGAATTGCACTAAGGCAGTTCTAATGAATGACACGAAATGGGCCGTGCCATGTGAAAACTGTCTTTGGGCATATGTGGACAGCAAAAACTCAGATCAACCTGCTTATCTGAGCCGTCTGATCAGGGCTTTCACTGTCCACTAGCAGAATCATTGGTCACCATAGAATGTACATGCAGGGCTGTGGAATTACCATGCCCGACTTGTGCAGCTTGTCCCATTTCCCTGAGGACAATTAAGAAATTTCAATTTACTTTTCCTGGGACAAAGAATTTGTAACTCTACTTGGACTTTTTATAGCTCTGGCTATGATGAATATCCAGATTATGATATATATTTTTTCTTATTTCTCGAAGAAAACATATATTGTGGGTACTCATTAGAAGTGCCTCACCGAGGCATTTCTAATGAGTACCCACAACATATGTTTTCTTCGAGAAATAAGAAAAAAATGCCAATTTTTGGGCAAGTAAATTTTGGTTGGACAAGTGAATTTTGACCATTTCCTTGTCCGTGGGCAAGTAATAAAATTTTATATTTCCACAACCCAGGTACATGTATCAGTGGGTCGCAAATGCATAAATGAGACTTTACACATGCGTGGGATGAGTACGAAGCTGTGCCTATCAGCATGCTTGAAGACACATTTTTGCTTGGCACAGCCTATATGATATTTTGTGGACATTACGAAAACACGTCTATTCAAACATACTGAAAATTTTACCACCAAAACATGAAAATTTTTAGACAAAAAAATTCTGATATTTTTCAGATTTCTGCTCAAAACATAGATTGTGGGTACTTGTTAGAACCGCCTCTGTGAGGCGGTTCTAATGAGTACCCAAAATCTATGTTTTTGAGCAAAAATAAGAAAAATAATGTATACCCCTGTAAACCCCAGTTTTACTACATAAAAGTGGGGTTTAAGGGGGTCAAAATTATATAGGTGTGTTTTCATGATGGAAATGGAAAAAAAAAAATGTCAACAGTTTTTTATTTAAACAAGGTTTCTACATATATCTATGCTCAGACAGACTTCATGTAACTTTTGTTTTCAGCCAGGACCATCAACCTCAAGTGACGTGGGTACGAGAGAGTATTCCTACACCAGTGGACTATGTGATTTGGCATCAGGTTGTCCCAACATAACATCACTAGAGCTGATCAATGCAGGATTTGTTCAGAGTGTTGTTCATTCTAGTCATAAACCAGTATTTAATCCTTGGTAGGCAACTTTTCTCTTTTGGTAACACTGTATTAACCCTAAATAATGGGATACCTCAACTCCTTACCATAAAAATCTAAAAGGTTGCATTTGGAAACAAGGAACACATTGCAAATATAGAATGGGAGTCTCGGTTTTACTGAGACTGTGCATTAGCAATAATGAAGTTTGCAACACTACTTACGCTCTCTTATTTTCTAGTCGTCTAAATAGCTGAATTTTACTGAATTCTTTTAAAGATTTTAGTGAGAGCAAAACCAAAGTTTAATGGTGTGTGTATGTGTTCTTTTTTTCTATTTTAGATGTAAGACTGAACTAATGAGTGGTACCTGTGGTGATTAAGCATCTTTGGAACTGTTTTACTTGGTTCACACCATCTAAGATAATTAACATGGTTGAGTCTTGTCATTTGTATATTAAGTTTTTTGAGAATGTAGAATTTTGCTTGATTAAACTCACTTTTTTATCATAGTAATATACAGTTGTACTAGTACTCTTGAGTTTGATATACAGGAAATATTTCCTTGGAGACGTGCTAATTTTGTTATGTTTACAGCAAAGAATCCTACAGTTTTACCGAGAAGCATTTACTACCTGTGACTAGTTGGAGAAACCTGAAGAATCTTCAGCTTGTTGGGATGCCAGGTTAGTACCAGGAAGACTGATCAATAGATACCATATTCACCCTAAGTATTGGAATTCTTATCTACTTACCTTAGTTATTCTAAAATTTGAATAGTGTGTCTAAAATATCACTATATGTATGGCAAAGAGTGTAGACCCTTATCAGATGCGGCATTTATAAAAACATTTCCCAGCGGGCACATGACGTTTATACAACGTCGGCTCAATGTCGAGGCGACGTTATACTAATGTCATGTGCCTCCTGGGTTCTGTTTGCTGTCATCCTACCTACTCGAAAAAAAAGGCCCCTACCCAAAAATGGTATTGGCCATCATAAAGAAGTTTTTGTTGTTTTCTAAGGTTAAGCTTCATTAATTGTACTTCTTCTAAATTTTCTTTCAAAAGGCCTCAATTTGTATTTGTCATGTTTAACTGCCGAGGTCGGCAACATTCTTTCATGGAGATTGATCATGAAATATTTTCTACGGTCATTCTCTCCCTTCCGCTGATTCAAGAAGGGCAGTTGTCAGTTTCTGGCGAAAGAATGTGCACAATACTGGTTAACCGCTTAGAGAACTAAGCCTGCCCAGTAAACGTGTGGTTAGGTAAACTGACCGCACTCGGCATGACCCCTTTGGATTGACTGGGCCGTAAAACCTCAACACAAACAATTACCTAGAAGTATATGGGCATAGAACTAGTGAAAGAAAAATAAATTAAGCTGAATGGATTTTTTTAGAAGCTTCCATAAATGAAATTTGTATATAAAAAAAAATAAATAAATGAAAAAAAAAAAATTACCTCTCCCTTCCCTTCTTGAAAGCTATGAGTCAGGTGGTTGCAAATTATTTGTTAAGACCTGTCACTTTAAACTGTCAACCCAAGCATCAAAGAGGCAGGTCTCGGTAGCTCAGTCGGATGCACATCCAGTTGGTGATCAGGAGGTTGGAGGTTCAATCCCTGCCAAGTCCAACATTCTTTCGCGGAGATTGAAATATTTTCAGTGGTTATTCTCTCCCTTCTGCTGATTCAAGAGAGGCAGTTGTCAGTTTCTAGAGAAAGAATGTGCACAAATACTGGTTAACTGCTTAGAGGACTAAGCCTGCCCAGATTAATTGACCAGCTTAAAATGACTCTAATGGATTTACTTTGCCTTACAACCTTAACTCAATCAAACCAAGTATCAAAGTTGCAGAGGAAATCAGATAGTAGAAGCCTTATTGTACACCTAACATTTGAACACTAAGATACCATGTCCTCTTTTAAGGACAATCAGATTACTTGGTCCAGGTTGTTGATACAATTTCACATACTGAATGACAAACAGTGCAGATCCAGATCAGCTTCTTCAGAAGCCAGCTGATGTGGATCTACACTGTTTGCAAAAGCAGAGCATATCCAGGACCAGCAGGACCATTGTTTAAATCTGGTCATGCTGATCCGGGATATACCTGCCTTTGCAAACAGTGTAGATCCAGATCATTTGGCTTCTGAAGAAACCAGCTAATCTGCATCTGCACTGTTTGCCATTTAGTATCTGAGTTTATATCAACAATATGGATCAAGAAATCTGGCTGAAAATTAGAAGTGGGCATGGCATCTTAATTTATTCAGCAGGACATGGGTCAAAACTGCTGGATGAATGGTATACAGTGTAGACCTTATCAGATGCCACATTCTGTGACATCAGGCCCAGTTATAAAACTTTTTTCATGCTCTTCTCAGCTGAGCATGAAATTTGTCCTCCTAATAAATCTCAAATTTCTAGCAGTTGCATATTCTTTTTTGCTAAATATAGCTGAGCATGAAAATTTCTCTGCTAATAAATATGAAAATGCCAACTGTTGTTGGCATTTTCATATTTATTAGCAGAGAAAGTTTCATGCTCAGGTGAGTTGAGCATGATAAAAGTTTTATAACCTCTGGCCTGATCTGGTCCTGCACAGTTTTCTCAGTTGTCTGTCTGATACTTAGGGTACGTACCGTATATCACTTGTCAAGATTTCTTTGCCAAGCATTTTGTTAATAACACCTTATTCTGTATACTCAAAGTTAATATGTAAATCACATCTAACAATTTTTAGAAAATCAGACACACATCCTCAGTACCTCTTCATCTTACATTACCATGTAAGTTTTTATTACAGGTGTGAATGCAGAGAAGGTATTAACAGAAATTGCCCAGAATTGTGTTCATCTACAAAGTCTTTCAGTTGCCTATCTTGGTCTAACAGCATTTATGCCAACATCCTGGCCACCACAGCTTGAAGATCTAAGGTAAATTATCACATGCCTCTTGTGAAAAAAGCAGCATTTTTATTAGCTCGCCTGTACGAAGTACAAGGAGAGCTATTGCAGTCACCCCGGTCGTCCGCGTTTGCGTTTGCGTTCCCGTTCCCGTCACACTGCGTTAAAGTTTTTCAAATGCTTATATCTCAACAGTCACTCCTCACAGGGGCATCAAATTTGGAACTTAGGTACCTTGGAGGGTCTTCTGGATTCCAAGAGAATAAACCCCTGGGTGGGGCTAGGGGTCAGAATCTGGGACACCTTTGTAATACTGTGTTAAAGTTTTTCAAATTCTTATATCTTGACTTTCACTCCTCATAGAGCATTCATATTTAGAATTTGGGTACCTGGAGGAGTCTTCTGAGATTCCAAAAGAACATACCCCTGGGTTCATACCTCAGGGTGGGCCTTGGAGTGGGGCTAGGGGTCAAAATCTAGGACACATTTGTAAAATCTTATATGCCTACAGGTTATAGACACAACTGGTTATACATCAGCTAACTATGTGACATCAGTTTAAGTGTAAGAGAGTGAAGGTCATGGTGACCTACATTTTACGGTCCAGGTCACCTAGATTTCACGGTCCAGTGATTTTGCCTTATATCTTGAATACTATTTGTTGGATAAATGTCACACCTAGGATATTACTTCCATGTGACCCAATGAATGACCACTTACTATATCTAGGTCATTGTGACCTATATTTCATGGTTCAGTGATTTTGTCTTATATCTTGAATACTATTTGTTGGATAAATGTCACACCTGGGATATTAGTTCCTTGTGACCCGATTATTGACGTCAAAATATATCTCTGTTGGTGTGACCTATATTTCATGGTTCAGTGATTTTGCCTTATATCTGGATAAATGTTACACCTGGGATATTAGTTCCATGTGACCCAATGAATGACCACTTACTATATCTAGGTCATTGTGACCTATATTTCATGCTTCAGTGATTTTGCTTTTATTTTTATTACTATTTCATGGAGAATTGTCATACCTGGATTATTATATCTATGTGACAAAATGATTTATATCTAGGTCAGTGTGACCTATATTATATGGTTGAATGATTTCGCCATATAGCTTGAAAATTATTTCATAGAAATATGTCATACCCATTTGACTTAATCATTCTAGGACACTGTGACCTATATTTCATGGTTCACTGATTTTCCCTTATAAAGGAAGACAGTGTGATGCAGAAATATCATACCTGGATTATAATTTCCATCTGACCCGAAGATTGTCCTCAATATAGTTCAGTTTGACCTATATTTCATGGTTCACTGATTTTTGTCCTTACCTTGAATACTATTTCATTGAGCAATACCATAAGTCAAATATTAGTTCCGTATGATCCTATGATTGACATCAAAATATATCTAGGTCAGTGTGACCTACATTTCATGATTCAGGGATTTTTGCCTTATATCTTGAAATTATTTGATCAGTAATTCCATTTGTCAATCTACTTCCATGTGATTCCAAGGGTTGACTTAAAAATATGTCAGTGGTACATCTAATACAGAGATTTCCTTTAACATTTATAGAGGGAGAGACTCAAAAGACCAACTTACAACAATATTTCTCAAAATGTGTGGGTCCTCAAAAATCAGTTCTTGATATGTTTAGTCAGATGTACCTACATTTACACATAACTTCTTAATATTGTAATTTAATCTTAAGTTAGCTTATCTCTATCAGACAGCATCAATCAGAAGTCATATTCTCAAGTACCCATCATCTATCAGAATATCATTAGTAGGTATGTACCCAGCAGGCGAGCTACGCTGTCCTACGACAGCTCTTGTCCTCTTTTGTAAATTGTGAAAATCGGGACAGCTATGCCGCCAATCAGGTTGATCATGGTCCAGTCTGATCATGGTCATTGAAATTCATTTTAGAAATTTAGAGCATCTCCAAAAAGAAATTGACATATTCAACCAATATAGACACAGGTCAGCCTATGCATCTCTACAGTCTGTTCAGCTGTGTGGATACACAGGCATACAATGGTTTTTATGCCCTGCCACCAAAAAAGTGGCGGGGTATTATGTTATACCCTCTGAAATTTTGAGTGTCCATCCGTCCGGCCGTGCATCCTTCCGTCAGTCCGTCAGCGCCCCCACCATTCTTCTGCCTGCAACTCCTCCTACAGTTTTAGGCCAATCCTATTCAAACTTTACAGGTGCTTTTAGGATGGTCTGAAGATATGCATATTGTTTTTTCAGAATCCTGAAATTATTCTTTATCACATTTTTTGCATTTTTATGCCCCCAACTTCAAAGAAGTTGGAGGGGCATATTGCTTCTGGGTTGTTCGTCCATCTGTCCGTCCGTTCGTCACGCTTTTTGATGCATAGCATAACTTTAAAACCGTGAATGCTACTGTTTTGAAATTTCATATATGGATTCCTCATGAAAAAATAGCTGACACATATTTTTTTTCTTGACAGGATTATGCCCCTTTTCTGAGTTATGGCCCTTTGAAAAAATATGGATGCAGTCTTGTCAGCAAAATATCTCAAAAACTATTAAAGCTAGAGCCTTGAAACTTGATGAATAGACTGGTAGTGATGAGTAGACAACCTGATAAACTTTTGAAGAAATTTTGAAAAATACTTCTTGAGTTATGGCCCTTTGTAATTTTGGGCAATTTTACCTTGTCAGCAAAATATCTCAAAAACTGTTAGAGCTAGAGCCTTGAAACTTAGTAAATGGATTTGTAGTGATGAGTAGATGACCTGATTAACTTTTGAAGAAATTCTGAAAAATACTTCATGAGTTATGGCCCTTTGTAATTTTGGGCATTTTTATCTTGTCAGCAAAATATCTCAAAAACCGTTGGAGCTAGAGCCTTGAAACTTAATGAATAGACTGGTAGTGATGAGTAGACAACCTGATTAACTTATGAAGAAATTTTGAAAAATGCCTTTTGAGTTATGGCCCTTTGTAATTTTGGGCATTTTTACCTTGTCAGCAAAATATCTCAAAAACTGTTAGAGCTTGAGCCTTGAAACTTAGTAAATGGATTTGTAGTGATATGTAGATGACCTGATTAACTTTTGAAGAAATTCTGAAAAACACTTCATGAGTTATGGCCCTTTGTAATTTAGGGCATTTTTAACTTGTCAGCAAAATATCTCAAAAACTATTGAAGCTAGAGCCTTGAAACTTGATGAATAGACTGGTAGTGATGAGTAGACAACCTGATAAACTTTTGAAGAAATTTTGAAATATACTTCTTGAGTTATGCCCCTTTGTAATTTTAGGCATTTTTATCTTGTCAGCAAAATATCTCAAAAACTGTTAGAGCTAGAGCCTTGAAACTTAGTAAATGGATTTGTAGTGATGAGTAGATGACCTGATAAATTTTTGAAGAAATTCTGAAAAATACTTCATGAGTTATGGCCCTTTGTAATTTTGGGCAATTTTACCTTGTCAGCAAAATATCTCAAAAACTGTTGGAACTAGAGCCTTGACACTTGATGAATAGACTGGTAGTGATGAGTAGACAACCTGATTAACTTTTGAAGAAATTTTGAAATATACTTCTTGAGTTATGCCCCTTTGTTATTTTGGGCATTTTTATCTTGTCAGCAAAATATCTAAAAAACTGTTAGAGCTAGAGACTTGAAACTTGGTGAATTGATTGGTAATGATGAGTAGATGACCTGATTAATTTTTTTGTAAATTCTGAAAAATATTTCATAAGTAATGGCCCTTTGTAAATTTGGGCATGTTTCCCTTGTGAACAAAATATCTCAAAAACTATTGAAGCTGGAGCCTTGAAACTTGATGAATAGATTGGTAGCGATGAGTAGATAACCTGATTATGCCCCCAGTTTCGAATGAAATTGATGGGGCATATTATTTTGCCTTCATTTGTCCGTCCGACTGTTTGTCCGTTCATCAAGCTTTTTTTGTGCATGCCATATCTTAAGAACCCTGCACGCTAGGGTTTTGAAATTTTATATTTGGGTTCCCAATGAAAAAATAGCCGACCCGTATTTTGTTTCTTGTCTAGCATGTTTATTTAAAGTTATGCCCCTTTGAAAAAAATCAGAATTAAATCTTGTGAGCAAGATATCTTGAAAAGTATTTAAGCTGGGTTCTTGAAATTCGATACAGTGAGTGGGAATGATGTGTACATGACCCGATTATATTTTGAGAGAATTCCATGAAAATATTGATAAAGTTACGGCCCTTTGCAGTTCTGCTCATTTTGACCTTGTCAGCAAGATTTCTCGAAAAGCACTTAAGCTAGGGTCTTGAAATATTATATGCTGATTGGGGATGATGTGGAGATTACCTGGTTTGTTTTTTAGGGAATTCCATGCTTAATTGATGTAGTTATGGCCCTTTGTAGTTCTAGGCATTTTGACTTTTTCAGCAAGATATATCAAAAAGTATTTAAGCTAGAGCCATGATATTTGGTATACTGATTGGGATTGAGGAGGAGATCACCTGAATAAATTTTGAACCAATTAAATGAAATGTTGGAGTTATGGCCCTTCGCAATTTCGGGCCATTTAATGTCGTTGCTTTATTGTGTATAGCATAAGTTTAGAACCATGTATGCTAATGTTTTGAAATTTCATGTTTTGATTCCTCATGAAAAAAAAGGTGATCCGTATTTTTTTCTTATCCCAATCATCTCCTATTTTAGAGTTATTTCCCTTTGATAAAATAACATTGAAATCATATATTTGTACTGTTGTTACCGTCATGGCTAAGCAGTGTTGGAGTCAAACAGTGTTAGAGTCAGGCAGTTGGGGGCATAGTGTTTTACAAACACCAGCTCTAGTTAACTTAGACTTTTTTCGAGCCCAAATACTACAGAAATGTATAGGGAGTAATGTACCTTCTGCCCGCAACTCCTCCTACAGTTTTAGGCCAATTCTTTTCAAACTTTACAGGCGCTTTTAGGATGGTCTGAAGATATGCATATTGTTTTTTCAGAATCCTGATATTATTTTTTATCACATTTTTTGCATTTTTAACTTAGACTTTTTTCGAGCCCTAATACTACAGAAATGTATAGGCAGTATGTACCTTCTGCCCGCAACTCCTCCTACAGTTTTAGGCCAATCCTTTTCAAACTCTACAGGCACTTTTAAGATGGTCTGAAGATATGCTGATTGTTTTTTCAGAATCCTGATATTATTTTTTATCACATTTTTTGCATTTTTAACTTAGACTTTCTTCGAGCCCTAATACTACAGAAATGTATAGGGAGTATGTACCTTCTGCCCGCAACTCCTCCTATAGTTTTAGGCCAATCCTTTTCAAACTTTACAGGCCCTTTTAGGATGGTCTGAAGATATGCATATTGTTTTTTTCAGAATCCTAAAATTATTTTTTATTACATTTTTTGCATTTTTAACTTAGACTTTTTTCGAGCCCTAATACTACAGAAATGTATAGGGTGTATGTACCTTGTATGCGCAACTTCTTATACATTTTCAGGCCGATCCTTTTGAAACTTTACACACACTTTTAGGATGGTCTGAAGATATGCATATTGTTTTTTTTTTTCAGAATCCTGAAATTATTTTTTTATCACTTTTTATTGCATTTTTAACTTAGACCTTTTGGTGTTGTTTTTTTTTTTGTTTGTTTTTTTTTTTTTTTTTTTTTTTTTGAGTTATGAAATAACTGTTTATTACTTCTCTTTATGTTTAACTTAGATTGTTTTCAGCCCTTATACTACAGAAGTGCATAGGGAATATGTCCCTGTGTGGCAGGGCATGGTGCATGGCTTGCAGTTTTATTCAAAAATGGCTTTTCATACATAACCAGTTTTGCTTCAGTAATTCTGTGTAAATAATGTAATAAGTCAAGTTAGTAGCTATATGGACATCCAAATCTTATGCAAACCTTGCAAAAGTGAAAAAAAAATTGTAATTGAAATTGTGTCACTCATGTACTCTGGACAATAGTTGAGGTGTAGGATGAAATACCGGTAAGGATTAAAGGTGGAAGTACACACTTATATAAAGTCCGCGTCGCATTAAGCTTTCAACCAAAACAAGTTCTTATGGAGCAAATTAATATTCATGGGCCTTCCACTTTGTCATATATGACAGTTTGTAGATGAATTGAAAACTATAAAGATGAGTTTTCAAACATTAAAGATGGCCTACATACTGGACAGCCACCATCCGGTACTGGAGTAAGTAAGGATTATGAGATTATGTCATGATTAGGTGTATTGTTATGCATACTGCATTACACATTTGCCATATTGCATTTTTCCATATTGTTGGAACCTACCTCTTACAGTCATGTATCTAAAGCTATGAATGACGTGTCCCAGGATAAACAAACTGGGCCCAGTTGTTCGAAGCTAAACGAAATGACCCTTAACGAGCTCGTTAAGCTAACGACGCTTTGAACAACTGGGCCCTGAAATTTGCTTACCCTGATAACCCTAATTATTGGGACAGATATGATAGGCTTTTGCAAACAGTGTAGACCAAGATCAGAGGCCACAGAAAGCAGTATCTGATCAGGAGCTACACTGTTTGCCACCCAGTCCAGTAATTTTTAGAGACACCATACGGTATTTGTTCAGATTTTGACAATATGGGAAGGAGTTAAAGGCTCCAAGGTCCTCAAAAATAGACATTTATTATCCAAGCAAGGTTTAATAATTGATACATGATATTAATACAGTCATAAAGTGTGGCACCTGAAAGCTTGTAAAATTTCAGTTAGTCTCTCATTCTTGAACTGGATAAAAAAAATGAAGTGATTTTTATCGCATCTGTGAATTAATGTTGCCAACTTTAATTCAGAAATATGATAAAAAGTCATTTAATTTTTGATTCAGTTCAAAAACAAGAGACTAACTGAAATTTTACAGGCTGTCAGATGCCGAAAAATTATGGAATGTATGGAAAGTCCTTGTCCTGAGCCAAAGGGAACAAGTTGGACAGGTGGGATGTGATATTTTCACAGCCCAAGACAGCACCATAGCTACAGATAAGAGGGAGAACTGCATTTACCCTAAGTATTGGGACACCTTATCTACTTACTTGTCCTAAAATTCGAAATAGTCTATTCTGCTGCCTGTTGATTTGTCTTAAAAAATGCTGGATGAGTGGCAAACAGTGTAGACCCTGATCAGATGCCACATTTTGCAGCATCTCATCTGGGCTACACTGTTTGCTAAGGCCTATCTGTCCCAATATTTAGGGTTTTTATGTTATCAGGCAAATATTATTCTTATTTCTTCACGAAAACATATGTTGTAGGTATTCATGAGAAGCGCCTTGGTGAGGCACTTTTAATCAGAACTCACAACATATGTGTTCATGGAGAAATAAGAAAATTGTCAATACTTTTTGATTGAAAAAGAACACACAAACACAAAAAAAAACAAACAAAAAAAACATTGAGCTGTGGTGTATGAGTTTAAGATCACTGTTTGAGTACAGATCACTATTATGATTTCAGATCACTGTACATGTATTATTTTCCTTGATTTCAGGTTAGAGCAGCCTTACATGGTGTTTGATGAGAGATTTTTCCAGTCTTGTCTCACTTGTCAGAATCTACAAAGACTGTGTCTTGTCTCCAAGCATTCAAGATTAGTTCCTAAAACCATAGAGACCTATGTTCAACAGGTATCATATTTACCCTAACGTTATAAAACATTTTTCATGCTCAACTCAGCTGAGCATGAAATTTTCTCTGCTAATAAATATGAAAATGCCAACAAAAGTTTCATATTTATTAGCAGAGAAATCTTCATGCTCAGCTAATTTTAGCAAGAAAGAATTTGCAGTTGGTAGTAATTTGCGATTTATTAGCAGGACAAATTTCATGCTTAGCTGAGTTGAGCATGAAAAAAGTTTTATAACCTCAGAGCCTGATCTTCTTACCATAATTGTCCTAATAATTGAACAAGTCCATTTTACTGAACTCAGTTTTGTAACTTTGTCAAGTTGAACTTTGCTGAGAACATTTTGAATATATGTTTTAATGGAATTTTCTTGATTAAAAAGTTTAAGATGAAGACAGGTGTTGACGTGATGAAGACAGGTGTTGCCGTCTCAGAAAGGTCTCAAGTTCGAAATATTGTTTGATCTCACTGTAATCAGCTGAAGGTTTTATGATTTTCTGGGCCCGGTTGTTCAAAGCTAACGACGTCGTTAGTTAACGATTCGTTAAAATTTACATCAAGTGATACGCAAATATGCTGAAATTTTTTGCTGAAAAAATGTGAGTAGCTTTTGCACTGCAAAAGCTACTCACATTTTTTCAGCAAAAATTATCAGAATATTGCATATAGAATCTGCTAAAACAGGTAACGAAATGACCCTTAATGAGCTCGTTAAGCTAACGACGCTTTGAACAACTGGGCCCTGAAGTTCTGTAGAATATTAAATTCCAAGAGCACCACCTCTCTAGAACTCAATGATTGTCAGAACTCAACTCAAGGTCAAATTTATTATCAAATTATTGATTTTTTTTACTATTTCCTTCACTGGGAAAAGTGAGAAAATTAATATTTTAACAAATTCATTTTACTACCAGTAAATGCATTTAAAAACTGCTGGATGAGTGGCAAACAGTGTTGACCCTGATTAGATGCTACATTTCTGTTTCATATGATTTTGGTCTTTACTGTTTGTTCATGCCTGCCTGTCTGAATACTTAAAAAAAGTACAATTTACTTACCCTAAATAAATGTACAGTAGAACTTCAGTGGCTCGAACCCCGATGGCTCATTTACCATGGATGAGTCGAACACGTTCTTGAGTCCGCAGGGATTTCCTCCAAATACGATATACGGATAATTTAGGGAGATTTTCTTCTTTTATCTTGCAAATGTATGCTGTGTGCACTCATTAGAATTGCCTTGATGAGGCAATTCTAATGAGTACACACAATATACATTTATAATATAGAACACCGAAAAGATATCCCACAATTATTTCCATTATGCCTTCTGGTATGGCACTAATAGTAACCCTCCATGGCTCGAACTACCCCTGTCTCGAACAAATTTTCATGGTCCCAAAGGGGCTCGAGCCATCGAAGTTCGACTGTATTTTATAACACAGATTAAGAACAAACTTTCTATATTTCTGACAGGCGCCTAATTTACACATGCTGCAAGTGTACACAGACGCAACTCTTAAAGTTTGTGAGAAACTCCAGGCTTCTCTACAAAGAAGGTAAGATCTTTGCTATGGAAAACAGGGCTTATAGTTCTAAATAAAACCTGTTTTAAAGACCACCTGTATGAAATGGTCATCTTTTAATACCATAGCCTAGTGGATAGGAGAGTTGACTCTTAATCCATTAGGTTTCTCACAACTGTGGTTCAAGCCTCGCTTGGGTCACATGTGAGAAAGCCAGGTTCTGCTTATGAATGGTCAGGTGGTTTTTCCCAGGTTCTTTGGTTTTCACCAACCTTTGATAAATGGTTGGATCGGTATAAGTGAAATATTCTTGAAAGGGCCGGAAAACCCAAATAAAAAAAAAAAAATTAGGGGCAGTTGTTTTTTTGTTTTCAATAGTCAATAATACAGTAGTCTATATTTGTATGAAAACTAGCACAGTGGCTCAGTTGGTAGAGCACCTGCTTTGTGACTGGGAGGTTGTGAGTTCCGTCCTTGGTTGATTCATAACAAAGACTTTGAAAAATAGTATTAGCTGCTCTTTCACTTGGCACTCAGTATTAAGAGACTAGAACTAGAACTGGTCAATCCTTTGTCACTATAGTGTGTCTTGGTGGAAAATCATGGCATGTGTATGGGGCATGATATTTCAGTGAGGCAGCACTCTGAAAGTGAGCATTGAGCTCCCTGTGGCATTCAGATACTGTCGTGATATGACTGAAAGATTTTTGAAAGCAATATAAAATAAATGAAAACAAAACAAACAAAGATATATTTGTATGGCTAGTAGCAGATAAAAGTGAGAAACCTGACATAGCAGTATTCCATCAATTGTAGTATATCATTCTATATTTGTACATTGTTTTTTTTTTTTGTTTTTTTTTTTTGCTAGTATTCAGGTGAAAAATGTAGCATTAATCCAGCTTAGGCAACATATTTTATATTTTTATAGTTACATACAGATATTAAGGTGAGAGATCTAGGTTTATAGCGATATTCACCATGCTGCATAGTGCAGAGAAAGGTGTGTCGGATTTCAGATCCAGGGATCGCAAGTTCAAATCCCAGCTTGGCCACATAACTTTTGTGGAGATTGGTCGTGAAATCATTTCTAGGGTCATTCTCCCCACTATTGCTGGTTCAAGAAGGGTAGTTGTCAGATACTGGCAAAAATATTTGTGCAAGTACTGGGCCCAGTTGTTCACAGCTAACGACGTCCTTAGTTAACGATTCGTTAAAATTTTAATTGAGTGATACGCAAATATGCTGAAATTTTTTGCTGAAAAAATGTGAGTAGCTTTTGCAGTGCAAAAGCTACTCACATTTTTTCAGCAAAAAATATCAGAATATTGGGTATTGAATCCGCTAAAACAGTTAATGAAATGACCCTTAACAAACCCATTAAGCTAACGACGCTTTGAAAAACTGGGCACTGGTTAACTGCTTAGTGCGAGTAGGTTAACTGACCGGCTCAACATGACCTCAGCACTCAGTAAAATCGAGCTTAAACAAAGAAATTATAGCAGTATTTGGAATTACAGCATGATAATGATAGTATAGTTGTATGGTTTCTTTTATGTATGAAGGTTAGAGACCTGGGTTTTTAGCAGTACATGTATTTATATATATATATATATATATATATATATATATATATATATATATATATATATATATATATATATATATATATATATATACAATGATATGTATCATTGTATATTTGTTCATATCATTGTATATTCGTATATACGAGGGTGAGTCAATAAGTAACCAGCCTAACTTATTTCCGGTTGAGATCCACCTCTTCTTTTTTGACATAATTGCCCTCTAGTGTGATGCACTTAGACCAATGGTGTTCAGGTGCCATCAGCCCAGAACTGAAAAAGTCAGGGTCCTTTCCATTGACCCACTCCTCAACTGCCATCATGACTTCTTCATCAGACTGGAAATGAAGTCCACGGATATCCTTTTTCAAGTTTGGGAATAAGAAGAAGTCGCTAGGAGCTAGGTCAGGCGAATAGGCAGGATGTGGTATTAATTCATACCCATTTCGCTCAAAAGCATCCATTGCAATTTTGCAAGTGTGGACTCTCCCATTGTCCTGTTGCAGCAAAACACTTTTAGATAGTTTACCTTGCCGTTTTTCACGGATGGTGGTTCTCAGCTGGTCTAACAAGTTTGCATAGTACTTCTCTTGGGTAAAAAATCCAACATAATAACACCTTTTGCGTCCCAATCTACTGTGGCCATCACCTTGCCAGCAGATGGTTGGGTCTTGAACTTCTTTGGCCTCGGGGACCCAGGCCCTACCCACTGACGACTGAGCTTTATTCTCTGGCTCATAATAATGAACCCAAGTCTCATCTACAGTCACCAGACACAAAAGAAAATCATCTTTTGACCTAAAACGCTTCACCAAGACGCTGCATACTGCTCTGATTGCCATTTGCTCATTGCTAAGGGATTTGGGGACCCAACAGGCTGTTAGCTTGCCCATACCTAAACGATCATGTAAGATTGTTGAAACGCTACCATGTGAAATGCCTAATGCCTGCGCTATTTCTTCCGCCTGAATTTGCCTATCAGAGTATACCAGATCCCAAACTTTCTTATACATTTCTTCGTCAGTGGCATCCAGTGGGCATCCAGACCTGGCTTCATCTTCTAAAGACGTTCTGCCGCATTTGAATTCCCCTACCCAGAATTTAACCTGAGCCTAAGATGGTGCGGAAGACCCATAAACATCGGCTAACTCGCTGTATATTTCCTTGCCTGTTTTACCTTTTAAATTTAAGTACAGAATTACAGCACGGTACTCAACTTTTAAATGAAAAGCATGCCTTTGCATCACTAGCCATGTTTGACATTCAATATCTTATTAAAGAATGACTCGATAAGTGTGCAATTTTGTACCCATGTATAAAACATATATTGAAACAAAGCATGAAAATCGTAACCATCTCGGCCCATCGGAAATGGGATAGGCTGGTTATTTATTGACACGCCCTCGTATCATTGTTTATTTGTATATGTCATTGTATACTTGTATACATAATTGTATATTTGTATTGTCTCTTGCAGGTATGAAAGTGAGAGACCTGGGTTTGTAGCAGTATTCCATCAGCTGCAACATGATAAACTGCCTTATGTTATCTCAGACTTGCCGCTTAAACACCTGGAAGAAATGACCATCCTAACTTCTAGAATTTGCTCAAAACCACCAGACTCTTTCATTTGAAGAAATGCTGCAAAACCATTGTTTCTAGAGACATAAGATTTTCAAGAGAACTGTATTGATAATTTTCTTTTCCTCCATAGTGCTGTAAGCTAGGCCATGTAAACATAGTACACATTAACCTCTTTATAAACATGGTTTTTATAACACGGTTTTGGATACAACATAGTTCATAGATGGATCCCAAAAATATATAGAAAATGGTCATTTTTCTACATAATCTATACATTTTTGTTTGGATATAACATGGTTGTATAACTAACAGGGTTTATGCTTAGGACCCCAACAATAGTGTTATGAAGAGGTTGTGGTGTATATGGGCATATACAGGCAACACAGGCCCAGATTAACCTATAAGCCTAATCTGGGTCTTCACAGTCCACACACAGAATCATTGGATACTGTAGATATATCCTCGGGAAACAAAGCTTCAGATGAAGTCCAGTAAAACACAAGTTAGATCTGGGTTTTTGCTGTTTGCATATGCCCTAAAGACATTTTTCGCATGGTGAAGCGAATGTGATCTGTGATCTTAGAATTGTTTTGTCATAGATGCAAATATAAGGAGTGTTGAGATAAATATTTTTCTTATGTCTCCATGAATACATATGTTGTGGGTTATTAGAAGCACCTAAAGAATGGCAGAAAATCAAGTGTATCCAGTCTCCTTAAAATTATCAGTAAAAGAATAAAGCTGTTGTTTATACTATGTGACTGTGATGTTTTCCGCTGATTCAAGAAGGGCTGTTGTCAGTGTCTGGCAAAAGAATGTGCACAAGTACTGGTTATCAGCTTAGAGGACTAAGCCTGCCCTGGAAAATATGTGGTTAGGTAAACTGACAGCACTCGACATGACCCCAGTGGGTTGACTGGGCCATAAAACCTCAACAGAAACAAACAAGACTGTAATGTAAATGATGCAAACTGGATGATATTGTTTATGCCAGCATGAGGTAGCATTTTGGACATGATGATCACGACGTAAATCTATGGTTATTGCTATAATGTCAGATCGGCTTGAGGTAATGCTAAGGTCATTGCTTATGTCAGTGTAACTTGAGGCAGCAGAACATGTACTGCTTTTTGTCAGCACAGCTTTAGGCAGCAGTAAGGACTTAGGTTATATCATAATAAGAGGCAGAGGAAACTGTGTGTTGAACATATTACCACACATAATTCTATAAGTGATCAGTCAGCCAGTTTCTTGAGTCTTCACATTACAGCCAGTGTACTTTTATCTACTTCTTAATAGCATATTTTTTTGGTACTCTTTTGAATTGCCTCAATGAGTCATAAACATCATTAAGTATGCCCCTCATGAAGTTCTCTGCTGATATTTCTCTTAAGCGTGCCTTTATTAACCCTTGTCCTGCTGAATAAATTAAGATGCCACTCCCATTTCTAATTTTCAGCCAATCAGATTACTTGATCCAGCTGGTTGATATAAATTCACATACTTAATGGCAAACAGTGTAGATCCAGATCAGTTGGCTTCAGAAGCCAACTGATCTGGATCTACACTGTTTGCAAAGGCAGGGTATATCCGGGTTCAGCAGGACAAGGGTTAAGTGGATATTTTATTGCAAGTTTTTTCCAGTAATTGTGAAAAACCTTAGCACACAGAGTGGATATTAGGTCGAATACAATATGTTAATATAAGTTGTAGCAACAGATGGGCAGTTTCATTTACCAAGTTAGCTTTATTACCAGACCTGGGGTCGAATACTTTCCAAAGTATTTCAATACAAATACAAATACTTTGCAATTTCACATACACAGAATACAAATACTTTATTTATAAATTATGAATGAAAATACAAATACTTTGCAAATGTATTTGAATACTTTTTGAATACTTTTGAATACATTTCAATCAAAATGGAAACATATATATAATAAATGGAGGAATTATACAAAACAAAAAAAAAACCTGTGATCATACCAGTTACTATTTGTTTTTCAAACTGTAATAAGGATAATATACTAAAATGAAATCAGCACATGTATGTATAGATATGGAATATTGTACTGTCTAAACAAGCATTGATAGTGAAAATGTAGAAAATTGTTAGAGTGCCTCAAATGTCTTGTAGCCTCTAAGGTAGTCAAACACTGATATGTTTCAGTTAGACACAGGAATTAATAGCAGTTTTAGCACATTCAAGAATGGTCAGTACAATTTAACAGCATTTTAATTTTCTATTTATCTTATTGTAACTTCCGGCTCCTACGCCCTTATGACAATTTGGGAATAATGCATCATAAAGGATAAAAAGTTTGATCATCATTATTTTAATATACGTCAGATGTGTGACAATAATAATATAATAATAGCAAGGTATGGTCTACATAGGTAGTCTAAACTGGTGGTCACAATAGACAAAGCACCTACCGATTTATGGAACCAGGTGGATCATTGCTGCCATATGTACCAGGTTGAGCCCTCTCTCACAGTGCCGTCAGTATGTGCTGCAAGCAATGAGGTGACAATAAAACAGAAAGATGGTGATGTTAAAACATGCAATAGGAGTAATAACGGTATTCCACTGCCATTTCAAAATGAACAAGTCACAACCCAAATTTCCGCCCGAAGTGTACAAAATGCAATGCATGTCATCTCAACCTTCACACAAAAGCACAAGGAATAAAAATAACTACATAGCAAGTCTATTTGTAAATAAGAAAAATGCCAAAACATGTCCAAAGCTGGACCACGTTATCTCTAAGGCTTCTCTAAGAAGAATGAAAATTGGCTGAGCCTAACAATCTCCTGCTTCTTACTTTGGCGGGAAATCACACAAGGGAAACCACCTGAAATACACAATGAACTAAAAATCCAACTTAATGGTTAAAGGGGGGTAATCCCTAAAATTAAAGTGGCAGTATTACACAATCTGTCAAAAGTTAATAATTTATGAATTTACATTTTCAATTTGTGTACTGCTGAAATTAAAATAAGGATCGTTATTGTGTTCTGTACCTTGTGAGAAACAAGTGTCAAAGATGGCTAAAACATGGTAAACACTGTTTGCCCCATAGTATTCTATTCAACTCTAGGGATTTCAGTTTTACTACCTAAATGGACATTTTTTACAGTTCCTTTAAAATGTTATCAGCAGGGAGAATGTTCTTATCAGACAAAGTTCATAAGTTTACTAATACAATGTATTTGAAATTTTATTGGTAATTTGTAGTTTTTGTTATAGTATAGCTCAGTTGTCAAACACTGTGTCTTGCCCCTATATTTCTATCCTGAGGCAATCTGTTGAAATATGACATACAGGTATTGTATTTACTTACTTCAAAGATAAACACATCAATGCCTACAGTCCCATAAAAGGGACCTTGGCAAACAGTAGATTAAGATCATATGCCATAGTTACATGTAGTTGTTTTTTTTTTTCTTTATGATTTTCAGAAAATTTTGTTGCAGGCATAAATACGCGTAAATCACTTTTTACTAATATTCCAAAGATCAGAATTTTAGATAGCAAAGTGTCTCTGAACAAACAAAGATCTAATGAAGAACAATTGACTGACTGACTGATCAGATTTTTAACACTACCAGGCAGATGAGTCACATAGATGCAGCGCCAGATAAATCTGGATTAGTTTTACTGGACTACCGGGTTGGCTTGAAATGGTGCTTAGTTATAATTCATAAATAGGTCACCTCGCCCAGACACAGGATGCGTGCACGTCCAGACACGGTGCGGGCGTGTCCAGACCTCGTGCGTGAGTTGTAGTCCAGCCTTTTTGTTGTAGAATTTTGAACATCGGTCAAAAAGATTGAATTTGAACCTAATGCGTGTCAATTTCGATTGCATAATGCATTAGGTACTCAGCTCAAGTCATGCAAAAGTTTCAGACACTAGCCACATGTCGGTCGATCAGACGCCGGAAAGGGTGCAAGGGGGTGTCCTCACCCAGGAGCAGAAAGCGTGTCCTCACCCAGGAGCCGAGAGGGTGTCCTCACACAGAGCGGAAAGGGTGTCCTCACCCGATAGAGTGTCCTCACTCTCATCTTAGGGTGTCCTCACCTTAACTAGGTCAGTGCCAAATGATGTCTTCTCTAAAGGATGCGTCAATGTAGTCCTTGGTGGCCAGCCAGTAGAATCATATCTGTCCTCCAGGGTCCATGCAGGCTTGTTCTAGGTAGTTGTACCATGAAATGATGTTCTTCTGCTGTGTGCTCTTTTCCAGCTTCTTCTGTATGTGCTCGTAGATGTTCTTGAAGTAGAACTTGCTGGTGGGTCCTTTCACCATGACCCATTTCTTATCGTTGGCGTTGAGCTTATACATGAAGAAAACTGGAAGATCTATGTTGATTGTCTCATCTGGGCATTGGAGACGTTGGGCCTTGACGATCACGGTGTCGGTGTTCATCATGCTGATGTTGTAGACTTCCTGGAGGTCATACTTCTCATGTATAGGATATGAGAAGTCGAAGCTGTCATAGCGGGTATGATTCTTCTTCTTGTTGGCTGGCGCTGGTGGAGACTGCGTCCTTGACTTCTTCTTCGGTGGGCTGACTGGAGAAGTAGATATTGCTGGTGGTGGTCTGGTGATGATCGGCGATGGTTGGATAGTTGCTGTCTTCTGTGTGCGACCATGTGTTATGTATTGTCTTGGAGTGTCTTGAAGAGTCTGTGTTGGTGGTGGTGGCATCTCCTTCTCCATAGTCGGCTGTCGGCGAGCAGGCATCGATCTGGTCATCGGTGTTGTAGCAGCAGCGGGCTGGCGAGGCCACTCGCCAGCAGAGGGAGCAGGCTGCCTCCTGCTTACGGCCCCCTTCTTGTAGAATCTGGGCATTGCTAAGTTCTTATGAAAGGTTAGTTTAACCCGAACTAAGTCCTTTCCCTCGGACATTCTCCATAGTGGATAGCCGACAAAGCTATACTCTCGCAGAGCATTGAGAAGTACAGCAGGTATAACAGACATGGTTATTAGTTATTTAGATGTTAACACTTTGAAGGTCGAAGGTCAGCTGAAGAAGTGGGTGAGTGAGTGATCAGATTTTTAACGCTACCAGGCAACTAAGTCACATAGAGGCAGCGCCCAACTGAAGAACAATCGAAGTATGCTGTATATATATATTCTTCTGTTTTTCACACCTTTCAGTCAACAAATTATAATGGAAATCATCTTAAAAGTGATAAATATATATATAATAATGAAATATTTGTCATGTTAAAAGCTTTTAAATTGCATCAAAGCAATCAAATGAATCAATTAGTGTTTACTGATCTCTGTTATGTATTGTATTTACTTGTAAGTGTAGTTTCAGAAGTTCCTACATTAGCATTCCAGGAATTTAGTCACATCAATCAAAACATTTATGAATTTTTTCATCAATTTTTCCTTAAAATGGAAAAGTATTCATAATGTATTCATAAAACTATTCATGAAGACATGACTTTTGCAATGTATTCAAATACAAATACAAATATTTTTTTATTCTAGAAAATCCAGGAATACAGACTACTTCAGAAATACTCAGAAAATGTATTTGAATAGTATTGGAATAAGAATACAGAATATGATTACCCCAGGTCTGTTTATTACAAAAAAGATATTGCATATGTCAGCAGGAATTATACTGCTTATGTTGGTGTAACATGAGGCAGTAGTTAATGAATGGCTTCTGTCAAACTAGACTGAGGTAGCAGTAAGGAGTTATAGCACTATGTTTTGAAACAACAGATAGTTATTTTAATACAATTTGAGGCAACAGAACAAAATTTTGCTCCCTCTGTGAATTCTTTCTTTTAAGAGTAGCCTCAGTTTTTGAAAGGTTTCATGTTTTGCAGGGAAGGAGGTGGGGATGCCAATTCTAGTTGGCAAAAGTTGTCTTCCTTTGTGAATGATGGCAAAATCTATTCCCCTTAATTCACTATTCTGTCTGGTGCTATGAAATGATGGCATTTAAAATAAATCAACAGTGTATAGTGGAATCGGGAGGAATAAAGGACTGGTAATAGTATTTATTGAAATTGTGAAGTGGGCATAACTCTAGATAAGGGTTCTTTTTGGGTTTTTTTTTTTTTTCAACATAAAAAGTACTGACAATTTTCTTATTTCTCCATGAAAACATATGTTAGGGGTACTCAATAGGCAAGGCACTTCTAATGAGTACCAATAATGTTTGTTCATTACGAAAACATGCCTATTCAAATATATTGAAAATTTTACCACCAAAAAATGAAAATTTTCAGATCAAAATTTTTGATTTTTTTTTTTCGTATTTCTGCTCAAAACATAGATTGTGGGTACTTGTTAGAACTGCCTCGCCTTGGCGAGGCAGTTCTAACAAGTACCCACAATCTATGTTTTGAGCAGAAATAAGAAAAATAATGTATACCCCTGTAAACCCCAGTTTTACTATATAAAAGTGGGGTTTAAGGGGGTCAAAATTATATAGGCATGTTTTCGTGATGTTGTGAGGTGAAATAAAAGTATTTTGTGGATACAGCCTCTTATCTGACTATGGCATTTATTGAATGTGATTATATTGTCAGATTACCTAACATAAGTGAATTTGTAGAAGCTATCAAAACTAACCATATGTATTGGGACAGACAGCCTTAGCAAACAGTGTAGACCCAGATCAGATGCTGCAGAATGCAGCATCTGATCAGGATCTACAATGTTTGCCATACATACAGCAATATTTTATACACACCAGGAGCAAGAGGATCTTTGCTGTTTGTCTTTTCTATTTTGTTACTGTACTGTTGGGGATTTTGTTTTTAGCTCGCCTGTACGAAGTACATGGAGAGCTATTGTAGTCACCCCAGTCGTCCACGTTTGCGTTTGCGTTTATGTTTGCGTTCCCGTTCCCGTCACACTGTGTTAAAGTTTTTCAAATGCTTATATCTCAACAGTCACTCCTCACAGAGGCATCAAATTTGGAACTTAGGTACCTTGGAGGGTCTTCTGAGATTCCAAGAGAATAAACCCCTGGGTTCATGCCCCTGGGTGGGGCTAGGGGTCAGAATCTAGGACACCTTTGTAATACTGTGTTAAAGTTTTTCAAATTCTTATATCTTGACTTTCACTCCTCATAGAGCATTCATATTTAGAATTTGGGTACCTGGACGAGTCTTCTGAGATTCCAAAAGAACATACCCCTGGGTTCATACCTCAGGGTGGGCCTTGGGGTGGGGCTAGGGGTCAAAATCTAGGACACATTTGTAAAATCTTATATGCCTACAGGTTATAGACACAACTGGTTATACATCAGCTAACTATGTGACATCAATTTAAGTGTAAGAGAGTGAAGGTCATGGTGACCTACATTTTACGGTCCAGGTCACCTAGATTTCACGGTCCAGTGATTTTGCCTTATATCTTGAATACTATTTGTTGGATAAATGTCACACCTGGGATATTACTTCCATGTGACCCAATGAATGACCACTTACTATATCTAGGTCATTGTGACCTATATTTCATGGTTCAGTGATTTTGCCTTATATCTTGAATACTATTTGTTGGTTAAATGTCACACCTGGGATATTACTTCCATGTGACCCAATGAATGACCACTTACTATATCTAGGTCATTGTGACCTATATTTCATGGTTCAGTGATTTTGCCTTATATCTTGAATACTATTTGTTGGATAAATGTCACACCTGGGATATTAGTTCCATGTGACCCAATGAATGACCACTTACTATATCTAGGTCATTGTGACCTATATTTCATGTTCAGTGATTTTGCCTTCTTATATCTTGAATACTATTTGTTGGATAAATGTCACACCTGGGATATTAGTTCCATGTGACCCAATGAATGACCACTTACTATATCTAGGTCATTGTGACCTATATTTCATGGGTCAGTGATTTTGCCTTATATCTTGAATACTTTTTGTTGGATAAATGTCACACCTGGGATATTAGTTCAATGTGACCCAATGAATGACCACTTACTATATCTAGGTCATTGTGACCTATATTTCATGGTTCAGTGATTTTGCCTTATATCTTGAATACTATTTGTTGGATAAATGTCACACCTGGGATATTAGTTCCTTGTGACCCGATTATTGACGTCAAAATATATCTCTGTTGGTGTGACCTATATTTCATGGTTCAGTGATTTTGCCTTATATCTTGAATACTATTTGTTGGATAAATGTCACACCTGGGATATTACTTCCATGTGACCCAATGAATGACGTTTTACTATATCTAGGTCATTGTGACCTATATCTCATGGTTCAGTGATTTTGCCTTATATCTTGAATACTATTTGTTGGATAAATGTCACACCTGGGATATTAGTTCCTTGTGACCCAATTATTGACTTCAAAATATATCTCTGTTGGTGTGACCTATATTTCATGGTTCAGTGATTTTGCCTTATATCTTGAATACTATTTGTTGGATAAATGTCACACCTGGGATATTAGTTCCTTGTGACCCGATTATTGACGTCAAAATATATCTCTGTTGGTGTGACCTATATTTCATGGTTCAGTGATTTTGCCTTATATCTTGAATACTATTTGTTGGATAAATGTCACACCTGGGATATTACTTCCATGTGACCCAATGAATGACCACTTACTATATCTAGGTCATTGTGACCTATATTTCATGGTTCAGTGATTTTGCCTTATATCTTGAATACTATTTGTTGGATAAATGTCACACCTGGGATATTAGTTCCTTGTGACCCGATTATTGACGTCAAAATATATCTCTGTTGGTGTGACCTATATTTCATGGTTCAGTGATTTTGCCTTATATCTTGAATATTTGTTGGATAAATGTCACACCTGGGATATTAGTTCCATGTGACCCAATGAATGACCACTTACTATATCTAGGTCATTGTGACCTATATTTCATGCTTCAGTGATTTTGCCTTTTATTTTTATTACTATTTCATGGAGAATTGTCATACCTGGATTATTATATCTATGTGACAAAATGATTTACATACAAATACATCTAGGTCAGTGTGACCTATATTATATGGCTTAATGATAAAAATGTTACAATATAAAATGTACCCAGCAGGCGAGCTCGCTGTCCTCCGACAGCTCTTGTTGATTTTTGTGACATTTCTTTTTAGCTCGCGTGGACGAAGTCCAGGAAGAGCCATTGCACTACCCCCGGCGTCGGTGTCCACATTTATGTTTTTTAAGAGCTTATATTTTCCAGACCGTTTCATAGATTTGGTTCATATTTGGTATGATGATAGATATAGTTCCACAGTTTTATTCAGCATTACCCCAGCCCATTATCTCAAGGTCAAGGTCATGGACTTAGAAATTTTTAATGTTAAAGCTTTTTAAGAGCTCATATTTTCCAAACTGTATGATGGATTTTGTTCATATTTGATATGATGATAGATACAGTTCCAAAGTTTTATTCAGCAATACCCTGCCCATGCCTATGACCTCAAAGTCAAGGTCACAGTGACCAGCCATCTCAAGCCAACAAGGTAGCCAGATATGTTTCTTACCATAATAACCCAAAGTATTGGAACAGACAAGCATGAGCAAACAGTGTAGACCCAGATCAGATGCCACAGAATGCGGCATCTGATTTGGATCTGAAACGTTTGCCACACATCCAGCATTGTTTCACACACATCAAAATGTAGAAAAAGGCATTTGTTAAAATTATAGTGTTAGTAAGGTAAGGAGTTAAGATGTCCCAATACGTAGGATTTATATAGTATTCTCCACAAATGGGTACATTCATACTCATTAGAATTGCCTTGCTGGCAGGATGATTCTAAGGTGAACAACAGAATATGTTATTTTGTGAAGAAACAAGAAATTATCAAGGTAATCGTATTTACCAAAAGTATTGGTACACCCTGGCTACTTACCATGCTTGTCCTAAAATTTGAAATAGTCCATTCTACTACATCTTGATGTGACTAAAATATTGCTCTATGTATGGCAAACAGTGCAGACCCTGATCAGATGCTGCATTCTGTTGTGCCTGATCTAGGTGTACACTGTTTGCGAAGGCCTATCTGTCCCAGTACTTAGGGTTATTATGGTAGTTTGGTTAAAAAAAAAAAAAAAAACTTCTTGTCTAGTGCTATGATGTCTTTACTCTTTACATAAGCATAGGGTCTTTACTGTTAACATGTTTGGATGTCTCAGATATTGTCTTATGACTTACTGTATTCGATCTAATTACCGCACATACCTCTACCAGCGCACATACAAACATTTTCTTAGTCTTCAGATTACAGCCAGTGTGCTCTTATCTACCTCTGTCTAAAAGCATATGTTGTTGGTACTCATTTGAATTGCCTCAACAAAGTTGAGGCAATTCAAATGAGGACCCACAACATATGCATTTGTAAAAAAAATCTGAAAAAAAATCATGCGTAGTCATCATCAAATATGCCTCTCATGAAGTCCTTTGCTGATCTTACTTTAAAGTGTGTCCTTACTTGGTGGATATTTTATTTACTACGAGTGTTTCCAGTAATTCTGAAAAAGCTAAGCGCGGTAATTAGGTTGAATACGGTAGATAAAATTTGCTGAAACTTAAGAAAAAGTACCTTGGAGTGTGTATGCACAGCAGACCTTGATCTCAGTGGTGAGGTGGAGGTAAGGACCAGTAGCTCCAGATATCATAAGGTGCTCTGTTCATCCAAAATATTTTCTGGCGAAAGAATGTGCACAATACTGGTTAACCGCTTAGAGGACTAAGCCTGCCCAGTAAACGTGTGGTTAGGTAAACTGATCGCGCTCGACATGACCCCATTGGGTTGACTGGGCCGTAAAACCTCAACACAAACAAAATCATCCAAAATATATGAGCCAGTGCACAACAAAACGTACAATAAGACTTGTGCGACCAGCAAAGACTCAGATCAGCCTGCGCATCTGTGCAGTCTGATCAGAGTCTTTGCTGATCGCATGTTCCTTCTACAGCCTCTGGGCTAGCCAAAGAGAGATGAACTAGAACCTTTGCTATACTGGGTGGCCGTACAGGCTGATCTGAGTCTTTACTGGTCACACAGGTCTTATTGTAGGTTTTATAGATATGGATACTCTCACCTGGAGCTATGGCCAGCCTGCATACTCGAGTATGTGGGAGAAGGGGCCATGTTAGTATTTTTTCTGTGTCTGCACTGTCATTCAGTTTTCCCTCATCCTCATCTATTTCTCTCCTCCCTTCTACTAGCTCTCTTGTCCCTTTTGTCCCTTCCTCTAGGAGACTGCGTAAAATTACATTCAAGGATTGATATGTCCTTTGACAAGAATAAACAAAGGTCTCAGGTTAGTCTGTGCATACATGCATGTCTGATCAGTTGACTGGGACCTCAATGGATTGCCAAAGATCCAGTGTTGCTACAGGGCAACAGTGAAAGTTAACTCTTTGCATGCTGGGTAATTTTGCATTGCTTTTTTGTCGTCTGTGATTTTTTTTTTTAATTTTTTTCATTAAAGTCTTTCAGGAATACCATCAGAGTGTCAAACAGTTTGGATCCAGATCAGGGCTGACGTTTTGTTGGGCCTGATCTGGATCCAAACTTTGCAAAGGTTATGACCAGAAGTTGCCACTAGTGGGGAAAGAGTTAATCAGGCTGTGCTGATGCACAGACTGATCTGAGTGTTTTCTGGGTGCATATGTCTGAAGGTACAGTTTCTTTACATTGCTGCTTAAAAAGTTCTCTGCTGAAGAATTTATATAAGGAGTTGCCTTTTGTTGCCTCAGTAAATAATCAAGATTTTATTAAAACTCAGCATGTGAAGGGAAAATTCAGCAGATGACAAAATAAATTATATATTTTTTTTAATTTTCCTAGAAAATAGTATTTAACATTCCATGCAAATTGTCTCTTAAGAAAATAGCATTTATCATTTCATGCAAATTGTCTCCTCAGGAGACAATTTGCATGAAATGTCAAATCCTATTTTCTGGGAAAATGAAGAAAAATGGGTTCAAAATATCATCCACTGAAAATTTTGCTTAACATGAATAGCATTAAGCACTTAATTGTTGTATTGATAAGGTGCTTGTCTGACATAAATAAATATTGTCAGAGTCATTGGCAGTTTTGTTATTAGTTTTGTTCCCTTCTTGTTTAAGCCTTGTCTTTTTCAAATCGGATATACCATGCCTTTGCAAACTGTGTAGGTCCAGATCAGTTGGCTTCTGCAGAAGTCAACTGATCTGGATCTGCACAGTTTGCCATTAAGTATTTGACTTTATAGCAACAATCTGGATCAAGTAATCTGATTGGCTGAAAATTAGAAGTGGGCATGGCATCTTAATTTATTCAGCAAAACAGGGGTTAAAAACTACCAGTTATATAGAATTTTGTGAAATATATGAACCATCAGTAGGCCAAATATCTAAAGAGAGTATGGAAGTACATGCACACTAAAATTCAGTGACAGTTTACACTGATAGCTCATTTAAGGTGAGGAAGCTTCTGAGTCGTTAGGGCTCCCGACTTTCGATCACATGGTCCCGGGGTTCGAATCCTGCTAGGGGCAGAATTCAGCTCCTGCTGTACGGCACTTCATTGCACAGAGCCTTTCATTATCATCCTTCCATCATCTTGATATGACTAAAAGGCTCCATATTCCTCAAAAATAGACATTTTTTATCGAAGAAAGGTTTAATAAATTGATATATGGTATTAATACGATCATAAAATGTGCATCTGACATCCTGTAAAATTTCAGTAAGTCTCTTTTTTTTTGAACTGGATCAAAAATGAAACAATTTTTTATCATATCTCTGAATTAATGTTATTTCACTGTCTATTTGTGCCCTGAACAGATTTTAATACTTACCGTGCTACCGGCAGATGACAAACTGATGATATTTTTCTTATTTTTTCTAGAAAATAGGATCTTACACTTCATGCAAATTGTCTCCTAAGGAGACAATTTGCATGAAGTGTAAGATCCTATTTTGTAGGAAAAAATAACACTATTTCAAAATGTCGTCTGCTGTAATTTTTACCCAGCATGCTGAGTGTTAATCTGGTGCAGGCTATGTATAATAGTAAAGATCTTCAGGAAGGGCCACAATCACAGAACATAGCCTCACAGTAACACCATGGGGAAGAGTTTGAAGGCACTGATGGAAGAAGGACCATTTTGCTATGCTGTAGAGCATGGTGTATGATCTATATGATCATGGGTAAATAAAATTAAAACAATAAAAGTATAAAATATATTCATAAAAATCTGGCTAAAATAATTAAATGGTATTTCGAAACTAATACATGTACTTTGTTGTAAAATTATAATCACACACACACACACACTCACACACACAAATTTCTAGGAGATGCTTGTGCTATATTTGAGCTCTCCTCAACAAACGTGATTTGCACACTGTTGCTATCTGATTAGTGCCCTCACTATTTATAGCCTTTTCCTCATATGCCATGTTTGTATGACCTGAGAGAAACAGTGTGTCCTGTTCTGTGTTCTGACAAGGCCCGTTTATCGATTCATAGCTCCAGATAAGGTACTTTTTTCAATCGAAAAATGTTGATATATTTTTTTTTTTATTTCTCCATGAAAACATGTTCAGAGCATATACTTTTGTGGAGAAATAAGAAAAATGTTTAGTTGGATACCCTCTAATCTGAAGCTAGCTATGCTCATTACAAACTTTGATATACAAACAACTAACCTGGGTAGAAGCTATCATACAGAAAATATTGCACCACCAATCAACACCATGTGGTCAGAACCACAACTGTTTGCAGTTGAAAGTCCATAGCTCTAGACAAGATGCTGTTTCTTGGGGGGTTTTTTTAAACCCATTGTAGACTGAACAGACTCCTCCACACTATATATTGAAAGAGTCCAATTTCAGTTTAAGGTATGTCCAGCTATGGGATTTAGATATTCCTATAGAAAAGTTGCTAAACCGTTTGCAAACAGTGGAGACCATGATCAGACGCCGCATTCTGCGGCGTCTGATCTGGGTCTGCACTGTTTGCCAATTACCCTTTTAGGGATCTCCAGACTACAATGGGTTAAACCAAAAAGTGTTTGTTGGATATTTTTCTTATTTCTCTACAAAAACATATATTGTTGGCAGTCAGTTCAGTCAATAGAAGTACTTAGTGAGGCACTTTTAATGAATACCCTGAAACGCCAGGGTGACTGATAGTTTGTGCTTTCAACTTCCGATCACAAGGTTCACGGTTCCAATCCCACTGGAGCTGGAATTCAGTTCAAGACTGTATGGCACTTCATTGCACAGAGTCTTTCTTTATCTGCCTTCCAATGTCTTCATATGACTTAAATAATTTTGAAAGGGATGTAAAATACCAAACCATCATCATCGTCTCATGAGTACCCACAGTATAATTTTGTGTGGAGAAATAGGAAAAATATTTATTTTGATATACCTCTTATCTGGAGCTCTGTATAAATCTTTGAAAACTGGACACTGGCGAACAATGACTATGAAACTGAATATTCCAATCTAACCCCTGTCCTGCTGAACTGGGATACATACTGCCTTTGCAAACAGTGTAGATCCAGATCAGTTGGCTTCTAAGAAGCCAACTGATCTGGATCTGCACTGTTTGCTATTCTGTATGTGAATTTATATCAACAATCTGGATCAAGTAATCTGATTGGCTGAAAAATTGAAGTGGGCCTGGCATCTTAATCTATTCTGCATGGGAAGGGTTAAATAATTTTCTGAGTCTTCCTTCACTCAAAAGAAAAAAAAAAAAACAAATAAAAAAAACTTGTGACTTATATATAAATGTGACCAGCAATGGTAGACACAAATAAGCCTTTAGCATACAGACAGTCAGATCTGAGTATTCTTAACTGGTCACTAAAATAATGAATGCTGTTCCTGCTGAACCAGGCTATGCCCTGCCTTTGCAAACAGTTTAAATCCAGATCAGATGGCTTCTGAGGAAGCCAACTGATCTGGATCTATACTGTTTGCCATTAAGTATGTGAATTTATATCAACAATCTGGAAAAAGTAATCTGATTGGCGGAAAATTAGAAGTGGGTGTGGCATTTTAATTTATTCAGCATGACAAAGGTAAAGAAAAGCAAACAGGAAGTGACAAAAGTTGTCACCCTTGTAAAAGATGGAAAATCAAGCATGTCTGGTCACCTTAAAGATTTGAAAAGCCCAAGCACACAGATCAGAATATGGAAAGTCTGATCCAGATCTGCTTGGTTTTCCATGCTCTGAGGACTTGGTAGAATTTCTGTCATTTTATACAAGGGAGACAACTGTTTTTGACATCCTGTTTGCTTTCCTACAAACCAAGTCCCTTCTGAAAGTGGGTGGATCTACTTTGAAAGGAAGGAATCTGTTCCTTTTGGGTGCAAATTCCTTCCTTATAGAATACTATAAGGATATATCATTGGTGTGAGGGGTAGAAAGAAAAATCACTGTCTGGCATCACCAGGCTTGCAGAGTGATGCCAGACTGTGATCGCAAGGTACGGATAGATTCTTTTTTTTTTGCACACCTTTCATTTTGAATGTAGATATTTTAATAATGCAGTCACATCAATTACTGACATCAGCCATAATGTGATCACATTACAGTGGCGTTTAATGATGTCAATACGTTCAGTGAGGTAAACCATAAGGCTATGTGACGTCCATTACAACCAGTGCATATCAAACAAGTGAGAATTTTCGATTTTTATCTTACCCTGGGTAGGATAACTGGATAGGATAAGAATTTCTATCCCAGGGTTAAATCCAGGATTTCTTTATCTGGTGTGCAAGTAACCCTTTCCTGAAAGTGTATTTATCAGCCGTAAGACATATCAATAGGCAGTAAGAAGTATGGTCAGGAGGTAACCTTTGCTGTGCTGAATAAATTAACATTCCCCACCCACTTCTAATTTTCAGCCATTCAGATCACTTGATCCAGGTTGTTGATACAAAGTCTCATACTTATTGACAAACTGTGCAGATCCAGATCAGTCGGCTGACTAATCTGAATCTACACTGTTTGCAAAGGCAGGGTATATCTGGGTTCAGCAGAACCAGGGTGAAATGTCTGACTATTTAGGGAAGTTATGACATAAGATATGTTATAGGAAAACCACAATGTTCCCACATGAACAGTGAAGATCCAGACATGGCTGATCATCAGTGCTGTTTTGCTCAGGATTACGGGAAATCTCCTAAAATTTCATACACAAAAGTGTCTGATAAAATGTCACATGCAAACAGTGTAGACCCAAATCAGACTGCTCCTGAAGGGATACACTATGTGCCATTCTACTACGTTTATTTTAAAGGCTCCATACCCAGTCAGCATTCTACGTAAATCTATATCGGGCCGTCAGGGTAGCTGACGGGCCGATGACGGCCCGATGTAGATTTACGTAGAATGCTAGCTGGGATATTCCTCAAAAATAGACATTTTTTTATCCAAGAAAGGTTTAATAAATTGATATGGTATTAATTATATTGGCAACATTAATTCAGAGATACGATAAAAAATCATTTCATTTTTGATCTATTTCAAGAACGAGAGACTAACTGAAATTTTACAGGCTGTCGGGTGCCACATTTTATGATTGTATCAATACCATATATCAATTTATTAAACCTTTCTTGGATAATAAAATGTCTATTTTTTGAGGAATATGGAGCCTTTAAGAGGTAACTACATAAAAGAAATTTTTCCAAAAAGTATGGAATTGTTCAATTTTTTAGAACATTTACTGTACACCCATTCTGACTTTTATAGTTGACTCAGAAATCTGTCCGACAAGTATTGTTAGGGAGTCTTTCAGCCTCTGGTAAAATGTCTTCATAGGGCTCCATGTATGCCATTTCATCTCGCACCTGGTCAAAAAAATAAATATAGTAGACTCAATGTATCAAACACTGGTAACTCAAACTACTGCTTAAGTCAAACCTGGTGAAAACAAAATCTGTGAAAAACTATAGTGAACCTTATCCCATACATAGATAGATGAATTAACAAGAGTGTACTATATCATTTGTTTGTTTGAGATCTTGTTTAACCCTTAACTTGTCGTCTGCTTTGTCATCTGCTTGTGATTTTAAAAGTCATTTTTGCAAACAGTGTGGACCCAGATCAGACTGCTCCTCTAGTATGCAAAAATAGGTTTGAAAAGTTTGCAAGAATATTCAGCAGATGACATAAACAGATGTCATTTTCAGTTGTAGAGTTTCTTGGCATTTTATGGGTTAACAACAAGGGTCATTTTATGTCATCTCCAACAGAAAGGAAGAAAAGAAATAGAATAGCTAGTAGAGGACAAAAGAGACAAATAGCTAAGGTGAAGGGGGAAAAGTGAATGAGTGCGGAAACAGAAGAAATACCTTCCACCACCTTCTGCAGGTACAACAAGTCCTTACCACCACTCTACGATAAATTATTGAAATAATTTGAATTAATGTTGCCAACATTAATTCAGAGATACGATAAAGAATCATCTCATTTTTGATCCAGTTCAAAAATGAGAGACTAACTGAAATTTTACAGTCTGTCAGATTCCACATTTTATGATCTTATTATATCAACTTATTAAATCTTTCTTGGATAAAAAAAATTCTATTGTGGAGGATTATCATGCATTTAATGAAGAAAATGTAATTTTATAATTATGTCTCGTGCTACCTTAATGAATTGTGGAACATCCCATGAAAACAAGAGGAGAAGAAATTATTGTGTAACAATATCTGTATTGTTGTAATTTTCTGTGAGCTGGGACACAGCATTTCCTACAAGATTGCATGTGCCCTCAGCGAAAACTCAGATCAGCCTGTGCATCTGCACAAGTCTGATCAGAGTCTTCACAGGACACTCTGAGTAGTCAAGGATCCAAAGTATCTTCAGAAGGACAGCAAAGACTGGTGATCTGGGTCTTCCCTGATGCAGTCTTGTAGGAAATGCTGTGCCTGTGCCCAGCTCATGAGCCAACTACATGGTCATACCTTTTCTGCCCTGGTAAACACTCTAACAAGATTTTTGCCAGCAAGTTTCTGAAGATCTTCATCAGACCAACCTCGTTTTATGAGCTCCGCAAACAGAGCAGGGTATGTAGATACATCCTCAAGTCCCTCAGGCACCCTGCTCAGTGATAAATAAAATATGAGAAGCCCATTGGTAAACAATAACTTAGAACATCTTTGCAGACTGGCAGGAGATTCCCAGCTAGCATTCTACGTAAATCTACATCGGGCCGTCATCGGCCCGCCAGCTACCCTGACGGGCCGATGACGGCCCGATATAGATTTACGTAGAATGCTGACTGGGTTTCTTTTCTCATTATACATATGTACTATGTTTACCGTAAGTATTGGCCCAGTCAGCATTCTACGTAAATCTATATCGGACCGTCATCGGCCCGTCAGGGTAGCTGACGGGCCGATGACGGCCCGATGTAGATTTACGTAGAATGCTAGCTGGGGGGACACGTTAGCATACTTATCCTAAAATTTGGGCAAATCCATTCTACCCATTTTAGTCCAGAGTCCCCTGAAAGGGTATCTGGCATACAGCGTAGACCCAGATTAGATGCCGCAGAATGCAGCATCTGATCTGGGTTGACACTGTTTGCATTAATTACAGGAATTTCTGTAAAACATGGTAATAGTAAAAACCAATCAGACACCTCCTCTATTGGAAACAGACTGGTCCAATGAGTTGTTGTAGAAGAGTCCATAAATGGGTTAAGAATGGCAATCGCCAAACGACCAGACAGGATAGGGTGGTTGTGTAGGCTGATTTGGCCTTCACTGTTCATGTATGCCTGAAATACCACTTTTCATATGGCCTATAGCATATTTGTTGTCCTGAACACAGGGCATGGGGTTTGTTGGTAATATCTTTGGAGATTACTTGGTCAGCGAAAAAGTGCTTTCGAGCATGCATAAATTGCTCGTACCGGGGCCACAGATTTGCTGCCGTTACGAGATGTGTACTGCCCGGCCCTTGAACGAGCAAAGTACGTGGAAATTGCGTTCGCGAGACATTGGTGAATAGGCGAAACAAAATAGAGCAAGAAATAACGCGAAGTGTAGCAAATGTTTTCAGTTTTTATGCAATAATAGCGATCAAACATGGTTTTTCAATGCATTAACATTCGCCAGGTTCCTAAGGAGGTGTTGAAAACCGCGACCTGGCGAATGTTAATGCATGAAAAACCATGTTTGATCCCTAAATTCATATCATGCACTTAGTATCATCCTGGCCTTTGTTCTCCATTCATTCTGTAGTATTCATTGATTCTGTTTGCAGACAATGAAGGCCCTGATAAGACTGCATGGATGCACAGGCTGATCTGGGCCTTTACTGTCGGCATATGCCCGAAAACATGTTTTTGCATGGCACAGCCCATGAAAATTCAAGTCCTGTTGCAGATTTAAACAACAGAACATGTTGCTGTTAATGTTTTCTTCGGAGAAAATATTTCTAAAATTCGGAAAACATGTTTTACCTGCAGCAAAACTCAAAGCTAAATAGAAACTAGAATTTCTGAGCTATCAACTGTCAGAATTGTTTTTCAAACGGTCCTTTAATTCTAATAAATTTAATAGGTGACTTACAAAGGGACACCATCATAATCAACTATAAGTTAGATGACTAACATAGGGACCATCATTATCAGTTATAAGTAAGCTGACTTACGAAGAGACACCATCATAATCAATTATAAGTTAGGTGACTTCGTAGGCACACCATTAAAATGAAGGACACCATCATAATGAGTTATAAGTTAGGTTATTGTTTGTTTGTGTTGTTTTACGCCCCAGTCAACCCAATGGGGTCATGTCGAGCGTGGTCAGTTTACCTAACCACTTGTTTACTGGGCAGACTTAGTCCTCTAAGCGGTTAACCAGTATTGTGCACATTCTTTCGCCAGAAACTGACAACTGCCCTTCTTGAATCAGCGGAAGGGAGAGAATGACCATAGAAAATATTTCACGATCAATCTCCACGAAAGAATGTTGCCGACCTCGGCGGGGGTTGAACCCGCGACTTCCTGGTCTCCAGTCGGACGACGCATCCAACTGAGCCACCGAGGCTGGCCATAAGTTAGGTGACTTACGAAGGGACACTATCACAATCAGCTATGAGTTAAGTGATTTACTTAGGGACATCAACATAATCAGCTATAAGCTGGGCGATTTACGTAGGGACACCATCAAAATGACGTAGGGGCATCATCAAAATGAATGGACACTATCATAATCAGTTATAAGTCAGGTGACTTACATAGGAGCACAATTGTAATCCACTTTAATTTAGGTGACTTAAGTAGGGACATCATCATTATCAGCAATAGCCTAAGTATGGCGTTTTACTAAAGGACATCATCATAATCTATAATTTAGGTGACTTTCATAGGGACACCTTTCTAATCAGCTATAAGCTAGATGACTCACGCACTCACATAGGAACACCATCATAAGCAGCTATAAGTTAGGTGACTTACTTAGGGACATCACCATAATCATTTAAAACCTAGGTGAGTCACGTAGGAACACCGTCATAATCAACTAAAGTTAGGTGACTTACGTAGGGACACCATCATAATCAGCTATGAGTTTGGTGACTCGCATAGGGACACCATCATAATCAGCTATAAAGAAGGTAACTCATGTAGGGAAATCATCATAAACAGCTATCTGATAGGTGACTTTCAAAGGGACAGCATCATAATCAACTATTAGTTAGTGACTTACATAGGAGCACCATCATAATCAGCTATAAGTTACTTGAATTACGAAGGACACCATCATAATCAGCTATAAGTTATGTGACTTATGTAGGTTCACCATTATAATCAGCTATAAGTTAGGTGACTCACGTAGGAACTCCATCATAATCAGCTATATGATAGGTGAAATACGAGGGGACACTATCATAAGCTATATGATAGATGACTTGCAAAGGGATACCATCATTAGGCGAATTACTAATGGAGACACCGTCAACAGCTATAAATTAGATGACTTATGTAGGGACACCACAGCCAGCTATAAGTTAGGTGACTTACGTAAGACCACCATAACCAGCTATAAGTTATGTGACTTATGTAGAAACACCATAACCAGCTATAAGTTAGGTGACTTACATAGAAACAACATAACTAGCTATAAGATTAGGTGACTTACGTAAGAACACCATAACCAACTCTAAGTTGGGTGACTTATGTAGGAACATCATCATAATCAGCTATAAGTTAAGTGACTTACGAAGGGACATCATCATATTCAGCTATATGCTAGGTCACTTACAAATGGCCACTATCATAATCAGCTATAAGTTAGGTGATTTACGAAGGGACACAATCGAATTCAGCAATACATTAGGTGAAGTATGAAGGAGGGGGACATCATAATCAACTACAAGTTAAGTGATTTATGAGGAAGCACTATCGTAATCAGCTATAAGTTAGGGGACTTATGCAAGGACAACATCATAACCAGCTATAAGTAAGGTGACTTACAAAAGGACACCACAATCAGCTATAAGTTAGGTGATTTACAAGATGACGCCATAATCAGCTTTGTTAGGTGACTTATGAAAAGACACTATTATCAGTTATAAGGTGACGGCGGTTCGGGCCTCAGACGCATTGACGGCCTCTTCGTAAAACTTTAACCAGTGGGTTGGGGCTTGACGATATGTCTTTGGCTTGGCCCGCCGTGGTTCAACTATTGGTTTTCATTTACTCTGGCATACAGTAGAATTAGCCATGAGTACTCGTCTTTGTTTATTATAGTGATTAATTTGATTTTTATGTTTTCGCTTTGATGCATTGACTGAGTTGGGAGCCTTTATGCGAACCGAATTTTTATATATTTCTGTATTAAGAGTAGCATCGGGACCCAGGGTGAAGTTAGCTAGCTATAAAAATCCTTTAAACCCCTCGGTGGTTTGCTCTACCAACCGTTCTAAGGCGGTGGTCCCGGTGTTAGTCTTACTCTTTGTTGCTTTGTGGTTTATTCTACGAGGCGATTTGTTGTATGTCTTTCCGTGTGTCATTTTGTTCTTGTGTTTTTCTGTCCTTTTAGTATTGTGATTACCTCGCTTGGGGAAGAGAGAGCTAATCTTAGTGCTTTTCGTACGTTTGTTCGGTTTGTGCTTGTTTAGATTTGTCCGTTTCCTCTTCCTCCTGGGGTCTGGGAAGGGCTGCGGTTTGTGATTGTGGCACTCCCTGGACTTTTCTCTTACCTTTTTTACGAATGGACACTATAAGTGGCTATAAGGTAGGTGATTTACGAAATGACACCATCATCAGCTATAAATAAGGCAGCCCTGCCAAGTCTCACGCGATTCGCGTGTGACACACGCGAATACGTCTTTTCACACGCTCACACGCAGATGAACGAAAATCACACGCGAATCGGAAAATTAGCCAAAATTTAATAAACAGGGTCCCGTCTTTTCCCGTCCGGTCCCGTCGAATACAATTACCCTAATAAACATACGCCGAAAAATGTTAAAATTTGTCTTGTTTCCATTAGTCTTAATCTAACAGACGCTATTTTTTTGTTTTTACTGGATCATCAGGCGCTTGTCCAGTATAAAAGCCAATGAAACGGACAGGAAAAACGTCCAAACGTACGAATAGTCACCTTCTCGTTGTAATTTACACCTGAGCCAGGGAGCTGGAACCCGGTTAAGCATAATAAAACGCCCTACAGGGATGCCCTTAACATAAATTCTACTCTCAGTAGTATCTTGACTGTGAAAATGGCCAGTAAGGAGCCTTGCTTCAAGTTTGAGCCCACATCAGAGGTCCTTACAGCATCAAAGAAAGCCACATGGTCCTACAATCAAGCTCATGTGCAAAAAAGAAAATAAATCATGTGTGCAGTGATTTAAATGCCAGATGTGGTTTGTTAAATGATTATTCACAAGATTGCAGTAATATTGAACAGTATATTAATAATTTGGAGGGTTTAGATGATAATAATGTTTCATTTGTAGGTGAAAGAAAATCCATGGACTCTATAGTGGACTCTTCAGGTTTAAAACTTATTGATATATGTAAAAATTCAGGGCTCAAACTATTAAATGGAAGAATCGGCCAGGATAAAGATATCGGTTACTATACATTTCATTCTGTTAAGGGTAAAAGTGTAATTGATTATGTATTATGTCACCATGATTGCTTTAAAATTATCACAGATTTCTTAGTAAACGAGCTGTATATGCCAGTATTTGGACAAATCAGGAGACATACACACTATACCATGAAGGAGATAGGAAGATTTTTGTAAAGAAAGCTCTCTAGATAAAATTTGAAATAAGATTGAGCAAACTAATGCTCATACAGTTGAAACTTATAGTTGTAATTAAGGAAACATTGACTGCAAAATAACTGAAATGAACTTCACATGATTTTAAGTGTAACTTATGTTCTTCTTTTTGTTTTGAGCAGTTGCATAGATTGACAGAAAAGATTTTATTCCATGACAAGCAGGAACTCTAGAAGTCAATATCTATTCTATAAGCAGGAATCCCAGATAAGATTCATTTCTGTAGTAGTAAAAGGCATGCACAAGTTTATATTCAAAAACTTGATATTTCATGTGAAATTAGTAAAAATCTAGGTTTAAGATTGTCTAAGTAAAGGGTATAAAATAAGGTTTCCAGAGCCTCAGAATGCAGGAAATGGCACCTAGATTTTCAAAATTTTTCGGGGGGGCATGCCCCCGGACCCCCCTAGCAAACTCCCTCGCTTCGCTCGGTCGGTCCCTCGCTGCGCTCGGTCGTGCTCCGCGGATAATCACACTCCAATCCATTTTTGAAACTTGGCAGGCCTGATAAGGTGACTTATGTAGAGACACCATAACCAACTATTAGTTAAAGGTGACTTACATAAGAAAACTATTATAATCAGTTATAAGTTATGTGACTTGCGTAGGACACCATCATAATCAGTTATAACTTAAGTGACTTACGAAGGGACACCATCATAATCAGCTATAAATTAGGTAACCTACAAAGGACCACCATCATGATCAGCTATAAAGTAGGTGACAAGACAGACAAGACATCATCATAATCAACTGCAAGTTAGATGACTAAAGAAAAGACACCATAATGAGCTGTAAGTTAAGCGGCTTATGTAGGGACACCATCATAATCAGCTATGTTAGGTGACTTACAAAATGACACCATAATCAGCTATACGTTAGGTGACTTACAAAATGACACCATAGGTAATTTATGTAAGGACACTATTATCAGCTATAAGTTAGGTGACTTACGTAGGGACACCATCATAATCAGCTCCAATTCCAACATAGTCAACACCAATGTAATCCTTTATGTAATCTATATGATCTGAAAACGACAGCGCTTGTCAGCATTAAAGGAAAACAATACACTTTTACGGAGTGGTAACTCCGTCACCTACTCTAACAGGAAAGAATTAGCTAATTTTTTCCATCTACAGTAGACCCCTTTTCAGATGTCGCTTGGTGTGCAGGATAGCAAACAGGAAGTCACAAAAGATGTCTCTCTTGTCAAACATAAAAAACTTAATTATGTGAAGCCTGTTCTCTTAATTGCCTACTAGACTACACCAATGACATAATGAAGAGCAACAAATGTTTTTAGAAATGTTGACACAATGCCTTAAAGGCTCCATATTCCTCAAAAACAGACATTTTTATCCAAGAAAGATTTAATAAATTGATATATAGTATTAATTCGATCATAAAATGTGGCATCTGACAGCCTGTAATATTTTAGTTAGTCTTTCCTTTTTTGAACAGTCTTTCGTTTTTGAACTGGATCAAAAATGAAATGATTTTCTATCGTATCTCTGAATCAATACTGCCAACATTAGTTCAGAGATACGATAAAAAATCATTTCATTCGAAGAACGAGACTAACTAAAATTTTACAGGCTGCATCGGGTGCCATATTTTGATTGTATTAATACCATGTATCAATTTATTAAACAGTCCTTGGCTAATAATAAAATGCCTATTTTCGAGGGATATGGAGTATTACAGTTGTAGAGTTTAGCAAGGTTTGGTACAGCTCCATATTAATCGACAGGAACCTTGACCCCTAAAGCGCAAGCAAATTTGTATCAGATAACATTCTAAAATTGTTATTGTTATTTTTTAAAGAAAATAAGACTGGACATTTCATGAGACACATGCCTTATTTTCTTTGCAAAATAAAAAAAAAATATCAGTGTTGTGTGCTGCAGTTGTGATTGGCGCTTTAAGGGTTTATTGCCTACCAAACTGCAGTAATGAAATCAAAGCAGAGCATCTAAAGTTTTAAAAGAGTAACTTTTGGTTTTTAAATTATTACATTTTTAGTATTTTGCAAGCTGTCATACACATATTTATTGGAGGACCCTAAATTGTCCCCGTTTGCAAAATTACTTAGTATATTAGTAAAGTTATGTTATTAATTATATGCCACATTATAATTTACTGACGTTTTGAAGTTTGTAGGATAAATGTATATATTCTTTTACATCATTAAGAAACAAACTTATAGTTTTTGGCGAATTTTTACTAATTCAAATGAAAAAACAAATACCATGACCCCAAAACTTATTATCTCTTATCACCAATAAAGCAATGAAAAGGAAACAGTTTTGCAAATAACTGCCCATCCCCACTTCTTTGCACATCACGAAAACATGCCTATATAATTTTGACCCCCTTAAACCCCACTTTTACAGAGACGATAGCGTTTTTCTTGTCCGTTTACGCGTTTGGGGTGCGTTTTGAAATCGTTGTATAACGTTTGCGTTTCGGCAACATTTCTAGCGTTTCATATCGTTTCGGCCAATCAAATTACAGAGCAAAGCGTTTCATGCAAACGCTAAATTTGCACATGCGCACTGAAGAGCTACGAACGTTTATTGAAACGCTTTTCACCGTTTCGGCCAATCATCTGGCCTTATCGAAACACTGTTTTCCGTTTCGGCCAATCATATGACCGTTTGGCACCGTTTGTATGTATAGACCAATCGAATAATAAATACCTGTTGGACCGTATTAAATCATGTCTTTACAACTAAAGTAATATGAGTTTACGTATAAAAATTGTTTTTATTTTATTGTATTTTCTTTCTCTCTCTCTTTTTTTTTTTTTTTTTTTTTTTATAAAATTATTATAATTGAGATAATTTCGCATTTTCAAAAGAATTAACGTGATTGATTATTATATTTTGTGAAGCCTAATATTTCACACTACAATCATAATAATCATTTTCTTTTGACAATTAAATGTTTTAGCGCGTAGTGCCCGGTATAAAATTTTAAACAGATGACATTTTGAAGTTGTTTTTTTTTTTTTTTTTTCCTCATTTATTGAATCATATTAAAACCACATTTTTTTACATATAGATAATATTTATTATCCTTTTTTTTTTTTTTTTTTTTTTTGTCATTTTCTGTATTTTTTTTTTTTTTTTTTTTTACTTTTTTACTTTTTTGCTAAAACATATTTTATTGTTTTATTGAGATAATTTTCTATTTTCAAACGAATTATTATATTTTGTGAAGCCCAATATTATTTTCACACCACAATCAACTTGTTTTGACAGATAAATGTTTTAAGGCTTACATGTACATTGTATAAAATTTTTAGCAGATGACATTTTGAAGTATTTTTCTTCTGTTACCTTGAAAAAGGTGTCGGCATTTCATACATATTATCTCCACAGGATATGACTTCCTATGCAAATTGTCTTCAGTTGAGATCAGTAATTTGCGTGAAATGTCAAAACTTGTTTTATGGGAGAAAATAAGAAAACAGTTCATAAATTGATCATATGCTGAGTTAGCCCAGAAAGTGATAAAGGTTCAACTGGACAACGAATCATTGACATACTGCATTTTGTTGGCGATATGTGTAGATTCAGAAGATCAGAATGCGCGGAAATGCCGGTTTATCTTGGTCTAAGGTGGTCTCAAATACTATAAGGTCGTTTCTCATTTCTTTTCGAAGGGGCTCAAATATATATTCAACCAGATCACCTTCGCAGCGTGATCAAGATCAAAGATTTTCGTTCTGCAACAAACAGAACTACGTCAAACCTGTGAATTGCTATTATTGTTTTGAGTAATATTATTATTTTGTTTGTTTTTTTTTTTAATGAAATGTGCACTGACGTTTAGACAAATAGTGCTGGAACAGATGACCTGCATTACTGAAATATATTGCTAGAATTAAGTATCATCAATATTAATCCTTTCATTAGATCTTTACCAAGTGAAAATCTCCCTCTGAGCATATGTATTACTCAGATCAGAGTGCGTGACGCAGTCTAGTGCATAATGGTGTCCACTCAGTTCACTAATTAGGTATTAATAGTATAAAATACTGTGATACATGAATTGCACAGTACCCAACTTATACACAGACTGATCAGATTTATAAAAGGTTCATTTTTACTTGTTTGATCCATTACTTTTCAAATACGATGCTCTGTGCACATGTGAACAATTATGTGGTCAGTCGGCAAATAACTTGCTGGAGGGCTTTCGTGAAAGTGTATATTTCCACTATGAAAACATTTTTGGTATGATAATGCAAAGCTGTTAACCCTTTAGCACGCTATATTTAGCAACATTTAAATATTAGAAGACGACGTGCTGGATTAACAGATCCACCAAATGCAACAAATGTGTGGACGAGTAGCAATTACCCAGATCAGAATGCGCGGATGCACATTATAATCTAGAATTTTGCATACTGCAAGCTATACTTAAATGTTAGAAGACGATGCACTGGAGTAACAGCAGATCATATCGAATAAATAAAATAAAAAAAAAACACAAAAAAAACAATGTACAGACGAACTGCAACGAATCAGATCAAAATGCATGGAGATTGCATACTGCAAGCTATACTTAAATATTAGACTAATTTAGAATTTCGCATTTAAAGCACGCTGTATTTAACCCATTATAGTCCGGAAACCCTTAAAACGGTAATTGGCAAACAGTGGAGACCCAGATCAGACGCCGCAGAACGCGGCGTCTGTTCAGGGTCTCCAATATTTTTTAACACATTTGGAATGTGAGAATGCAATGCAAAATAATCCTTTTCAGTCAATTTTTTTTCAACGCTTAGCACTCTGGGTAATATTTTAAGCAGACGACATTTTAAACTATCACAAATTTTCGTTTGAAAAATGCTAATAAATGAGATATTGAAGAAACCATTTAGGACACATATGTGTAAAAGACAACATCTATGTAGATATAAAAAGTTTTAAAATGGGGTAAATAAAACAAATGCTACTGATGGTAATGTTACAAACGAAATTATTCAGATATGTTGTAGTCCAAAACAAATGAATACCTGCTTATCATACTTTATTGTTATTATTATTTTTATTATTATTTACGTGAATGACAATGAAAGCTTAAAATCAATCATATTTATAGCTGAAACCTGTGCGATCCACACAGAGTGATAAATATATTCCCTAGCCACTGTCAACTTGATTTATGCATCAAAATCTCAATACGTGTTTGATTACGGATAAGAAAGAAAGAAAGAAAGAAAGAAAAGGAATATCTTTGGTTATTATATAAATTCTGAATTAAAATTTTTCTGGAAATTAATAAATTAAAATTGATTTTTTTTTTCACAAAAAAGGTACTTTGAAATTTCATCCCAAATTAAAGAAATTAACAAAGATACACTTATGAAATTTCTATCCAAATATAAATGAAGAATAAAATGACTTCCATTATGTCTGGTGTTGTCTAAATTACAAATAAACAAGCAATAAATCCGTTAATACTTCATGTTTTTTTTTCTCATCCAATCAGAAATAAGCCGAAAAAGACTTAGAGGTGCACCTGCATGTCATTAAATTTCCAATAAACAGTACATGGAATGAGCATTTCCTGTATCTCATCCTCCTTAAGCAATACATAGGCTAGCTAATATTATGTTACATTTGAAAGATCAAAAGATTAAATTTAGAACAAAAGGAAATGGTATAATAAATAAATAAAAATGTAAATGAAATTAAAAAATATCATGATATTATACACATTAATTACTCCAGATTCATGTAGTATAGAGTATTTGATGATACATGTAATTAATATGAGTCTTCATTTCTCCACTAAAATAATTTTGTTATGGATATTTATTAGAATTGTCTCACTGAGGCAAAATATTACGAAAACGCAATCTTGAAAGGGGAACTCCCGTATACGGTAATATAGTGAATGTTACATCTGCAAAACCGTGACTTGAATAGTTATTATAATTAAGTGAAACTGAAAAAAAAAAAAAAAGATCTTAAATAACTTGAGTCCGCGGGGTTCTGATTGACTAAAGATGCAAACGATGAAACGTTTGCAATCAGACAGGGTTTCCATGACACCGTTTTCCGAACGCTAATTTGATTGGCCAATATTCGAAACGCTTGAAACGTTTCAGAAACGATGATCTGATTGGCTAAAACCGCAAACGATCGTTTTAGCGTGGTCCAAACGCTGCGTTTCCAAATCGTTAATAAGCGTTTCGCATGCGTTTCCGTGGACAAGAAAAACGCTATCGCCACTGTATATAGTAAAAGTGGGGTTTACAGGGGTATACATTATTTTTCTTATTTCTGCTAAAAATATAGATTGTGGGTACTAGTTAGAACCACCTCGCCGAGGCGGTTCTAACGAGTACCTACAATCTATGTTTTGAGCAGTAATATGAAAACTATCAGAGTTTTTTTATCTGAAAATATTCAGTTTTTGGTGGTTAAATTTTCAATATAGTTGAATACGCGTGTTTTCGTAATGAAAATTAGTTACTTCCATAGTTGCGGTCATGGTACCTAAGCCGTAATCCAAACTCATAAATCCATCAACGAATGACAGAATGTTCAGACCAACAGACATGGACCCCAGAATAAAGGGTGTAATCAGGCGTCCGCGGATAGTAAGCATTACTTGGTAAGCAAGCTTCGCCCATCATGCCCACAGGCCTGAACGAAGGAAGTTAAAAAACTCATTCTATTTTCTTTTTTAAATTAAGGTTTTACTGTTGAGAATGTCAATATAATTACTTTAGTAGACAAAATCTTTCCCTTACCTGCAACTTGTGATAGTGTAGCAACTGTTACATTGGAGGGATAACAGTTTATGTATTTGTCATAGAAATTAACCATCACTACACCTCCATTCTTTTTCTATAAATAGATCCATGGTGAAGTCCATAAATTATATGAGCCGCAATATGAGATAACGTCCCTTTCGACATGTGCGCCCAACAAAGACTCAAATCAGCCTGCGCATCCGCGCAGTCTGATTAGAGTCTTTGCTGTCCACATGAAGAAACTTTGCACCCTTGACTACCCTAAAGGCACACAGTGAAGATTCTGATCAGACTTTGCGAATGTGCGGACTGATCTTAATCTTCACCGGGCCAAATGTCCGGAGATACGTTTACTGATGCTGTGGCTCATATATACAATCGGAATATTAAAAGAGCAACATCAAAATACAAGATAGTTATTTATTCAGAACTGCTCGAAGAAACACTGAAATACCGAATTTACCCTAAGTATACAGACAGAATGGCCTGAGCACGCGACAGCAAAAACAGAAGAAAAAAAACTACACTCAGGAAAGGCCACAGCCACAGAAAACAGCACTATCTCCTCCCCAAATGACTCGGACTAGGGATATCAAATTGGAACTTTATTAAGATATTATTTATTATAGTGACAGTTTCTTACTGTTATGTATTCTACTTTAATAAGCAACAACAAGACGAGATCTGCTGGGCGAATACTACAGACTGTTTTATTTGCATAAAGCTAGCTCATTTATACTGAGACAAAAATACATACATGAATCATTTGATAAGACTGAAATGTATACATTTTACAAGACATAGAATACATCACATCCTTCCTTTTTTTAAAAGAAATAAATCAAATACTTATTAAAACGAAAAATTATTTTGTTTGGCCTAATTCAATAAATTAATCAATTATCCTGAAGTCACTAATACTTGATCCTCAAGTGTTAACTGTTCTTGTTATCAAGGCGTGAACATAAAAATGTATCTTTTAACACGATTGGCTAATGTGCCAAATTAGAGTCTTGACAGATTTAGATAATTTTCATGGGAATGTTTATTCACCAGTCTCTGCCTGCTGATAAAATCCTTGAGAAAAAAGGTGGTGTAATGTATCTGTATTTTCTTTACCGTATAACACCTGATATTGTTTGAAATGAATACGGTAATAAACAAACTGTTTTGCTGCATTACTGTATGTCACAGTTCACTGTAAAATGATGCAAAATAGAAATAAAACACATATATAAGCAATTAAAAGCATAAAAAAATGAAACAATGTATGATATATTGCTAAAATTGTAACTAAAGTGTTTCTGGTTTTCTGAAAGTAAATTTGGATTTCTGCAAGTCTATGATATTTTGAGTCATCAGTGATCCCGGTTTTATGAATGAAATTCTGGTAGTTTGTGGTAAATTCCGTTTTGTCGTAGTATATCCATTGATAAATAATTCCAAAATTTGCGAATGAACTGATTTTTTTTTTTTTTTTTTTTTTTTAACATTGTATCATTCAGTATTCCAAACTATGTATTAATTAACATTATTAATCCAGCTGAAGAATAACACATTATTTTAACAATATATCCACATGAATGAATAAGCACTAAAAGTATATATTAAGCATATTGATTATAGAAGCATAAGCTTACAGACCTTAAACACAATTTAGGTTTCACTGTAGCGAATGGGAGGTTTCACTACTCTTCCATATCTTGTTTTATACGGTGATTTCTCAGCGACATTTCCAGCAATATCTTGCCCTTCTGGTTGTTCTGGTCTTGGTATTTCCGTTGACTGATTGTTTTTACTTTGAACGCTTTGTGACGTTGACTGTTGCTGATCTGAGTAGTTATACCGCAGTGCTGGTGTAAAGATTTTTTCAGTTACTTGTTGTTTTGAATTTGTGGGTCTTATGTGTTTACGATTTCTGCGATATTTCCGTCCATCTGGTGTTTGAACGACGTACGATCTTGGTGTTTCATGTGTGCGTTCGATTGTACCATGTTTCCATTTATTTTCATGCCTCATAACTACATTTTCTCCCGCATGAAGAGGTTTTAGGTCATATTTCAAAGCATGCTTGTCATGAAAAAACTTTTGTTTTAACTGTCTGTGTTTCAGACTGTTCCTGACGTTATCCGTGTATGCTGCTTTAAGCAATGGCGTTGCCATTGGTAATTTTGTTTTCAAACGTCTGCCAAATAACATTTGCGCTGGTGACAAACCTGTGTCGTCTATTGGCGAATTACGGCAGTCAAGTAATGCCATGTAAGGATCATCTGCTTTTTTAAACAGGTTTTTGACTGTCCGTACAGTTCTTTCAATTTGACCATTGCTAGACGCAAAACCTGGCGATGACGTTACATGCTTAAATCCATAATACTTCGCAAATTGACGCATCTGGGTGTTTACGAATTGAGGTCCATTATCCGAGACTAGAGTATCAATTAATCCATACCTCTAAAATTGTCCTTTCATGTACTGAATTACATTCTTAGCAGACAAATTATCTAGCATGCTAACTTCTGGCCACTTCGAAAAATAGTCCACAGAAATAAGATAATGACGTCCTTTGTACTCAAATATATCAACGCCTATTTTACTCCATGGTCTGTCTGGAACTTCAATTGGAATTAACGGTTCTTTGGGATTCTCTGGCTGATTGACGGCACACATTGCACATTTCGAGGGTTGAGCGCAAGACTAGCGTAACTCAGATGGTTGTTTTTCCCCAAACCTAATCTCCTCACCATGAAGGCATTATGAAGATTACAACATTTCTTTCTGTAAACAATGAAAATTTAGGTGCCATTGCTCGTATGAGCAATGGCACCTAAATTTGCATTGTTTACAAAGGGGTCCAAGTTGCCCCTAAACAAGGGTTTCAAAAATATGTTTGAGTTACAATAGTCTTGCGCTCAACCCTCGATTTGGAAACATGTTCCTCAATGTCACTGTTCATTGACGGCCAAAATAACACTTCATGTGCTCTTGATTTGCATTTTACTATTCCGAGGTGAGAAGAATGTATTATGTCAAGCATATCATTTCTCAGTTTCTTAGGAATTATAAGCTTTAATCCCTTGAACATTAATCCATCTATGGTAGCAATTTCATCTCTGTAATTCCAATACGTTTTAAGCTCAGGTGGCAGTTGGTCTTTTGTTTCAGGCCAACCTTTCACTGTCACATCTTGTAGCAATGTCATTTCATGGTCCTCCATTGTTGCTCGTCTAATTTCATCACGTTTCTCAAGTGATACAGATAAATATGACAATAAGTGAATTTCATTGATACAGATTGTCATTTGATTCTTCTAGAAATGATCTTGAGAGATGATCAGAAAGAAATATTGACTTTCCTGGCTTAAAAACAATGTCAAAGTCATATTTCTGTAATTGAAACATTACACTCTATAGACCAAGTGTTTTTGAGGGGGTCAGATCTGACTCCTATCAAATTACCCTGAATTTTGCTATCATGGTATAATATCATTATTTGTTGTTTTAACATTCAGCTTTCAGTTTCAGCTACTCTGTGTTGTAACTACTCTATCAAAAGTGAGCACCTTTTGAAAATAAAATCATTTTACACTTTGTTTTGTTATGTTGCATTTTGGTATGATATATATCTGCATAATAGTGAGAGGTACTTCAGAGAGAATATTTTGCGAGGAAATGTATGTATGAAAACATCTGATGGCATAAAATGGTAGCCTAAGTTTATCTTTTGTGTCAATTTATACCTAGTAGATTGTTCTAGCATCATCAATTGGAACAGTCAATAAGTCATTTAAGGGGTGTCTTGATACTTTTTATATGTGGTTTGAGAAAAGAAGTACCTGTATTATGCAAATAATGGCAATTGCATTTGAATCGGTGCTCAGCAGGGTGTGTCTGAGCTGGGTGTAATTAACTGTTTGAGTGACCCCATATATTGATTCAGCAAACACGACTAAACTGCTTTTGTGCTGTCCCTATTATGTTCTGTGACCATTCAAAAAGAAAGTTCTTCACACCTTTTTAAAAATAATTGCTCAAACAATTAAAATCAAAGCACTGGTAGCACTGGTGGGTCGACTGTTTGGGTGTAGGCTGGGAAAATGATCCTGAACATGGACTTAAAATGTTTCATTCAGCCCCTAACTTCCTGTTATTTAAGCAAACAGTGCAGACCCTAATCAGATCTGTAGCTTCACTGTCACATCGCTGGAAATCACATGTGCTTGTGGAATTATATTTTGGGGAACAGAGACTACCAAACCAAAATTTTGATTTGGAGGAACAAGAAAACCAAAGCCATTTATTTCATGGGAACAGGTACTCCATCCTGGTCCCTTCTCATATCTGCACTCATCTGCACATGCGTTTGCACGCGGACTGACAGCCGGCCGGATGGACGGATGGAGGCGTTCATAATATCCCCATCGCTTTTTCAAAAGCGTGGGGATAAAAAGAAAGAAAACCATCTCAGGAATTGTTAAGGAAACAAATAGCCCTCTTCCATTATACATGTCTCATTTTTCTTTTTGTCTTTATTTTTCCTCTCTGTTTACCCTACCCCTTTCATCCTGAAAATCCGATTCCCCTGTAATAAATGCCTTTTCCCCTGGAACAGCCTTAATACATGTAATAGATAAAGATAAGACATATTTTTTTAGGGAACTGGATGAAAGTACAGATAGCTGATAAACTATTCAACTGGAGTGTTCACAGACATGTAAATATGGCAAGCTGCTGGTGTAGAGCGTTGTATTTTCGTTTCAATTAAAACTGTCAAGGTGTTGATCTATGTAATTGTTCTTTAGATTGTGCAATAAATAGGTGGGAGACTGATTAGATTTTGCAATCTAACTGGCATTTCATGAATACCTTTCTTATAGATTGACTTTAAGGGTTTGTGATCACTTTCAACATTTACATTATGTCCATAAATGTATTGATTGAATTTCCTACAGCCAAAAAGTATTCCAAGTGTCTCTTTTTCTATCTGCGAATATCTCTGCTGCGTTTCAGTTAATGCACATGGTGCATATGCAACCGGTTTTCCTTCTTGCGTAATAGCTGCACCTAATCCTTTTGAACTGCTGTCAACTGTAAGAACAATTGGCTTTGTCTTGTCGTAGTATGCTAATACTGGTGCGTTGACACACATTTTCTTTAATGTCTGGAAACTATTTTCTTGTTGAATGTCCCAATGCCATTCTATATCTTTATGTAAAAGTTCTCGCAATGGCGCTGATACCGCTGACATATTTGGTAGAAATTTTGCTAAATACTGGACAAATCCTAGAAAATGTTGCAGCTCTTTTTTACTCTGAGGCGCTTTCATCTGTTCAACCGCTTTCAGTTTTTCGTAGTCTGGTTTCAGTCCTTCAGAGCTCAAAACATGTCCGATATATCGAATTTGTTTTTTACGAAATTCGCTTTTGTTAGGGGATAGCTTTAGATTATACTTCCTAGCTTTGTCAAGAACTAATTTCAGCCTTCGATCATGCTCTTCAAGTGTTGTTCCCCATATCAATATATCATCCATTATCACTTCTGCACCTTCGATATCTTCGATCATTTCTGACATAATAGACTGATACAGTTCACTTGCGCATTTTATTCCAAATGGCAGTCTGAGATAGCGATATCTCCCGAAAGGTGTATTGAAGGTACATAATTTAGAGCTTTCCTGGTCTAACTCTATTTGCCAGAAACTTGATGTGCAGTCAATTTTGCTGAATACTTTAGCATTTGGCATGCGTGATACCACTTCTTCCACTGTCAGTAATGGAAAGTGTTGCCTTTTTACAGCTTTATTCAAGTCTCGTGGGTCTATACAAAGTATAATGGAACCATTAGGTTTAGTTACCACTACCATGCTGTTGACCCAACTTGTAGGTTTCTTTACCTTTTTGATGATTCCTTCTTTGACCATGCGTGACAGCTCATTTTTCACCTTATCTCTCATGGAAATAGGTAATCGTCTAGGTGGATGTACGACGGGTGTTACAGTAGGATCGATATAAATCTTATGTTTACCTGGTAAGCGTCCAATTCCATGATATAAATCCGAGTATTCAGTTTGAATGTCACTATTATCCACATTTTCCACTGCTTTTTCAAGTTTGTACATTCTTTGAATTAGTCCTATCTTTTGGCAAGTCTCTGAACCTAAAATCGTCGGTGCACTTTGTTCTATAACCTGGAATTCTATTTCATAGATGTTATTGTTAAAGTAACAGGGTAATTTTACAGATCCAATTGGTTTGATGGTATGTCCACTGTATGATCTTAATTTGGATTCTGTCTTTTTCAAAACTATTTTGATTTTCATTTGCTTGAGAACATTTTGGCTTATCACATTGCATCTGGCGCCGGTGTCTAATTGCATTTGTATTTCATTGTCATAGATCATACTTTTAACTGTCCAATCATCTGATAGTCTGTGAATTTCCTTTTCATCAGATAACATTTTTACGTACACAACATCATCATAATCATACCTGTCACTATCCGAATTGTCGCTACTGCAAGAATCATAATCATCAAGAGAGTGGATTCCTTTGCGATGCCTTTTCTGCTGTCCTTTTCTCTTCAAACACATTTTACTGAAGTGATTCAGTTTGTGACAAAATCTGCACTTTTTACCCATTGCTGGACATTGCATATCAGAATGAGTGTACCCACATTTCATGCATTTTATTGCTTGTTTATCATATTTAGATTTGTCACTAGAGCTTTTTGTTTTATCCACTTTTCGTACCGGACATTGTTTTGTCGGAAATTTACTTCTTATCGCACATACATTTGGATCCTCACCAGAATTCATGGATTTTAACTGCTTTTGGGACATTTCATATGTCCTAGATATGTCCATGCATTTTTCAAGTGTCAAGTTATTGCCTTCATTAATTAATTTTTCCCTAACTTTGGTTGATTTTATTCCAAACACGATATGGTCTCTTATCATTTCATCTTCCATTGTATGATCGTATCCACATTCCTTATAAAGTAATTTAAGATCCGTCACAAATTGTTCAAATGGTTCTTCTATTCCTTGTTCTCTTCGCATGAATATGTATCTGGAGTAAATCTTGTTTGATTTGGGCTTGCAATAATTTTCGAATTTATCATAATGAATTGCTAGCTTCTTTTTGTCCTCCTCAGAAAGTACCCATGTTGAATAGATGTTACGTCCCTTTTCTCCTGTCCATAACATTAAATAATTACATTTTTCTTCTTCTGATTTTGCTTTTAATGGTCCGCCAAACATAAAATTACAATGCTCCTTGAATGCTTTGAAAGCCAATGCTAAGTCCTTAGCGTCCCAATCCATACGAGGAAATTTAGCAGTGTGCTCATCAATTTTGAATTGTTAATGTACGAAATAGATTATCCTTTTAAAATAATCTTCTTATCTTTTACTCTTTCTTTTAACAAAAGCGATAGTCAGATTTTCTGTGTAGACGTAAGCCCTTTTCTCTCTGACACCATGTTATGTATTCTACTTTAAATAAGCAACAACAAGACGAGATCTGCTGGGCGAATACTACAGACTGTTTTATTTGCATAAAGCTAGCTCATTTATACTGAGACAAAAATACATACATGAATCATTTGATAAGACTGAAGTGTATACATTTTACAAGACATAGAATACATCACACTTACAGCCAATGGAATCTGTAATCTATAATTTGAGTAGATGTTTAACCACCGAAAACTACATCAAAATCCAAATTTGTCAAACAGATATATCAGTTCAGAAATTTGTATAGTTAATAGAAACCCTAACATAAGGTGTTCAGATTTGAATCCTACCACTAGGATTAAGTAAGAACTTTCTCTGAAACTTTTGAAAGAAAAACTAAATATAGACTTATCAGGAAAGACCACGATAACGGAAAACAAAGTAAATAAGAACTCAGGAACTGTTACAATCAGATCCAGTTCAAGCTTCCAACACAAAAGGGAAAGACAGACAAATACAATAAAGTAGCCACAAAGTAAACAGACAGCAGGCAGAGGTGACAACTCTTTCCCCAAAAAGGTGGGAACTCAGTTATCCAAACTTACCTGAATATATAATCAACTTACATAATTATTAAAAGAAAAACACTAGAAAGTGAAGCACTACATAACAATTAACAAAAGAGTGCCACAATGAAAATGCCGCCTTGGAACGGTCAGTAATGGAATATTGTTTTGAAATATTGTTATAAAACGCTGTTTTATTGATTTGCTTGACAAACAAATACAAATATCATCAAACTGGCATGTATCTGGTAATTTATCACAGCTTCATTTTTGTGTCATTTATAAATGAACACTGTCTTACAAATGGATATTTACTACGTTTGTTCTCTATCCTACACCACGCTGCTATATATCCAGTTTGTACTACTATAATATCAGTAGCTTCTTGATTGTGGCATATCCGATGGGTTTGGTCTAGAACACCGCTATCTGCTTTGACATTCATAATTATTTGGATCAAACGTTTGTTTGTTCTTACATTTGTATTAGAAACTGATTTATAATGTCCTATGGCCCTGATTTGAGGAAGAAATTAAGAGTCTGCAAGACCAAGAAAATTGCGTTTATGTATCGTAGTTCAGTTTATGGTTTTCGTTTGCTCTTTTTAGTTTTTCAACTTTGTTTCATCATGACGTTGAGAACAAAATCCATACAGAACACAAAAAAGAAAAGAACGAGATCCGGAGTCCCGGTCCAGCTGAGACTCTTCTCATGACAGCATCACAGCCCGCAGGTAGGCACATGACCACCGCCCCCGCCAGTACCAAGCGGAACCCGATTTTACAAGATACAAGAAGGCGCACATTGATCCCAAGGAAAATAAAAACTGCAGCTGGTAGTATGTACCGTGTGGCGGCCGTAAAAATCTCACCATACTTCATTAAGTACGGGTACCTTTTAACGACCGCCAGACGGCACCTACTACCACCAGCGGGAAGTAAAAGAAAATCTATAAAGGTTGTCCATGGAATCAAAGGACACAAAAAGAACGAAACCGAAGTCCCGGTCCCATTGACACTTGTCACATGACAGCACCGCAGCCTGCATGGCCGCACACGCTCCCCTAGCACCGGCCCAAGCGGAACCCGATTTTTCAAGATATACGTATTCGCTCAATGATCACGAGGAAAATAAAAACTGCCCTATGATGAAGTAAGTGGAGACTTTTTACAGCAGCCACACAACACTTGACACCGGGAAGATCGTTTTTACATTTTCCGTGTTGATCCACTAATGAGGTATGGAACCCTCTCTGTGGCATCACGAAAACATACCTATATAATTTTGACCCTGTTAACCCCACTTTTATATACTAAAACTGGGGTTTACAGGGGTATACATTATTTTTGTTATTTCTGCTCAAAACATACATTGTGGGTACTCGTTAGAACCGCCTCGTCGAGGCGGTTCTAACGAGTAACCACAATATATGTTTTGAGCAGAAATATGAAAAATATCAGAATTTTTATCTGAAAAAATTGCCATTTTTTGGTGGTAAAATTTTCAGTGTATTTGAATAATAGTCGTGTTTTCGTAATGGTCAGAAACATTAGCCTCTATGCATTGATAGACAAGCGTACTCGCTACTCTCAAAATACTAAAAGTTCAAGATGTAACAAACATTTACTTTTAATCTTGTTCAGGATATGGCTTTGAATTGTTTTCATGACATTCTATCATGAAAAAAAAGGACAAGGGTTGTTTTCATGGCGTGGTCATGAAATAAGGACAATGATCGTTAATTTACTTTGTTTGAGTTGGGCCTGAGACGGAATGATGGCTCATTCCTCAAGTCTGTTTAGAAGTTGCCCGCCTGTCCATTTCGCTGTCGCACTTCTTCTTTGTTCGTATTTCGGTTATTCTAATTAAGCTGGGTTTTTTCTCTGCTTGTTCTTCATCACTTCCTTTTTCGGTGAGTCGGGAAGGTTGGGTTTCGTGAATGTGGCCTTCCATGTGCAAATTCGTTTATTTTTTAATGAAGCTTTGGACAAAACCTGCAGGCTATCTCATTACGTAAACAAGCCTATTCAAATATATTGAAAATTTTATCTCCAAAAAACTGAAAATTTTCAGATAAAAATCTCCAATGTTTGTCATATTTCTGCTCAAAACATAGATTGTGGGTACTCGTTAGAACCGCCTCGGCGATGCGGTTCTAACGAGTACCCACAATCTATGTTTTAGAGCAGAAATAAGAAAAATAATGTATCCCCCTGTAAACCCCAGTTTACTATATAAAAGTGGGGTTTAAGGGGGTCAAAATTATATAGGCATGTTTTCGTGATGTAACATAAATATTTACCATACATTGCTTCTTTGTGAACAGTAGTTGCTTGAAAGCAAATAAAAACACTGAATTAACTAATTTAAATAAAGTTATTAGTAAAATGAAAAATATATGAAGATAGTGAAATGAACATAAAAATATTAAGCTACGAACTGTCATATTAAGTACGTCATCCTGGACATTTCTATAATGATTGCAGAGAGTGAAGGCAGAACTGTGACTGTAGATAACGGGAGCTGTGGCAATATTGAGGGCATCTATCATTGTCTGTTTGGCCACGTGTGACAGGTCCACCAGCATTCCAAGTCGGTTCATTTCTAGGATTACTTTCTGAAAGAAAAAAATATAACGAATCCCAGGTAGCCTTCAACTCAATCCTATATCGGCGGCCTCGGTGGCTCAGTCGGATGCGCGTTCGAATGGTGATCAGGAGGTCGTGGGGGCCAAGCAACATTTTTCTTTCGTAGAGATTGATCTTTAAATACTTTCTACGGTCAATCTCTCTATTCCGCCGATTCAAGAAGGGCAGTTGTCAGTTTCTGGCGAAAGAATGTGCACAAATACTAGTGTTAACTGCTTAGATGATTATGGCTACCCAAGGAAAAATGTGGTTAGGCAAATATGACCCTATTACTGGGTCGTAAAATCTCAACTTAATCAATTAAATATCTATATCGGACAATTATCGGCCCAAAAGGACTGTCGGGATGGATAACGGCCCAATATAGATTTAAGTAGAAGACTGCTGGGATATTAGATATATAATTAAGCAAGTACATTACCAAAGCTCTAGATCAGCCTGCACACCCCCATATCTAATACAAACTAATACGACGCGAGTCGTGACTGTGACTTAGTGCCACTCACAAAATAGGTATAGTCTACAATCCTGGTGTGGAAACAGCAACAGAGTGGTTAGCTGTTAAGTGATAAGCAAATTTAACATGGTGGTAGTACCCTATTGCTGGCCGCGATGTTAGATATCGTAGCTGAACCGACAAACGCTTCTTTCTATGGCAGCGGTGGTATGGGTAATGGCACAGCTATCTCCGTACCCAGGTCATTCTCACTTCTTATTCCGATATTTAAGCTAACTTAATATTTATCAATTAGTTCGGAGTTTCGACGACAAAAGCTAAACGGATGGCCCATATTTAATTCGGTTACATTTAACAAAGCGTCTTCAGGGAAGCCATTAAAGGTCATGACAACCAGCCACAATGTCGGACTGGTATAAATTTGCAAACCTGAATAGTCCTTATCAGGAAAATACCAACTTTGAAACTTGTGCACCTAGGATGTTGAAACTCCATGCATTTGGCGGCCTTCTCACAACTACTTCTCACTGCTGAAAATTTGAACTTGATATCTTAAGTAGTTCCGGGGTTATGGACGTCCAAAATATATATAGAACATATAATAAAATGCTGGTGGGTACAAATTAGTAATTTTCTCATACCTTATCGTAAGCAGTTGCTGTTTAAATTATGCATAAAACCATTGTTTTTAATCGCAATGCTATGATATTTGGCAGACTTGTGGCTGGATAGTAGAGCTGTAATAATATGTTGTCACGACTGCAATTTTCGGTTTGATTATGGACATATAAACATTTTCCCCTCAGTTGACCATATTTGGAAATGTCAGATGTTAAACAATCCTATCTTCCAAACCCAGTTAGGAATTTAATTCTAATTTTCAGGATTTTCTAGTCTTATCAATTGCTATCAAGTGGTAGAAGACTGAAAGCCCTAATCGCAAAGGTTTTATAATTTGCATTTTCCGGAGTAGGCCTATTCCCAATGCAGAAGCACAATTTGCTCTTAAATTGAAGTTAATGTCGCATAAATGGGTTCGGAGGAGAATCGTTTAAATGTGTGGACAGACACATAGACGACGGTCGGAATGTGATGACTATAGCTCATCCTGAAAATCAGGACAATTGTGTGACCTCTGTCCAAAAATAAATCAGAAGTGCGAGTAGTTTCTAGTGCATTATGTAGCATATGGGTAAAACGCCAAATCAAATAGAAGACGCAATGGTAATAAGGCATCCGACTTTACGAGCTTCTCTAAATGAATCCATTCTGTTTACAATAGTAGATTTATAAATATGCACTTGCAAGGTGAAGATACGCATAATGAACGCACAGAGAGAACAAAACGTATAGAATCAAGATACCCACCTTTCCAAATTCTGTTAAGCCGTTATGTCGTTCGCCATCTACGGTACTATTATATTGAGGTGTATCAACCTTCCAGTTGTCAGCCCTACAAGTAAACGGTCAAGAGAGAATAAACAAGACCTGTCGCCGGACAAGGAAGCATGCCTGAAATCATGCTTGTCAATCATATCTAAAACGTTAAGTCAGTGACTTAACCCACTGCGGGGTGGGGATGGAGATGGGGTGGTGGCTCCCGGTGTTAGTCTTACTCTTGTTGCTTTGTGGTTTATTCTACGAGGCGATTTATTTTAAGTCTTGCCTTGTGTTATTTTGTTCTTGTGTTTTTCAGTCCTTTTAGCATTGCGATTACCTCGCTTGGGGAAGAGAGAGCTAATCTTAGTGCTTTTCGTACGTTTGTTTGATTTGCGCTTGTTTGGTTTTGTCTGTTTTCTCTTCCTCTTGGTGTCTGGGAAGGGCTGCGACTTGTGATTATGGCACTCCCTGGACTATTCTCTTACATTTTTTGATCTGAACTAATCTTTGAAGCAGTATCTAAGACCTAGTCACATTTTAACAATATTCATATTGGCATTCAAGAGACATATACTTCTTTAAACCTTCAACAAGAAAACGGTATTCAAACATAAAAGTCTGTGATCTTAATCTGAAACTGACTGTGTGAGATAGGCCTCACGTTAAGCAAAGCTTTACACTAGTACCTAACATCAATCCGAGTAGCAACTAAATCCATATAGGTGTTATGGACATACAGATCTTCAAATATTTTACATACAAGGTTGAAGGTCACAGACGGGAGAGGGACTTGCATTGAATAAAATGTTAGACACTGAATAAAATGTTGGATCAATCCCTAACACCAACGTATGTATCAACTAAATCAATTTAGGCGGTCAGGAGATAAATTTTCAAGAGTGTGAAAGTGTAACATAACGTCTTAGCTTGTGACCTTAGCCTAAGTGTCAGGTGCAAGGTGAGGATGGTACTGTTTAAAACTAAAGACCAATATCCACCAACAGGCTAACTTTGAAGCAAATTCCACAAAGGACTCGGATAACCTCCTAAAATATTTAAGATAAATCCTGATAATTTGTAGACGATGCAACCGCCAGGGAGTGCAATAGCTGTTCTTGTACTTGGCACAGACGAGCTAAAACTTACTCTTGCTGTTAACAACCTAGATATTGCATCAATTTTGTTTTTCCATGTTACCCTATATGAAAACTGTCAAAATGATACAAGTTTTCTCCTGGTTTTGAAGACATAGATATTGTGTCTGTTCTAAGTGTCTTTCTGAAGTAACCGTAATGCAACATGAATATTTAATCAATACTCATCACTTAAATTTACAGAACTAATTAGTTAGTCTAAGCAACCAGAATACATTGAATTAAACGAGCACAAAAAGATTCCCTCCGACAAATACAAAGTGATACTGTCAGGCAAGCGTACAGTCATCACGTACGACAGTATGAACTGATCTTGCCTGACAAGTTTCAATTTATCCTGTGTACCAGAAATGCAGTGATCATGTCTGACAATACGAACTGATTTTGTCTGACAGTATAGTCTGATCTCGTTTGACAAGTATGAAGAATAAGTATATCATTCAGACAAGTATAATGATCCTGCCTGACACATCTAAAGTGATTCTTCCTAACAATCATTAACAGATCCCATTTGACCAGCATCAAGTGATCCTATCTGGCAAGCATAAAATGATCCTGCCTGACAACTTATGTCTAACATGTATAAAGGGATTCATTTTGTCTGCTATGTACAAAGTTATTCATTCTGCCTGACATGTATAAAGTGATCCTGTCTGACAAGTATAAAACGATCATGGCTGACCAGTATAAAGCCATTATGTTAGATAAGTGTAAAAAGATTCCGTCTGACAAGTATGCAGTGATCTTCTGACAAGCATAAAGTGGTCTTCTCTGACAAATATAGGCGGATTCACTCTGTCTGCCATGTTTACAGTGGTCCGGTCTGACAAGCATAAGTGATCATGGTTGACAAGAATAGTAAGGCGATCTTTTCTGACAAGCAAAAATTGATCTTGTCTGACAAGTATTAAGCTATTATGCCTGACAATCATAAAACGAAACTGTCTGACAAGTGAAGAAATAATTCCGTCAGACAAATATAAAGTGATCCTGTCTGAGAAGTATGAAGTGATCTTAGCTGACAAGCATATTAAAGCAATCTAGCAAGCATTAACATATCATGTCTGTTAAGTAATTAAGTGATTATGTCTGACGAGCACAAAGTCTAACACTTTATTAAGTGATTATGTCTGGCAATGCTTAACGTGATCCTGTGAGACAAGCAGCGTCACGCCGTCTAGAAAGTATTAAGTGATGCTGTCTGACAGACATAGATTGATCCTGTTTCAATCTTAAGCATATTGTTGTCCAGAAAACGCATGGGGTTGGACGACGGTGGTCAGGTCTCATACTCTTTGGCGATGCGACCCAAACCCTTCATTAGAGGATTGATGCCTGGTAGTATGTCTTTGTTCGTTCCCTTGCATGGTCCAACTAGTGGTTTTCCTGCGATCTGGGCCCAGTTGTTCATTACTAACGATGTCGTTAGTTAACGTATCGTTAAAATTTTGATCAATAAATATGATATATATGTTAATAGTTTTGCTGAAAACATGTGAGTAGCTTTTGCATTCGCAATTAGATACTTCTAGAACAGTTAACATTTTGATCACTAACGAGCTCGTTAAGCTAACTATGCTTTGAACAACTGTGCCCTGGATGCCATGTCTGAGGTGTTCACTATGAGCTCTTAACGTGACTTTGATTTAATTTACACATTTTTCTGTGATGCTTCATGGGTTTATGTGAGCCAAACACTGCATTTTTTACCACATTTGAACCCGGGGTGAAGATTTGGTACGTACCAGTAAAACGATTTAACCCCACCCCAGAGGTTTTACTATTGACTGCTCTAAGGCGGTGTTCTGGCGTCGTTTGTTCTTAATGTGGCCTAGTAGCTGCTCGCTGTGGGGCATTTGTAATATTTTGTCTTGTTGTGGTCTTATTGTTATGATTGGTGGATCCTATATGGCATTATGAATTTATGATCACCTCAGTGGAGAAAAGGAAGCTGGTTGCTTTGCGTTTCTCTGGTTTGTGACATGTGTGCTGTCTGACTTGCTTTGTTTTCTCTTCCTCTTGGTGTCATTGGCAGGCTATCTTCTGTGATCGTATTTTCTCCTGGACATCTTTTATATCATTTTGCAGCAGCATTTCTGCGTGGACAGTGCCACAAGAAAGTCACATTATTGTAATTTTGTATGTTTTCTTAAATAATTCTTCAAATACCGAACAGCAGAAAAGACATGGACCACATATAATAGATTCAGGCAAGGTGCTCACGATCTGCGAGAGCGGAAGGTAGTGTATATACAGAAAGATAAACAGACAAACTACCAAGTCAAAAATACAAAGTCATAAAATGGATGGCTATCCATTTCAGCAGTTAACAACGCGCCAGTGTGGCAACACATACACACACACACACACACACACACACACACACACACATTCTTAATACAAAACTACTTTACCATGGAGTGTTACAGCTATGGGTTACTGTCATATAGCGTACGCCAAGTTCATAAAACATTCTGAGGTTCCCAAGACTGCTATCAATAGAGTGTCCTCCCTCTAGACCTACCATACTTGCAATTTTACCGTCGTTAAATGCATCCAGAATACCTGTGACAAAAGAAAAAATAATTAAAAAGTTAAACATGACATATATATGGTGAATTTCCTTCACCTCGGAATACAAGGTTAACACACATCATTGTGAAAAATGACTCTCTCTCTCTCTCTCTCTCTCTCTCACACACACACACACACACACACACACACACACACACACACACACTTGATGATGAGTTACGGTTTAACGACGCATCAACCCATGAGGGTCATTTGCGTCAAAATTGTGTACTAACTTGGTTTTGTAGTGAAACTGCTGTGATGATAAGTCATATAAGGTCCAGGTACATTATGGCCCAGTAAAACTACACCCGTTGTTTAAATAGCCATGCGATATTACAGTGTTTACTTTACTTACATTACTAAGGACAGCAGCTAGGATATGGACGAACATCTAGCGATTTATAAACGCGCCCCAACGCCCCCACCTCGACTCCCTCACCCATATACACATTTGAGCAGTTCATACGTTACAAACTTGATAAGGCTCAAGATTGTTATCGCCTAGTAAATCTATACCAGTCTTCTCAGATATCAACTGAATAATAGCCATGCGATACAAAGTGAATACGTTACTTATTAAGACCATTAATAAGATATGAACACTCTCCCCCGTCTAGGGATTTTTGCAGGTATAGTTTTCTGAAAGCTCTAATGTTACTCTGTCCAATAAAACTTGTTGGCTCCCTGGACGTTGTGAGTTTAGCTTTTAAATGCCTGCGACCTACACTATTCCAACGATGGTTTTTAATATAATAGGCAAATTGAGAAAACGGATATGAAAAAGTTTGTTAAATGTGATCAAATTTAATATAATAGTAATACCCTTTAAGTGCACTTTAAAACCTGACCAGTTATTTTTTTTTCTTGTGTTTTACTTTCTATATGGACTGGTAACCTACAGAACCCAATGAATCAAAGTAGTGACAGTACTGTTGAGTCGACTGTCTCTGAGTGTAGTCTGTGAAAATGGTCCTGAACGGGGACTTTAGACTGCTTCAATGAACCCTTAAATTGGACCGCAACCTTACAATGTATTGTGTTTTAAAGTAAAGAACGTTACAAACAATGAATTTTGACACAAATTTGATCAAAATCGGTAGAAAATTAAGTAAGTCATAGACAATTGAATACTTAAACACTGGTGGAATGGGCGCCGCCATTTTGAATATTTGATAAGATTTCATAAAAACTAAAAAGGTAGTTATTCTCATAAAGATTGTTTATTTGATGGGGGGGGGGATGATTGCTTGTCACTAGAATTAAAAGATTATAAACAAATTGTTGCAAAACTATAGCAAAACTATTCTTAAAAACCCTTCATAATTTGGTTTTGCATATTTAATTTTGGCTGTGTGACGTCACAAAGCCTACTATATGGCGGCATTCATGACAGTCATTTTAAATATATTCAAACAACCATAATTTCCTTATTTCTAGGCCGATTTTGAAAAATTTTGCATAAAAAAAAATGGCTTATTAAGTACTTTACTCCAAGATACACTTACAACTTATATTGCGTTCCCCTTTACTTCCTATTATTTAAGAAAAGAGTGCAGACCCTGATCAGATGCCACGTTCTGTGGCGTCTGGTCTGGGTTTGCTCTGTTTGCCAATGTCCAAAATGTCAAAGTCCAGGATTTACAGATAACCCTCTATCAACAGCACTCTGACATCACAGCGACAAGAATAGCCCTTTACCTGAATTTCGTCTAACGCGCGGTTTGATTACATTGGTCTATGATAATCACATGGACAATATCTTAAGGAAACTTTGGCGTTTGTATACTATGGCTCGATTGTAAACAACGGACCTCAAAACTGACTTTCAACATCCTTACGTTTTATCTCAGGAAAACTGTGTACGATGACCTCTTTTTAATTTCAAGCTTCAAAACCCCACATAACTGGGATTTACAAAAATACAAGAGTTAGTATGCTAGAAATACAATCCACACACCTGACAAAATATTTTGTAGTTTTTAATTCATTCCCAAATGGTTGTTGATGCAACGTTATTAAATTTCCTTACTATTATTGTTAAATTTCCTCTCGCAATTAAGACAGCAAGAACAATATACTATTTAAAGACCTGTAGTTATTTTTTGTTTATTCATCGTGTTTCGCTTCCAAATATTGAATTTATCAAAATACATATAAAACAAAATATAACATTACGTTACCAACTATTAATAATATTATGACAAATCTCGTATGTGTGTCTTTATAAAATTCCAAATCATGTGGCATGCTATCATTATTTCCTGTTTGGTCTCCTTACTCGTAATTTCTTTACAGTGCTAGATCAGAATCAAACAAATACTAGTAATACAACTTTTTAAATTCATGTATTATGGCTGTGCACCGTTTAGTTCAGTTGCTTAAGTAAAATACTGCTTATTGCGACTTGCCTTCTCAACTATTATTCTGTTAATAGCCAAATCAATTCTGATATAAACTTTATAAACTCTGAAAGACATAAAGTTTCACTACTCTATGCAATTTTGATCTTGAATTATTGATAGAGAAACTCTACACGTGAATGGACCACAATGCCAAACAGGACCCATCAAACGCAATATTTTGGATTAATCTGAATGCTGTAGAAGGCAATTATGTGATCAGCAAAGACTCTGGTCAGATTACCGGATGCACAGTCTGAATAGATTCTTCGCTGGTCTCACGTCATATACAGTCGACTCTCGTTATCTCGAATTCAGAGACTCTCTGAAACACTTGGAGATATCCGTACCTCGAGATATCAGAGTTGCGGGAGTGAGGAAAACAATAAATCGAACAACCACATTTAGCAAATGAATATGTAATTTGACTCTTGAAGTTAGAGATATTTTGAAAATATTATGGAAAAGATGAGAAATTTCTCCTCTTTTCCACAATATTTTTACCCGTGTCAGACTTTCATGTTTAGGCAGGGACCAGATTTTCACTTCGAGATAAGCGGTTATTCGAGACAGTCAAAGTTCGAGATAGCGAGAGTCAACTGTAGTAGGTTTTGTGGTGCACTGGCTCAGTGACAAACTAACCTCTATGTTTATAGTTTGCTATACCCCGAGTAGTGTGTTTGGACCCCAAAAAGGGTAAATAGCAAACAGTGCAGGCCACATAAGACATTAAACAGGAAGAGACACCAGAAAGTCTGCAGCAGCGAGCAGCCATAAAACCCAACAAAGAACTAAAGGTTTAAATTGATTTTACTTATATCATACCTTCACCCTAATCACAGATGTTGTACAATTTGAATCAGACTATTTGCATTATGTTACAATGAAAGCTAAATGTTCCATCCAAACATGCCTGTACAATCGACTCTCGTTATCTCGAAGTCCAAGGGACTCTCTTAAATACTTCGAGATATCCTTACCTCGACAAATCAGATTTGCAGAATTTAAGAAAAATAAATCGAACAACCACATTTCACATATGAATATGTAAATTGACTCCTGGTTAGAGATATATTAAAAATATTGTGGAAAAGAGGAGAAATCCAAGGAGCAATTTCTCGTCTTTTCCACAGCATTTTGTTACCTTTTGTAAGCACAGGGACCAGATTTTCACTTCGAGATAAGCGGTTAATCGAGATAAGCGAGTTCGAGATAATGAGAGTCGACTGTAATTTGAACCAAAGCCGACATCAACACATGACAGGGTCCCCTTTTGATCTACAGGATCCTGCAGTATTGAGTATAGTTGACTCTCGTTATCTCGACCTCGCTTATCTCGAATAACCGCTTATCTCGAAGTGAAAATCTTGTCCCTGCCTAAACAACAAGTGAAAATATTGTGGAAAAGAGGACTCTTTTCCACAATATTTTCACTATATTTCTAACTTCAAGAGTCCAATTACATATAAATTTGTTAAATGTGGTTGTTCGAATTATTTTTTCCTCAATTCTGCAAATCTGATATGTTTAGGTACGGATATATCGAAGTATTTCAGAGAGTCCTTTGGAATTCGAGATAACGAGAGTGGACTGTATTGTGTTCCTTTTGGGTTTCTAACGAAACACTTGATGAGATAAAGGGAAAAATAAACTATCCGTAATACTCTGAACGCATATTTGATAGTATAAACTGGATACTTCATTAGTAGTAGTAGTAGTAGTAGTAGTTGTAGTAGTAGTAGCAGTAGTAGTATTAGTAGTACGTTAATTTTTATTGAGAATGTGTTATTCCTCGAGAAAGCTGAGCAGATACTTTTGCTTGAAGGTAAACGAAAACTAAATACAATTCACTTTTGCAATATGGAGAAATAACGGTGATAAATAGAATTCGTAACAAATGAACTTTGTTTTCTGCAAAATAATAAGATGATCAAAAAGTACCCCAACGAGTTACAATACTCATTTCCCTTCGGTTCTTTGGCGTGACGTCATCACACGTTGTATGCGGTAACCACAGCTGCATTATATGCAATAACAAACATGTAAGTCTTCTAGATGTGTATTTGTTTTTTGGGTCGATTGCTTACAATCGAGCCTAAGTATTAATAAACAAAATTTCCTTAAGGTTATTGTCCACGTAATTATCACTGACCAATGAAATCAAAACGCGCATTTGTACAAAATCCAGGTAGCGGTTATTTATAGCCGCGCTGTGACGTCAGAGTGCAGTGTAAAGAGGGTTATCTGTAAAACCTGGACTGGGACTTTGACAAACAATGCAGACCCAGTTCATACGCCACAGAAAGTGGCGTCTGATCAGGGTCTGTACTGTCTGCTTACAAGAAATTATGGTTTAAATGAAACAGTCTAAAGTCGTTCAGGATCATTTTTCTCAGAGTACACTCAGAGAAACTCGACCCATCAGTGTTATCAGTGCTTTTATTAAATGAATTTGATATTATATACAGTTGACTCTCGTCCTCGCTTATCTCGAATAACCGCTTATCTCGAACTGAAAATCTGGTCCCTGTTTTAACAGGGAAATCCAAGAACAGGTAACAAAATATTGTGGAAAAGAGGAGAAATTGCTCCTAAGGAGCAATTTCTCCTCTTTTCCACAATATTTTCTATAAGGAGCAATTTCTCCTCTTTTCCACAATGTTTTCTATAACGAGCAATTTCTCCTCTTTTCCACAATATTTTCTATATATCTCTATCTTCAGGAGTCAAATTACGTATTCATTTGTTAAATGTGGTTGTATGATTTATTGTTTTCCTCACTTCTGCAACTCTGATATTTCGAGGTACGGATATCTCGAAGTGTTTCTGAGAGTCCCTTGGAATTCGAGATAATGAGAGTCGACTGTATTGTTAACTAGCAAACGACATCACTGATTTACCTCTGTGTGTCTGTACTAAAAACACAGAAACATAAAGGTATATCAGCGATGTTGTCTGCTTCTTGAAAAGATAATGTAAATAAATGCGTTACTAAAACATGTTACGTTTTCAATGTATGAAATGAGATAATCTGACCCAGACTAAAATATACTTTAACTGACTATTGTTATTGCTAAATAGACAGGTGCATGATAGAGTTAATAAAAAATTCCTCAGTTATAGACTTAAATGACTATAAGTGCTTATTATTGTAGCTAAACTTTTTCCAGGTACAATTAACATGTATTGAAAGTATAAGCTATCGCCGTATAGACCCAACTGGTTTAAAACTAGTGCATTTCATTAGTTGCATTTACGGGCTGAAAATCAAAAGTATCCAAATATTTCTTTGACAGAATTGTTCTAAGGCAATCTCTGATCAGATTATAGAACAAAGAAAACTGTAATTTATGTTACTATGGTGCACATGACAGAAATATTAAAGTATTTACATTTTGGTAACTGATGTTTATTTGTAAAAATAAATGGCGGAATTAATTAGAAAGGCACAAATTCTTCATAACATACATGGTGGCTTATAGATTTACACTACAATATCAATAAGTAACGTAAATAACGTGGCGTAAAAAACGAAAAGTCCAACACCAAAGTGCTTATTAGTTTCAAATGACAAAGTTTTCGTGGGCTTTCAGAGTATAATACCCTCCAAAGTCCCTAGTCGTGGACAGTAGAGGGGTCTTTTAGCGACCAAGTTCCATACTGAAAACGTATTTTTTTTTTTTTTTTTTTTTTTTTTGTTGTTGTTTTTGTTTTTTAAATAAATAAATGAATAAATAAATAAGAAATTAAAATAAATGTTAGCATTGTGTTTACAAACTGACACTATCTGCTGACTGTAAACATGCATTTCAATACAAGAGAAAATGTATTGCTCAAACCGTGCTTACGAGCTTCTCGAGGTCAGGCAAAATAATGTCATTGTGCACGGAGTCGTGAGACTGTAGCTGCTTAGGTACAACTGGACCTTCGCAGTTCGCGCTTGTCAAAAAATCCCATTTCTCATAGATTCTAAAGCATTTTTGAAACACGAAAGTACAAACCTTGAGCTGTGGTTACAAATGTGAACGTATCCGGATAACGTGCCACAAATTTCTTGATGACGTCCATTTGATCTAGTGTCATGCGCACTGCATCTTTATATTGACCATCACATGACACGTAGTTGGCCCAAAACTAAAAAAATGAATAAATAATACTATTTATGATAGTTTGTACGCCAATATAAAACATGTTGCAGACATTATTAAATTAATGATCACTATAAATGTCGATGAATTTGAATGTCAATATTGTCTACCCAATAAAATCACAACGTCGAAGCAACGTCGTTACGATGTCGCCGACACGTCATGACGTCGAGTGAAAAATGTCAAAACTTTCTACTCCAAATGGATTCCTGACTCATGGTTTGAGCTACAAACATTCGGGGTAAGGGCGCTATGAGGCCATGCCTTAATATATATTTGCTTTTTGTGAGAAGTATAAATGGTTAATTTGTTTTCAATAAAATAAAACGGGCAACCACTGACATCTTTAAAACAGCATTGTACGATATTCTCCCAGAGGGCACGGAACTTTAGAAAAAAAAAACGTCGCATCAGAAACGTCATGGCGTTCTACTGTAGTTGATACGCCGTTGTTTTAACGTTGTGTGTCTGCTGGGACGTGTCTTTATTTGCCGACTTAGAAAATCAGAACATGATTGGTGAAATGTTAGACTTCAGTTCTTTGCGCTTTAGGTTGTCTGCTTGTAGGATGTAAGGTATGCTAAAGAAGTACAGTTGACTCTCGTTATCTCGACTCTGCTTATCTCGAATAACCGCTTATCTAGGAGTAAAAATCTGGTCCCTGTTTTAACATGGAAATCTAACAACAGGTAACAAAATATTGTGGAAAAGAGGAGAAATTGCTCCTAAGGAGCAATTTCTCCTCTTTTCCACAATATTTTCAATACATCTCTAACTTCAGGAGTCAAATTACATATTCATATGTGAAATGTGGCTGTTCGATTTATTTTTTCCTCATTTCTGTAAATCTGATATGTCGAGGTACGGATATCTCGAATTATTTCAGAGGGTCCCTTGGACTTCGAGATAACGAGAGTCGACTGTAATTTTTCAGCCCCCAGGTTTGCTGTTGAGCGTTTCAATCCGGTAATTCGTTCACAGTTCCTCTTCGTCTCTCTCTCTCTCTCTCTCTCTCTCTCTCTCTCTCTCTCTCTCTCTCTCTCTCTCAAAATTCTCTCTCGTAAAATTTTATAAAGAAAATCTGTAAAGGTTGCTATAGGAAACCAAATAATACACGCATAATACACGCAAGAAGTTTTCACGAAAATGGGAGTTTAATTGAGGCTCTTCATATAGCAGTATTGTATTTTACAGGACTGCTTACGTCCCAAGCCATTAGCCATTAGAGGCTGAATAGATTCCCCCACACTATATATTGGAATTCAATTTCAATTTTAGGTATGTCCGGCTATGAGATTTAGATATTCCTAGAGAAAATTGGCTAAATTATTTGCAAACAGTGGAGACCCTGATCAGACGCCGCGTTCTGCGGCGTCTGATCTGGGTCTGCACTGTTTGCCATTTACCCTTTTCGCGGTCTCTCGATTACAATGGGTTAAGCGGAACTCGTTTTTCAAAGATACCTTGGGCTTCGTTATCCCAAGGAAAATAAAATAAAAAATGCACTATGGTGAAGTTAAACCTATCTACCTGTGCTCCAAGTTTGCCCTTCCTTAGTCTGGGTATATCAGTGTGGGAGGGGTGTTTACCAGAGGGATCATTCCAAATGGTACTCAGGTCACTCCTCAGATCAACAGTGTATACTTTGTTGTCAGCGTAGTAGCGGTATCTCCACGGCAGATCATTGTGTCTGTTGGAAAAAGACATATTGTAGAGTCAACCCTCTTTATACCGATACCCGATACAGCGACAAATTTCGTAATGATGATTTGACTGGCAAGCTCTAATCACTCAATAGTTATAGTTAATCAGACATTAAACAATTATATTGAATTTAATACTTCAAGCAACACGCTTTGGATATTTGTTATAGAGGCGATTCTAAACATTATCGAAACATATGTTCTATGAGAACCAAAGTATTTGTTAGTGGCGATTCTAAGAAATATTCAAAACATGTGTTCTATGTGGAAATATCACTACATCATCATTACGTGTCATTTTGCTGCGTTGAAGGAAACTTTACAACACAAATTCCTTTTAACTCTTTCGGTGCCAAACTTCAGACGGCATTTGTCGTCTGCTTTTTTATTAGAACAAACTGCCGTTTGGAAAGACTTTTATATGTAAAGTTGAAAGACTGAATGTCAAACAGCATAGATCCATATGAGACGGCTCATTGAGCCGTCTCATCTGGATCTACGCTGTTTGCAAAAGCCTATTATTATCGCCTGTGGCAGTGAAAGAGTTAATGGTAACTTCATCTTTTGTGAATAAATTTTGTCGTTGTAACGAGGGGTCACTGTATTGATACACTTTCAGAGAACTTCTTTTACCTCGTTCTGGTTTATCATAGTAAGTGTGTACGCATATATACCGATCATAGTTGCACTTTTCTACTCAGACAAAAAAAAATCTCTGAGTCTTGAGGCGGTCATTTACGCCTTTTGGAAGTTCTCCTGAGAGTTTGCATCCTAAAACACCCCAGGGTTAGACACCTCGAACACTACGTTTAAACTGAAACTTTTATGCGAGTCTGGGTTCCGACGATGGAGAGTTTGTTGTCAAACTTAAAGTGTAAGTGCATACAGAACAAGTATACTGAAAGGAAAAAGAAACGCAGGGTAAATTTTATTCATAAATTTCATTCAAGTTTGAAAAAGTTTGTTAAATATTTTAGTATGATTACAAAACGGTACATGTATGGAACAAAAGTTCAAAATTTCATTGGTTTGTGATCAACAAGTCTCGAGTTATTGAAGTTCATTGGTAGCTACCCCCCAAATCTTGAAATCAAAATCAAACTGAAAATCAATATCGGGTGTGCCACCCTCTTGCTGCCGTTGCTGCCCTAATTCTCCTTTGGATAGAGTTAACCAAAGCATTGACAGCTCGCATCGGGATGTTATTCCATTCATCGATCAACGCATTCCTTAGTTGTGCGAGAGTTGCGGGGGGATTTCGGCGCTTCCTAACCCTTCTGTCCAGCTCATCCCACATGTGCTCTATTGGGGTCAAATCAAGTCTGTAAGGTATAGGGATGAGATCTTGCGTCCTGTTGCAGTCCCGCTTGTGCAACAACGTAATCTGATTCTGCAGCAGGACAATGCCCGACCACATGTTGCCCAAGTTTGTCAGGATTTCCTGGCAAACAATAACATCGCACCACTAGCATGGCTACCGTACAGTCCAGATTTGACCCCAATAGAGCACATGTGGGATGAGCTGGACAGAAGGGTTAGGAAGCGCCGAAATCCCCCCGCAACTCTCGCACAACTAAGGAATGTGTTGATCGATGAATGGAATAACATCCCGATGCGAACTGTCATTGCTTTGGTTAACTCTATCCAAAGGAGAATTAGGGCAGCAAAGGCAGCAAGAGGGGGGCACACCCGATATTGATTTTCAGTTTAATTTTTTTTTTCAAGATTTGCGGGGTAGCTACCAATGAACTTCAATAACTCGAGACTTGTTGATCACAAACCAATGAAATTTTGAACTTTTGTTCCATACATGTACCGTTTTGTAATCATAGTAAAATATTTAACAAATTTTTTCAAACTTGAATGAAATTTAGGAATAAAATTTACCCTGCGTTTCTTTTTCCTTTCAGTATAATTGGGATAGACTTCTAAAACAACGAAAGAAGAGAAATCAGCCCTTTGCTACGATACAGCAACAAGTCTTACATGTAAAACTACTTTAACTCTTTCGGCACCGAATGTCAGACTACATTTGTAGTGTGTGTGTGTGTGTGTGTGTGTGTGTGTGTGTGTGTGTGTGTGTGTGTGTGTGTGTGTGTGTTTTGTTTTTGTTTTTTTTTGTTTTTGTTTTTTTTTTTTGTTGTTTTTTTTTTTTTTTTTTTTTTTTTTGCTCATTATAGACCGTCTTATCTGGATCTACGCTGTTTGCAAAAGCCTATTAGTATCGTCTGTAGCACTGAAATAGTTATCCCATTCATGCCTAGCGTCCCATAAAATAAACATTTGCAAAGTGTAGACCCAGATCTGGATTTTTACTGTTTACATCAAATACAGGCATTTCTGTGAACAAGGTGTTAACTAGAAGTGTGTCAATATGACACAGATGCCCCCGCCGCCCAGGGCCATTCTCACATACACGCAGGCATTTTACAAAGAAGTTAAAAAAAGGGCCATAACTCTCATAATAATTGGCAGATTTTACCCTAAATCGAACTTGAGCTATATTTTATGATTATATACCTGTGTATGAAATATGAATCCAATACACCAATCTTTTTTTAAAAAATAATATCGAAAGGAAAACATTTTTTGAAGGTGCAAAAGGGCTATAACTCCCATAATAATGCGTAGATTTTACCCTGATTTGAACTTGACCTCTATTTTATGACTATATACCTGTGTACTAAATATGGATCCAATACATTAATGTTTTCAAAAGATATCAAACGGAAACTATTTTTTCAACATTAAAAAAGGGCCGTAACTCCCAAAAAATTGGTGGATTTTACCCTAAATCGAACTTGACCTATATTTTATACTTATATGCTCGTGAAAAAATATGAATCCAATTCACTAATCTTTTCAAAAGTTATGGAACGGAAACCATTTTTCAAATTTGAAAAAAGAGACATAACTCCATAAATAATTGGTGGATTTTACCCTTAATCGAACTTGACCTACATTTTATGATTATATACCTGTGTATAAAGTTTGAATCCAATACACTAATCTTTTCAAAAGATATCGAACGGAAACCATTTTTCAAAGTTGTGAAATTTTTTCAAAGTTGAAAAAGGGCCATAACTCCCAAAATAATTGGTGGATTTTACCCTAAATCGAACTTGACCTACATTTTATGATTACATACATGTGTATAAAATTTCAATCAAATACACTAATCTTTTCAAAAGATATCGCACGGAAACCATTTGTGTTACGTACGGGACGGACAGGACGGACGGGACGGACGTACGTACGTATGGACAGCGGTGATACTATATGTCCCCCCCCCCCACACACCCACACACCCACACCCCCACCCCCACAACTCCCTCATTGAAAATGGCGGGGCATAATAAAAACATATAGAAACACTTCTATTGGAGAAAGGGCCTTTCCAAAGAGTTAATGTACCAGAGTCCACTCGGCATGAATCCTGCGCATCGGGTATCTTCTAAACTAGATGTCCGATTAACTGGATTCCTCTGTATTTATTCTTAGCATCTACGTTAGTCATGCATAATTTAACATAACACATGCCAACAAATCTTCAAAAATATAAAACGGGATCATGCTCTGTGCTATAAATCATATAATGGTAATAAATCGGTCATGTGTATATATTGAAAAAAAGGAGTTAAAATCAATTAAATTTCACTGTGGACCTATAATAAAAACAAAGTACTCTAATTTGAAGGGCCGTTGGTCTACTTGGGGTTGACCTTTCAAAGAAGACAGACCGGCAGCTTTAATATTGATTGATCCAAAACCAACCCTTTATAAGATTCAGCCACCGAGGCCCTTGAGATAAGCCTCTCAGTAATTTCACATTGATATGAGCCGTGCCAAGCCAAAATTTGCCTTAATGGCGTATGCGGGCAGCGAAGGCCCAGATCAGCCTGCACGTCCGTGCAGTCTGATCAGGGCCTTCGCTCTCCGCTGTCAGAATCATTGGATACAATATAATGTATCAATTGAGAGCAAATGCCCGGATGAGAACATGCGCCTGCCCCGGATAACGTGACTCCGCACATTTTGCGAATGCTCGAAGGCATCTTTTCGCTTGGCTCGGCCCTAATGAAACTAAAGATTTACAGTGTTTGCAGTATGCCAACTTATATAAATTTATATATACCATATATGAACCAATATCGTATTCAGAACTCATTAAACATTGTTTGTACGCCACTCTCCCACTGATAAGTAAACAAGGCGGTTTTATTTCAAACAATGCACTGCTGACAAGGATCGCCCAACATGTTTAAGTGGAACGCCTATAGCTTCCTGATGGCATATGGGCCAGGTGAAGCGAAAAACCCAGTAAGCATTCTTTATAAATCTATAGCGGTCCGTTATCGGCCCGTCAGCTGCCCTGACGGGCCGATAACGGCCCGCTATAGATTTATAAAGAATGCTAGCTGGGAAAATGCCTTAGAACATTCGCAAAATGCAGATTTAGAACATCTTGCACATGCGCAGAGTATCATGCGGGCCTTTGCTCTCCGGTCATACATTCTGCAGTATCCAAGGATTCTGTTAGCGGACATTGAAGGCCCTGATCAGACTGTGCGGATGCGCAGACTGAGCTGGGCCTTCGCTGTCCGCATATGCCTGAAGACACGTTTTCGCATAGCGCGGCCCAGTTATAATATTACCTGACACAACAAACAGAGGACCAACGGCCCTGTAGCTCACCTGAGACTATTTGTTCTGAGCAAGCTTATGGTAACATTTTTAAAGAATGAAACATATGGGTATGGTAGCTGGTACAGTTTGAAAACTCTTTGGTCTCCGTGTCTACAGTAACGGTATGGAATTTAGCTTTAATTAATTTAGCGAAAGAAACTTCACATATGAAATGGCTGTGATAAAGTGACATACTAAATATCCCCATACGAATCTACGTAAAACAAGTGACCCCTGGGGCGGGGCCATTTTGACCCCAGGGCCATAATTTGAACACTCTTGGGAAAGGTCGTTGAGGTACATTCTTCATCAGGTAACTCTTCAAGTTTCAAGTTTATTCCAGTTCTCAGGTTTACAAAGAAAAAAAAACATGCAAACAACAAGAAGGTCTTAAATACATGAACAGTCATTCAAGGCGGTATAGTAGTACTGTGTGTCAAACTAATAGAAAATCTAATGCAAAATTAACATATTATGCAATCAGTTAAGTACTTTGAGTGAACGACATATCAAGGTCTTGAACTGTCGATACAGACATACGCACAAAAGCAACATTTATATGCGTGAATCTGGGCGCATGAATGTATTATATTTATACAATAAATTTGAAATGAGTCCTACTTTAAAGCACTAAAATAAATCCATGTCCACGTCGAGAAAAGAAAAGTATGCGTAAATTGCTCATTTACCTTAATATGACATAACATAACATAACATAAGTTTTGTTTTGACTTGAGTATGGTACAGCTCATCGATATACTAACACATTTACAACCTGCATGAAATAATACATACAAGAGAATGTCTTAAAAACATACAAGTATGACAAACTATGAGTTAAAGCCCTGAAGCTTTATCGTTACATAAACCCTATTGCAGATAAAACAAAGATTCTATAGAATAATCAACCAAAAACAACAGAAGTAGAAGTAGTAGTAGTAGTAGTAGGCTAGTGTAGTTGTTGGAAAAAGGAAGCAGCATTATAGTTGGAGTAGTAACGGTAGTAGTAATTGAAATAGGAACAACTTCTCACGCTCAGCGAGACCTACCCATTCACAAAATTCCAGGTCAGACTGGCGCAAGAAAAGCGTGCAGCTATGAATTGCGACAGTCAGTTACAACAAAGGCAACGGCCTGTGAACAAAACTTGTCCAATGATTGCGTATATAAGTATAATTAAAACAAATGGAAATACACTAAGACCAACACTACAATACTTAGGAGCATATTTGAGAAGAAACAAATGCTAGGTAAAACACGATCATTCACACGTACGTACGCAAAGACATACGCACACATGTGTGTGAATATGTGTATGTCCGTTAATCAACTGGTATGTTTAAAGTCCTTCATGGAAGCCTTTAGGGTGTACTTATAGCGTTTCTTCTGTTTTCGATGAGACCGCTTTCCATTAGTATTTGCGAACAATATTTGGGCCGTGTCAAGCGAAAAAGTGCCTTCGAACATGCGCAAAAAGTGCAGATTCAGATCATCCTGCACATGCGCAAAGTATCATGCGAGCATTTGCACCGTTCATACATTCTGTAGTAACCAATGGTACTGTTAGCGGACGGACAGCGAAGGCCCTGATCAGCCTACGCATCCGCGCAGGCTGATCTAGGCCTTCGCTGTCCGCATAAGCCCGAAGACACGTTTTCGCATGTCACTGCCCATTTGTATGTTTTCATAAGCTGAGTGATATATAAAACTATGTATTCAAGTGTTCTCTGATGATTTTAGAAATTTGTATTTGCAAAGAGATTTGTACACTAGGCCAAGTAGTGTGAAATTTGAAAAAAAAAATAGTTCAAGTAACTAACACATTTTCTTTACTGTAAATTTGTAATCGACGAGATTCCGGGAAATATTCAGAAACATTTAATGAATATTGCCAAGCAACTTGTACACATGGTCTATGCCTTGCTGTAGGCACTATACAACTAGACACTTTACGGAGAACTTCATATAATACTTTAATTATGCACCCGTCTTTGCCTGTTCAGGAACCTATATGGGGGAATAGCGTGGTTTTTAACTTTTCAGTTTGCAAAACACCGCTAAAACCCTGCACTCCGCAGCCAAATTTAATGGTAAAATCCCTGCTAAAATCCCCTGCCTGCCCCCCCTCACCCCCCCCCCCCCCACCCCCACCTCCAATAAAAAAAAACCGCAACATTTATATGCGTGCGTCTGGGCGCACTTAAGACCCGTTATGTCCCCCGCTATCCCCGGCCCCACAGGGACTGAAGTTTCAAATGACTGGTGCATTAGTTGTGTACTCCAGTCTTCACACTGTCCAAACTCGTGACCATGGTATGTTCGCAAGTTCGGCCAAATTAAATCTCTAGTTTAATGCCATAGTCTGCAGCTTTACTCAAATATTTCATTCATTTTTGTTGCAAGATGTTTATTTATACCCCGGTGAAGATGTGAGTCGATCATAAAATCTTAAAAAGTTTTGGAATCCTATTTGACGTTTAGTACCCCCGGTGAGGACATGAGTCGATCATAAAATCTTAAAAGTTTTGGAATCCTATTTGACATGTTTAGCATGTTTAGCATGCTGGGCTAAAACTCAGCAGAGGACATTTTGAAATATATTTTGCGGACAACGTAGTCCAGATCAGTGTGCGCAAATGTGCAGTCAAATATGGACATTTTCTGTTCGTCGACATATACTGCAGTATCCACTTATTCTGTAAGCAGACGATGAAGGCCAAGATCAGCCTGCGCATAAGCGCAGGCTGATCATGGCCTGCGTTGTCCGCAAATTACATAAGGGCCCTTTTCGTGCGCTGATCATCAATTGATTCACAACTAGGGAAAAGGGCTCTTATATCATGCGAACAGCGAAGGCCCAGTTCAGCATGCGCATCCTCGCAGTCTGATCTGGTCAATTACTGTTCGTTAATATATACTACAGTATCTATTGGTTCTTTAAGCGGACAACGTCGGCCCTGATCAGCATGCGCGAATGCGCAGGCTGATCTGGGCCTGCGTTGTCCGCAGATCGCAAAACGGTCCTTTTCGTGCGTTTCGATGAACAATATAGATTACAAGTACTGGACTACAGAAATAGAAAAAAAAAAACTTTAAGTAGTTTCAAAACTCCTTTGGCAGTTCTAACCCCAAAATGTTTGCAAAAAAAAAAAAAAAAAAGACGTAGTACAGGTAAACGACAGAAAGTATGCATCCCTCTTAATCATAAATGAGACGCCTCATGACAAAACCAACAAAATAGCATCTGCGCCCAGCGAAGACCCAGATCAGCCTGTGCATCTGTCTGATCTGTCTTTGCTGTACACTCAGTGGGTAGCTAAGAATCCAAGCTTTCTTCATGCGGACAGCGAAGGCCCTGATCAGACTAAGCGGATGCCCAGGCTGATCTGAGTCTTCGTTGGGCGCACATGCCATTTTGTCATGAAATGGCTTATGAAGTGTTGTGTATTGTTAATTGATCTATTCCTTGTCACTTCAGTACATGAGTATGCATGAGACTAAACGTACATTGTAGTTAACATTTAAAGCGTCAATCGCAACTGCAGCAGGCGACAGTTTCATTTTGTTTTATTTTTCCGAAGAAAATAAGTCTTGGCATTTCATGTGACTCGTCTGCCAACTAGCCGATTCAAATGAATTTTCAATAACAATCTTCACTGGAAAGTGAATAAATAAATAAATAAGATAAGATAGAATGCCGGCTACGATAAATTTTGCATGGCGTGTACAGTTATCTATGTAAATATATGAAGTAATAATGTTAAGAAGACTTTTATTATGCAAAAACACGCACACACTATTTACTTATTTAAATTAAATTTGTATCTGCACCAAGCATGGTAATTTCTCTCCAGTCACAATGACATAGAATATACTGACAAGATAAAGGTCCTGAACACGTTTTAGGCTATAGGCATATTCAACAGACGACAAGATGATATTTTCTTATTTTTCCCAGGAAAATAGGATTGGACCTTATATGCAAATTTCCTCCAAAGGAGACACTGTATGAATATCGAGGAATGACATTTACTTGTAAAATAAGTTAAGTATTTCAAACATCGTCTTCTGATTTTTACCCAGAATGCTAAGCGTTAATATAAAGAAACTTGGCCATAGCCAAACACAAAGAAACTTGACAACAATGTTGGCCGCAGTCATACATTAAGAAACTTGAAAACAGTGCTGGTTGCACTCTACACTAAGAAACGACAACAATGTTGGCCGAAGTCACAAACTTAGAACCTTGACAGCAGTATTGGCCAAAGTCACAAACTTAGAAACTTGACAAGAGTGTTGGCCGCAGGCATACACTAAGAAACTTGATAACAGTGCTGGTCGACGTCACATACTGAGAAATTTGACCACATTGTTGGCCGCAGCCACAGACTTAGAACCGTAGCAACAGTGTTGGCCGCAGTCACACACTTCGAAACTTGACCGCAGTCTTGGCCGTTGTCACTTACCAAGAAACTTGACAACAATGTTGGCCAGCGGCACCCACACATCCGTGGTAACACACTTATAAACTAGACATCGTTGGGCCACTACTACACATTAAGAAATCTGACCACACTGTTTGTCGCAGTTACATACTAAGAAACCTGACAACAGAATTGGCCGCAGTCACATTTTAAGTAACTTGACAACAGTATTGGCCGCAATAACACACTAAGAAGCTTGACAACAATGTCGACGGCAGTCACATACTAAGAAACAACAGAGTCGGCAGAAGCCACACATTAAGATATTTGACCACAGAGTTGGCAGCAGCCACACACTAACAAACTTGACAACACTGCTTTTGACAACAGACTTGGCCTCTGCCCCGACCACAGAGTTAGGTGCAGTCACACACTACGAAACTTGACAACAGGGTTACCGCAGTCTCAAACTAACAAACTAAGGGTTGCGCATGCTGATCTGGGCCTGCGTTGTCCGCAAATTGCCAACAATCACATACTAAGAAACTTGACAACAGTGCTGGCTGCAGTCACATACTAAGAAACTTGACCACAATGTTGGCCGTAGTCACACACGAAGAAACTTAACAACAGGGTTGGCCGCAGCCCCACACTAAGAAACTTGACCACAGAGTTTTCCGCAGTCACATGCTTGAAAACATGACCACATAGTAGGACACAATCACATACTAAGAAACTAGTCAACAGCGTTGGCTGCAGCCACAGAGTTAGAAACTTGAAACCGTTTTGGCCGCAGTCATACACTAAGAAACTTGACCAAAGTTTTGGCCGCAGTCACATACAAAGAAACTTGACAACAGTGTTGGCTGCAGTCGCACACTTCGAAAGTTGACCTCAGTGTTGGCTGCAGCCAAACACTAAGAAACTTTACAACAGTGTTCGCCGCAATCCCACACTAAGAAACTTAACAACAGTGCTGGCCGCAGTCACACATTTAGAAATTAGATATATGACAACAGTGTTGGCCGCAGTCATCCATTAAGAAACTTGGCAACAGTGTTGGCCGCAGTCACGCACTAAGCAACTTGACAACAGTTTTGGCCGCAGACACACACCAAGAAATTTGATAACCGAGTTGGCCTCAGTCATATACTTAGAAACTTGACTACAGAGTTGGCCGCAGCCCCGCACTAAGACACTTACCAAGAGTGTTGGCCGCAGCTACACACTAAGAAACTTGACCACAGACTTGGCCGCAGTACAAACTAAGAATTTTAAACGAGTCGTTTGATAAGGGTCTGTCGAGTAAGTAATTTTAGGCACATTCACAAATAGATGGTCTTGTTGAAAGTTAAGAATACGAAAAAGGTAAAGCTCTACGGTGTACCGTATTTACCGTACGATTCAGACAGATAGGCCAGAGCAAACAGTATAGACCCTGATGAGACGCCGCAGAATGCGGCGTCTCATCTGGGTCTACACTGTTTGCCACTCATCAAGCAATATTTAGACACAACATCGGACAGTAAATTGTACTTGTTCAAATTTTAGAACTAGTATGGTAAGGAATTGAGGTGTCCGAATTCTTAGGGTAAATACGGTAAGAATATCTTCTCAAAGCGGGGCTATTCTTTAAAAGAACTGCTCACAAGAGGAGTAAATGCTTTCCTTCAATAGTAGCCCCTTTTTACCATATTCCTTTTGAGAAGGGAGACAAATACTTGAAAGGTCAGAGCGCCCTTTCCTGGAGCTACGAGTATCGAAACAAGAATACACCCTACCCATCAGTCAGAGGATAGCTGTCCAGCACACATCTAGCCCGGTCTAACTCCGGCGTGTCGGAACCGGGATTTACCGGACACTCAGGAACAGTTACTCTTCTACCTGTTTGTCCGTCTGTCTGTATTCCATTTTCGTCACTTGGTTCATTTATAGAAACAATAACTAGAGCAATAATAAGACCTGTCACGGCCAGAACTAGCAAACCGTTCACGCCAAGTAACATACGAAATCTTCGAGATCTTTTTCCTTCGACAATTAAGTTTTCTTTCGAAGTTCCGTAACTTGTCATGATTAAATCCGTGTAGCAACTGTATCACTACTAGCTTTTTGTTTTTTCTTTTTTGTTTGGCTATCAAATTATGTGTGCATCATCATAATGGATATGGGCCACGTCTTGAGAAATGGACTCTTCAGGTTTTCCGTCTAAGCAATCAGTGCGCATGCCAGGCCCTTAATGAGGCCAAATGACGTCCGCGAACAGCATAGGTTCTGGCGAGACTGCGCGGAAGCGCAGTCTCGCCAGAACCTTTGCTGTTCGTTTATGCTATAATGGCCCTTTTATCAGGGCGCGGCTCATATAGTAAAGACCGTAACGAACGAAAGAGGATCTTATAAGTATGGAAACGAAGGCTAAGCTTAGACAGTGTGTCCGCAAAGTCTCACATAAGTACTAGCAGTCCGTGCACACAATTTTTTTCGATTGAAAATCGAATAGGGACAATTGATATTAAAAGATTATGGTATTTATCTTAAGTGAATAGGGCCTCAGCTGTCCGCCCTATTCCAGACGGGACATTTTCATTTCACATGGTACTGCTCATTTATTTATTTGATGTCACGATTTTACAAATTCATTTCGGAAATATCAACAAACAAGCTCCCCACCCCCTCCTGCCCCTCCACCACCCCCCTTACACACACACACACACACACACACACACACACACACACACACACACGCATCTCACTCCTCCATCCCCAAATGTGGAAGGACGGATGGAGCTTTCAACAATCTTTCACTTATATCAAGATTGTGCCTCGATGTGACAGGGAATCCACTGTTCAATTCTTCGACTGCTTAGTGGTTGTGACATTACGCCTGAAATACACGTTACGATATTCTATCTGACCGTATTTTGTTCACACAAGGCCAACCAGTTCTTGCTTCAGTAATGCTGTGCGCCAAAGAAAAAGCAGCTATTGCCGCTTTAAATCTTTAAAGATCTGACCCGAGTGAACGTCACTGCGAGTGACTGTTACGGTATATGAATAGTAGAATACCAGTATGAATACTAATGAGACAGCATTAATGCAGAGACGTACCGTGTTAACCCTTGTCATGTTGAATAAATTAAGATGCCACGCCCACTTCTAATTTCCAGCCAATCAGATTACTTGATCCGGGTTTTTGATAGAAATTTACATATTTAATGACAAACAGTGCAGATCCAGATCAGTTGGCTTCTTCAGAAGCCAACTGATCTAGATCTACATTGTTTGCTAAAACAGGGCATGTCGTGCTCAGCAAGAGAAGGGTTAAGTTTATACAAATATTTTATTCAGAAAATTCAATGTGCATAAATAAGACAGCTATACATGAACTTCTACTTCGAGTTATTTGAGTGAAGTTTTACGGCCCGTTCAACACTGTTAAGTGCATTAAAGTCGGTCTCTTAGCCTGCTCACACTTTTTCTGGGCAGGCTTGTCCTCTTAGCGGTGAACCAATACTTGTGCATACACTTGTTTCGCCAGTGACTGACAACTGCCCTTCTTGATTTAGCGGAAGGCGTTGAACGATTACATGTTTCATGATCAATCTTCACGAATATTTTGTGGGAGCTGCATCAGACCCCAAGTTTTTTTTTCATGCTCAGCTCAGCTGAGCATGGAATTGTCTCTGCTAATAAATATGAAAATGCCAACAGACCCAGTAAGCATTTTATATAAATCTATAGCGGGTCATTGTTTGCCCGTCAGAGTAGCTGACGGGCCGATAACGGCCCGCTATAAATTTGTAAAGAATGCTAGCTAGGGAGACGTCATAGGAACATGTAATTAGGTTAAATAACTCCTAAAAAGTGTAAAAAAAAAAAAAAAAAAAAAAAAAGCCGAAAATAGAATAGGGTTAGCGAGACGAAAGCGCCTTCGGCTCGCTAGCCCTATTTTTTTTTTTTTTTTTTTTTTTTTTTTTTTTTTTACAGTTTTAGGGGTTATTTGACATAGCTACATGTTCCTGTAGACAGACACAAAGACGGAAAGAGAGAGACAGACAGACAGATTCTCACAGAGAGAGAGATAGAGAGAGAGATTAACAAAATCAGTCTTACCCATCAATTAGAGGATAGCTGTCCAAAATACAATTTGCCTTATCCAATTCGGGTGTATCAGAACCTGGATTGAGAGGACAGCTGGGGACCATACACGCCGTCTGTCCTCCTGTCTGTCCTCCCGCTTGTCCTCCCGTCTGCGAATCATCTGTATTGTTATTATTATTAGTAATAACCACAACAAGAGCAATAACCAGACCTATTACTGCAATTACCAGTAAGCCAGTGACGCCAGTAAGAAGTCGGAACTTCTTTGAACTATTTCCCTTTGAAAACAATTTATCATTGGAAGTCGCGTAGTCCATATTCATTGTTGACATCTTGTCGCACAATTTATGTTAATTGGTTTTATTATATACTGTAAGATTTAGAAAGAGACAATTATTGCACAAAATGTAGACAACCTGAACAGGTTTAAAGTCGTATCAGGAGATATATATATATATATATATATATATATATATATATATATATATATATATATATATATATATATATATATATATATATATATATATATATATATATATATTGTGTGTGTGTGTGTGTGTGTGTGTGTGTGTGTGTGTGTGTGTGTGTGTGTGTGTGATTGCCGCACACCCCTGATTTCATTATATATACTTCTGAAGTTAGAGATATATTGAAACTATTGTGGAAAAGATGAGATATTGCTCCTTGGGAGTAATTTCTCCTCTTTTCCACAATATTTTATTACCTGTTGTTAGATTTCCATGTTTTAACAGGGAACAGTTTTTCACTTCGAGATAAGCGGTTATTCGAGATAAGCTTAGTCGAGATAACGAGAGTGACTGTACTAGAAAATATTTACTAAAAATAAATTCTTTAACAATTAGATGGCCTTTTATTTAGTATAATCACAATAATAATGATATTATTATAATTATAATATTTATTATTATTAATATTATTATAATTATTAGTCATAGTGGTAGCAGTAGTAGTAGTAGCATTTCTATTATTTTATCATTATTATTGTTGTTGTTGTTTTTGTTAAGTATCAATGTCCTTTTATTTATTATTATTATTATTATTATTATCATTATTATTATTCATAAACTTTAATATAAACACTTTTTTTTAAAAAACTGACTAATTTTTTCTAAAAACAATTAAAAAAAATAATTGCTGTGTGCTACAATTTTGAATGATCCTTTGAAGATTTTTATACGAAGTGAATTATTTGCAATCAAAACAAAAAAAAATGAACATCAAACAAAAAAAAAATAAATAAATAAAAACACTGTCTTTAAACGAATTCCTTCTAACTTTATTGATGATACACAAACTTTATCCAACTAAGAAATTATATCCTTCCTTTCTCGTCGAATAAACCTGAGTTCTGATTGTGAGGTGCAATGATGGGCTATATACTACATGTATGTACTAACCTGTTAACCTGTCCTGTTGTCAATTAACCCTTCTCTTGCTGAGCACGACATGCCCTGTTTTAGCAAACAGAGTAGATCCAGAACTGATCTGGATCTGCACTGTTTGTCATTTAATATGTGAATTTCTATCAAAAACCCAGATCAAGTAATCTGATTGGCTGGAAATTAGAAGTGGGCGTGGTATCTTAATTTATTCAGCATGACAAGGGTTAAAACTACAACCAGCTTTTGTTAGAGAAATCAAAATTGAGAAACAGTAGGCACATCACGAAAACATACTTATATAATTTTGACCCCTTTAAACCCCATTTTTATATAGTAAAACTGAGGTTTACAGAGGTATGCATTATTTTTCTTATTCCTGCTCAAAATATAGATTGTGGGTACTCGTTAGAACCGCCTGGCCGAGGCGGTTCTAACGAGTACCAGCAATCTATATTTTGAGCAGAAATATGAAAAATATCAGATTTTTTTTTTAATCTAAAAACTTTCGGTTTTTCGGTGATGATATTTTCAATATATTTGAATAGACGAATTTGAATATTTGAATTCGTAATGCAGTATGAGAAATTGGTCAGTCATCATGACTAGCCATCTCTTGGCTTGTAATTTCAGAACTGCCATCAGAGCTGTTAAACTTCCTAAAAGGTACCTGTCTCTGGGCCAACCAACCCAGCAGACGACAAATTGGTGATATTTTTTTCTTATTTTGTCAAGAAAATGGGCTTTGATATTTCATGCAAACTTTCTCCTTAGGAGACAATTTGCGTGAGAACATTTCATGCAAATTGCATGAAAAGTCAAAGCCTAATTTTGTGGTAAAAAAATAAGAAAATAATTTCAATTTGTCGTCTGTTGTAATTTTTTCTCAGCATGCTAACCATTTATTATGCTGCTAAGGTGGGCGGGCGCATCGGGGCCTTTCTTGTCGCATGATGCCGGGGGAATTTTTCCTGACGTGGCCATAATTTAGATATTTCTATTTTAATCCTTTGTTTATGTCCCCATACTATATCTGCCTGCCTGTATGTTTTGCTTGTTTGTTTGTCTGTCTATCTCTGACTGTCTGTCGGTCAGTCTGTCTGTCTGTCTTCTGAGTTGATAAATAGATTTTTAATGCTTTAAGGATTTGCGTAAGACAGCTAAAACAGAAGACATCCTCTACTGAAGATCCACCCTGGGGGTCCGGTAGGGAACTTGTCATATATATGTAATGTCAACAAGTCTATGTAACAAATATCCCAGTAGGTAAAAGTGGATTTACAGATTATAATTTCTATTCATTCTTCTTTACTGCTTCCTGTCGCGTGAATTTTTGGTATTTGTTTGGACCGCCTCACTGAGGCGGTCCAAGCGAGTACCCAAATTCTATGTTCGGAGCGTTGAAATAGGGGAAAAATATCGCTTTTCTTCTTTTATATCCGTATGAATATCCATGATATCCATGGGCGCGTTAGTCTGATGAAAGCCATGGCAACTGCAGCTGTGTGCATGTATTGATTCCAAAGACTGGGGTAAATTCAACCTCGACAGAGGTCATATTATACATATGCAATAGCTAAAATTGCTATATTGTGGTGTCAGACAACTTGTATATACATAGGACCCTTTTTAAGGCGACCGATACGTTTTAGTTAAAACATGTAAACTACCAAATATTCTTTCCCCCTACAGTCATCATATGGATTGGTCATTTGTTGGTGTCGCCTTGCCAAGGCGATTCGGAAAAATAACTACCACCGACACTTTTCTTAAACTAAGGACTATTATCACTGGAGAAACCCCGCAAACTACTTTTTTTTTTCTCTCTCTCTCTCTTTAGTCGGTGATGATTTATGCAGCTGCAATGAAGGTTCACACTCTCTAATCCATTGCACTTCCTTGCTTTTCTGTAGCTATTTTACTGTAAGGACAATTCTAGCATCCCAATTATGATTATAGAATTATACTTGTGAATAACTATTATCATCTTAGCGTGAGGGTTGGGAATGCGCATCCGCATATGATGGTTTGAGCGAGTGCTGTCTAACTTCCGCACTGCTTAAAATGCGATGAAGGACTTTTGTTGAACTGTATGGGGGCGCGGGCTGATCTGGGTCTTGTCATGACGCCCGCCCCCTCTACGGTTACAGTGGTGTCTGTGCTGCCTCATGCATGCGTACAGTGCTAAAGTACGTGTATGCATGTTTGAGTACATGCGTACATTTTGTTAATGCGGGCATGCGCTTTTGACCTTGCACGCAGTTTTGTACGGGGAGTAACCGGGTCGTGGGGTCATTGACTGATTTTCCCGACTGGTTGCATATGCTATAGTTTTATTTCTCATCTAAAATAATAAATTTGTAAACTTTTCTGTCCACATGTATAATTTTTGTAAGTCATGGTACTTGACATAATATGAACTGTATTGTGGGACGAGTGGTAGATAAGGATCGACCCAGTCATCCTGACCTCACAACCCAGTTGTGTATACCCTGCCGGCGCGCGGCGTTGGGGTGGCGTCGTTTAGATGTCGATGCAATGTCATCGCGTTGCATTGGCGTTGGTGCGGCGTTGTTTCGGTGTTGTGTGCCGGCTGGGTGTATGTCTCCTGGGTGTATGTCTCCATGTAAATATGTTCTTCTTGTATATATATTCTCTATTTAAGCAACTGCTATCGAGACGATCATGTTGACAAAACAGATCCTTTAGTAACATTTCCTAATATAATGCTGCATTATAATGTTTATCAATGCCAGAACCATATCACCCTGAACTCACAAATGCTTTGTCAGTACAGATTACCTACCATCCAACTATCTATCTAGACCTACCATCCATCCATCTATCTATACCTACCTACCTACCTATTAGCCTGCCTGGCTGCCTGCCTGCCTGCGTACATATGTATCTACCATGCATACATACATATACATACATATATGCATACAAAAGCACATACATACATACATACATACAGTGTTAAGTTTAGTATCAAGAAGCTATCCTCACTATCTTTATTGTTATCTTTTTTGTAGTACTACCACCGGGGTATGTACATACATATACACACATATATGCATACAAAAACACGTACATACATACATACATACATACATACATACATACATACATACATACATACATACATACATTGTAAAGCTTAGTATCAAGAAGTTATTCTCACTATTTTTATTGTTATCTTCCTTGTAGTACTACCATTCGTTTCCTGCTTGAAATCCTACTGGCAAGTATCAACAGACCTCTTATCTATATGAGCTGATTGAATAAATGGGAATATTTGTACATGCCAACGAACTGGCATGGAAGCAACGTTGGTTTCAGCTACCAAACTACCCTATAAAATTTCTCTCAAGATTTACCTGTAAATTGCGTTTGTTAGTGTGCGTAAATCAATGGTTCTTCTTATATTATTATACCTTATACACTACTTCTCTGCTTCCATAGTTCTTGCATTTCGTTTCGACAAGGACTATGCAACAAAGCGGAGAGGCGTGTAATTGTCATGTGAAGGCTGCTCTGCTCTGATTGCCTCCCGGATAGAGGTAGAGAAGGGGCTTTCGCTAAGGTTTTTCTGAGTAAAGGGAAACAACTTTATTTGACCTTCACTATATTCTTGTAACACTTTTTGCACTTGGATAAAGATTTAACCTAAATTGTCCATTATCCTTTGCGTAGATTGTTATGTCTTTCCTTCTTTTCTTTTTTCAACCGTTAAGATATTCTTTATGCTTGCTCCACGGGGACGTTCATTTTCTTATATGTGACTCATGGTACATAAGAATTAGTGAGGGAATTGTTTTGCTGGGTCCTATATTTGCATCTTCCAAGGAAGTACGTTGTCTTATAGATTGCATTACATGATATGTGTGTCTACTTGTAAGATGCATATAGGACCTTACTATAGCCTTCGGCCAAAGCCTATTGATTTGATACGATTACTACTGCTCGCGCAACTCTCTCCGCTTCCTCAACTGAAATTTCATGTTTATGATTATTTAACATGACTGACATTCAGACTTATAGGATGCGGATTGGGTTGCATTATTGCCGTCTAACAAAGATAAAAGGGTTAAATTATCTCACCCCATTTGAGCTTTTAATTATCTTATCACTCTTGTTAATTCGTTCTGGTGATATTGAGCTTAACCCTGGGCCAGCTGCAACACAAGACAGTTCTTCTCTGAATGCAACTGACGATGTTGACGAAACCATTATAATGAGTAATTACTCCGTAGTGCATTATAACATACAAAGTTTACAACATAAATTAGATATAATTGGCACAGGGCTTAAAAACTTTGATACTATTTATCTTACAGAAACTTGGCTTAATCCGAGTGTAACCGATGACTCTCTTACTATTGAAGGATACAAACTTTATCGTCGCGACCGTAGAGGCGATAGTCATGGTGGGATATGTGTCTATATCAAAAGTAACGTATATTCCCGTCGTAGGTCGGACCTCGAACTCCCGGATATAGAATGTATTTGGCTTGAAATTGTATGCCACCATAGAAAATTTCTCCTAGGAACCTTCTACAGGCCTCCTAACTCTCCTGTGGGAATTTTGTCATCTTTAGAAGACTTAATAAGCCTGGCATTTGGTACTAATATAAACAATATTTTCGTAACAGGAGATTTCAATCTTGATACCTTAAAGCATTCGTCAAATCAAAAAGTACATGACATATGCCAGCACTTTAACATGGTGCAGCTTATAACCGAACCAACACACATAACTGAGAACTCGTCTTCTTTAATAGATCAGATTTTCACTTCTAATAAAAATAATATACTTCTTAGTGGTGTAGGCGACCCTTTTCTCGACCAAAATGTAAGGTACCATTGTCCGGTATATTTCGTACTAAAATTTAACATAACCCCATCTACCGCGTTCTATCGACATATTTGGCTTTTTGATCGTGGAGATTATCAATCCTTCTCACGTGACATCCAAGCAACCGATTGGGATGCATTTAAGAGTAATGATATAGATGCATATGCAGAAAGAGTAACAGAGCAAATAACGAATTTAGCTGATAAACACATTCCGAATAAAATGGTAAAAGTACGTCAGTCAGATCCCCCATGGTTAACAAATGAAATTAAAAAAATGATTCGTAAACGAAAACGTATTTATAATAAATACAAAAAAAAAACAAAATGCAATTTGGACTTTGAAAATTATAAGCGTATAAGAAACAAAGTTATAGCGGAGGTTCGTAAATCTAAACAATTACAAGTTGACAAATTAGCAGATAAATTAAAAACTGGTGATATTGGTCAAAGAGACTGGTAGAGAACACTTAAACAATTTATTAAACCTGAACAATCATCATCACTTCCGCCTCTGTATAAAGATGGTGTTGTTTATCCAGATAGTAAGGAGCAGGCCTATATTTTGAATGAATTTTTTGTAAACCAAACCATACTGAATGATGACAATGCTTTCATACCAGCTACTGTTCCCCTCCCTCAGAATGTTCTAAATCAGGTAGTAACTACACCACAAGAAGTGGAATTAATTCTAAAATCACTGAAACTAGGAAAGGCAGCCGGTCCTGACGCAGTGAATAATCGAATACTGAAGGAACTGGCTCTTCCTCTTTCTGTCCCTCTAGCTGATCTTTTGAATCTTTCTCTATGTAAAGGTAAAGTCCCAAATATATGGAAAGAAGCAAATGTAACTCCGATCTTTAAGAAGGATGATCCATCCATGATTTCAAACTACAGACCTATTGCTCTTCTTAGTACAATTGGGAAAGTCTTAGAAAAAAATCGTTCATAAAAACCTTTTTAACTTCACTCGTGACCATGAAATACTTACGTCTTTGCAATCAGGTTTTATACCCGGGGACTCTACTGTTAACCAACTAGTAGATATCTATAACACATTTTGTAAAGCCTTAGACGATGGGAAGGAGGTTCGTGCGGTTTTTTTGTGACGTAAGTAAAGCGTTTGACAGGGTATGGCACCAAGGTCTTCTTTACAAACTCCAATTAATTGGTATTTCTGGCTCGCTTCTATTGTGGTTCAAGGACTACTTAGACAATAGAAAACAGAGGATAGTACTACCCGGAGCCGCCTCTTCTTGGGTAGATCTAAAGGCCGGTGTCCCTCAAGGTTCCATTCTAGGCCCCCTTTTATTTCTCATTTACATAAATGACATAGTTGAAGATATACATTCTACAATACGGCTTTTTGCCGATGATACAAGTCTATACATCATTGTAGAAAATGGGATTACCGCAGCCGAGCACCTTAACGCTGATTTAGCTAAAAAAAACTTGTGGGCAACTAAATGGCTAGTAGCATTCAACCCTACTAAAACAGAGTCAGTCATTTTCTCTCGAAAGCAAAATAAACCCTACCATCCCCCTATTACCATGGACCAACACCAGATAAGCCAGGTAATTTCGCATAAACATTTAGGCCTCATCTTCTCCAGTAACTGTACTTGGCATGACCACTTAGAATACATTAAAGTAGTTGCGGTCATGGTACCAAAGCCGTAATCCAAAATCATAAATCCATAAACGAATGACGAATCAGAATGTTCAGACCAACAGACATGGACCCCAGAACAAAGGGTGTAATCAGGCGTCCGCGGATAGTAAGCATTACTTGGTAAGCAAGCTTCGCCCACCATGCCCATGGGCCTGAACGAAGGAAATATCGGTAGAAGCGTATGTCCGGGATTTGGGAAGTCTACTTATGGCGCGTCACTGGCAAAAACATCAGAAACAATTCTGGAAACTGCCACATTGTAGGGATTGACTAGATCATGATGTCTCCCATAGAACTTCTTAAGTGTTGCTACCAGTTTGGTTTTTTGATACCCCTGGCTCAACAACTTTTGAGTGAGCACTTTCCCACGCTCCATGAAGTCCTGATAATTTGAACAGGTTCTGGCATAACGGATTAACTGTGAAACGTAAACGCCGTATGCTGGTGCAGAAGGGATATTACTGCTCAGGAAAGGAAAGTTAACGATGGGAAAATTGAAGTCATCCCGTTTGTCGTAAAGCCTAGTAGTAAGCTTTCCATTGTCGATGTAGAGATAACAATCCAAGTATGAGGAGGAGGCTGAAGTCTCCGTTGTTTCCTTTATTTCAAGTTCACGTGGGTAGATGAATTCTAAATACTCTGCAAATTTTGTGTTTTTTAGAGACAATACATCATCTATATATCTGTAGGTGAAATTGAATTGTTGTGCGAGGTTAAATTGTTGTTAAAGCGAAGGCATGGTACCGGATCAATATAATGCGCAAACTTAAATTTGTCCTTGACAGAAAGTCACTTCAAACAATATACATTTCTTTTATCCGGCCGGTCCTCGAATACGCTGATGTTGTCTGGAGCAACTGCACCCAGTATGAAGCAAATGAATTAGAAAAAATCGAAAACGAGGCTGCTCGCATTGTAACAGGGGCAACAAAGCTAGTCTCTATACATGCTGTCCTCTCTGACGTTGGCTGGGAATCCCTTTCATCCCGAAGAGAAAATCACAAGCTCATTCTCTATTATAAAATGCAAAATGACCTTGTACCTGATTACTTGTCTTCTTTGGTACCACCAACTGTTGGTAGTACGGCAGTATACAATTTGCGGAACGATTCTGATTTAAGAACTATTTCCGCTAATTTCCAATTATATTATAATTCATTCCTTCCATCTGTGACGCGTAGTTGGAACGAGCTGTCAGAAAATATAAAAGACTCAACGTCGGTCGCAGCATTTAAACATAAACTCCAGGGTACTACAAGAAACCCGCCAGCCTACTTTAATGCTGGGAAAGGTTAGGCCAAGTATACCATGCCAGATTA